>CM053589.1:68650442-68693364 GCA_028646515.1 Pseudochirops corinnae | reverse complement strand
TTAAATACACAAAGTTATATAGATATATAAGCTTAAATAGATAAATATATAGGTATAGATAAACCCCTCTCAGTCTTCAAGAAGAATATTGGTTCAGATTATTGAAGCTATAGCCTATCATTTTTGTTTCCAATGTATCTTTCTGAAATCAGATTACTGTAACAGGATATCAGAGGTCTTATTTAGAGAAAGAGATAGAACCTGTGATTTCATTTGCTATAGAGGAGTTCCAAGTGAGGAAAACTCCTTATCACCTCTGTAGCTCAGTCTTGGAGAATTTCATAGGTAACTGAGAAGACAAATGCCTTTTCAGTGTCCAAGCAAAGGTGTGCTAGAGGTAGGGGCTTGAACTCAGGTCTTCCTGGCTTTGAAGCTAACTTTCTACCCATTTTTACAGCATAGTTTCATATGTCTTGCTTATTGGAATTAATATTGGAGAAACACGGGCCTAGGAAGATCACTCAAGAAAATCACTGAACAAAGCAAGATGATTTTATGCTTCTATCTCATCTCTTGAAAATTCATGCCTTCATTTAGAAGCATCCCTCTGGCTTTTTCTTTTCTCTTTCGAAGAAATGATGAATTTCTCTATAAGTAGCCTGAACCACTCTTCCAGGAGTTGGCAGCCACACCTTCCATAAAGGGATCATTTTGTTTTATGGCTCATAATCACTTTGAGTGTAATATTCATGAGAATGGCTATATGATGGGCAGCATCCAGATTTAGTCTGCTGACAATGAGGGGATAATGCAACTTTAGACATCATAATGGCTGCCAGCTGAGTGCCATAAAGTGCTTAGCAGATATTTAACATATTTGACATTAATACATCTAGGGCTCTGAATGTGATGTCCTAGACAAAGTTAATTAGTTTGTTTACTTGTAGATGAAGTTGTAAAATGTATCTTGAGTTGTCATAGGATTAGAAAGATCGAATAACTTTTACTTGCAACTCATTATAAATGCCCAATTTTGCCATCCTCCTGCAGTGGAGGGAAAAGGGCCAGGGCCTAGACCTGCGATTTCATTGGTACAGGTAACTCTCCGAGGAGGAAATCCCTTTACCAGCACTTTCTCTGCAACTTCCAGTCTTAGAAAATTGACTGAACCACTGAGGGCCAAGTGACCTTCCCAGAGTGACAAAGCCAGTATGTGTTACAGGTAAGACTTAAACCTCAGTCTTCCTGACTCTGAAGCCAGTTAGTCATCTATTAACCAATGTTACCTCTCATTGGTCACCAGAAATATGCCACTAAATTTCTCTAAAACTCAATTAACTCAATCTATAAAATGAAGATAATACTACCTTTAATATCTACTTCACAGTATTATTGTGAGGATCAAAATGAGACCGTATATGTAAAGTACTTTGATAACCTTACAGAAGCATATCTGTTTATTATTATTTAAAATTATAGCCTAATAATTGCATGTAACTGTAACTTGCTTATCCTTCAAGGCCCAAATATCATTTTCCCACTTATTTTTTTAAACATTATTTATTTATTTACCTTTAGTTTACAACATTCAGTTCCACAATCCCTTGAGTTCCAAATTTTCTCCCTTCCCCCCTCCCCAATAGTGTCATGTTCTCCGATATAGGTTCTATGAATACCTTTGCATTAAACGTTAGTCAAGTTGTAAAGAATTATAACTAACGGAATGAACAAGAAAGAAGGAACAAAACAAAGTAAAAGAAAAGAGAACGCGTAGTTTGCTTCAATCAGCATGCAGACTCTGCAATTCTTTCTCTGGATGTGGATATCCCTTTCCATCACGAGTTTTTTGGAATTGTCTTATAGCATTGCATTGCTGAGAGGAGCCCAGTCTATCAGAGTTAGTCATCACAGAGAGGATGTGTCTGCAAGCCCCCACTTCTATGAATGAAATCATTCAACATTCTCCCCAGTCAAAATATGTCATCTTCTACTTGATTCTCACAGAGTATTTTTACTTGAATCGCTATTATGAAAATCACATTCTATTTTGAATATAAGTTATTTGTAGCCATGTTTAATCTTACAAAATAGATTATAAACTATTTGAAGGAAGGGACTAGGTCTTATTTATCTCCACATCTCTCCTAAGACTAAGTGTACAAAAAAGAATTAACACTTAAGAAATGTTGTGGAGTTGAGTCTTAGGTTGTGAGCAGCATTGTGTCCTGAAAAGCTACCTGATTTATGCTAGTAATATTGTATGTAAATTTAATATAATTAATTAGTAATTATTTGCTATGACAAATAATTTATTTTATATTACATCTTTAATTGTTAATATATAATATACTATATTATATGTTGTGCATATAACATTATGTATAATGAGTTATATATTACATAATTAATGCTATATAATATGTAGGTATAGTGTATAAATATGTAATTTAATATAATTAATATGATATAACATTATAATTTAATGTAATTAAGAAAAAACTAGGTAGCCAACCCTGGAATCAGAAGACCCTGAGTTCAAATCCAGCCTTAGACTCTAGCTGTACAATCCTTGGCAAACCACTTAACCTTGCTTGCCTCTGTTTCCTCATCTATAAAATGAACTGGAGAAGGAAATGTCAAATCACTTCAGTATTTTTGCCAAGAAAACCCCAAATGGGATTTTGGAGTAGGACATGACTGAAATGACTTAACAAATAATTAGTTAATAATTACTAAGTAGTAGTAATTAATCATTTATGACAGTAATATAGTAATCATCACAATAGTGCTTTTTATAAAGTGCATTTGCAGAGTGCTTTAAGATTTTGTAAAACAGTTTATAAATATCATCATATTATTGTCCCCACAATAACCCTGGGAGGTAGATGCTATTAGTAGCATCTCCGTTTTATAGATGAGGAAAATGAGACAGACGGACATTCTGGTCAGGCCCAGGCTCACACGGCTAGAAAGCAGCTGAGTCCCTGTTTGAACTAATTCATCTGCTCGCTCCAGGGTTAGCACCATCCACAGAGTCACTTGGCTGATTCATCATTATTATGTTGACATAGCCACAACTTAGTTTCTGATTTGCTTTAATAATAATTAGAGAGAGGAAACTAATTTAGTGTAATAGCAAGTGCTTTGCACTTTCTTATTGATTGATGGTGAAACTTTCACTTAAATAGATAAGGGCTCTGCATCTTTCTATGACTTTCTTTGTTAATCACAACTGAGATGATAGATAGATAAAGTAGGCAGTCACCTTGGTCATGACATACAGCACATAAAAAAGAGAGATATTTTTTAGTATTGGTTTTGGAATGGGGACAAATTGTGTGATTTCATTGGTATGGGGAACTCCTAGTGTTGGGCATTTCTTCCATCAGTTCAGCAAATTCTTAACTTTACTGATATAAAGCTAAAATGTCACCTTCTGCAAAAAGCCTTTCTTGGGGGCAGCTAAGTGGCACAGTGAATAGAGCACCAGTTCTGGACTCAGGAGGACCTGAGTTCAAATGTGACCTCACATACTTGATACTTACTAGCTGTGTGACCTTGGGGAAGTCACTTAACTCCTACTGCCTTACCTCCCCATTCCAAAAAAAAAAAAAAGAAAAGAAAAAAAGAAGCCTTTCCTGCTTTATCACAATGCCAGTGCCTTCACTCTAGTGATTATCTCTAATTTTTCCTCTATCTTAT
The DNA here is from genome assembly GCA_028646515.1 of Pseudochirops corinnae. Classification (NCBI taxonomy): domain Eukaryota; kingdom Metazoa; phylum Chordata; class Mammalia; order Diprotodontia; family Pseudocheiridae; genus Pseudochirops; species Pseudochirops corinnae. The sequence continues at coordinate 68,689,722 of CM053589.1, read as the reverse complement.
TTGTACATTTATCTAGATGCTTTCAAGTTGCCTATGCCATTGGAATATAAGGTCCCTGAGAACAGCGACTTTTTCTTCTTCATTTCTTTGTATTCCTCAATGATTGGCCCTTTGCCTGGCTCATAGTAGAGACATAATAAATGCTTGTTGACTAGAGTTGATTTGCCTCTAACATGATATTAGAGAGTTGCCTGGAACACTGAGAGGATACAACTATGCTGTATAAATGCTAGTCATTATTTTTATTATTATTACTATCATAACTTATTAATTAAAACTAATTAGTAATGATTAATTACGTGTTGCATCATTTCCATTGTGTTTAGTTGGAGTTTTCTTGGCAAAGATATGGGAGTAGTTTGTCATTTCCTTCTCCAGCTCATTTTGCAGATGAGGAAACTGAAGCAAACAGGAAGCTAGGAAGTGTGAGAGGCAGGACCTGAATCTATACCACATTGCCTGCTTAAACACACACACACACACACACACACACACACACACACACACACACACACACTCTTTTTGGAGTTCCAAACTCCAAAACCTGCCATGATCAGTATCCAGGAAACATTTGCAAGTGCATCAGGGGATATAGCCTTCCATCTTTGCCTGGGCCTCAGATTTACTTTTTCCTAATTCTCTTAAGTGCCACAAATTGTATGTCATATAGGCAATAAGGTGGCCCATTGGAGTGAGGAAAACCTTAAATCAAATCCCACTTCAGACATTTACCAGCTGTGTGACTCTGGGCAAGTTATTTTTTACCCTCTGTCAGCGTCAGTATTTTCATCTGTTAAATGGGAATAATAACAGCACCTACCTTTGAAGATCAGGTAAAACAATATATGCATACCACTCTGCAAACCTTAAAATGCCATAGAAATTCTTATTATAATAATTTTCTCTAAGTTGGTTTTCTCCCATACTTGACTTTGAAATGATCGTTGAAATTATTAATAAATTTCAGCTGAAAAAATATTTATTGAATATATACTATGTTCAAAGTTCTGTGGTTGTTACTCAGTACAAGTTACTTAGTACAATAAAAGTCCTCTGACCTCATGAAGTTTATCATCATCATCTTTATCATTAAAGAATTATTACATATACAAAATATTATTATTTAGTATATATAATATACCATTAATAGCAATCTTAGTAGTAACGGTAATTATAATAGTAACTAGAAGTTATATAGCACTTTGGGATTTTTATATAGTTTTATATATATGTGTGTTGTGTGTGTATATACATATATACATACACACAGATAGATAGATAGATAGATAGATAGATAGATAGATAGATAGATAGATAGATAGATACATACACATATAGACCTCTGAAATGCATAATAGCCTTGTGAGGAATTATGGCACTTTTTTTTACATTTCCTAAGAGGTTAATTGCTTTACCTCAGGTGACAGAGCTATTAAATGTTAGAAGTAGAATTTGGACTCTTTTGTCTTGCCTGGCTCGTTTCCAGACTGGATGTAGATATGTAGACAGATAATTTTAACATAACATAGAAATGTAAAAGTGTTCTGGCTCAGAGAACTAGAGAAGGCTTCTCGGAGGAGAGAGGGATTATAATTTTTTAAAATACATATACTTTGATCAGGTTTTTTAATGTAGCTTTCAATTTATTATTATTATTTTGGGTGGAGAGGGGGGAGGAAAGGCTGAACCAAAAGTGATTATTGAGATTTATAATTATGTCCTTTCTGTGTGGGAAATCAACAGTGTAAATTATATTTTCAATTTAATATAATAAGTATTTAAGTATTTCTTAATCACCTACTATGTGCAAGATAACTATGCTACCTGCAGGGGAAATAATGACAAAAATGAAACAGTCCATGTCCTCAAGGAATTTATATTCTAGAATAAGGCAGCTAGTTGGCACAGTGAATAGAGCACCAGGTGTTCAAATATGACCTCAGACTCTTAGCTATGTGAGCTTGGACAAGTCACCTATCCTCTGTCTGCCTCAATTTCCTCAACTGTTAAATGGAAATAATGATAATAGCTCTAACCCCTAGAATTGTTGTGAGGATTAAATGAGGTAATATTTATAAAGTGGTACCATGGTGCCTGGTGCATAGTTTGTATTTAATAAATTCTTGTTTCCTTCCTGGAAGTAGAAGTAAGGTTGGGAAGATGTGATGTGCAAAGAAGAAGAATACGGGAAAAATTGGAGGAAAAAACAAACAAACAAACCTTGACATCTGGAGGAATCAAGGAAAGTCAGGCAAAGTTTTCTTGAGAGCCTCCAGAGAAGACAAAGTTTCTAGGGAGAGGTGAAGAGGGCCCAAGGAACAACAGCTTCCATGACTGCATGGTGGGAGATGGAGTATCCAGTTCAGGGAGTGGCTCATAAATCAGTTTTGCTGAAAAAAAAATTTCATATATATGTGTGTGTGTGTGTGTGTGTGTGTATATATATGCACACATATACATATATACACACATAAGTACATATGTATATATTTATGTGCAGACACATATATACAAATATATAATGTGTGTGTATATATTGTATATGTGTACATATATGCATATATCATATACATATGCATATATATATCATGAAGGGGATTTTTATGAAATAAAATTTAAAAATGGTAATTAAAAGCCAGTTTGTAGAAAGCCTTTAAATACTAGACTAAGGAGTTCACATTTTGTCCTCTCTGCAATGGGAAGCCACTGAAGGCTTTTGAGAAAGGGCTTAATGAGATCAGAATTAGACTATTTTAGCAGTTGTATGGAGGATAAATTGGAGAAGAGAGAGGCTAGAAGCAGAGAGACTAGTAAAACTTTTGCTTTTTCATGAGCCCAGGAGAGAGGTGATGAGAGCCTGCTCTAAGGTGATGTCCATGTAAGCAGAGAGAAGTTAATCGCTACTGTAGAGCTAGAGGCAGTTAGATGTAGTGGATAGAATGTTGGGCCTAGAGTCAGGAAGACTGGAGTTCAAATATGACCTCAGACGCTTCCTAGCTGTGTGACCCTACCATGGATGGGAAACTTGCAGCCTTGAGGCCACATGTGGCCTTCTATGTCCTCAAGTGAGGCCCTTTAAATCCAAACTTTATAGAACAAATCTCCATAATAAAACGATTTGTTCTGTCAAACTTGTACTCAGTCAAAATGCCTCACCCAAGGACATAGAAGGCCATGTGTGGCCTTGAGGTCACACATTCCCCACTTCTGTTAGGTAAATCACTTACCCTGTTTGCCTCAGTTTCCTCATCTGTAAAATGCACTGGAGAAGGAAATGGCAAACCACTCCAGTATCTCTGTTAAGAAAACCTCAAATTGTGTCACAAAGAGTTGGACATGACTGAAATGATAGAGCACACATACATGGAGGTAGAATCAGGAAGCCAAGGTTATTAGAGTATCCAGGAAATGTAGCACATGGTAGTGACACTATCAATTATTGATTTATTTTTTTTCTTTATATGAAAAGTAAATTCTTCCCAGATAGCTAACTGGGCATTTTCATTTCACAAAAAATCAACTATTCTCATCAAACTGCTGTAAAGCAATAGTCTCAGATTTAAAGAAAAATGGGGACCAAAGATAAGGATTCCTGTGTGCCCACATAATGACTTATGGAACCACATATTAAAATTATTTATATTCTATTGAATTTTTATTTATTTTGTCAAATATTTCCAAGTTACATTTCAATCTGTTTTGAGTCCCATTCCAGAGTGTTGCAGGCCCCATGTTTGACACCTCTGCAGTAAAGGACACAGAATCCAGTTATTTCATAATAACGTTAATGACGGATGGCAAAATAGCATCGTGTCTTACAAGTATAGTAAGCAAGAAATCAGAGTACAACTGTCTCCTCTCCTCATCCCAGATGACTGTTTGCTTTGGAGAAGTCTTCACTTTTGGCTTGCTATAGAGCTGTAGACAACACTAATCTACTCTCAGCAGGGAAGAGAGGGAGGAAGTGAGGATTAATGAATGCCTGCAAGTGCTTGGATCAAAGACAAGAACTACTGTAAGCAGAAAGCTCTTCCCCGGTTGCTGTGCTTTTTCAAGCAATGAAAACTAGCAAATCCTAGCTGTAGTTTAAATAAAGCTAACAAGTTAACATTCAGTATCAAGGAAGAGGAAAAAAAAGAAATGTTATTCTTATCAGTAAGCCTGCCATTCTGTTCCTTCCACAAACTGATCTCTCATTTTCTTCTTTTAAATTAAATGACATTTTTCACTTGACTTTGAACAAGAAAATCAATTAAATTGATATTTATAAATACTTTCATTTAACAAAAAGAATGATCAACATAGGAAATTTCCAAAGCAGTTTATGGATCACTTTTCTGTGTCCCCTTCTATTCTCTCACCTCATATATCTGTGAATTTTACCTTTTTGGATAGTTGTTGTCAGTGCATTTCTGCTTTCCTCCTCTCATATTACCTCCTATAAGTCAGTCAGTTAGTTGATAAACATTTATTAAGCACCCTACCTAATCAGGCATTGTGTTAATCATTGGAGATACAAAGAAAGGCAAAAACAGCCCCTGTCCTCAAGGAGCTTATAGTCTAATGAGAGAGATAACTTATAAACTGGTACATGCAAATGAAATGCGTACAAGATAAATTAGAGACAAATCAATAGAGGGAAGGTGCTGATGTGAAGGAGGATCAGGAAAGGTGTCTTTGTAGAAGTTGGGATTTTAGCTGAGATCTGAAGGAATCCAAGGAAGCCAGGAGGCAGGGATTGGGCGGGAAAGCCAATGAGATGCCCAGTGAGAAGATGAAGAGGATTGTGGGAGGAACAGTAAGGGGTCTGTCTTCACTGGAATGAAAAATATGTGGGGGAGGGGGAGTAAGGTATAACGCGCCTGCGTGTACGCGTGTGTCTGTGGGTATGTGTGTGCATGCATGTGTGCGTGTGCGCGTGCGTGTGTGTGTGCATGCATGTGTGCGTGTGCGTGTGCGTGTGCGTGTGTGTGCATGCATGTGTGCGTGTGCGTGTGCGTGTGCGTGTGCGTGTGCGTGTGTGTGTGTGTGTGTGTGTGTGTGTGTGTGTGTGTGTGTGTGTGAAGGGCTTTGAATGTCAAACAGAAGGTTTTACATTTGATTCTGGAGATGATAGGGTTTCACCGGAGTTTATTAAAGAGTAGAACAACGTGGCCAAACCAGGCCTTTAGGAAGATTAATTTGAAATCAGAACAGGGAGAAATTCGAGTCAGAGAGTCTTGCCAGAAGACTATTGCCATAGTCTAAGTATTAAGGTGATGAGCACCTACACCAGAGGGGTGTCCGTGTTGGAGGAGAGACAGAGCCATGTAAGTCTTTACGAATTGTTCTTTATTCCTCACGCTTATCATTTCAGGAACATTATAATACAGAGAAACAGTATGGGAGTCGAGATGTTCTTCTGAACTCAAGTCATTCACTTTGCGTGTGTCACATATATTTGTAACTGTTTGCATGTTCTCTTTCCCCATTAATACATGAGCCCCCCCTTGAGGGACAGAACGTTGTTGCCTTATTTCATATCCCTAATATTTAGTGTAGTGTCTGACACATAGCAATAATATATTGTTTAGTATAAAATATAATAAATTTAATGTAGTAAATAGAATATAATCTTATGTAATATAATAAAATGTTATTATATGGCATAACATAATATAATGTTATTAATATATGATATTATGTTATATAATATAACATGATATAATGCTACATAATATAAAGTTATATTAATTGATAAATACTTTTTGATTGACTTTAACAATAATAGTAGCATATTATACTACTGGGACATTGTAAAATACATATGTCAAATCTCATTTGTTATTTGTCACAACCCTTAGAGGTAGGTGTTTTTATGATCTCCATTTTACAAATGAGAATACTGAGGCTGAGAGAGGTTATCATTATGGTAACACAGCTAGGTAAGTGTCTGATTCAGGTTTCCACTCCATCACTCTATCCACCACGGCACTTATCTGTCTCTAAAGTACCCCCCAGGAAACTTTCTGAGACTTGAAGTTGTAGTTACTAATCTGTATTTGTAGAGGAAGTTTGCTACTTGGAAGTGCCCTATGTCAATGAAATCACAGATCTGATACAAAATAATAGTATTTCATTGTAATGATATTGCATAATTCTTTCAGCCATCTTTCTGGACATATAGATTGTTTATTCAATTTCATAGTTATAAATGTCAGAAGAAATGCATTTTTTTTAAACAAGTAGCTACTTTTAATTAAAAAGCATATATTCTTAATAAAGAGGTTAATGCGTCAATAAGTTGTTATTATATGCTATCAATTTATTCCTCAAAAAGACTGATCAGTTCTCATTTTCATCAGAAATGTCTTTGTGTTCTGTTTCTCCATAACTTGGCCATCATTGAGTTTTGTCACATTTTGTTCTTTTCCCAATTGATGAGTATGTGATAGTACCTCAAAATTATTTCCATTTGTGTTTTTATTATTATTATTATTGTGGGTGAAACTTTTTAAAGGAATTGTTTATATTTCATATATCTTTTTAAAATTATCTGTTCATGTACTTTGGTCACTAACCCAGTACAAACTAGATTTTACCCTCAAATAGTTCTAGTGCCTTATAAGTTTGAAGGTTTAAGTTTGTATCTATTAGATTTGCTTCAAATCTCTTCTTCAACCTGTTATTTTTCTTTTTTTGTATTGTGAAACTTTTAAGTGTTATATCCAATCATTTTTTTCTGTTCATTTATAAGAAAAAAACATAACTACTCTCCACAATTGAGATAAATATATTATCCCATTTCCTTGCAACTTTTTGTAGTACTTTTTATGACTGAGTCTGTGATTGAATTGTCATTTTTGACAGGGAAGGCAAAAGGATTAGTTAATTCTATACTTTAGGGCTTTATAAATCTATCAATTAAAAGAAAACATTTATTGAGAGCCTACAAAGTTGCTAGCACTAGGCTAGTTATTATAGGGGACAGAAGTATAAGGTCTAGTTATCATCCCACAAATGTTTAAAATACAGGTGGAAAAAGTAAGACCAACATATCTAAAATACTACTAGGAAAAGAAATAAAAAATAATTGTCCCCATAGACTTCTGAACAAGGTAGTCTTTAAAAATTACAATTAGTGTTGTACCCCATGACTCCATGTCAACAGAAATTATATTATTTTTCGATTATTTGGTATATTTTAAATGATTATTTAATTATTTAGGAAATTATAATAATAATAACAAAGTAATAATTATGAAAATGTTTCAGTTTGTTTCTTCCAAGTTAATTTCCCCCTATGCTAACTTCATTTTTTCTTAATTTTATCTTTCACTTTTGTATCACCCCATTTAGTAATATATTCCTTTCTGTCCCCAAACTAGCAAGCCATCTCTTGTAACAAAGAATAAAAAAAGTAAAAAAAAAATATTCAGTTCAGAAAAACAACCTACATATTAACCAAGTCTCACAAAATGTGCATTCATCTACATCGATTCAAAGAGGAAAAGATGAAAATGATTAATTTTTATCTATGCATAGGTCAATGAGCTTCTCTTTATTCTCAGCTACATATATTTGGCATTTCTCATGTTCATTTCTGTCTCTCATCTTTTTTGTCTTCCAAGTTAATAATAACATGCTGGAGCTCTTCATTTTCTTTTTTCTGGTCAAAGACTTCAACCCAGTAAGATTTGGAGATTTGGCTTCATTTCCCCTGTCAAATGTTTTTATCCATAGGAACACAACAGGTAGTTCCTTCCAGAGCAGGAATAAGGCACGTGAACATTTTTGGCCTGGATAATATTAAATGAAAAGTCCTTTTTACATGAAAAATTGATATCAACATGACAAGGAACAGTTCCAAAAACCTAGGTAAATTATAGTGCAGATAAAAATGATGAAATTTTAAGTTATCATTGGTTAAAATTTTAAAGAATATAACATTTATGTCAACAATTAGCTAAAGTCATAAACCAAGGGAAAAAACAATTACCTTTCCCCAATGAGGCAGCTAGGTGGTACCGCAGATAGAGTGTTGGACCTAGAATCAGGAAAACCTAAGTTCAAATTCGATTTCAGATACATATTAGGCATGATCCTGGGCAAGTTATTTAACCTCTATCCATTTCAGTTTCCTTTTCTGTCAAATGTGGGTAATAGCACCTACCCATTTTATTTTTTTGAGAATAAAATGAAATAATATTTAGAAAGCACTTCACAAACCTTTAAGCACTATGTAAATGATAGCTGTTACTATTATTAATCTATCATTAATGATCTTTACGAGTCTAGGTAATTAAGTGCTCAGAACAAAGGTCATTTTGTAACTACTGAAAATCGGGAATGTGCTATGCTCAACATGAGGTCTGCCAAGGTTTCTGCAGTTAGTCTTAAGTGTAAGAAAGTGATTAATACTCATGGAGAATCATTTGATGCCATCAATGAAAAAGTACTGTTTAAAATTTTACAACACATGTAGATCACAGGATCTTCTGCTGTGCTGTGTCACTGGTAATATCTTTAAAAGACACTAACCAGTCTTGTATATGTTGAATAAGTATTCACCAAATTATTTTCTTTCAAAGGTATTTTCATATGTAAATATATATATTTTTTAGTTAAAACCATGACTATCCTTTGGTATACATATCAATAGAACGCTTAATTGTTCATATTTCCATCACCTTGTCTGTTAGAATAATGTACTTTTAAATTTTTTGGTGTGTGTGTATGGGGTGTAATACCTTTTATACTTGACATAGCTTAGGGTCTTGCCTGGGAGAATCAGACTTTTTTTTTTTCTACCAGTTATTACCTGGGGGAAAAATTTTGTATCTATATATATGAGGCAGTTAGGTGGCACAATGACTAGAGCACTGGGCTTGGGATCAGGAAGACTCATCTGTGAGTTCAAATCTGGCCTTAGACACTTACTAGCTATATGACAGTGGACAAGTGATTTAACCTTGTTTGTCTCAGTTTCCTCATCTGTAAAATGGGCTGGAGAAGGAAAAGGCAAATCACTCTAGTATCTTTGCCAAGAAAACCCCAAATAGGGTTATGAAGAATCTCCCTCTCTCTCTCCCTCTCTCTGTCTCTTTACACACACACACACATACACACACACACACACGAAATCTGTGCTCTGGCAAGAGACTAAGAAAGACTTATTTCAGAGATGATTTGAAATGGATGGGTTACTTGATGTCCCATCAAGATAGAGGAAATTTATTACAAAAGCTCTCTCAGTAGGTTAGCCATTTAAGTGGTTACCTCTCTTTTAGATGAGGTGACTTGAAGCTCCACAGAAGGCAAGTATTAAGTGATTGGAAAAGATGGCTATAGAAGTAGGGAAAATGGGGCCCATGATGGCTGAATCAAAATTCAGCACTATATATAAATAGGAAAGTGGGAACCTGTCAGAAAGTGTGTGTTTGCCTCTTGATGTAAGTATGTAATGACATTTGTGACTACATCATAGCTAGGTGACTAATGTCTAAAGACTCCATAGTAGGAACATGGTTCATTCCTGGATCTGCTGGTTGTTTTAGGATCAGCTGGTCCAGATCTATCACATACTCAAAATTTAACATTCTTTCCTATCGCATAAATAACACTGACTAGTATTTGGAAGTTGTTATTTTGATCAGGGTAAGCCAAGCTGAGGTAAAAAATTAAGCACTTTGATTATAAAACAACAAATTACCAGTGAAATTCTCAAACTAACCACCCTCCATTAAAGGGGGAAAAGAAGCATAAAAAGGTCCTTTTGACAATCTTTTCTTTGTGTTTCTGGCTTGCTGTTCCCCCTCAGTCCATCTGTGTTGTGTGTGTGTACTAGGTGCATCTGTTGAAAGGTTTACCAGCCTTAATCATCCTATACACAATGTGTTTCACTCTTGAATCTATCTTGTTATGTCAGTCTTTTGCTAGGTCCCTTAAGGCTTTCTGATCATTTTATTGACTGATCCTTCCTGAGTATCTGAGTTTGTCAGGGAGGGGGAAGAAGAAACGGGAGTAGAAAAACAGCCACAGGAGGTGGAGAATTGGATAAGACTGTTCCCAAAATAGCACAGCAAGGCTGATGATAGCTATGCACGCTGCCTCTCCGTATGGGATTTACGCACTTCACTACGATTCTCTGCTGAAATGTATTCGACCAGCTGCTCCTGCAGTTGGTGGTGGCAAAAGCCAGTTGGTCATACCTTCACATGGTAAATGTGAAGTAGATAGGTTTGTGGCAGGGCAAAGTCTTATACGTGGGAAGAGATTTGCCATTGGGACTCTCTCAGCTAGGGAACAACTATTTTCTTTTTAAACTCTGCTTGGGGCAGTGGGCACACTTCCTAAAATTTTCCCTATTTTTCTCCTTTAAAAAATAGCACATTTAATTTTTAATTGTTTTGCCTTTCTTGAATTTGTGTTTGACCTTTAAATCATTTTTGTCAATATATTTTTATTTTGTTTAATATTTCCAAATTGCATATAAAATTTTTCAACATTTATTTTTTAAAATTTTGAATTCTAAATTCTTTCTCTCCCTTCTGCCCCTTCCTTTCCCTTCCATTTTTTTGAGGCATACAATGTCTGTCTGTCTGCCCCCCTCCCCTTTTGTGGCCATGGTTATTGCATAAATGTTTTTCCTGCCCTTTGTTGTATGACTCATATGTACCAAAAGAGGTTTGTATGCAATGGTATCTTAGTATTCTCTAGTATTTTTATCTCCCAATATGTTGCTACAAATTCAGATATGTGATAAGAGAATATGAATAAATCCAATCCAAATGGAATTAATATTCAATATTTCAATGTTTATTAAGGACCTATTTTGTTACAAAGGGATAAACCTCTGCCTCAGTTACCTGATCTATAAAAATTGGAATGATAATAATATCATCTCCTCCCCTAGGATTACTGTGAGGATTCAATGAGATAACATATAAGACACTTTGCAGATCTAAAAGTTCTATAGCACTATTCTTGTCATCATCATCACCACCATCACCATCTTGCTCTGGAACAGTGGGAGATACCCTCTAACAACAACGAAGTTGACCTGAATGATTCTTCAGACATTCCATAACCCCAACAGACTTTGCCATAAGCCCCCCTTAAGATAACCACTTGTAGAATCATGCTTTATATGTACATGTGGGGCTCCCTTCTTTCTGTGGGTTAGAGTCCTCCAAAGGGGACATAGCATGTTGAAGCAGAAAGAATATAGCTTTAAGAGTAAAGAGGACTTGGGCTTCCATTCCAACTCTTATCTGTGTGACCTTGGACAAGTCATTTAAGAACTCTGGGTCCCAATTTCCTCATCTGTAAAAGAGAATGTTGGAGTAGATTCTCTATCTCCCACTTTCAGTCCCATATTCCTAAATTGCGTTCTCTGTCCCCATTAAAATAAAATACACAAAACTTAGTTTCATATACTTATTAATAAGGTTAAAGTTATTTGTAGTACTACTAAGAAATCAAAGGATTACAACCTAGCTTAGGCTTCCTAAATTATCTGTCAACTTGGATAAAGTATCCAGGTATTCTGATAGTTCTCACACAGGAAACAGAGGAGGTCAGTTAGTGACAGCTGTCAAAGTGATCTTCCTAAAATAAAAGTCTGACCATATCTCACACTTATACACACACACACACACACACACACACACACACACTTCAGCAAAACTAAGTGACTCCCTATTCCATCCATGAACAAATCCATAATCTTCTGTTTAGTTTTTAAAATCTTTATAACATGAGTCCTTCCCGTCTTTCCAGTCTTCTTTATCCTTACTTACCTCCACATAGTCCACTGATATGTTCTCCCTGCTGTTCCTCACATAAGACACTCTCTATCCAGATTCCAGACATTTTCCCTGGCTGTCCTCCATGTCTGGAATGTCATCCCTTCTCTCCTTTACTTCCTTCAAGTCTCACCTTCTGCAAGAAGCTTTTCTTGACTCCTTCCATCTCTGAATGTTGATGCCTTCCCACTGAAATTATCTCCAATTTATCCTGTCTATACTATATCTTGTTTGTACATAGATGTTTGCGTCTTGTCTCCTCTATTGTATTATGAGTTGTTTTAAGGCACAGACTGTTCTTGCTTTTCTTTGTCTTCTCAGAGTTTAAAAAAATTCCTGAACATAGTAGGTGCTTAATAAATACTTTCTGTCTTTACTTACTGACTGGGTGTGGACACATACCCCGTAGATAATCTAAGTTCCTGTTAGAAGTTAAAATTATAACATAAAACTCAATGTAAAAGTCTAATGCTCTTTTAACTTTTTTTATTTTTGTCTGCTATAGTTTAGCACTTGGGTAGGGAGAGGCTAAAGATATCCTCAATTCATGCCTATTTCACTTTCCAAAATGAAGACATGTGGGAATGGGGCAGGACATGAGGTATAGAAAAAGTTAACAGAATGGTTTCACCCACTCATCTGCCACTCGGGAGAAGAAAAGGAAGAAAAGAAATTGTCTCCTTAGGAACTCTAGCCCTTTCTGCTCTCCTGAAATGAATATTAAGCTTTCTTTTAAGAGTCTTTCCTGAGATTTGCAGACAAATAACAAATACATACCATATTATGAGTCTTTCTGCAATCCAGTTCTCCCCAAGTCTTTGCAATATGGATTAAGTAAAATAAGATCAGTTAAGAAAATGTTCTTCTGATATGCCTTCAAATGTTATAAGTCCTAGCCAGGAGGCTGTGAGCAAAGAAGCAATAGATAAAGCTTGTACTGTGTTTTGTTATAATAGCCAGGTGCAAATAAAAGCACGGTGAACTTAAAATCACAGGGCCTGAATTCCAGTCCTGCTGACACTATCTTTTGGATGTGGAGCAGGCCTCTTAACATGCTTGGCCTTTGTTTCCTCATTCCTGAAATGAAGGGGTTGAGCTGAATCACCTCTGAGGCCCATTCTAGATCTCTGATCCTATTTATCCCTATGTTTTTTTCCTAATTCTACACTTCAAAAGCCCCAAGAAAAGGGAAATTGAAAGGAACAATATTTAGTTTTCTATCCTCGCTTAATAAGAAGCGGCTGAAGGTCACTACTCTCTCCTTTTTGTCTGTAAATTGCTTTACTTTTTTTTGTTTACCAATTGGATGGAGGGTCAAGGGTGGTGAAACTCCCCAGATAGTGAACTTCAAAGCAAGATTTCTAACTTTGGCTAGAATCAGGTAAACAACAGGCCGTAGCTAGTCAAGGTTTTACTATGAGTCTGGATTTGGTCCCTGGGAGAGACTCATATTACAGTTATCTATGTCCAAAGATATATGGAGCTGGAGATGCGTCACAGAATATAGACTGCCTTCCATAGATCCTCTATTGGCACTCAGGGAAAGATGAAAGTGGTTATGTTAACCCACATTGCCACCTACTGGTCACTTCATTTCATAACCCCAAAATAAGAAACCAACTGTTCTATAGGGGAGAGGGGAGGAAGGCCCTTTATGAGAAATGCAATGTAGTGAGGAGAGTTCGTGAATGAGTCTTCAGGGACCCCGACTCAACTTTTGATTTTCAATGTGTTATTTAGGATGGTGACTTTTCATTCACACTTTCAGGTTCTCCCTTTGTTTTAGCCTAGAGTCTAGTCACCTTGGGGTTTAAAACAACAGCCAGGTTCCTATTAAAATACAATAAAATTCTTCCCCCAAACCATTTTTAATTTCCCCTTTGCCAGTTCTTTTCTTAGTTTATTGATTTGTGGATCCCTTAGTGTTGGATCCAGTCATAGGTAATGGACACTTTAGGCTTTTGATTACTTCTGGCAGCTGCCAATCAAGGTAACTGAAGGAAAGGGGAGGGGTGAGCTTTGTGTTTGATTGATTTTTACCTTTTATTTTTCCCTCGGGGAATGATTCCTTCTTGACTGTTAGAGGGATACTGCTATGTAGTTCATTGCCTCCTCTATCTTCTTTGAAATTGATATTTGAGAGATTTGTATGAGCATTGTTTCATTCTCTTCCTGCTGTCTACTCAGAAGATCCTTAGAAATTGGAACAGGATGGAGATCCTTCTACAATTGTGCCATTCTGTATGTTTTTCTCCCCTTGACCCAACCTAGTTTGGAACGTGTAGGTATTTCCTTTCTCATCTTAAAATCAGGTATTAGTTCCTAGGATGATAACGATCTTAGATTCAGGATTGGAAGTCACATGGTTCTACCACCACTGCCATTTTACAGATGAAGAAATTGAAACCCTGAGAGGTTAATTGATTTACTCCAAGTGACGCAGGTAGTAAGTAACAGGAAGGATTTGAGACCAGGTCTAATGATCTGCAGGATAAGTAAAATGTTAGACAGATGCATCCCCAAAAATTGATACCTGGAGAGTCACTAGGATTTACCAATGACTTTCAATGACCCTGAAAATGCATTATTCAATGTGTGTTATATTTTCTAGTATCGTAGAAAAGTCTCTGGTTAGTTATATGTCAGAAGAGCAAGACAAAGATTTTTAAAAAAAAATTGGCATTCTGAGAAAGAAAATCACTGAAGAAAGTCAGACTGGATTTTAAAACATTTGTTCTTGCTCAATGCCACAGATTATTTAAGGATACTTAATGGAGTTTGTATAGCCCAATAGTAGTTCCCTTCGTGAAACGTCTAAGAACTCTCATTGATTGGAATCTCATTGATCTTCATTGTTTGGCTCTAAGTCCCTTGGGTCAGTTTCTCTAGGAAATTTTTTCTCAGTGGATGGAAAAGCTGTTAAGTCAGCTATATCTTTATTCCAAAAGTTGTATAGAAAGGCAAATTCAACCCACCCTTTAAAATCATGTCAAGATTGAATGATAGTGTTAGAATTCTAACTTAAAAAAAACTGCATACAGTACTAAGAGAGACAAAGGAACTCCTTCGAGAAATACTAGGTATTTATTACTGTAATTATATTTTCAGGGAGAGATGTAGGTGGAAAGGTAGATTTAGATCATGGTCTTTCCACATGGGAATTGAAGTGGTTTGGGTTCTTTCTGTGTTAAGAATCAACCTTGCCCACTTGATTAGTTCTCCCAAGTTTTTCCCTTAATAACAAAAATTATTTCTTGTGTTCATACAGTTTCATACAGTTTACCAAGTTCTTTCTTTATAACACAAGAGTCCAAGTACTGTTACTTAGTTATTTTCATGGATTCATTATTCAATTCAATTCAACAAGCATTTATTAACCACCTTCTATGTGGAGGCTCCTTAGGTCCTAAAGATATAAAGACGAAAATGCTTCTTGCCCTCAAGGAGCTTATATTTTAACAGAAATAAGAAAAATACCCATTATCTAATGTATGACTGTTTCTTCCACAAATTCATTTCAATTCAACAAACATTTCTTAAGTTCCTACTCTGTATAAGACACTCTGTATAAGACTTTGGGCATGCAAAGATGAAAATGAATCAGTTATTACCCTTAAGGAATTTGTGTTAAAAATTATTAGCACTCTCCCCCTTTTGAAATTACTTTCCATTATTTTGCATATACTTTATTTCCTTCAATTGCCAACATAGATTAGATTGTGAGTTACTTGTGAGCAGGAATTCTCTTTTGCCTCTTTTTGTGTCCTTAATGCTTAGCACAGTGCCTTGACACAATAGGCGCTTAATAAATGCTTATTAACTGACTGAGATTAATTAATTAAGAATTGAAAAGGACCTTAGAGTTTCAAACCCTTCATTTCACACGTGAAGAAACTGAAGTTCAGAGAAAGTATATGTTGTATCATCCTAAGCAGAATACAATTCACTTGACATTAGAGACTGTTTTTAATTACATCCCTGAATTTCCAGCTTCTACCCTACTGACTTGCATAAAGTTGAACTATATAAATGTGTATTGACTTGAATGGAAATTAATTGAATTCTTCTGCTTGCAATCCATCTATGCCTTTTCAACCTTTCCATAAATCCTTGATTGAGAGTCCACCTATTATAAAGACTTTCCTCTGATTATTTTAGCACTTTATGAATATGTACATGTCTTGTAATATGACCATTCCACATACTTTTCAAGTCATGTTTGTTGTTCAGTAGATCAGTCATGTCTGATTCTTTGTGACCTCATGGACCACCCACATCATAGCAGTACTGTTGGGTTTCCTTGGCAAAGATACTAGAATGCGTTGCCATTTTCTTCTCCCTTAGATTAAGGCAAACAGAAGTTAAGTGACCTGCCCAGAGACACATACCTACTCAGTGTCTCAGGCTAGATTTGAACTCTCATATTCTTGACTCCAGGCCCAGCACTCTATTCACTGTGCTACCTAGTTACCTCATATATGATCTTAATAATGTCTTTTACAGTAATTCACATATAGAATTACTGTTAAGTTTCTTTTTCTTCATCATTGTTATTTTAAAACCAGACCTCTGATTAGATAAATTTAATAAATAAATTTAAATAAAGATATGGAGCTCCTTGGGAAAAACTTTTGCATTGCAGATGGCACGGGATATTTGACATTTGGCATTAAACTGAGAATTGCCTAAAGGACTAAGAGAATAAGTGACTTTCACAGGGTCACCCAGAGAGAATGTGTCAGTCAGTACTCTGACCCAATTCTTTCTAACTAATGCTTACTGTCTATCTACTCAGCCTTGTAAGCATTGTTACCTCACTAAAAAGTAAGAAGATTGCTGCTCAGAGGGGTTAAGTTACTCGCTCACAGACAAGGGGCTTAGTGATAGATCCAGGACACCAATCCAGGTTTTAAATTTCTAAACTTAGCAGCATACCCACTATGATGTGGTCAAATGATAGAATATCTGTGAAGCACTTAGCACAATTCCAGGCACAATGTAGATGCTATATAATTGCTTGTTCCCTTCCCTTTCTCCTATGCCACCCTGCTTTCCTGAAATTGAGGAACTCATTTCCTTGAATTTATTTCAAAATGCTCTTTTTATTATTAATTTTAGCTGTGATTAAGGGATAGTCAAGAAAGAGTAACCTACTTGTATTAAAGGCTGAGACAAAAATGATAACAGCAACAATAACAATAATATCATGATAAAGCATTTAAAGCATTTTAAAGTCTACAAAAATTTTCACTAATATTATCTCATTTGATCCTCACAACAATCCTGGGAAATAGGTGCTCTTCTTATCCCCATTTTGTAGATGGTTCTAAGGTAGCTAGAGGTTGAATGACTTGCTCAGGGTCCCACAGCTAGCAAGTGTCGAAGACCAGATTTAAGCCTAAGCCTTCCTGACTCAAGGTTCAGTGCTCTGTACACTGTACCTTTCATTTTACAAAGGAAAATACTGAAGCCTAGAAAGACCAAGAAACTTACCTAAAGTCCCATAAGTAGCAAGTCCTAGGGCTAGAATTTGAATCTTAGATACTCAGACTTAAGAGTCAGTCAATTTTCCACTACAGTATAACAGAACCCAATTTCACTCACCTTCTCTAAGGGTCAAAAGCAAATTATCATCTTTCATGGCTACTTCTTTTAGGTGGATTCTTTGAAACAATATACCGTGCCGTCGAGTGGTTCCTAGGTTATAATGAATTATGGAAATGGCTTAGTGCTTATATGTGGGGTCAGAACGGGTGTAATGGTCATACTTCTGGCATCTGGGTAGAAACTCAAACAATCCAATGATAAAAAAAAGGTAGTTCTAATCAGTTGCTTCTAAAAATGATTTCACACTTTTGAACATTGGATTAGTTTATACATCTCATTCCAGGGCAGCAAAGCACTCATGCCCCCTTTGTACTCCCCTGAGAGTCTGTTATTTACAGTCTCTGACTTCTTTTCCCATCAAAACTACCCTGAATGCTCATTTTTACCTTTCTAAAAATATTTAGGATAGAGGAAAAGGGCTCTTGGAATATAATATTCCCATAACCTTCCCCAAACCTTCTCAAACATCATCTCATGTTTGTGCCTGTATATTTACCTAAAATTGCCTGTGCTTGTGAATGCCCACACACACACACACACACACACACACACACACACACACACACAACCATGCTGATCAGTCTTGGTGTTTGTTAAGTGACATGGAATGGAGCTGTAATTTTATTGATATAGGGACCTCCCAAATAAAGGAACTTTCTCTGACAATGCAGGTGTTTTAAAGAGTTGCTTTAAAGAGTACTGAGAGTTTAAGTTATTCACTCAGGGTCACATAGCCAAGTATTTGTCATTGATGGAACTGAACTCAGGACTTCTTCGTTTGAAGCTGACTCTCTCTATCCACTATAATGATGCATTATAGGTTCTTAGAATATGACAGGAAAGAAGGCTGTTCAGAATGATTAGGTTTGAGATTGTGGATTAAGAGCTAGAAGGAATCTTAGAGGCCATTTAATGCATCCCCTTTGTGGTTGTTCCTGTTTTTTGTCCTTCATTGAGACCAAATATCCTGATGTGCCCATGAATTAGATTCAAGGGAGCCAGAACTTCAAAAAGCCTTCAACTTCACTCTCTCCCCTAGAGTCATCTAAGTCCAATGGCAAAACAATGGGCAAAGGCTCAGGAGAAGAAACTGAGGCTCAAGGAAGCTAAATGTCCAAGGTCACAACATGTAAGAAGTGATAGAGGCAAAGTTAGAACTCAGGTCCTCTGATTCCAGGAACAGGGCCTTTTTTCAATGTTTCACTTCGTGCACACTTTGTGATGATCTTAGTTACCCTGGTCACTGCTTTTTTTGTTTTTGTTTCTGGTTCCTCCCCTAGCCCCAGGAAATCATATTCAGCATTCTGAGAATGTTGAAGAACCAGGACTGAAAGAAAAAACCACATTTACATGCATATAGAGTTGCTAGCTGACTCTTGCTCCCGTACTGTGCAAATAGTCTCTAAGTGTTTTATGCATCAAGACTTCAAACAGGAAAACCTCCTATATAAGAGTTAATTTCTTCTTTCCTCTCCTTTATAGGCACAAGAACACTGTTGTTATTTTGTTCCTTTTTCTAAGGTACCAGTGAATGGCACAGCAGGATGTAGTGGAAAGCACAAAGGACTTGTAGTGAAGAGACCTTGGATTGAATCTTTATTCAAGTTTAATTATTCCTGTTTTACATATGAGGAAGTCAAGGATCACAGACATACCAAAACTTGTCTGAAGTTCCACAACTGCTAAAAAGCAGAACTGGAAGCCGGGGGAGGACTTTTGACTCCAAGCCCATTTTTTTCCCCCCAACCTGTCTCTCTGAGAATGAAAGAAATAATCTTTTTTTTTTTAATTTCAAAAATTAGCTGATAGTTACACCATTAATTTTTCTCTTTTATTTTGTTTACTGGTAAATGATATTTTCAAAGATTCCATATCTTTCTTCCTTATCTCCAAATCTAAGTTACATATTCCTGAATTTGAAAGACTACTACTATACCTAGCATCTGGTCAGCAACTGATGGCCTTGAAACCTAAAGGCAGATGGGAATTTCTTCATTGTAGTCTGAGAAGTCTTATTCATTACAGCAAATTTCTAATCTGATGGAGATCTAGATTCAGATGTCTCCAGAGATCATCTAAGGAAACTGAACACCAGGAATATCAAGTGACATACACATAGAGAGTAAGCAGTAGAAGCAGGACCTATGTCCTCTGATTGGACGGTGTACTGAGTAAGGCAGTTATTGTTGGTATTTAGTAGTTTGTCATTTCTTTCTCCAGTTTATTTTATTGATGAGGAAACTGAGGCAGACAGGGTTAAATGACTTGCCCAGGGTCATACAACTAGTAAGTGTCTGAGGTTGGCTTTGAACTCAGATCCTCCTGACTTCAGGCATGGTGCTCTATCCACTGTGTCACATAGTTGCAGTGGAATTGGAGTCAAATGTCTCAGACACCTATTTACTTCATAACACTGGACATGATTTATCCTCTCTGGTCTCAGTTTCTTCTTCTGTTCAATGAGAGACCTAGACTCAAAGGCATCTAAACTTCCTTCCAGTTCTAAATCTATTATTTTAAGATTCCAGAGTTAGTATTCTTTCCATTCTACCACACGGTCATATTCCTGAAACAATTGTAAAAGCATAAGTAGAAATTTTTATACCCTAGGTGTAGGGCGCCACCCAAGTACCAGCCTCAGGTGTGAGTGGAAATGTGAGAGAGAGAGAAAAGTAGCCAGACAATGTGGGTAGTCCAAGGAAGAACCATGAACTCCATTTACTGGTGCTTAGAACAAAATTTTTAAAGATCCAAATGATAAAGATTCAAGTATCCTTATCTCAATCATATCCTAGAATATTATTACTAATAGAATAGTCAGCCATACCTGGGAAGTAGCTTGGATAAGACAAGGCTTGTTATCAAGGACCCAGGAAGTCATGGGGAAGGTCAGTTGTCTTTTATCAAAATGTATCTTACAGGACAAAGGATGCTCCCTGAGAGCAGGCCACAAATCTCAAAGACATTTGCAAGAAACCAGTCTCAAAGGTATCTGTATAGAAGCTGATCCCTGAGAATAAAGTATTTTGACTTACAATAGTCTTTAGCATAATATGATAAGAAATGTGTCCTTTTTGGTGCCTGAAGTTTGGGGGTAAAGGTTTTGATGTCAGGATATCAGACATAAGTCCTTTCAAGTGCATCCCCGAGGTTCCTTCAGGGGAGCCAGCCTTTATAAGCCTCATCATCTAGAGAGGAATTAGGGTACATAATTAAGGTCTCTTATCTGAGTCCTGGATCAGGCCTATTTGGCTCCCCACACCTAAGTCAACAGTACAATAGATGACCAGGGCAAGTAGCACCTAAAATCAACTCTTTTTTTTAGACAGATTAATTAATGTATGGGAGAAGACCTCTAAAATCCCATGAGACAGAGATTCTGGTCTATCTCAAGGCAGAGGTACAACTTCTGTTAGATAATAGTTAACAGCTAGCATTTATACAGCAAAAGACCTCTGTGAAGTAGGGGCTTTTGTTATTCACATTTTACAAATGAAGAAACTGAGGCACAAATGAGGAAGTTAAGTGACTTTCCCAGGGTCACACAGCTACTAAGTTTCTGAGACAGGATTCAAACTCAGATCTTCCTGAAACCAAGTCCCATGTTCTATCCACTGCACTATCTAGGTGAGGAAAGGTAAGTGTAGCATTTTGACTTTTTTTTTTTTTTTGCTAAATAGATGAAAATCTCAGTGATTTATAGTTCTGAATGACTGCAACTACTGTAAATAGGCCTCTAAATTTTATTGTTGATATTGTTCAATCATTTTAGTCATGTCTGATTCTTCATGACCCCCTTTTGGGGTTTCCCTGTTAAAGACACTGGACTGGTTTGCCATTTTCTTCTCCAGCTCATTTTACAGATGAGGAAACTGAAGTAAACAGGGATGAGTGACTTGCTCAGTGTTATACAATTATAAATGGCTGGGGCTGGATTTGAACTTAAGTCTAAGTGACTCTAGGCTGAGTGCTCTACCCACTATGAAATTTTATTACTTGAAAGAACATTTTCAGTTGCCCTACCTCCATCAAGTTATACCTCTGATATATTGGAGTGATTGTGTGTGTGTATGAACTGAAATAGGAAGAACTAGGTATGTTATATTATTCTCATTTACATAGAATTAGAGAATCTCATATTTGTCAGGCACCTCAGAGGTCATCTTTGCCAATCTTTACCTAAAACATCAATCATATCAATCACCCTGGCAAGTGGATCTCCTCTTGATTTTTTCCTGGGAAAAATTCTGGGGTGGACTGTTGCAGAGAAGTTTGGTGAAAATCTACAAATGGAAGAGATAATGACAAAGGACCAAAGAACAAGTCATGCCACACTGTCCCCTTTTCATGTTTTAGTGGGGTTTTTTTTCTGTTTTCAGGTATTGTTTTTTCTCCCTCACATTTTTTGTCCCACCCCCACTGGAAAAGAAAAATATGAAACCGTGTAACATAAGCATAGCCAAGTAAAACCAAGTCCTACATTTCCCACGTCCGAAAAAATGTCTCTCATTCTGCATATTAGTCTGTCACTTCTCTGTTATGGGGTGAGAAGTATTCTTTATCATCAGTTCTCTAGAATTATGTTTGATCATTGCATTGATCATAATTTATAGATCTTTCAGAATTGTTGTTTTGCAATGTTGATATGTTGTTATATTATAGTATAAATTATTTTCCTGATTCTATTCATTATACTTTAAATCAATTCATATAAGCCTTCCTAAATTTCTCCATAACTGTCTCTTTCATCATCTCTTATAGCAAAATAATTTTACATTACATTTATTTACTGTGATATATTCAACTATTCTCCAGTTGATGGGCATGATTACCAAAAAATTGAGGAATGCTTTGGGTATAATTTGCCTAGATTCTGACAACAAGTCTGATAAAATATCTGATTAAGTATCATAATGGAGTAAATGGAAGATATGGATTAGGTATTATAATCAAATGGGTTCAGAACTGGTTGAATTGCCAGACTCAAAAGAGTATTTTGTTAATAGCTCATTGTCAACATAGTAGGCAGCGCTCTAGGGATCTGCACTTGATTCTGTACCATTTCACTTTTTATCAATGACCTGGATAAAGGCATAGAAGTAATGCATATCACATTTGCAGATGAAACAAAACTAAAGAATGGGATGATGGAACCATTTTCCAAAAGGATCTTGGCAGGTTAGCATTGGGTTGAATATAATAAAATGAAATTCCATAGGGATAAATGTAAAAGTCTTATACTTGGGCATGGAAAAAATCAGCTTCATAGGAAGAAAATGCAAGAGGTATGGCTAGGCAACAATTGTTCTAAAAAGAAGTTGTGGGGGTTTTAGGGGACTACAAGATTGCTGGGAGTCAGTGGTATACTGGAGCAACTAGCAAAACTAATGTCATTTTGGGCTGCCTGAAGAGGGTTTTAGCTTTTAGAGAAGGAAAAATGATAGCCTTGTTTTACTCTGCCCCATCAGATCTTTTTTGGAATATTGGGCTCAGTTCGAGGACTCACAGTTTAATAAAAACGGAGCTGAAGAGTGTCTAAAAGAAAGCAACCCGGATGAAGGAATGCCTTGAACATACAAGGGTGGGATGAAGGAACTGGGAATATTTAGTCTGGAGAAGAAAAGATATGGATGGGAGTTTCGAGGTGGGGGATGAGAGCAATCTCCAAGATTTGAAAGGCGATCTCGAAGAGGAGGGATTAATTTTGCCTGGGGTCCCACAAGGCAAAACTAGGAACAATAGAAGAAAATTGCAAAGATAAATTTAAGTTTGATGTCAGGAAAAAAAAATATCTTAACAGAACTGTCCAAAAGCTGAATGCCCTGCTTCTAGAAGTAGCAGATTGTACCTCTTTGAATATCTTCAAGCAGAGACTGAATGACTAATCATTGAGGATTTTACAGTGGAGATTGCTCTGAGAGATTTGGACCAAATGGTTGCTGAAGTCTCTTCCAGTTCTCAACTTCTGTTTCAGATCCTAAAAGCAATGAGTAACTCACTACTTTTTGTGGCATACCTTTCTATTTCTTGTCATACAGTCGTTCAGTTGTGTCCAACTCTTTGTGACCCTACTGTCCAAGAGGTTTTCTTGGCCAACATATTAATTAGAGGGGTTTGCCATTTCCTTCTTCAGTGGATTAAGGCAAACAGAAGTTAAATGACTTGCCCAAGGTCACATAGCTATTAAGTGTCTGAAGACAGATTTCAACTCAGGTTCAGCATCAACACTCTAACCGTTGAGCCACCTACCTGCCTCATTCTGTTTTTAGCCTGCTCTAATTATTAGGTGCTTTTCCCTCCTTCTGGTAGTTTTATTGATTTGTTCAGGTTTTGCCCTCTAGTACCAAGCGACTCTTGTAAATGATACTCCTTTCACTGTTTTAATACAGCTATCCTATTCTCTCTAAGTCTTCTATTTGTAGATTTTGGGGAGTGGATTACATACATTTTCAACTGATCTGAATTCCGCAGTATGGAATTGTTTGTATTTTTTTTCCTTCATCACAAATACATAGCAGTATTCAAAGCTATAGTATATGCTTATTCAAGTTTTGTTGCACATAATGTTGATTTTTCTTTTATCTATGTCTCTGTGATTTGGAAGCAGTCTCCCTGTGAATCATTCCAACATTTAAGAAAAGCTAGAGAATTGTTGCCAGGATTGTCAGATTAGCATTTAGCATAATTAGGATAAGAGTTCAATTTGCAATATGTATCTCGAGGAGTGGGGGTCCCAGTGTAATTCTCTTCGGGAGCTCTTTTATTCCTGTGGCATAACAGAATTTGTGTGACTACCTTACTACTTCCTTTCCATTATCTGCTTCCATTCTTTCATGCTTATCAAATCCATACTGAGCTTAAGTCTGTATCATTTTTCTTTCATTGAGTCAGTGAGTGAGGAAGCGCTTAAGCTCCTACTATGTGCCAGGAAGTGTGTTGTGAAGGGATTCTTTTTTTAAAGAAGAAAAAAAAAATAAACAGTTAAGTTCTCAAGGAGTTCACATTCTAATTAGCTATACTTCAATTTGTGTCTAGCTAGCAATAGGGTACTGAGTGGGCTTGTAAAGTGTTTGGAATTTTTTAAAATGAAAAATATTTTTAAAATATTAAATGAAAAATATTAGAAAATATTAAATGAAAAAAATTAGTTCCTGGAGCTCGCAATCCAATCAGTTTGGATCCATCTAGAAATAGAGCGTTGGATAGGCTTCTAAGACTTTGTATTTCATTCTACAACTATCTACAATGAAACCCCCTACTCTCTTTCTCCCTAGTATTAAAAATATATATATAATATGCTATTATATATGTTATAATATATATATATTTTTTCCTACTCATGCTACCCTGTTACTTTTAATACAAAATAATCCAGAGTTTGGTCATCATAGTATGTATGTGTTTGTATCTATGTGCCTGTTTGTATCTGTGTGTGTGTGTGTGTATGTGTGTGTGTGTGTGTGTGTGTGTGTGTGTGTGTGTGTGTGTTTTCACTCTCCTTCACCTTGCCATGACTGGGAGACTTTTGGAGTTCTCAGGTAAGTTTTATAATTCCACATGGCTCTGTGTAGCAGTTTGAGTATATTTTCCCAGAACTCATAAATGTCTTGCTGGCTCATTTTTGCCTTTCTGTTTCCCTTCTAGAGAGGAACCCCACCCCAATCTGGTAACAAAGAAGCTCAATCCTCTAGATTGTATTGTTTCGACTGCCTATTGTATCAGCTTTTAAATTGTATTACATGTTTTTAAATGACTAGAGAATTATCCTCCTTCTATCTACAGTAATTTAAAATGAGTAAAATCGGATAGGGGTTGTTTCCTCCATCTCCTGGGATTTCAAAGGCTCTGTTTTCTTTTATAATGATCAGGTCTATCTGCTGCAAATTCATACAATGTAGTGGAGAAGTGCATACGGTTAATTACGTCAATTATAATCAGCTTCTTACAATCTCCTCTGCTGTTGCAGTAATTTAAATACCATAATGTATGTCAAAGGGACAAAATAATGTTGTTGTGTTCTCTGCTTACAGCTGCTTTTATGACTTGGTTTTGCTCATAAACAGGTGGTTAGAAAATACAATCCTTCCTTGAATTAATTTGTCTCACCCTGTCTCCTAGCCTGGGCTTGCTCATGTGTTTTTAAACACAAGAATGCAGATGCCCAGGAATGACAAGGGTGTAGTAGGTATTGGTGGGTACCCCTCATACATTTCACAATAATAATGGAACTGTCCATAGTCACAGGAAGTGGAACAAATGGATTTAGCTGGAGTTCAAAATAGTCTAAAAATGATCAAATTTTAGTCTGACTTTTATTCTCCTTCTTTCTTCCACCCTCCTGCCTACCCCCAAACTGGCTTCCTAACCCAGCCTAAGGTAGATCTTCCCCTTTTATACCATTCTTCCCTCAAATATTGTACCTGGTCTCTTGGTAGACCATTGGTCCTCTCACCTCCCTCCCACCCCCACCCCCTAGCACTCTAAAATAGTTTGTTTTATACAAGTTGATCAGCAATCATTGTTTTAACCCTTCAGTGTGCAAGTCACTGTGCTCAGTTTTGGGAAAACAAAAACAAGATGCCTTCAAAGAGTTTACATTCTATGGGAGAGGGAGTATGTGCACTCTCGATGCTCAGTTGTTTGTTTCTTCCTGTTGTAAATTAAGCCAGCACCATGTACTTTGTTCCTGCAGAACACAGTTTGGAAAAAGGTAAGGTAATTGTAAAATTCCTTCTAGTACTTCCTCCTGATCTCCATCTCTCCATCCAACTGAAAGGTAAGAATGAAAAGGATCACACCAAGTGAGGGTTGTGTTGCCTATGAAATTGTTTTTCTTTCCATTGTGATTTCTGTTTAAACAACAAATTTTCTGATTATTAATTACCATCTGGTAGAGCCAATGGCCTTTAGTCTTACTAATCAACTGCTCCCCAAAAATAGATACACAACCTGGACTTGCTTAGGGTTCAATTATGTACTGTGAAGCATAGCAAAATCATTAACTCTGAGCATGTCAAATTTGACTTGGAATCATATTTTGCCTTGGAAGTGATGGCCTATCCTCAGCAGTTAAATAGACAATCCGGCATACTGTTAGGAACACAATTTGTCATTTCTTGGTTGTCCATAGCCTTGTGTTACTGTCTAGTACCCGAGCCTAGTAGTTTGTGGAAAGGAGGAATAATTGGTAAAGCAGAGAAATTACAAGGGTAGCACTGGATTCAGGTGAGAAAGGGACAATGGTCACCTTCTTGGAGAAATAGTAGAAAATGATATTTGGACTTTGGAGATCTGTGTGTTAGTTTGTAAATATCCTTTCTCTGGAGAACAGGTTTTGGATAAAGGATTTTATGTTCTTTGTTTCTAATTGCCTACCTCCTATCTTGGAGGACAGTGAAGAAACATTTATTAAAGCTCCTATTATGTGCCAGGCATTATGGTAAGCACTTTACAAATGTTATTTCATTTAATCTTCACAACACTGGGTGGTAGGTGCTATTAATAGTCTCATTTTATAGTTGAAGAAACAAATCCAGACAGAAATTAAGTGACTTGCCCAGGTTCACATAGCTAGTAGGTATCTGAGGCTAGTTTTGAATTCTGGTCTCCCTGACTCTAGGTCCTTTACACTGTACGTTGCACCACCTAGCTGCCTATAGAATGTTTTCAGCCAAAAAATCATTAAAATATGAACAAAGTCATGATATAGCTTGAAATATAACTACCAACTGCTTGTGATCACAAGCAGTAACTGCAGCCACATATTTGTGGCAATGGAAAAAAAGGTCCCTTGCCACATTGAGTATTGGTAGGATAAGCTGCCAGACAATCATGACAGAAAAAAATACGTCAGGCTTGCTTGTTTCCATGAAGTTGTAGTGGTATGTATGTTGAAGAGTGGGGATTTTGTTTCTTGGGATTCTATTAAAAAAAAATTTCATAGATATAGAACTTCCAGTCTGTCCAAGAACAGTGCTGCCCATAACTTAGAAAGAAGAGCTACCCAAGGCAGTTAAAAGGACATGTCCCAGAAGCACCAGAGCTGTTTTAAGAGTAAAGCTAGACAAAATATAAGGAATCAGCATAGGAAATGAAAATTTTCATGCCATAGAAGGATAGACTTAGGCCTGGAAAGTGACTGTGGTTGTCTAATCCAACAAAAGGGAATGGAAGCCAAGGCAGGTTAAATGACTTACCCAAAGTCATACAGATAGTTAACATTAATATTAAGTCTAAGCCCCAGCCTAAGATGGGCTTAGGCTCTTATAAAGATTTAGTGCTGCCTACTTTAGCAGTCTTCATATAGCTTTCCTGCATATCAGCAGACTCCCAGTGGGGGTTGGGGGGGGAGGTTGAACATAGGGAAATGATAGAATATTGGATATACTCTACTACTTTATAGGTATTAGGAAGGTATGGTAAGAAGAAAATCATCTGAGTTTCTTATTTTTTAAGATTGCATGTGGAATATACATGACAACTTTAATTAATGGAAATTACTTTGGTTTATTATATTCAATATAATGTATTTAAATAAACCACCAGAACCCCATTATAGGTCTAATTACCATAAAAATATAAGGAGAAAATACTTATATTAATGAATGTGAGTTTGGGAATGTTTTATTTATGCAAATCTGGAAACCTTTTTGTGACTATTATGTGTCCCCAGACCCTGCTCTACCAAAATACTACCCCAAGGAGAGGAATAGAACCAGATGACAGGCCTGAGCAAACAGATCTTGAGTTAATGAATATTTATTACAGCTAATCAGTAAGTAGGTATTGAACACCAACTGGTAATCCAGATTGTGGGTGTTAGAGTGATGACTTTTGATTCTGTCACTGAGAGAATAGTGAGAGAATCCAACCATTGCTGACTTTGTGAAACAGATTCATTACCACCAGCATAGCAGCATTTCTGTGTTCTCTTCCAAAACCTTGGACTTGAGAACAGAATACTTGCTACATGGCATATGATGCACATGGGAAAATACATCCAGGAGCAATAGATCCACTGGGCTATGCTGCTATGTCACAGAGAGGCTCCCGGGCTCTCTCACCTTTGACAAGCATCTCTGCAACAGGAATAGACTAGACCAGAATAACAAAAAACAGCTCAGAATGTCTATTTCTCTCTACTTTCATGTGCTGCCTACAGACATATTCAGAGTGGGAGTAAGGCTGGTTTAGTCCTTGGGGCTAATAACCACAGCTGCTGTTTACCATTCCCAGAGCCCTACTACCCTGACTTTCTTAATGTAGTAACTGTGAGTTACACAAAATATAAATAAGATGTGACTTTTACTCCCTTATAAAATATCTGGGAGAGTAAAACAAATAGAAATGAAAAATTGGGGAAAAATTAAGTTCAAACTGTGTGGTTCCATGTTCCATAAGATTTTAGGAAGGGGGAATATCAGTGTGGGATAAGGGAGTCAGGTAAAACTTCATGGAAGAAAGGGGATTTAAAGAAGGAATGAGATTCAGATAAGTGAAGGGCAGAATGAAAGGTATTTCAAGTAGAGAGAACAGTGTGAGCAAAGACATGGGGTAAAGCATGAACATAAAATAGATTTGAGGAAAAGCATTGAAAGGGCAAGAAGGATAGATATATTTGAGGAAATAAGGGGAAATAAAGTTGGATAGATGGGGTGGACCAGATAATAGAGGCCCTTTAATGCTATCAAGGTAAATTCAATATTAAAATAAGTAGATAAAAGTAAAAAATCTGCAGTTTTGTCAACGTGGGTATTCTTTCCAATAACATTGAAACTGTTCACATGATATCAGATGGCTAAAAAAACTTGTGACCCAATGGCCAGTCTTCTGATGATGACCACACTGGTCCTAGTCCTCTGATAAGACTGTCTTTAGGTCCATATTCAACATTTTTGCATATTGGCAGGACTTGACAAAACTTATACAAGGCTGGCATAGCCTTCATGGACCTGAGGTCATTGGCATATCATAATGTATCATTAGAGTAGGACTTTAATGGAGCGAGAGGAATATCAAAAGAATCAAGGTCAAGTTGTTCTTCATGAGAATGGCATAACTGTATTGAAGGTCTACTCATTGTTCATGAATCAGATGAATATACTTGGATGCAAGATTGGTAGCAGAAACCTATTAACTAAGCATTATCATTAAATATCCTAATAATCTGCTTAGGAGAGACCTTTACATTGAAGATGCCTTCTTTATTGCTCAGTGGTTCTAGACTTTTTAAAGGCCTAGGGATCCTGATAGAATTACATATATTGAATTATTCATCTTGTAAGTGGAGAAAAGAATCAAGGCATTTGTAGCTTCATCTCCTAAGAAGGACACTGGCAATATCAGACCCTCTCTCGTTCTCTCTCTCTCTCCCTCTCTCTCTGTATATACATACACTTATATTTACATATTTACACATGCATATATTATATACATGTATATATATGTGTATATGTATATATATACACATATATACTTTCTCTGTATATATAATATATATACACATGTATATATACATATACATACATACATATATACATATACATACATATATACATATACATACATACATACATATATATATATATATATATAAAATCTGTAAAATTAGCAGTTGATCTCCAAGCATCTGCTACTTTCCCTGTTCCTTACATATGGGTGGCAGAGCCTTTTACTTTCTTGAGTTCAGTGTCATCCAATTGAACATGAATTTATTATGTAGTATACTAGGCATTGAGGTTTATTTATGAACTTATTATGTACTGTACTTGGCACTGGTATTAGGAACATAGATAAAACTCAGACTTTACTCTTAAGGACTTATAATCTAATGATGTAAAGATAAATAACTTAGATAGTAGAGACAATGAAATAAAGGCAAAAGCGAGATTTAGGAGATTTAAAGAAAATCATGTAAATTTTTATCCATATATTTTGTTTTTATGACACTTATATTTTCTACCATAT
The DNA here is from genome assembly GCA_028646515.1 of Pseudochirops corinnae. Lineage (NCBI taxonomy): Eukaryota > Metazoa > Chordata > Mammalia > Diprotodontia > Pseudocheiridae > Pseudochirops > Pseudochirops corinnae. Next base: position 68,659,363 of record CM053589.1, on the reverse strand, counting down.
TCTTCTCTCCATCCTCTTCCAGGCAGCCATATTTTACAATAAAGAATTTTTTTTAAAAAAGGAAGAAAGTAAAACAAAAGTTTTGTGAAGATAGATACACACATATTTAAAAGATTGATAGCATGTACAGTGTTCAATACTTATTTGTTTCCCATTTCTGCAAAGAAGTGAAGGAAGTATTTTTTAATAACTATTATTTTGGCTTCACACTTTGCTTCTTAAAATTTTATAGCATTTTGAGTGTTTTTGTTTGTTGTTATTATTGTAACAATTTTATTACTATTATTGTTACATATTACTATTAATTATTATTTTAATCATTTACATTGTGATAGGCAATATGTACATTGTTTTCCTGGTTCTGGCAACTAGGGGGCACAATTGACAGAACACTGAGTCTGGAGTCAAGAAGACCTGAGTTCAAATCCAGCCTCAGACATTTACTAACTGTGTGACTTAGGCAAGTCACTTAACCTCTCTGTGTGCCTCAGTTTGCTCAACTGTAAAATGGGGATAGTATTAGGACCTACTTCCTGGAGTTTCGAGGATCAGATGAGATAATATTTGTACTTAGCACAGTACCTGGCATGGAGTAGATACTTAATAAATGCTTGGACCTCTCTTCCTCTCCCCCTTTCTTGGGGAGATAAAATGCAGGCCTTACCTATGGTAATAGCTGTGTGAGTGGACAGGAGAAGATTCACATGAAAGATGCTGGAGAAGAAGCATAGTCAGTATTTGGGAACTGGTTGGATTGTAGGGTGAAGGAAAAAGGGAAAGTTAAAGATGACTCTGAGTACAAGTCCAGGTGTTCAGAAAGATGGTGGAGACAGAGAAGTAAAAGGGAGGAGCAGGTTTTGTAAGTATGCTGTCCATCGGGCAAGCCGAATTTGTGGTTGATTAGAATATCCTGGTGGGCATTTCTAGCAGAGAGCTGGGAATATGTGCCTGAAGTTTTAAGGAGAGATGGGGTATAGAAATATGGATTTGCGGGTCATCTTCATGGAGCTGAGAAGTAAAACCATTGGAATAAATATCAGCAAGAAAATAATATAGAAAATAGAAAGAAGGAAAAGGATAGGGAAGACCAGATTTAAAAATGTAATTCACTTGACAATGAGACCCCCAGGAGGCCCACTGGACAGAGCACCAGGACTGGAGTCAGAAAAACTTGAGTTCAAATCCAGCCTCAGATACTTACTAGCTGTGTGACCCTGGGTAAGTCACTTAACCCTGTTTGCCTCAGTTTCTTCATCTATAAAATGAGCTGGAGAACAAAATGGCAAACCACTCCAGTGTCTTTGCCAAGAAAACCCCAAATGGGGTCATAAAGAGTCAGATGTGACTGAAAAAAAAATTGAACAAAAAGGAAGATAAGGAGCTTGAAAGAGAAGCATTGTGTTGCAGTGTATAGGGCAGTGCACTTAGCATCAGGAAGACCCAGGTTCAAATTTCGCCTCAGACATTGACTAGCTATTTAAACGTGAGAAAATCATTTAAACTTCTGTAGGCTTCTGTTTTCTAATCAGTAAAATGTGTTTGGGTATGGACTTAATAGCCTCTGCAGGCCTTTTCAGTTCCAAATCTTTGATTTTAGGGAGCATAGTTTGCTGGTTTCCGTCAAGACTTTGCTCCAGTTCTACCAGGAGGCTTTTCCTAGCCCTCCCGGTTATTAATGGTTTTTCTTCTGAGATTACCTTCCATCAACTCTGCCTATGATCTGTGGGTTATCAAATTATTTACATGTTGGCTACCTCATTAGAATGTGAACACCTGGAGGGTGGGAACTCATTTTATCTTTCTGTATATTCCCAGCACTTAGCCTAGTGTCTGGTATATAGTAAGAGTTTAATAAATGTCTTTTGACTGGACTGACTGATAGTGGATAGCCGACCAGGAGAGCTGAGACCCACAGAATTGAAGGAATGGAGATCTTAATATTTCCATAATGTCTTTTCTCTTCTCACTGTTATTAAATTGTGCTTTTGATAATTGATCTGAAAATCCTTGACATTAGATAGTAGTATTCACATATGTGCAGAAATCAGTTAGGCAGCTGGTACAGTACAGTGCAGTAGATAGTGTGCTGAACCTAGAGTCAGAAAAGCCTGAGTTCAGATGTGACCTTAGACATGTAATAGCTGTGTGACCCTGCTCAAGTCACCTAACTCTGCCTCAGTTTCTTCATCTCTAAAAGGAGCTGGAGAAGGAAATGGCAAACCCAGTCTATCATCTTTGCTAAGAAAACCCTAAATCGGTATTGTGAAGAGTCAGACACAACTGAAAATGATCCAAAAGCAACAATAAGGTTGAGACAAAGAAAACCAAAATGGTCAGTGGGATGGGAGGCCACACTGTGAGAATGCTGAAAAGGTTAAGATGAAAATATCCCAAAAGACTGGGATTGTGAAGAAACCATATCAAAATCTATAGGATAATAAATTATGGGATTAAGGCAAGCATATACTTATTTACTCAGCCTTGTAAGTCAAGAAGGCTAGTTTGGGACAGATCAAGTTGGATCATAAAACTTAATGGAATTATTTTTCCTGAGGGTAATTCTAACATAAAATATCAGTTCTTTGAAATAGCACTTGAACAAATTTATGAATAACTGAGCCATAAATAGCTATTAACAGCCACCAAATATGCTTAATTTCAGGGAAGAGAACCTTGCACAATTCCTCACTGCCCCCAGCAGCAAAAGACACTATTGAACTGTGGATCTGATTCCATCCAACCCCTAATTTGTACCAAGAGGAGTGGCAGCCTAGATGCCATCATGTTCATGCTACTTCTCGTTGAACAGCTTCATACCTTTGGTTTGTCTTTGGCTCTTGTTTTTGTCTCATCAGCACTATTTAGCACAGTACCAGCACAGAGTAAGAGTGCTTGCTCTCTCTCTCTCCCTCTCTCTTTCTCTCCCTCCCTCCTTGACTCCCTCTCCCCTTCTCCCTCTCCCTCCTTCTCTCCCTCTTTCTCTCTGTCTCTTTTGCATTCTTTGTATTAAGAATTTTAGAAGGATAATTTGAGAAGGCACTGTTTTCCCAAAGGAGTCTGATTAGGAGCTCACTCACTGTGGGGAGCACAATGAAACCTGTTCAAAATCTATGTTTAAAAGCCATGATTAAATTTGATTCGACATATCTGGTTCTATGTAAGGTTTAAAAAAATAGAATCACTATTTCAAGCCTTTGTTAGGTAGACCAGATACCCATAGCTAATACAAAACATTGCCATTACATGTAAAGTAGCTTTGAAAAGCCCTGACTTTAGACCTTATTGAAGTGGGGAAACCAAGAGTGAACTGCAAAGTAATTTCTTGCAGCAAAGTTAGACAATGAAAAGGCTAGAGCACGGCACAGTAAAAAAGTAAAAAAGAAAAAAACCCAAAAAACCCAGGAGTTCCAGAGTCAGAGGATATATTTTAAAATCCTACCTCAAAGTTTACCCCTATGCAACTGTGAACAAGTTGTTCATTTCCTTGACCTTCAGTTTCCTCATATGAAAATAAGGCATTTGGGCTAACCCAGCTTCCTCTCTGGGCAAACTTGCACAAAGTCATTTAAACTTTTTAACCCTTCGTTTTCTCATCTGGAAAAAGAGAAGGGAGAACTAGCTGGCCTCCAACTCCACCCTTGACTCTAGCTCTGTGTTCTCAGTAGTACCATGTGGCTCTTAACAGTTTCAATTTCTCCTATGGAGAAGAGGAACAGGGGCTCTGTGGTCAATAACACTGAAGGGACACACCAAAGGCTTTCCCTCGTGTAACTTCAATAACTTTGACAAATGTCCGAGATCAGTGGTGTCCAACTCCTCTGCTGGGCAGGAGGAAAGGGAGCACTAATCTATACACAAGGATCCCCGTGGGCCACACATTGACTTAAAATGTACCATTATCTTTGTTTTATTTTATTTTTACTTCTGTTGTTATAACCTTCCTAATTTTAATTTTATTCTGGTTCAAGCTACACTCATGAGTTTTGTGAGCCATATGCAGACCCTGGCTGCATTTTTGACACCTCTGACTTAGAAACTACTTGTGACTGAGGCAAAAGGATGATAACCCTGTCATTAGCTAAGAGAATCTCAGAAATTCAGGACTGCAGGGACGCCTACAGATCATTTTTTCTAGTCATTCAGATTCACTGTTAGTTAATGTGCTGAAAATAGAACTTGGGTCTTTCAGATCTCAGTTCAGTCTTTCTACTGAAAAGTATTTGTTTTAAAAAGCAAGTAATTGATCATTTCTCTTCTTTCTCCTATTTGATATTAGAGATACATTGGGTGATGATTTATAACTTCTTTTTGGTAATGCTGACAGTGACGGTCCAGATCTCTCAACATAAGGTACACCCTCTACTGATGTACTACACAGCTATAACCATTCAGTGACTTACCCCGCACCTACTATTCCATCTTCATCGCTCATTCACAATACTAACTGATATATAGGGTTTCCCAAAAGTCTGAGTACATTTTTAAATTTTAAAGGTTTAAAATTGCACTAAAATCCTTGGGAACCTTATATATCATTCAGTTGCTAAAATATTTATACATTGCTCTTCCAAAAAGAGTCTTAACATGACAGAATACAGAAAGACAATCACTTTCCTAGTCCTAGACATTCTACCTTTATTAATGCAAACTACATTAGCATTCTTGGTTATTCTATCACACTTTTGACTCATGTTGAATTTAAGAGACTGTTAAAATCCTAGATCTTTTAAGACTGAAATGCTGTTTAAGATTGGGGAGGGTATAAATATAAGATTTCATACTTATTTGTAGTGTATTTTTTTTACACTCTATTGTTCTAATCTGAAAAGATCTGTTGATTCTATGTGCCATCTAACATATTAACTATCCCTCATAGGTTAATGGTAGTGTGCAAATTTCATAATCGTGTTACCTATGCTATTATGCAAACACTTGATTTGGGAAAAAATTCAATAGCAAAGGACCAAATACAGTTCCCTGAGTCACTCTACTAGAGCATGTCATGGCATCACTTCCCCAATGTCATGATCTTCTTCAAGAATGAAGGACAAACAGCAAGCAGCAGGATTAGAGGCCTACTTTCATGATAACATCATTTGGGTTTAAAAACCTTTTATTAAATGCTACTATTTACTAGGTAGTGAGGATATAAAAGCAATAGTGAAACAATCTCGAAATTCAAGAAACTTAAATCTAGAGGAGGCGATATAAGAATGCAAATAAATAAGCATATCAAACAATTAATGACTATCCTTTGAATGTAACTATTCAGCTAATCCCAATTCCTCTTAACTATATCGGTATCTATCCTACATCTTTCCATCTCATACAGAGAATGATGAGACTTGTTTTAATGTTTTATGCTAAAATCTAATTACATTATATCTATAGTATTCCCTAATCTATTACTCCAGTAACCATATCAAAACATCAAATGAAGCTTATCTTCTGTAGTCTTGAGGGGCCTTCCTAGCTCTTTGTGACTACTGCTTTCTTTTTTATGTGTTCAATAACCAATCTTTTAGTAATATAGCCTTCTACTATGTTTTCCCCCAAGAATTAGAGACACATTCACTGGCTTATAGTTTGCAGAGTTTACTTTCTTCCCTTTCCTTTGGAAATTAAATTCTACAGTTTTGTCTTGACTCTTCTGTTCTCTATAAACTTTCCAAGTTTTCTTAACATTCCTCAGAAATTACATATACAATCCACTAGTACCCTGATAACTTGAATTTTTCAAGGAAAGTTAAATGCTATCTTAATCTGTGTCCTTATGATGGTTTTCAAATTCTTATTGACAATCCTTAGCCTGTCCTTCCCAATACCAAAATCATTCATGATGGTAGAGAAAAAAGAAAGAAAATAAGAGATTAATATTTCTATCTTCTTTCTATCATCCATTATCATCACTTCATATACCCTGAGTAATATCTCACTTCTTTTTTGATCCTTCAATTTTATAACTTTACAAAAACTCTTTTGTTGTTGTTGTACTCATCTTTTCTCATCTGCCTGAGCTCATGAGGAACTACTTTAAGATGCTTATCTCCAAAAGTTCATGAATCTAACTGTATTGCCTATGGAACTGATTGTGCTTTAATATATTTCAGTTTATATTTTGCTTTAGCTCTGTTTTGAGAGTCACAGACACAATTTTTTTTCTTTCCTAATATGTTTTGGTTATTTTTTTACTGTCAAATTAATTTCTAACACAGCATTAACAGGGGAATTTGTCTAATATCAGATCTACTTGCTAACTTAAATGTTTTGGTTTGATTTTGTGGCTCTCAATCTAGCCTAGGTTGATTATTTTCTATAGTATTTAAAAACATATATATGTATTTTCACTTATAATAACAATTATATCCACTTATAAATCCATATTGAAAGGCTACTGTATTTTCTCTAATGTACTCTACTCAAAATTGTGAAGCAGATAGTTTAATAAGATGAAATTTAATAGGTATAATTGTAGTCTGGCATTTGAGTTCAAAAATTAACTGCCCAAATGCAGTAAAGGTGAGAGGGGGTAAGAAAAAATTTCATGTGGAAAAGATCAAAAAGTTGATTCCTGTAATAGTTCAAGAGGCTCCATGAGCAGCAGCCTGGTCCAGCTTGAGACCAGCCAAAATCTCAATGTATTCTGTCCTGGTCAGATCTTACCTACAGTATTATATCCAATTCCAGCTATTACATTTTTGACAGGGGCAACATCAAATTGAAACACATGCAAAGGAACGTAACCAGGGTGGTACAGAGAAACAAAACCAGGGAATTTGGATTGGTGGAAGGAACTAGAGAGAGGTTTAGTTTGGGGAAAAGATTTAATGAGAAAATGACAGTTGTCTTCAAATATTTGAGGGTTGTCATGTGCAGGGGGGATTACTCTTACTTTTCCTATCCCCTGATGACAGAATAGGAAGTGTTTATTTGGAGTCACAGTGAGTCAGATGTTGGCTACATATGAAGAAAAGCTTACTAAAAATTAGAGGTGTCCAAAAGTCCAATGGGCTATCCCAAGATATACTGAGTCCTCAGCTGTTCTAAGATCAAAGGCCTCCAAGTAAGGGATGTATGATAAAGGATTTAGTAAAAGCATTAATGCTAAGGTGTAAAGACTGATAAATCTTAAAGTACGTACCATTCAAGGCCTTTACATTATTCAGTCACCTTCATGGCCATTGGAACAAATTGTTCTCATCTACATATCCTGCCAGGGGAAGTCTGATAAGGATAAAAATTGGACTTGCAATTTCATTGGCCTTTCCAATAGACAGGTTATCTTTTTTATTTTATTTTTTTTTCCATTTAAGAAAATTCCCTGAATGATGCAGTTTGCACTTTTTGCTATTTATTGTCTTTCTTTTTAATTGTCTTTTTAAAGACACTTTTTAATTCTTTTTTTCTTTCCAAATGTTCTCCCCTTCTCCCTCAATCAACAAAGAGTCAAAGAAAACAAAATCTATTATATTTATAGCCATACAAAGCAAATTTCTACATTATCCATTTTTTAAAAAGTAATTAAAAAGAAAGAGAAAACATACTTAAATCTGTTCTCTGAGTCCATCAGTTATTCTTAAAGAGTATATTAAGTGGTTTGCTCAGGATCACACAGTCAGAATGTGTCAGAGGCAGGCCTTGAATCTAGATCTTTATGACTTCTCAACTAGCTCTCTATCTATTGAAGCACATTACCTCATACAGAGATCAAAGAATAAAGAAGTGAATTACTAATAGTGAAATTTAAGATGTCAGTCATTAGGGAGTAAGGAACAAGACAAGGAAAGTTAAGAAGGTCTTCCTATTCCATTCACAGGGCTGCCTGCTCTGCTTTTAACTTATTCATATTGGAGAAATCTACTCAGACAAAGTAGAAACATCACCTGGGTTCTAATCTTGGCTTTAATACTTAATGGTACTAAGTATGATGCATGAATGAGCCTTGGCAAGTGACTAAATTTTCATTGTCCTTAATTTCCTCATCTGTAAAATAAGAGGGGGGGGTAGATTAGATGATTTCTAAGGTCCCCTCTATCTCTAAATTCTCAAATATCATGGAATATCTTCCAAATTTGTGTTTAATTATTTTACAAATTTCCATTTACCATTGACAGCTATTAAACACCAAGTCTATGTCTTCTTTTCAATATTTAGTGACAATTACTTCATCTTCAGTTGCCATAATACATTCTTCAGTCTTATCTAACAAATCTTGATTTAGTTAAAGTTTTAAATACCCAACACTGGATAAACTAGTCACCACATTTTACTGTGATGTGAATAATCTCTTCTAAAGTACTTCAGTAATCTTCCATTCTTATTCTCTTCATTTTATAATATGTTTTGTGCTGCTTCATGTCAAAAAAACAAAGCATTGCTTGCTCATCTTCCAGAGGTAGCTGAATTTCACTCTTCAGTGATTTCAATTCAGTTCTATACAATTAATAGTTATTGAATACCTGCTATATGTCTCAAACTAAACTGGGTGTCATGCAAAGAAGAAAAATAACAATTTCTGCTTTTGTTCGATAAAGTGTTATTCGAATTTTTCTCATAGACCTTTCAGTGATATAGTGAAATGACTATTGCTCTATCATTCTATAAATATGTTTGAATTTTTAAAAATTTTCTTGATTTTCAGAATTTCCATTTTTTGTGATATTTTAAAGTTTTAAATCTTCATTTTCTAAGCCTGTTCTTATTTGTTAGTCAATTCATTGATCTCTTTTGTTAATAAAAGTTTTTAAAGATATAAAATTTTCCCTAAGGACTGCTTTGACTGCATTCCAAAAGTTTTATATTATATCATACATTACATTAATATTATATTATAAATTATATTTTCTCATTTTAATCATCTTTAATAAAAAATTGTCTATTGTTTCTATGATTTTTTTTCTTTGATCCACTCATTCTTTAGG
>CM053589.1:68614523-68649942 GCA_028646515.1 Pseudochirops corinnae | reverse complement strand
GGGGAAAAAAATCTGAAACTCAAGTGATTGTGGAACCGAATCTTGTAAATTAAAAGTAAATGAGCAAATTAAAAAAAAAAAAGAGTGTATTTAAAAAATAAAAAAATAAAAAAAAATAAAAAAAAAGAGACTACTGGAAACAAGCAAGAGAAGGTGAGGATATGAACTAGGCTCATCATCATGAGAGTAGAGAACAGTGGATATATCATGTTCAGGAAGAATCAATATGACTTGGAGACTGTTTACATTGCAACAGACTGAGCAGTGAGTGTGGGAGGAGAGGAATTGGAAGCAACTATAAATAACTCTTTCTAGGAATTTAGCATTGTAAGGGAGGAAAGATTTAGGACAAAACTTTGGTGGAATATTAGGACCAAGCAAAAGCTTATTAAAGATGAGGAAGACCTAAGTGTGTTTCTAAAGAGTCAGGAAAGAAGGAAATATTAGAGACAAGAGAGACAATGACCAAAGGGACAAATTCTCAGTAGAGATAGGAGGGGCTGGGTTCCAGGTTGCAAGGAGAGGGGCTGATCAATATTATTCTCATTACTAAATTTTAAAAAAGCATGTAAAAGCAGTAAGAAAATGCAATAGATGATAATAAAACTACCAACTGCTTGGAACATATTATATATTTTCATCCATGCAAGTAAAGGTTTTCCATTCTAACAGAATTCATCAACTTGTATCTACCTAGATACTAAATGGAGGAGGTTCTCCTCAGTCAGTGTAGTCACAGTCCCTCATCTTTCAGGGAAAAAGATTACCCAAAATATTCACTATTACTGGATTCTAATCTTGGCAAGGGACTTGTTTAGAAGTGTCTGAAACTTCAGTACCCAAAAGGATATTATTCCTTTGGGATTTGCACATAGCAAGTGTTCAAAACTGGCCATACATACATGGAGATATGAATAAATGAAAAAACACTTATTAATCTCTTCCTTTGTGCCAAGCACTGTGCTAACCACTGGAGATTCAAATAATAAAAGTGAGACTGTCTTTGCTCTCAAGCTTCTCATACTGCAATTAGGGAAACAACTCATATAAAAGTTCAGCGGTAGGCTGATGAGGAGGAACAGGAGTCACAATGGTACAATGATAGAGTGAATGTCAAGTCCCAGGGGTCCTTAAGGATTTGAAAAGGGAAGGGTACCAGAAGATGAAAGTGGATTAAATATTTAACCTAGTAATTCAGTGAGCCCCTATTTTGTCTGTAATAGAAAGTAATCAGAAGAATGTATAGCAGCATTTCTTAGGAGCCCTGGGGCTCAGAGGCAGCATATCAATCAATTGGAATGTTTAAATATTTGATTTATTAAATATATGATATAATATCATATGTGTATATATTAAATATTTGATTCATTTTCCCCCCTGTACATTCATTCTAACAGAATTATGTTTTAGTATATTGGGGTTCTAATATATTGATGGACAGTTGACTGTGCAAATAAAATGAATACAGAAAAAGGCTATCACATTTTATTATAAGAGTAATGGTATAAACATTCTATCAACACAGCATATTTTGATATATAAGATATAGTTACTTTTTATGTCTATAAAACTTTGTTTTAAATATAAAAGTCATTCCAAACTCGGGGCTATAAAAAATAAAAATATTCACAAGCAGGGCCATGACCTATAGGCCATAGTTCTCTAACCTTTGATATAAAGTATTAGGGTCCAGGTTGGAACTGAAGCACATAATTTAGCCTATGACTATAGGAGATATCCAACTGCTTCAGTCATTATAGTGATTCTCCTTGTAGAAATATATCAGAACTAGAAATACTCATTTTATAGCATTTCAATGGAAACATAGCACAGAAGCCAATAGTGATTTATTAAATCTGTATTATGCATAAGAGATAGCTGCCCACCGGTGAGTGACTTTGATGCTTGCATGATCTCTCTATTAGGGCTATAACCCTGAAATAAGAGAGCACTTAGAAGTTCAGCATCTGTGTATAATAAAAAGAACCTATTTAAGATTTCAATAGTTTTACTGAAAAGAATAAAAGCTTCATGCTTTTATTACAGCTTAGTATTGACAATATGATACAGTGGAAAATGTTCTGGACTAGAAGTTCTGGGCTCATTTCTTTTTAAAATAAAATCCATTAATAAACATTTCTTAAAATGTTACTATTGGTCATGTACTGAGCTAGGCGCCAAAGGAGACAGGAAGTATACATATAAATGTATGCACCATACCATCCATAAGACAAGTACATGTGTATACATATATACAAACACATACAAATGTATGCATGAATGTGAAAATGCTTACATATGCACATGTAGACATGCATGTGAATCTGTGATCATTTGTATGAATATACTTGTGCGTATATGCAAGTGTATGTCTATGTGTATGTATATATATGTGTATATATAAGTGTATATAATTTATTTTTGAGACAAAATATACATGGAGTCTCTTAGAAATGGCCCTGTTACAGCTGACTGAGATCCTGATGTCCTGAAAGAATAGCATGCAGAATAACTATAGCTAGGAACTAAGCATTTGTAATATTTTCACACAAGTAATGGCACACTGGATGATGTTAGAATTACATATATAACATCTGATAAATGTTCATGTTTTTATAATTTCTTAAGATTAGATTGATTAGAACACAAAATGGTATAGGGGAAAGAATCCTGAAGTGAGGAGATGTGGGTTTTCACCTTGCTTTGAAGACCAAGTCACTGTGTAACCTTAAACAATTAATTACTCTCTTAGAGCTTTACTTTTATTACCTGCTAAATAAGGAGTTGAAATAAACACACACACACACACACACACACACAAACACAGACAATCTATACATATATACACATAAAGATATACATACACATATATGGATATATATTAATGGATACAGTATGTCTTCCATGAGGCTTTTTTGACATCCTTCACTGGTTCTTCTAAATTACCTGGCTTGTTTTTAACAAAATATTCTGTTCAAAGCTTAGAGAGGTTAAGTAATTTGCCAAAAGTCATATAACTATTAAGTATCAGAACCAGGTGTCAAACCAGGTGTCAAACCAAGGCTCCCTTAGTCCATGGCCAGCTTGCTTCTTTCCTCCCTTCCATCTTTCATTCCTCTCCCATCTTTCCTTTTGTTACTTTTCCCTTCCTTCCTTCCTTCCTTCCTTCCTTCCTTCCTTCCTTCCTTCCTTCCTTCCTTCCTTCCTTTCTTCCTTCCTTTCTTCCTTCTTTCCTTCCTTCTTCCTTCCTTCTTTCTTTCCTTCCTTCCTTCTTTCCTTCCTCCCCTCCTTCCTTCCCTCCTTTGTCTTGTATTGATGCCTTTCATTTTTACATAATAGTCATTTCCAGATATATTTACCCACCCAACACCCTATTATCCTGTATAACCAAAAAAACCCCAACACCCCCAAAAAACAGTGAAGCAAAACTAGCCAGCAGAGCAATAATATCTGCCAGTATATGTACCATTTTACACCCAAAGTCTCCCAACTTCTCCAATAAAAAGAGGTAATTGTAATTCTTATATTTTAGAGTACTTACTTGGCTATATATAGGATAATCCCATTAATGAGATCTTTTCCATTCTCTCATGCCCTTCTATAAATTCCTCACAAAGGACCCACCTAACACACTGGAGGTCTTTCTTCCTCTCTTGCATGATCTCAAGCTTATAGTTTAGAACTTGGGCAATCAATCATTTTTCTCTCTTTTGATAGATTATTGTGTATAGAAGTGACTCTAGGTTCTTGAAAGGTACACCATCAGAAAACAAATTGATAAGTGGAGGAACTCTGGATATGGTCCCAGTGAGAAGTTGTAACGGTAATTCATTTGAATTTGAAGATCCCTTCATTGGCAAAGGTAGCAGGTACTTAGCACTTAGCAACTGATCAAGCCCCTGTTGGGGAAACAGAAGGTATGAACTCCTGTCTCCTATTGCTGACATAACAGCACAGGGGTTGGATGAAATAGGAAGCTAATGCTGTGTGTATATAAGAAAAGCCCAAGAGAGGCACAGTTAGAATTTCTTGGGACAAGAATATGGTGGCAGAAGCTACAGAAGAGAAATGAGAATGAAGAACTGAGTCAGAATTTCCTGAGAACCTGTGGTGGCAGAGCTTCTTCTGAAGAGGAGCCCAGGAGTCCAGAAACCCAGGAGTCCCTCCCCCCCAGGCTGGATAAAGTGATTCCGATTTTTTGAATGAGCTGAAAGAAGACTGAGGAAGCATGACTGGGATGCTAAGTCTTTGTCTGTTTGTGGCTTGGTTGAGCCTTGTGTTTCTGGGAACAAAAATTGTGAAGGATCTGAGATGGACTGGACTCTGTGAACTTCAGTGTGGAGCAGGACTTTCATGGAGAGCTGGACAAGGAACTGGGAGCTGTCTGCCTTTGAATCCAGGTGACTATTTGGTGGATTCAGGTAGGAATTGCCTACCTCCAGTCAAGATGAAAAGACCTCTCTGTGGGTACTGAGTAGTGATAAAATTGTAGTTTACTAGTGACCAAGGGGTGGAGGGTCTGTGTATTTTCTAATGATTGTACTTAGTGATTAATGATACTTAGTAATTGATTGATGAATAACTGAATGAATTAACTTAGTGTGCCCCATGAGTGGAAGACCTTGACTATTGTACTCTGAGATGACTGAATGCCTGAGTAAGGAGGCAAACCTCCTTAAGGATGATTGAATATACTAAATGACTGTACTATGTTGAAAGAAAATCATCATTACCACTTTGGTGAAAACTATGTGGCCATTTTAATGATAAGCTATTGTGAATACTATATTGTGATTTTCTGTGATAAGTTGCAATATTGTGAATGCTGTAACTTGATTTTCTGTGAATGTTTTGTTTTGATTTGTTATGGAATAAATAGAGTGTTCACTTTATTGTGTAATTAGAACCTTAAAAGCTGTTCATAGTAGCATTCTTCTGGAAAGCTGCTCGTGCGTGGTATTACAAAGTCCAATATTCTTTCCTATACTGTATTGCCCTTCTTGACTATTTGTAAGCTTTCCTAGGGTTTTCTTAGGGCTCTTTGTTCAATATTATGAAAGCTGGGCTACCATCTCTCCAGTTCACATTTTCTTCATTCGTTCTGTTACTTGAGTTTTGTTATATGGGCTCTGAATCTTGTCTAGCTCTATCTGTGGTTCTATAGGTACAAAAGTGACCCACATGCATGTTGAATTAATATCAAAATCAGAAAAATTGCTTCCTTTAAGTAACCATTAGTTTATTTCCAGGAAGCAATGTTACCCTCTTCTTTGTGATTTCTTTGTCAATAAGAAATAGACAAGAATGAGGTGAAAATTCATGGATTTGGAACCAGCAAGCCTGTAGGTGATTATTTTCTTTGCCACTTGCTATCTGAGTGATATTGGGTAATTTACTTCATTCCTCTTGGCAAAAGAGTTAGAGAAGTGGGGAACCAGTGTCCATAAAGTAAAGGGCTGTACTTCAGTACCCAGAGGGCCACATGTGGCTTTGAGGCAACTGGTTCCCCACCCCTGTAGTTCTTAACTTTTGTGTGTGTTGGACTCTTTTGTCAGTCTGGTAAAGCCTATGAATCCCTTCTTAAAATACTCTCTTTAAATATGAAAAATTAAATACATAGGATTAAAAAGAAACCAATTATGTTAAAATAGTTATAAAATGTTTTAAATCATGGATTCCATTTTAAGAATTCCTGTACTAGATGACCTCTCAGGTCCCTTTGGGTGTCCAAATCTGTGCTTGGATATTCAATCCTATGATTTCTTTGCTATCAATGGAAAAGGAGGAATACAGTAATTCAATACTCCTTACTCCCTCCCCCTCAAAAAAGGACAGTAGGAATTCTTAAGAGATATTTCTTTTATTCCTGTTATTCCAAAAGGCAATCACTAAGTGTGTTTATAGTTGTAGTTAGTAGTAAATCTTGCATTGGGCCAAGTACACCTTTTTAAAAAACTTAGTTACCTTATAGAGACTGCCCTATTTAAATGTGTATAATTTTTTTTAAAAAGATCAATTGAATGTGACTTTATATAAGTAAATTTACAAAAGTGCCTCTGCGCATAGAGCCAGCTTAGAAGCCATAGATAGATATAGAAGATGATTTATAAAATGAAACCAAAGACCTATCTGAATCTGGGCCAAACTCTGATTAAGTTTGATTCAGTTAACATTTCTGTTCTGGACAGAAATAGTCTGTGCCATGGACCCTTATATATAAATTTCCACAGATGTTAGAATGGCAACAGTTAGAAAGGATTTTAGAGGTCATCCTACCCAGTGCTTTATTGATCTTTACAAGATCTGTGGTATAAGTAGCCTCTCTTTCTCTCGGCTCTGACACAGGAGAAATCTGGCAAGTCACTGCCTGGTTTTATATTCCTACTCCTTTTGGTCAATTTGGTTTACATCTGTATTTAGGTTTACTGCTTCAATATTTGGATGTATGCTCTCTCTGTATACCAACCTATAGTCACTAGTAGAACTGAGACTCAGATTTATACCTGGACATAGGTAAGGGTCTTAGATTGCTTCTGATCCACAATAGGTGCTTAAGGTTGTTCTAGATTCATGTTGCTGCTCTCCGACTTTCTGGTCACCTCAAAATTCCAAATAATAATGGGTAGGGTCTCTCAGATGCTAAATATTGTTGTTAAAGGTATACTTGTCTTACAGTATGAGGCAGGGCCAACTGAAATATTTTGGAAAGAAACACATTTGTGTTTAGCAACCTATTATTCTCTGATTGTACAAAACTGACCACTGCCCCTATCCATTCAAGACAACCCTTCTCCCCTTTCCAGATCACTCTCCCCAGCATAGCATATGCCAGAATTAGAGATAGGGATTAGACCTATACTTTCACTGGAATAGAGAGCTATTAGACAAAGAAACTTCCTGCATTCATAAAGCTTAGAACTTTTTCTGCAATTTAGAGTCCTGCAAAATTGCCCAGAGTACTAAGAAGCTAAAGAACTTGGTCAAACAGTCAATATATGTCAGTTAGGACTTGAACTCTAGTCTTCCCAATTCAGAATCCATCTTTTTATCTTATATCTTACATAATGATAAAATTATCTTTCATTTTCTCCCTTCCTCCTTTCTATATGAGTGCTCACCTTATCAGTGAAGTTCAACTAGAAAAGTGAGTGGTAGATCCTAGAGAGGAGTTTGTGTGGAAAAAAAAAAAAGAACAAAAGGTTCTGAGTCAGGTATGTGCTGTAACTGTCAAGAATGTTCATGCAATCTAGATTTTTAGGAAAATTACATCCAAAGTGAGGGAAGTAACAGTTCTGAAATACCATACTCTGGCCAAATTACATTTGGAACAGTATTTTCAGTTCTATAAATCATGGCATAAGAGGATTAGTTGAAGGAATTCAAGTTAGTCCAGGAGAGTGAGTGAATGAAGTAATCAATGCATGAAAAAGCATGTAGTGTAACAGGGACACAGATAGAATGTAAAATAGATAGAATGCAATGGTATCCAAGAAGGAGAATTTGCGTATGGGGAGTCTAACATTATAAGTGGAGTTGTAAGGCAGTTGATTTGTCACACACTTTTCAGAAACAATGATTGTGTTAATTTGATTATTCTTCCCTTAGCAGAGGAAGGAGTATATAAGCAGTATCCAGACAGATGGTAAAATGTTGCAGAAGGATGGAAATGAAATGGGCTAAGACTGATTAGTTAGAAGGAGGTTGTCTCTCTTTGTATCCCTAGTACTTAGTATAGTGCCTGGTCCATAGGAGGCATTTAATACATGTTGATTGGTTGATTAGTTGGTTGGTTAAGGGAGCTTGTATTAACTTACCAATCTAGTTGGCTCAGTCCCAGGGTAGAATTCCAAAACTGAATAGATTCATTTTCCCAGGAAAGAGTGGGGGGGAGGGGGAGGAAGTATTGTGCATGGTCTTTCTAGGATGTTCTTCAGAATGTAGAGAGCTCAACAGTAGAGTACAAAGGATGAGATGTCCACCTGAAGCATGATTTAGGTCTCACTAGGTAGAGTGGTTTAGGTGACTTTAGACTCCTTAACTAATTAAAACAACACAGCCCCAAGGCTGATTGCCAAAGCTGAGTGGATTAACTAAGAGAAGAGTAGAGAGGAAGTGAGAGAAGACTTCACAATATGATAGCAATCTGCCATCATTTTAAGGGTTGCCACAAGAAATAAACTTGACCTGGGAAGGCAGAACTAGGAACACTGGGTAGAAGTTAAAGAAAGATATTGGTTCATCATAAAGAAAAAAAAAACTTCCTAAAATTAGAGCTGATTAACAACGTATGAATGAAGAATAGATAATTCCCTAAACAGGAGAAGCTTTACTGATGGCCCTTTGTGTGGGATATTGAGAGAAAGCTCTGTGACTCAGTGGATAGAGCACAAGTCAAAGCTTGTTGGGAAGAGGAGTATTCACATGCACCCTCAAACATTCACTAGTCCTATGACCATGAGCAAACTGATGAACCTCTCCTTGTCTCTGTTGCCCTATCTGTCAAAATGGTGCTTATAATAGCACCTACCTTTAGACTTAGAGGTTGCTTGGAGGATAAAATGAGAAAATATTTGTAGAGCGCTTTGCAAATCTTGATGCACTATATAAAAGCTAGTTATTATCTTTATTGTGTTGTAGACAGTTTTCATGATTTGAGTAGGAGTGGGAATCAATCACATTTGAGGTCCCATCAAACTCTAAAATTATTTGGTCTAATTAAGCTAATCCATACTAAGGTGAGAATGACTGATGACTTCTCCTAATGTTAACTTATTCACTTAAATTAATCTCTAATTGGTAGAGTACACACACACACACACACACACACACACACGTACTCACACACATGTGCACACACACACACACACACACACATACACACACACACACAGAGTATATAGGTTTTAGATAGGGAAGGTAAACTGCCCATGAGAGTGGCTAAAGGAAAAAAGCATTTGTGGCCCCTGATCCATTTCCTTCACCTTTGAGTAGGTTGAAAGTAGGAAGAACATAAGTCTGCTCTGAAGTATCTCAAACATATCTGGATCTAAAAGTAAGAAAGATCCTAGAAGGCTGGGCTTTCCTAATTCTTTGAAAGGGAGGGCATCTGTGACCCTGTATTCTGTGATATTTTGGTTGAAAAGTATAACTGCCCCTTTGGGAGCAGAGATAACGAGCTAGAATAAAGAAGTCCAGATTGATTTAAGAAAGGATAACAACCCCCTTTTGATGTGGGAATTTTACCTGTCTCCTTACTGGCTGTTCAAGATCTGTCACTCAGTCAATAGATATTAATTAAATGCTTATTATGTGCCTGGTGGTGTGCTAAGCACTGTGGGTTATAGAAAAAGACAAAACTTGTCGCCTGCCTTTGAGAAATTCACATTCTAATGAGCAAGATGACGTGCAAAAAAAGTGTATATACAAGATATGTACAGTGCATACTGGATATCTATAGTACATACAAGATATTTTTTTTTCTATGCAGATGGAAGGAAATCTCAGAAGAAAGGGACTAGCGGTGAGGAGAACCTGAAAAAGCCCCTCTCCTGAAGAGGGACAGATTGGGTTGCAGTTTTCAAATAGGAATCTGACAAAGACAGGAAAATTCAAGCAGTGAGCAGTTCTCTTTAGTTAGGCTGGGAAAGAGGCTGAGGGATATACCAATGAAAGAGGAAGTGGGCAAAGAGAAATTGTGACCTCAAATGCCTGGGACAATAGATAACCTCAATTAAAGAAGCAAGGAGGCCCAGCTATCCAAGCTCCTCTTGGATTATAAATCCATTAGTCTTCAGAGAAGCCCCCAAATAGCTTCTTGTTCTTCTTATCTCCCTCTTCTTGCTGTACCTACCTTGCTGACTGAGACCAGAAATCTCATTTCAATCATTTCTGTGAATTATCTGCCAATTAAGCATCCATATAATGAAAAGTGTGTGTGTAGTTAAAAATTTTATATTAACTTTAGTCAGCCAGCATGGCATAGTGGATAGACAGCTGGCCTTGAAGCTGGGAAGGCCTGAATTCAAATCCTGCTTGTGACATGTATAGACTGTGAGTTTTAGACAATGCTCTAAGACTATAAGTTGCAGAAAAGGTCCTGAGTAACCTGCATGGGTTGTACAAGCTTCCTCATGCCAGACCTTCTTACCTCCCTATGCTTTATTAAGTCATAGGCCCAGTCCCTAATAATATCAACTTTATTTGTTTCAATTAAAATGATAACTTTCTCTCTCTCTCTCTCTCTCTCTCTCTCTCTCTCTTTCTTTCTCTCTTCCTTCCCTCCCTTCAGTGCCTCTCTCCCTCTGAATATACTGATAATGTATCACAGAACATTTTCCTAGAGTTTCTCTCATTACCTGTCTTGTCATATACTGAGTTTGTCATTTGTTAATTTAGCATCTGCTAATATATAGCACCATACATTTTCTATGACTATTGGCAACATCTCTGATCAAGACAGAATGCCTTAATTAAAACCCAATAGCCAAAAGTATAGACTTGTACACAAAAGCGTAATTTATTTACTAATTGATCAACATTTTTTTGGATAGCAGCAGCTCTTTACATAGTATGTGTTTTATTTCATTTTTTTTCTGTTTAGGTTCTCTTTTAGTAATAACCAGAAATCTCTGTAGGTACATGTAACTGGAAGGTTGTGTGACTTGGAAAGTTAGATCTCTCAGTTCTCTCTTTAGACCTTGATAGTTCACTTAACCAAGGAGCTATCCATGGTATCAAACTAACTGCTTCAGCTTGAATCTTTGTACAGTCACTGGACCAGTCTTTTGCCTTCTGCTACACCATTGCTGTTGCCTGTCTGTGTCTGTCTAAGCCTGTTCAAGCTTTGTCTTCCTCATTTTCATTTCTCATTATATCACCTATCTGCCCCTTCCTTTTCCCTGTCTGACTTTGGTTACCTCCAAACTAGTTACTTACCTTAAGTGGACTGTGAGTTCTCAGGAACTAAGTTTGTATCATTTAAAAAAAAGACGTATCCCTGGAAATTAGCACAGTGCTTTGCACATGGTGCTTAATAAATGCTTTTTGAATGTAAAAATTCACTCATCTGACATGAACATGATCTAACATGACAAACTATATATTACTTCATATTCTTGAACAAGAGTCCTCAAAGTGGGAGCCATTGCATGATCCGAAGGGTAGTGCAAACAATCATTTGAATGATGTGAAGATGATCTCCCCTTCAGAGCAGTAGACAATGGTGGGATTGTATCCAAAACAATAAAATCACCCCTCCCTCCATTGTAACTCAGCACTTACCCCCTCTTTTCCTCTTCTCATTGGCTCCTCAGTGAAGTAATAGCTTAACCAAGACATAGCTGCCCCTTCCCTCAATAACTTCTATTTACCCTGACCCCCAGAATACCTCCTGATTTCTCTTGACTCTTCCTCACTGCAAATATCCAACCAGTTGTCAAATCTTGTTATTTCTATCTCTATATCATCCTCCCTTCAAGGTTTAACTTGCTCATAGTTCCTTAATGAAATTGAAGATGCACCCATATCCCTTTCTTCCTACTTCCATTCCTCTTTCCCTTCCTCTCTCCCCCTCTCTTGTCTCATTATATGTTCTGCCTTAATGTTGCAGTGACTAATCATCCATCTCCATCAGATTAGAAATCTCTGAAAATTATTCAGCCACCACCGAAGTTCAGGCTGTCATTCCCTATATCCCCTGGACTATTTCAATACTCTCCTTATTTTTTTCCTTTCCTAAATTCTTTCCTTTCTCCAATTCATCCTCTACACAGCCACTGAAGCACCCTTTTCATGAAGGACAGGTCTGATGATATGATTTTTCTACTTACCAAACTATACTGATTCCCTATTGATCATAGGATAGAATATTATTTGTTCTTTATCTCATTCTATTTTAATTTATATTTTTGTATAAATTTATAATTACATAGTTATTAGTAAAGTATTACATGTATATAACCTATAAATTAGTAAATTTATGCATTATTTATTTGGAGGTTTATGGTCAAAATTTTATTTTTACTTATGGAGTGAATAATCAAATGTTTGGAGATCATTGTGCTTGACTATAATTCCAGTAAGATTTAATCTCAATTACCAGTCAACAGGGAGATTAATCAGTTTTGTTCTCTATATACTATTTTATAATTACTATGTTTGAGTCCATAGTACCTTCATCTATGTTTGCTTGGTCTTTTGCAATAATTCCTTAATTGGTCTTCTAGGCTCCAATTTTCCCCCTCCAAATCATTTATTACAAGTACCACTGTGATCAAATAATTTCTCTATAGAACCCTCAATGGCTCCTTACTGTCTACCAAGCAAAGTTTACATCCTTATTATTGCATTTGATTAACTTTATAATCTATTTTAAAATATCTCTTATTTTGGCCCTAGCCAATTCTATCCCTCCTTAATATTTTCTATATTCCAGGCAAATTGGACTATTTACTACTTACTTCTTATTCTGCCCATTCTCATCTGTGTCTTTATCCTAGCAGTCACTCATACCTGGAATGGATTTCCCCAGATCTCTGCTGAGTAAAATATCCTTTTTTCGAGGTTTAACTTGCTCATAGTTCCTTAATGAAATTGAAGATGCACCCATATCCCTTTCTTCCTACTTCCATTCCTCTTTCCCTTCCTCTCTCCCCCTCTCTTGTCTCATTATATGTTCTGCCTTAATGTGGCAGTGACTAATCATCCATCTCCACTAGATTAGAAATCTCTGAAAAACAGAATTTATTTCTTATGTCATCTTTACCTGCCCAGCACCTAGCAAAATGCTTTGCATTTTAGTGAGGACTTAATGAATGTTTGTTGAAATGGAATTTAGTTGAAGACAGAGAAAAAATTTCAAAATAAAAAGAACAATCATAAACAATATCCCTCAATGCTATCTTCCTTGTACTTTGGCTTAAAATCTACCAAAGTTATAGACAGCATTATCATTTGCACATTACATGAAGTGCTTGGGACCCACAGGGAGAGACAGTGTAGCACCAGTTTCTGTCCTGCAGTTGACAAGGTCAGGCTCCATTATTGAGCAGTCAATAGCAACTGGCTTTTAAAGAACCACTACTCCTCTCTATTGTGGTAGACTTTAGGACCCATTATACTACCATCTATCCTAATGTCATATTTAAAGGACTGCAGGTGGGTAATGTAATACTGACATGTGAGGTGAATAATGATTGATAGTCAAATTATGGGAGGGAAATGGCATTACATGTTGAACTATGCTTGATAGCCACATGACTTTCAAAGGGTAAAAGGAAGTTTTTATTCGGTAAAATAAGAAAAGCCAAGATGAAAAAGTGCCTGTCTACGTATAGAGAAATGAGCCAAAGAATCTTTGAAACTGACAATTTTTAGACATTATTGCCTCTGGCAATTTTAAGATAGGTAAGAAAATCACTGAGTGATATTTGGATGTCTTCCATCAAGACTTGTATCACAAAAATAATTATGTGTATATGGTCCAACTTTCATCCATAATCACAGTCATCTGCACCATCATCTACACTAAGACATTTTAGGTTGCAAATACATTAGAATGGATACTATCAAAATATGTTCCTATTGGGATTCAATGAAAGAGAATCTGTTTCTCTAGGAAAACTCTTTTAGATCTCACTTTTTAACAAGTCAGAAAATCCAATCAGTAATACTAGGATTGAACTTTATGGCCAGAACTAACTTCAACATTGATTTAATCAATGTCATCTGTCAGGTTTTAAATAACATTACTCTTTATAGAAGGAAATGAAAACTTTAGTGGTTATATCACCAAATACTCTATAGCTGGTGCCTCCCATAATTAAAAAAAAAATGTCTTCAGTGACTGAATATGGGTGGAGAAGTCAACTGGAACAAATGATTCCATCACTGGAATTTTAGCCAAACTAATAAGAGATTAAAAACTAATCAGCTCTGGGGGGTCAAAATGAACAGTGATAATCTATGTATATTTAGTTATCAAGATATTTTGTGCTCTGAAAACATTGATGGATTTTCATAGGATCACATACCTAAAGACAGAAGGGATCTCAGAGGTCATCTAGTCTAGCCTCTGACTCATTTTACAGAAAAAGTTAAATGCTTTGCCTAACATCAGTAGGTCCAGGCATCTAGGTGGAGTAGTTGATAGATTACTGGACTTGGCATCAGGAAGACTCATCTTCATGAGTTCATATCTGGCCTCAGATATTTATTAGCTTGGTGAGCCTAGATAAGTCACTTAACTCTGTTTTCTTCAATTCCTCATTTATAAAATAAGCTGGAGAAGGAAATGGCAAATTCCTCCATTGTCTCAGCCAAGAAAAACCCAAATGGTGTCACAAAGAGTTGGACATAACTGAAAAATGACTTACCAAAGGTCACTCAGGTACCAAGAAATAGAAGCAGGATTTGAAACTTGTCCATTGACTCCAAACATAGAATTCTTTCCACTATTCCATGTTGTCTTTTTCTGTAACCAACTTCTAGAAATTAAACTAAATTTGTTATTGTATACCCAGGGTAGAAAGTAATAATAGCAATAATCATAGCTATATTTATATGATATAAATATTATGTAATATATAATAATAGCTCACATTTACATAGCATCTTACAAATATCTCATTAGCTTCTTCAAAGCTTCTGCATTCTCTTCCAGCATATTCTATAGCTTATAAAAGTTATAAAGCATGACAAAGTAGTTTTGTGCTGATTTCATACAAATCTAAATGTGAAGAGTGGAGGTGACCATCATTGAGTTCCTATGACCTAAATGAAAATCCAGTATTATTTTGTTGAGAAATCTGTGTCTTTAACCTTGAGCTTAGGAATTATTATTATTAGATCTGATTAAATTCAGAAACCAATAACATAAGTATCATTAACCCACCAATGACAGGCCATATTGCAATTTTATGATGAAAGAGCATTTTAGCATATACAACACTTAGAAAAGAAAATACAGAGTCTGCATCCATCACCTTGATTAAAAGCAACAGCACAAGTTAACTGGAAAAGAATGCTGAATTCCATTTGTTCACAATACAGAATTATTTTGTCATTTGACTATCCAACTGCTCATAACTTCTACATGTCATGAAACTCCAATATGAAATAAATTGCTTAGCTGTTATATTAAAGTCTAACATATTTAATAATATCTCAATCAATAATTCTATTATTTTTCTATGTATTTTCATATATATTACATTATTGTATATTTAGAGGATTCATGGTAGGCAAGAAGAGAATTTATATTCAATTCTATAGGAGAGAAAACTAAAGCATAAAGAAATTAAGTGACTTGTCCAGTATCATAGAGTTCCAGTACACCAAAGCCAGCACTAGAATCTGAACCTCACATAGAATTTTATAATCTTGGAATGGAACAGGAACATAAAGATAATCTGACCCAACCAACCCATTCATTTTATACCTGAAGAAACAGATACACAGAAGTTAAGGGATTTTTCCACCCACACATCTAGTTAGTGGCAAAAACTTGGTCAATAACCTGACTCTTATAACAGTCTTTCTACTAGACCAGGTATTCTTTATGTTGTTTATATCTTGGTCCTCTTTGGCCATCTGGTGAAGCTATTAGAATACTATATTAGTATAGCATTTTATACACACACATATAATACTATTAGAAAAAATTAATTTTTAGAAATTGGTGAAAATAAAGATGTGATTCTTTTCTGGCAATTCAAAGTCATGGATCCCCTGCAGTCTATTCATGTCTCTTGTTAAGGTGTGTGGACTCCAGGTTAAGAACTCTTGCATTAGATCAATTTCTACCACTGAAGGGATGTATCATAAAATGAGCACTACAATCATAATCTCTCAGAACCCTGGTTCTGTCATCTGTAAAATAAAGGCATAGATGATTTCTGAGGTAGTTTTTAGCTCTAGATTCCATAAACTTATTTCTTTAGCTATTGAAAATACTTCATGCTAAGACAAAAAGGCTTATTCAGAAAGGTGTGATTTAAGCTCTTATATATTACCTAGAGAATTTTATATTTATACATAGGAGCATTCTTTAGGCAAGTTATATAAGCCCTTGGTCTTGAACTATGTACTATGTAAAATGTGGGGCAGCTTGGTGGTGCATTGAATAGAGCACTGGCCCTGAAATCAAGAGGACCTGTATTCAAATCCGACCTCAGACATACTAACTGTATGATCTTGGGCAAGTCACTTAACCCCAATTATCTTGCCTTCTCCCCCTCCAAAATAAATTATATTATTAACTCTATTTGGGCAGCTAGGTGGCACAGTGAATAAAACACCGACCCTGAAGTCAAGAGGACCTGAGTTCAAATCCTGTCTCAGACATTTGACATTTAACTAGCTGTGTGACCTGGGGCAAGTCACTTAACCTCAATTGCCTTGCCTTCCACCCCTCAAAAAAAAGGGAAAAATTCCATATTATTCTGTAATTATAGACACAATCCTAGATATTTTGGAGGGGAGAAGGGGACTAGAATAGATTTTAAAGATCATCTTATTCCTTCTCTTTCTTCCAGGAATGACTTGACTTAAATTACTGAGACAAGTTAATGTTTCACTGAAAACTATTTTATTTTGCTTTTAAGTTTCTAAGTGTGAATTGTCCCTAAGACCTGTGGTTATAAATATGTTATATTATTAGCAGAGTCTTGTTTAGAGGTGATAATTCATTTATTCATTCAAGGAAATAATTTATCTCTTAGCATATGCAAGGTACTTTGCAATGTACTTGGCAAGGTATTTCATCAGTAAGCTCAGGTCTACAACAATTTGGTCATGCCCCAGATTAATGTAACTTTGAGGTTTTACCGTGCCTCCTTGTATATAATATAATGATGTGTTCTCTTTCTCACTATCTACAATTTACTCTCTTTGAAGCATTTGAAAAAGCACTTAAGTGGGTATTTGCACCACTGGAAAAGATCTCAACCCATTCATTTATTCTTGCACAATATGATTATTCTTTTTTTTTTTAATATTTTATTTTATTTTTATTTTTTATTTTTATTTTTGCTTTTTGGAGGGGGGAAGTCAGAGCAATTGGAATTAAGTGACTTGCCTAAGGTCACTTGGCTAGTAAGTGTTGAGTATCTGAGGCCACATTTGAACTCAGGTCCTCATGACTCCAGAGCCAGTGCTTTATTCACTGTGCCAACTAGCTACCCCCAATATGGTTATTCTTTACGCCTTTCTATAAATCCTTCATAGGAAATTTAATCAATACAAGCCATGAAGTCTTCTTTCTGGTTCTTTTATTTGGTGTATTTGAACATAATACTCAGGCTGTCCATCTGTTAGTCCTTCCTTTTTTTTTTCTTGATGCACAACTGATTTACTTCCTTTTCTGGTCATATATGTCCTTTGTAAAATGAATTATGCTACTTCTTGTGTGCTTAAAAAGTGACTTACTTTGCGCAGCCCAGAATAATAATGAATGCCTGATGTACTGCTAGAACTCAGAAGTTTGAAACCAAAAATGCAATGAGCTCACTACTATTTAAAATGGTGCTAGAAATGCAAGCTATAGCAATAAATGAGGAAGGGAGATTGAAGGGAAAGAAATTCCAGATTATACAGTGATTTACTTGGAAAAACCTAGAGTCACCTAAAAATTAATTGAACAATAATTTCAGCAAAATTGCAGAATATAAAAAAAAATTACACAAAGCATCAGCATTTCTGTAAATTAGCAACAAAATCTAGCCAGAACAAATAGAAAGAGAAATTCCATTCAAAATACCTATAGAATTGATATGAAGGAAGTATGGTACAGTAGAAAGAGCACTGGATTTGGAATTAGAGGACCTGGGTTCAAATCCTGATTCTACCACTTATTAGTGTGTGATCTTGGACAAATCATTTCACCTCATGGGCATTAATTTATAAATTTGTAAAATAAAGTGATTGGCCTAGATGGCTTTTCAGTTCCTTTCTGGTTCTACTCATGTGAAAATGATTTTAATAAATAAGTGGAAATTCTCCATCACTCAATCAATAAGTTCATATTTGTACATCACTTTTTTTCTTAATTTTTAAAATGCCTTATCTCATTTGAAGTGATCATTGCAACAACCCACTGATGTAATTGTGTAATTATGCTCATTTTACATATTAAGAAGCTGAGACCCAATTACGGGATGTAAATTATCTATGAACATACAGATATTAAATGGTTTAACTAGGCCTGGAATCCAAGTCTGCTAATTCCAGACTCACTATTCTTCACAGTATTCCTGAGTGGCTCCATGAAAATGCCAATTTATTTGTCTCTTCTACAAGTAATTGAAAATATTCAATTCAATTGTCCAGTCATTTATATATCATTGTAGTGATAATGTAATAGAGAAAATCTGAGGAAGGTAGAATCAAGTAAGTGAATATTTTAGTCTAGTAATATTATTTATAATAATGAATTTGTATAGAAATTTTCCTTGAAAGAGTTCCTCACTCAGACAGGAGTTAACATTTCTTAACTGAATATATTTATAAGAATTGGCTGTAAATTAACTTTCTTCTTAATTAAAGGCTTGATTGAGCCATATTCCATTGCTGACTATAGAGTAGTCAGACCAGACTAGACTGGCAGTCTCCATTCAAGCTATTTCGGGACAGGAAGAGGCTCAGAGCACCATGGGCATGTAGTATTTTTGGTTTTTTTAATTTTTTAAAAAGTGAATAATCCTTTAAGCATCTTCCATGTTTGATTGAATGCTTTCCACAGTTCCTTTCTACCATAAGAGAGCATCCACTACATCTCTTTCCTCATTCTTCTCTACTTAGAGAAGAATATTGCTTTGATTTTTCATATTTTATATTCCTATGAGTTGAAGCTTATCTTAATCTGATGTGTTCCAAAATAGAGGAAGTTGTTACTGTATAACTCACATTCAATGTACTTCAAAAACTTTTCCTGCAGCAATTTGTAGGTGAAATAACTGAGGCCCAGAGGAGTTAAATAAACTGAATTTTGATATAAAATTAGTAATCAACAAATTCATCAAGTGAAATATCTTAGTGTAATTGAATAGTTTTAGGTGGCTCTGAAGAGAAATTATTTCTGTATGTTATCTACTTGTGGCCCAATAATAAAATAAGAATAAAATTACCCCCATTACCATGTCAATGTTTCATTTTCTTGTGAAAAAGATAAAGGAAAACTGTGTGCTTCAGTGTTTGTCAGTCAATAAACATTGATTAAGTACTTATTATGTGTGCCAGGACTGTGCTAAGTGCTGGGGATACAAAAAAGTCAAAAGACAGTCCCTACTCCAAGAGTTCACAGTTGAATTGGGGAGATGACATACCAACAACTATCTAGAAAGATATAGGGTAAATTGGAAGTATTCAACAAAAAGACGTTCAGTTGTTTTCAGTTATGTCCAACTCTTTATGACCCTATTTGGGGTTTTCTTGGCAAAGATACTGAAGTGGTTTGCCATTTCCTTCTCCAGCTCATTATACAGATGAGGAAACTGAGGCAAACAGGGTTAAATGACTTGCCTAGGGTCATACAACTAGTAAATATCTGAGGTCAGATTTGAACTAAGGAAAAGGAATCTTCTTGACTCCAGGCTCAGCACTCTATCCACTGCATCACCTAGCTGCCCCAAGAAGGGAAGGCATCCCCTCTAATTTTCTTTTTGTTTAAAAAAGGTATCTCCAAAAGCACAAACAAATGAAAAATAAAAATAGAAATGAAGAAAACAAAGGTAATATTAGAAAGGAGTGGAGTAGAATAGAATGAAAAAGATTGTCTTTTGTGAACTATGGGACAGGTTGAATTATTCTATTTCCTGACAATGGTTGTTACTGTTTGTCCTTTGTTCTTGAAGAGGATCATGACATTGGGAAGGTGATGCCATGACTTGCAAGTGGATTGGATTTAAGTGAAGGAGAGCTATGAAAAGTCGCCAATGTCACTTTCTCCTCTGGCGACATCTGGGTCCAGTGCCAAGGTCATCTCCTGGGCAATGGGAAACCAGAAGTATATAGTAGTTTTTTTGTTTGTTTGTTTTTATCCCATTTGTATTTTGTATCAAGTGAAGGAATATTAGCTAGCTAGGTATGTCATTGTTTAAACCTCTTGATAGAACTTCCCCTAACCCAACTGAGATTATGAAAGGGATAAATGAACTCTTTTCAGAGTGACTGGGTGGCCAAATCCCAAATAGAAGGAAGTGTGTTTAAGTATAGAAGATCCCATTCTCTTCTCGGGCCAAATAAGTAAGCAGAATGCCATGATATGGGCTACACATATTCAGAGAATCATGGTGACCAAACTGAATGTATCTTCAGTTAGGAAATATTTTAGGGAGTTCAGGTATCATGCTCTATAGGCTGGGTGGTTTTCACTTACATATGATTTGGGTTATCCCCAACCCTACCATTGACATTTCTTTATACTTCCACTTTGACTTGTAAAATTGTAGAAAGCACTTTCTTGTGGTCAATAATGTATATTAGAATGAGTAAGAAGTGAAAGACACTAGTGGTCAGAAATGTAGGAGGAGAATCATAAAGGTATAGTATAGCATAGTGTATGCCATGGAATTTGGGATGTTGTTATTGTGGATAAAATAAAAGTTATTAATAATATTGTTGAATAGAAATCTTACTGCTGTGTGTACCTAATGCAGTAAGCATAATTTTTGTGAAATAAACAAAATTTACGTATTAGACACACATGAAAAACTGAGAAACCATCAGACCTGGAATTCACAAAGAATTCCAGAAAAAAATCTGTTGTTATTAAAGGAAATCTGTATGCACATCTCTCAAATCTCTGATGTTTGTTAACTTAAATGTGCAGTGTTTGGTCATTTTTCGTGGCAAAGAATTCTGTTCTGTGACAGAAAAAAAAATAAGGACCAATGATATAATCCCTTAAAGCAGTGATTCTGTTTAATAACTCCTAGCTACGTTTCCTTCTCCATCCTACTTTTCATTTTGCTGTGCTATGAGGAAAAGTTTTCAGCAATTCCCATTTGCCTATCAATGGAATCATAGATTTTGAACTGAGAAAGGCCTCCATAGGTCATGTAGCCCATGTGGTCAATTTACAAATGGAAAAAGAGAAACCCAGAAAAATGAAAAACCTTCCCAACTGTCACACAAATAGAGAGTGGCCGAGTCTGGATTTGTACCCAGGTTCCCTCCCCTAAATTCAACATTTTTTTCACAATACTGCTCTGCCTCCAGTAAGCTTTAAACTCTTCCTTGCCTTTTTCAACTCATCATGACCAAAGTCAACTTAATTCCTAATAGTTCCCATACACATTCCACAGGCAAACAGGACTACTCTTCTCTCCAAAAAGCACCCCATGCCCTTCTACCTTAGAATACCCTTGCTCTTACAAATTATTTGTCCTTTTAAGTCCAACTCAAATGTCAAATCCTCCATGAAGACTATCCTCTTCCCCACTCAATTTCTTGGATCCTTGAAGGGTCTAGAAGAAACATCAGATAACAACTAGTCCAATACCCTCATTTCACAGAGGATGAAACTGAGGCATTGGGAGTTTGATGACTCACCCAGTCATTTGGCAGCAAGTATCAGAAATGAGATTTATACTCTAGTTCCCTGAGATAGAGTCAATATTCCTTTATATAGCACCTTTTAAAAAATTTTTACACTCTCTTTGGGTAGCTAGGTGGTGCAGTGAATAGAGTGTCAGGCCTGAAGTCAGGAAGACTCATCTTCCTAAGTTTAAATACAACCTCAGACATGTATAGCTGTGTGGCCCTGGGAATGTTACTTAACCCTGTTTGCCTCAGTTTCCTCATCTGCAAATGAGAAATGGTAGATCACCCCAGTTTGCCAAGAAAACCCCAGACGGGCTCTTGAAAAGTCAGATACAACTGAAAAATGACTGACCAAAAATAATAACATGCTCTCTTAATTTCCCACCTGATGACACTCTTAGGAATTCTTATATTTCTCTACCATTTCCCTGCTCTAGATACCCTTTGTTATTATTCCCCTTTCTGTTTTCTTTTGCATGTTGTCTTCTTCTTTTAATTAGATTGCAAACTCCTAGAAGGCAGGGATTGTCTTTTTCGTATTTGTATCCCTGGTATTTAGCTCAGTACCTGGGACATAATAGGTGCTTAATAAATATTTTTTGACTTATATTAAGTGACTAATCTATAATGTGCCTATGATTACATAAGATTCTCCAATCTGCTTGCATCTTACCCCTTAGTAGTCCATGCCTCCTTGAGGGAAGGGATCTATCTTTTATCTAAACTTTGAATCTTACCCAGGAAAGATACTTAAAAAAAATATTGATTGGTTAAGCAAATAAATGAATGAATGAACCCAAGGGTAGTAAAAAAGAAAAAAACAGAAAAGTTTAACTCAATTTAGTCAGTGTAGTTACTTGTTATCACTCTAAGTCAGAGGTTTTCAGGCACAAAACTGTATCAAACCATGCTACTTATATTCTTTCGTCATTATAAGTGATAAAGCATCATTTTATCTTTTGTTGTTGTTTTTTGTCAAGATCTGTGATTTTATCAATATAGGAATAAATTTGTATAGATGAGAGTCATCAACTATACAACTACATATAATTATAAATACATTCTTGCATACACACATGTTTTACTTTGGCATCAAAATGGGAAAACAGAATCGTACAGGAAATGTTTCCCTTTTCTTTGTAACTGTCAACCAGGGAAAAAACACACAAACAAACCAAAAGCACCTAATGTTACTCAAAATGCTTATTTTATTGCTTGTTTTTAAAGTGTTAGTACAAGTATTGCCTCTTCAATCAGTCAACCAACAAACTTATATTAAACTCTTAACTACATGCTAAGTACTATGCTGGACATTGGAAATACCAGGGTAAAAATAAAACACTCCCTTCCTTCAAGGAGCTTAAGCCTTCACACTTTTCTATGTGATATGGTCAGAAGCCAATTCAATGAAGAAAGGCAATACACATTTATTAAATACCTACTATGTCCCAAGCACCAGTGCTTAGCCTTTTTGGACTAGATCTATGATTTTATGATGAAACTACCTTTGCCAATACAGATCAATACCTACATTGCAACTTTTGGTGTTAGAGAATTTTCTGAATCCCTGAAGTATTGAGGGATTTGCTCAGGGTCAAATAGCAAATTTCTTTTGGAGGTCAGGCTGGATCCTAGGTTTTCCTCATGTCATACTTTGAGATGAGACCTCTATCCATTATATCACACTGTCTCTTTATAGCAAGCACACCTCTATTCTAAAGCCACATAGAAGCAGCATGTTTTGAAGGTGAGCAAATAAATTTTCAGAAACCTCTGTATGATCTCTTTCTACTTTTGAGTTATTCTGAAGAAGAAGAGTGAGAATTAGAGACCTCTACAACTCTCTTGTCTATTTTAAGACTCAGGAACATGGGGACAGAAAACCCCAATGGGTAATGGATGAGAAGATGAGGCCTTGAAGACTTTCACCTGGATCCTAGTTTACATGAATTTGTCTGTCAAGGTGTGTGTGTGTGTGTGTGTATGTGTGTGTTTGGCAAAGAATGTGTGTGCACAGAAGTTCTTTCAGAACCAATGAATAGAGGTTGGTTGAAGTCAGAGTAAACCTGTTGAAAGAGTTAAGATTCATAGCCTTCTAGGAAAAAGGGTTTGGGGTGAATATTCTGTGATCTCTAAAAAGGCAGAAAATTGATAAGTTTAGGAAATTTCTCTGAGGATTCTTGTTTTGTTCAGGACTCATGATTTTATTGATGTAGGAAAAGTTTGGCATAGAAAGTTCATTTTTTCAATGATAAACTTTGGAATTGATTATATGACATGGGATATGCTAGTAAAGGACTGCCTAGCATGGCAGTGAAAGAAGGTGCAGTGCTCTACAAGTGAAGCAAAATTGCAGTAGCTCAAAAGAATGTAAGATGCCCAAATTTAGGGACAACTCCACTCCCAGTGTTCATATGGACTATTTGTGTCCAATCTGTGGTAGTGCCTTCCAAGTTCATGTTGGTCTGATCAGTCACAATTGGACATACTGTGTACTGTTCCTTGTCCCCAATATAGTGATGCAATTTTGGTCCTCTTTGAGAATGAAAGACAACTCCCACCATGATCCAATGTTGCAAATCACCAACTCCTCTATAACTTTTAGCACTAAGAGGCTAAGTAGATTGTCCAGGGCCACACACAACAAATATGTGGCAGAAAAAGAACTCGAACCCAGGTCTTCCAGACTTCAAGGCAGACTTTTTATATGCTACAACTTGTTATCCTTCATTTATCTGAGAATAGGCAAAAGAAACATGGAACTACTTCTGCAGTTGTAGGAATTGGTCCTTTGTAGTCTGTGAAGAAGGTAACTTAGAAAGACTTGAGTACCATTAGTCATTGGGGTGAATGATTCTGTGATTAAGTCTTGATTCATTCTCTGTAAGACTAAATTTGTCTCTTTAAAAAAGGGATTTGGGTCTGCTTTTTTTCGTTTCCACTTGCTGAGTAGTGACTCTTATTTCAAGAGTGGTTTTCACCTGAGGGTTTTGGGACACCTACAAATAATGATGGAAAATCTAATGCTGTTTCACTGACATTGAGATTTAACCTCTGACTTCCACCCCCTCTTCCATCATTTTCTGCCTATTGTGACTAGAAGAAATATATTTAACATCTACTTGAGAGCAGGGCTAAGGAAAGTGAGTTGAAAGAGAGTCTTTTCACTTTGGTGATTTATAGTCAAAGGCAGATAATACCTGATACAAAGAATTGTAAATACTTGAGCATATGTTATATAAGTAGCTGATCTGTGACCAAATGGTCACCAACCTCCTCATGATTTTCGTTGTCTCTTTCTTGTGGCTTATGGGAAAAAACACAAAACAAAACTGTGATATAAGGGAATGAATGAGCACTGGATATATAAGGATATAACCTGCAATCAAACTTTACTCTGCTTCCTGTTATTCTGAAACCCTGAACAAGTAACTAAACCTAAATGACCCATGGTTTCCTCATCTTTTGAATGAAGGGGTTAGAACAGACAATGTGTCAGGTCACTGCTAGATTATCCAATGAGCCCACTGAACTTTCTTTTACCACTTCCATCACAGCTATTCATGAGATAAGCTGAGACATTTTTCTTATTTAGACTAACCATGGTTTATCTACCAAACTTTATTACTGCCACTAATTATAATGATGATAACATGATTATGTATTTTAAAGTACTTCACATACATTATCTTATGTAATATTCATAATAATCCCTTATAGCAAATGGTATAGGTATTATTATATTCATTTTGCCAATGGGTAAACTGAGGATAGAAAGGGTAAGTAATTTTTCCCCAAGTCATAAACCAATAATTACCAGAGATGGACTTCGAACCTAGGTTTTTTCCTGACTTTGAATTCAGTACTCTTTCTAGATCCTAGTTCTCTTTTCACTCCACATGCTGGCTTCATTCTATCATTTCTGCTTTCAAGAGCTAAGCACATCTTTGTGATTGGGGGCCTATAATAAAATACCTTCCCCTAGGTTATATATTTTCTCTAATGAAAGCTAACACAATCAGTACCAAACCAAACATCCCTGCCCTGATGGGATAGTGTAAGACTCAATAAAGGTTGATTTTACTGTCAGCTGAGACCTTTCTAATCTTTTTTTCAAAATGACATGCTGGCAGAGACACATGAATTGAATGTCATTTGTTTAAAAATGAGTGACAGGAGAGCTGTTCATATTGAGTTAAAGTAGTATTGAATAAATAGTCTAGCCTCAAAATGTGTAAATGATGCCAAATTGGAGAGGGAGCTGACACTAAGATATAAAAAGTTTAGGAACGTGAGCAGACAAATCAATAAGATACAACAAGATTAACACAGTTTTTAGAAGTTGTACAGTTTGCTCGTTTGTTTTTTCCCTCAAAACAGAAATTATGGAGTAGCTTTTGGAGTACCACTATAACAGGTGCTATGAAGCATACCTGTAGAAATCAAGGATATTAAGAATGTTATTATCTTCTTGCAAAAATTAAATGCACACAAAACTGTAATTAGAATAATGGGACGGCTAGGTGGCACAGTGAATAAAGCACCGGCCCTGGAGTCAGGAGGACCTGAGTTCAAATCCGACCTCAGACATTTAACACTTATTAGCCATGTGACCTTGGGCAAGTCACTTAACCCCAATTGCCCTGACCTCCCCCTCCAAAAAAAGGGAAAAAAAGAATAATCTCAAAGCAAAACATCAAACATGCAGAAAATTATATAGGACAAATTAAACACATCCCGAAAAGAAGATTGGAAGCAAAAGAATAATTAGAGTAGGATTCAGGGTTAATTAGGGGAAGGGGAGATGCTTTTAGCCATATCTTGATAGGAGTGACAGACATGGATTTGTATACAGCAGGATTCTCAAACTTTTTTATCTGTCAAGGACTCCTTCAGCTTTCCAGTGAACCCTGTATTTATCAGGAAAAAAGAAAATGTTTCTTAAATAAATCAGAATACATAGAATTACAAAAGAAAACATATCGAAATAAAGATGTAATGTTTTTCCCATCTAAATTTGTGGACTCATTGAAATCTGTCCATGGAGTCAGGTCTATGGAGCCCATGTTAAGAATCTAAGGGTGTTCCAGATAAAAGGAGGAGCAGGAGGAAGGTAAAGAAGGAGGATTTCATGGGGTGTATATGAGGAGTAGAATTGGGCAGTATGAGGAAATGTGATTGGACTAGAGAGAGAATGGTGAGATAGGTGGAGAGCCTCAAAAACTAGGCTGAAATGTCTGAGTTCCATGCAATAGGAGTTTACTAAAAGTCCTCAAGCAAGAAAGGATGGATGAAATTCTACAGAAATATAATACAGCCTGCAATGTCACAGACATTGGTGGTAAGGTCAAGTACTTCTTATGCTTTCAGAAAATATATTGTTTTGGTTAAAATCCAAGAGAGATCAGTATTGTACAAAATCTGTATTATGATGTTGTGTGGTGCCTTAAATTTTATAGTCATGACAAGTATTTTACCTATGTATCACATCCTATGGTTAGTAGCTTTTTTTTTAAACAAATTCCATTAGACAAACAATTCAATTCAACCAAATTTTGCTAAGCACCTGCTATATGTAAATGCTATAGGAAAGTCTGAAGAGCTAAGAACCATACACCGTGGTGTGGAGATGAGGAGAGGACCAGGATGAAACAAGGTGGGCTGAACCTTTTAGGAAGATTGACAAGCATTTATTAAGTTCCTAGTGAGTAACAACCACTGTGCTAAGTGCAGGAAAGTTACTTCCTGGGCTTTGTTTTCATCATTTGTGAAATGAAGGGGCTGCACTAGATGGCCTCTGAAATCCCTTTCACAGCCTTATATCTATGATCTTAAGTATATATAGTATAAGGATTAAGGATATATTATTGTTGAGTCATTTCAGTTTTGTCTGACTCTTCATGACCCCATTTGAGAGTTTGCTTGAAATAGAGTGGAATAGTTTGCCATTTCCTTCTCCAGTTCATTTTATAGATGAGGAAACTGAGACAGAGTTAAGTGACTTGACCAGGGTCACACAGCTAGTAAATGTCTGAGGTTGGATATGAACTTAGGAAAAGGAGTCCTCCTGACTCCAGGCCTAGCACTTTATCTACCCCATCACCTGAGGATTCCGGAAGACAGAGTTAAGGAAGGAATACATTCCAGGCATGAGATATATTTTGTGAAAATTTACAGAGAAAGAAAATGGCATGTTGAGTCTCAGAACAGATTAGTAACAAACTTAGCAAAATTCCAATTACATCATTTTCCTCTGAACAGGGTCTATTGAGGTAGGAAAAGGAATGACTATATTCCTCTTTTATAATGCGTAAAGTTGGGGCTGATGTTAAGTGATTTGCCCAAGTGAATTCTGGAACCTGACTCTTGGCATCTGATTTCTTAAATTAGCACATATTCTCATGCCCCCCCCTCCCCAAAACATATGTGGAAATACTTCTGTTTCTTAGTGAAATGGTCATTTTCAAGTCCCTTGGGATGCTCAGTTCTGTCCTAACTACTGTGTGAGACAAGTAAAGTAGTACACAATATACTCCTTGTAATTGAGGAATTTATCTTTAGACAGTATTTTTTAAAAGCCTTAGTTTTCAATATCAGCATTTCCAAGGGATTTAAAAACTTGCCACATGAAAAACAAAACAAAATAAAAACCAAAGACAAAAACTGGGTTATACAACAGAACAAACAAACCAATGGCAGAATGATTTTCAATTTAATATGATACAATACACCAGGTCCTTGTCTGCATTCACAGATAATTTCTTCCACCTCCTGGAAGAATCATGCTTCACTAGGGACTTTGACTACAGGTCAGAGAACTACTAAATGCTTTGGCTGGTGCCCACCACCATCTTTTCCTTAAACTAGAACTCTGTGCTTTGCACAAAGAAGAGTTGAATGACTTTAGCTGAAAGACCCTTTGCCCAATCAGGTGTTTGTTCTTTCCATAGACACCAAACTCCCTAAAAGGTAACACAGGCTTTTCAAATGACAATAGGTTGAACTTTATGAATAATGTCCTAACTCTGAGGGCTGTAAGCAAATTGTAATAGTTTGGGATTATTTGTTACATCAATTGCACAAAACCAAAGGCAATTTTTTAAAAAGAAGAATGGAGTTGATAGATGTTCCTTTGTTCTATTGCTTCCTTTGCAAACTCAAGAGAAAAGGAAAGGAAAGAAATGAGAATCAGATGTGCCTTAAAAAAAACCCACCACCACCACAACTAGGAATTGAAATAGGGACTTTAAGAACATAACAATTTCCAAATTATGTTAGAGTGTCAGTCCAGACTAATAGTCTGTCCCTGAGAGTGGCACCAACAGACATTTTGCGGATGGTCATGACTATACCCTTTGATAGCAATTTCATAAAATTAGGAACTTCATCCATTAACATCACTATTTTCCCTAATGATCTATTATACTTCTGGTGGGACTCAGAACCAATCACTTAACTGATTTGAGTCTCAGCTTCTTTGCCTGCAAAACAGTGATGCCATTGCTAGTATCTACCTAACAAATTTGTTGTGAGGATCAAATGAGATAATACATGTAAAGAATGATGATACCTTAAATCTAAAACATGTATTATATATAGGTGTGCATGTACATATGTGTGTGTGTGTGTGTGTGTGTGTGTGTGTGTGTGTGTGTGTGTGTGTAGTGCCTACTATCTGCATGGTATTGGGCTGAGTATTGAGAACAGACTAAGTGCTTTATAGATGTCAGTTCTTATTTATCAATTATAGAACAAGCATTTTTTAAATCTTCAATCAATAACCATCAAGAATTTGTTAAATTTACCTACAAAGTACTGGGCATTATGTTAGATTTGGGGATATGACATAAAAAATGAAATAGACCCTGCCCTCAAGGAATTTATATATTAATGAAGAAGCATATATATGTATGTATATACACAAATATAAACATATATGTATACGTATATGTATATATCTGTGTATAGAACATATAGAAGTAGAAAAGAAAAGATGGGTAAGTGTAAGTGCAACAGAACAGATAATTAATGAGGAACTGAAGAACAGGAGGAAAAGATAGCATCAAGGAAATGTATGTTAGGAAATAAGGTCTAGTTAGATGATAAGGGCAAGAGATGACAAGTGGATGGCGAGATTGCTCTACATCAGAAGAAAACAATATGATGATTAAAAAGGTTCAAGAGACATAGTTTCTGGGTAATTTAATGATTTTTTTATAAGGCCAGTATATTATTAATAAAAGGATGGACATTTGGCTATCTCTCTTAGATCAAAGACCCTCCTGGGAGCAGGCTCACAGTTTATATACTCTTGAAAGATTAGGGGTTCCTAAGGGGTGGCAATCAGCTTTTTTTGGATAATTTAACAGGAGGTAAGCTATATTAAAATGAGGGTCTGAAGATACTAACTTAGAGTACTCAAATTTTGTTCAGAGAGACATCAATTTCCATAATCATCAAAAGGGAGAATCAACATTTTCCTAGACCTGTCTGAGCAAACACAATGAGCAGGAATTAGTGCAAAATTAGAATTTCTTTTACTATCTGTTTAGCTTTTTACCTGGGAAAATCTTTAAGAGAGATTTCCTACACAGGCTGGTTTCTGCATGAGGAAGTAGAAAAGGGGGAAAACCTTGGTCCTAATATAATTAGCTATTAAAGAGATAAATATTTATTTCTCACACAAAGTCCTCCAGTACTTTGGCTAAACCAATTCCCTTTGGTAATTTAATAAATTGTCAGTGATGTAGAATTAGAAATTTGGGGAGAGAAAAGGGATGGATATTTCAATCTAGGAGCCTTCCAAAGAGAGGTGATGATTAAGCTGTTACTGGAGCTTCTATAAAATTGCCAATAGAAAATATAAGAAGAAGAAAAGAATATTCAGGACACAGCCTTGAGGTATACTCATCTTTAGGGGAATGATATGAACCATGATCCAGTAAAGGACAGTAACAAGTAGCAATCATATATGATGAAAATCCAGAAGGAGGGAATATCAAAGGAGAGAGGATGGAAGATGAATTGAAGTAGGGAGAGACCAGTAGGCTATTGTAGTACTGTAGACAATAGGGGATGAGGACCTAAATTAAAATGAATAGGTAGTGAAAAGGGTATAAGAGAAAATATGGGAGGTAGAAAAGACATGATTTGGTGCCTGGTTGAATATGTAGGATGAGGGAGAGTGAGAAGTTGGAAATAATATCAGGGTTTAGAACCTTGAAGACTGAGAAGATTTGGGAGTAAATTAAGGAGTAAAATAATTTCCTTGCTGCACCAAGGACCCAGTTGAGATTAGAAAATCGCTTCTTCATGTGTATTGTCTCTTCCTACTAGAATATAAAATCCTTTATGGCACAAAGTCTCTTTGCTTTTGCAATGTTTTCCCAACACTTACTACAGTATTTGCCAGAGTAAACACATAATAAATGCTTTTTTAAAAAATAAAATGAATTTGTAGTGAACCTAATCAGCACAGTTATCTCATTTCCTTCAGTTCTTTCCAGTCACATGTGAATAAGAGTGAGGGAGGGGAAAAGGAAAGGTCATAAAAGATTGGGATTTGGCAAGGTATGAGCAGGGCAGGACAGGTGACTAGGTGCTTGAGAGAAGAGGACAGTGTTGTATGGAAATGATTAACTACACTGTCAAGATTGGGAAAGCAGGGAGGTGAAGCCAAAGCAAGAATGATGTCCAACAAGTATCCCGAGGGGTGAAGACACTATGAGGACAAAGAATAGATTTAGGAGGACTAAATTTAGCCTGAAGGGGAATAAAATGATAGGAATTTATATTTTCTCAATCATGGAAATGGAACACTCAAGGGTGTAGCCATCCCTAATATATTGAAGTGAAGAAGTAGGTCTTATGAATGGAGAAATTGTGATGAGAGAGAGCATTTGAGAGACCTTCAATATGCATAAACATGGGTTGATGATGGAGAAGACTGTTAGGAAATTACTGAACTTGTGGGAAGAGAAAGGGAATGATTCTTTTGTGATTATATGACATTTGACTCAATACACCTGCATCAATCACCGAAATAATTGAATCTACAGCTCAACCCACTTTTCCTCGTAAGTTCCAACTACAATCAACGCAGTTCTGCTAATGAGAACATTAGCAAAAATAATCTTTAAAAGTGAATGACGGGGCAGCTAGGTGGTATAGTGAATAGAGCAACAGCCCTGGAGTCAGGAGGACCTGAGTTCAAATCCAGCCTCAGACACTTAACACACACACAAAAAAACTAGCTTTGTGATCTTGGGCAAGTCACTTAACCCCAATTGCCCTCCAAAAAGCCAAAAATAACCAAAAATTTTTAAAAAGTGAATAACACTAAAATGTTGAAAAATAACAACAAAATAACTGGTCACAAATCTACAAGACCTTGAACTCAATAGGTCTGACCTTGTTCATTATTGAGCTAAGAAATTCCTGTTTGTGCTTGATAGTTCCCATTAATTACCTATCTTCTTCTCCCCAAACAAAATTGTGATTTCAGTCAGCAGGGTTCAGTTCTCCAAGTACTTTGTTGGCCAATGATCAGATGATTTCAGGAACATTGGTCCCCAGCATGTTTGGGCTGAGCTAAGCTCAGTAACTGATGGAATAATTTGCAAAGATAGAATTTTTAGGGAATTTCTCCTTCCAGTTTCTATTCCATGTAGAGAAGATTTTAAAGCAGGTACTAGCTGCCCTGGAATAGAGGTGTCAAACACATAGGTTAAGACCCACAGTACTTCCAAGTGCAGCCAGAGACAGATTAAAATGTAATTGGGAAATATTTAATAAAATAAGTAAAAATACATTAGAATGTAGATAATATTAATATGAGGTTTCTAAGTGAATAGGTGGTCCCTGAGGTTGGTTTAGTGGTACCTGTTTCTGTTTGAGTTTTATACTACTACCCTAGAAGGCCATTGATACTTTTCCCAGCTCTGAGATTCTCTGATTTTTGTATTAGTTTCTTGATTTTGCCTGTCTAGATTTTGAGATGATGGCTTCAGCCTTAGAAAATGACTTTGGGAATTGTATGAGCAGCAAGCTGACCCAGAACCTTGGTGAAATGATCACATTTGGCATTTCAGTGGTAGGAAGTCCATTGCAAGGATGTTGAAGATATAGAATAAGGATAATCTGGACATTTATTATAGTGAGTTCACACGAAATTCATCGAACAAGGAAGAAGTCTATATTTGTTACATCAAATAACCCAGTCTTTTTTTGGGACAATGGACAAGTTGAGGTGATCATATGTACTAGAAGAGAAAGAGATACATTAATAGCTACAGATTTCTTGGGCCCCAAATATGCGTGTGTATGTCTATCTGTCTATCTATCTCTCTGTCTGTCTGTCTATAATTAACTTTATGACCCTGGAAGTCACTTGTGATAGGAGCTTAGCTATCATTGGTCTTTGCTGTCTCTCCACTGAGAACAGGATCATCCTCAAGGGCAAAAGTATGCAGTACCAGAAGCTACTGCATCCACAGCAGCCCCTCCCACCAGCTTCTTCTTAGTTCCAACTAGTCCTTTACTCTCTTCGAGGCTTAAACAATAAAAGGTGTGGAGTGAGGGTTGAGAAAGGGAAATGTCAAAGACTCTTTGTTATTGTTGTTTTCTCTTTAGTTTCTGATCTGGTGACTGTGGAATAGGAATTTTATTTTATATTCTTTTTATTCTAGAATCGTGTGGTTCATGAGTACCTATTGCATGCCCTTAAACTTTGAACCTGTTGGACTAAGCCAAACTTGGCCTTACCCTACAATATGACTTAAAAAAAAAAAAAACTCTTTGCCTCAATTTCCTCATCTTTAAAATGAGAAAGATGGAGTTGATGATTCCTTCCAGTTCTAAATCTATGATATGATGAACTGTTTTTGTACTTCAGTTAAGCTGTGATGTAGGTATTCCCTCCAATAGTGCAGCTTGAAACCTGTCTATACCTTCATGTTCTACTGCAGTGGTTCTCAACCTTCCTAATGCCATGATCCTTTAATACAGTTCCTCATGTTGTGGTGAACCCCAACCATAAAATTATTTTCATTGCTACTTCATAATTGTAATTGTGCTACTGCTATGAATTGTAATGTAAATATCTGATATACAGGATATATTTAAATTGAACATAACCCACAGGTTGAGAACCGCTGTTCTATTGGATTCTTATCCAACTATGATGGTGGAGGGGATGGGAGGGTAAGAGGACAAGAGGGAGAAAAGAACTTCTGTACCAAGCTCAAGAAGTAGGTCTGAGCTTCAGAGCTGATACAATAAAGGGTTTCGTGCAGGAACCAACTCTGACCGTTCTACTGTGTTCCCTTCTAAGATCACATATCACCATGAATGACGACAGTGTCCTAAATCTTTTTATTTTAAAGGCTTTATTTTTAGGATTTTTAAGCTTTGAGTCGACCAATGTAACAATTGATATATCCTTCTCTTTTGTCCCTTGGTGTTACTTTTGTTGTGGTTCAATCATTTCAGTTGTGGCTGACCCTTTAAAGGTGACCCCATCTGAGGTTCTTTTGGCAAAGACACTAGAGTGATTTGTCATTTCCTTCTCCAGTTCATTTTTTAGGTGAGGAAACTGAGACAGATAGGCTTAAATGACTTGCCCAGGGTCACACAACTAGTAAGTATCTGAGGCTACATTTGAACTCAGGAAGACTCATCTTCAGACTCAGCACTCTATTCACTGTGCAGCCTA
Source organism: Pseudochirops corinnae (assembly GCA_028646515.1). Taxonomy (NCBI): domain Eukaryota; kingdom Metazoa; phylum Chordata; class Mammalia; order Diprotodontia; family Pseudocheiridae; genus Pseudochirops; species Pseudochirops corinnae. The sequence goes on along the minus strand of CM053589.1, from coordinate 68,615,693 downwards.
CCTAGCCTCTTAATATTACTACAACTGACCATTTCTTATACATGAGTAACAATTGGTAATACACTGCATCACCCAATTAGTCCATGGTGCTTTGGACAAAATTATGAGCTCACAATTTTGAATCATAGCAATGCAGATTCAATGGAAATACGTAGATGTTTAAAAGATATTTGTGTGTCTGGAAGCTGAAATTATTTAAAGAGCTGTATAAAATTCTGGAAGGCAATCCAATCTGTCTTCCTTCAGGTCTGGACCTGATTCATGTGGTGTAGTAGATAGAGTACTGGACTAGGAGTCAGGAAGCCCTGAGTTAGAATCCTGCCTCAGACACTTATTAGCTCTTCAACCCTAGGCAAATCATTTGACCTAACTGGGCCTCAGTTTCCTTATCAATAATAAAATGAGGTGATAGGACTCAAGAACCTTTGAGGTCATTTCATCACCATCTGTGATCCTATGTACCATTGTTCATCTGAAGCACCTATTTTAGAGATGTCTTGGTAGACTCATTTCAGAGTCTGCCCATGAAATTGAATGACAGTATGAACAACAGGCCTTCATCTATTTGGTTTTTTTTCATATATGGATTACTAGGCTGTTGCTCTCTTTCAAGGGGCTAGAGATCTCATTAAGGAGTCTATTCTGGGGCTTACTGCCACCAGCATGATCTTATCTGCAGAAAGGTCTGACTGGAAGATCTGACTGTCTATAGGGAATACTTCTTTTATTTGAATTCTACATTGGGAATTTTTGATAACAGTGGGGAATACCTCAGGCATATATATATGCCTCCCTGTCTTGTGCCTTGTTTGATAGTCATAACAATTTACCTTGGTTTTTTTTCCTACATCTATCAGAAGGAATCTAATATGATTAAATTTTATGTACGTGTTGCATCTAGAGAGAGCATAGGCAGAGCACTCTATACCAAGAGTCAGGAAGATTTGAGTTCAAATCTTGCCCAAGACAACAACTGTGGGACCCTGAGCAAGTCATTTGACTTCATTATCCTCATGTATAAATAAGGATAATTACTCATTTGCTCAGTTTGTGTTGAAGATAAAATGAAATAGTATTTGTAACTATTTTGTAAATGTTAAAGCAGCATATAAAGGCTAGCTATTATTACTATTACCATTAACATTAAATACAGATGGTATATATAATATA
>CM053589.1:68601126-68614023 GCA_028646515.1 Pseudochirops corinnae | reverse complement strand
TATATATATATATATATATATATATATATACATACATATGTATTATATATATATGCATGTGTGTGTGTTTGTTGTTCACTCATTTCATATGTGTCTGGCTCTTTGTGACTACATGTAAGGTTTTCTTAACAAAGATATTGGAGTGGTTTTGCCATTTTCTTCTCCAGATCATTTTATAGATAAGGAAACTGAGGCAGAATTAGGTGATTTGCCCAGAGTCACACAGCTGTTAAATGTCTAGTAAATTTCCTGGAAATTCAGAAAAATCTATCTATGTGCTATTATTATCTAGGAGATAGGCTGCCAAATCTTCCTCCAGCTAGACCTTTAGTATCTGAAGACTTATATTTGTCATATGGGGTCAGTGAATTTTGATTGTTATTCATTTAGCAGAGCCAAAATCAATCACCAGATATTAGGATGTCAGGAACAGGGCACCTATACGCTTTATCTTAAATAAGAAAGTGAATCATGAGATCACAGATATAGAGTCAGACAGGACCTCAAGGGCCATCTAATTCAATCTCCTCATTTTACAGATAAGGAAATTGAAACCCTCCCCCCCCCAAAAAAAAGTTTGGTGACTTATTTGGGGTAATATTGATGGAAGGCAAAATTTGAATCTCAATCAGATCAAGCTTAACAGCAGAGTCCCCATTCCTCTTCATCACTCCAACCTTGATGGTCATTATAGATTTACATAGGTCACTCTGTTAAAAAATGAAAATAAAAACAAAGTCCTAAACATGTCCCCTGTGCATTGAATGGGGCAGAATTCACATTTGCATTTGCAGCATATTTTCTGGTATCTGTACAACATATATGTAGCATCCCCTCTTGGTTGTGAGTGATAGAGAAGGAATAGATATTGCTAGAGGAAAGATTAAAGCAGAACATAAACTTCTTGTGGGGCTGAGCAAGGAGTGCTTCATTTTTCTCTATGTATCTCCAACATCCAGTACAGTGCCTTACACATAGCAAGCATTTAACTGCTTGTGGAATGAACTGGAGATTTGGTGATTCTGTTTCAAGTTCAGGAAACAGTTCCCCCCCACCCCCCCGCCCCCAAGGTGTCACCAGGTAATTCTCTCTCCCCTCTTTCCTCTTTTAACAATAAGGAATAAAGAGCTTTCTCAAGAAACTTCAGAAGAATAAAGGCAGCTAGCAGTGGGCACAGTGCTGGATTTGGAGTCAGGAAGATCTGAGTTCCAATTCGATCTCAGACACTAACTAGGTTTGTGACCTGGATAAGTCACTTAACCCTGTTTCCCTCAATTTCCTCATCTGTAAAACAGGCTGGAGAAAGAAATGGTACCTCTGGTACCTTTACCAAAAACCCCCCATGGATAGTATTGTCCAGGGAGGTCACAAAGAGCCAAACACAATAGACCACCACCAGCTACTAATCAGTAGGTGGAGAAGTGTTGGTACCCATTCCTTTCAGGTCCAGGTACAGCCTTAGGATCAGACAAGTTGTTGAAAATTTGTTCCTCTTTCTTCACAGCTTGCTTTCTTTATCCTGGTGTGCCCACATGCCTGAAGATCAATTCCAAAGTCCTTAGAAGCTCAACAATGAAAGATTTCGATTTCCTTTTTCTACTTTAACAACCTATCAATTCCTCCCCCTCCCTCATCCCTCCCCAGTCACACAAAGCAGAGACAGAAAGTAAAGCTGACCCAGTTTTGCCCCTTTCCCTGCCAGGCAGGAGTGTTTCAATTGTGGTGTAGCAGGAGGGAAAGAAATGAAGGATGTGGGGAGAACCTCTGCTGGCCCTGTAGGCTTGGCAGGAATGCTAACTGATTTTGAGCGTTTTTAAAAGTCTTTGTTATTTGCCTTAATATTTCTGAGATAAGCAAGATAAAGTATTTGGGAGAAGGATTCATTAATCTAGGACACAAACAATACACTAGCCAGTCTACACCTTTTCTCACCCAATATACCTATTCTGGAGCTCCATCTAGTGGTAGCAAGTGGTCATTACATTTTGTAATGCTCATTTTATAAAGTATGATTGTTATTTCGAAACCCAGCTGGGCTGATTCTCTGTTAGGTATTTATTTACAGTGTGTGTTGTAATATATTGGGCATTTTGTCACTTAATCTCTATATATTTTATTGAGGAACATTGATAATGCTTTGGTAGATAGTTCCAGTGTATAGTTTATATGACGGTATTTAGAAGTCATTTAATATCTTCAGATTAAGGGGGCAGTAAGAAAAAAGAGAAGCATATTTAGTACTACAATAACTCAAAGTTGCATTGGCAGTTAATTTTTAAATGTATTCTTTTCAGCAACCCTTGTGGGAAGAATAATCATTTTCCACGGCCAGCAATGAAAGAATTTTATTGTTCGGTTGTTTCAGTCCTGTCTGACTCTTCATGACCTCGTTTGGGGTTTTCTTGGCAAAGATGCTGGAATGGTTTGCAATTTCCTTCTCCAGCTCATTTTCCAAATGAGAGGCAAATAGGCTTAAGTGACTTGCCCAGGGTTACTCACACAGCTAGAACTCAGGTTCTCTTGACTCCAGGACTGGAAGAAATATAACTAATTTCTTTTCATTTGGGGGAAAAATAGTTCAAGGTGGGATGATCTGGAAGTCAATTGAGTTAGCTTGGGGGGTGGGGTGAGGGCGTTGGGTGTGTGTGTGTGTGTGTGTGTGTGTGTGTGTGTGTGTGTGTGTGTGTGAGAGAGAGAGAGAGAGAGAGAGAGAGAGAGAGAGAGAGAGAGAGAGAGAGGAAAAGCAGTCTGGTCTCAAGTTACAGAAGTGAACTATCTCTTTACTTTCCTTGCTTAATTTCCTCTGGCCTGCAACACTGCTCCTTTATCCTGTCTCAGGGCCTGCCTCCTTTCCTCCCTTTTAACCCTGCCCCTCCTAGTTCCTCCACCAATTCACGAAGGGGCACAGGCTGGTAGAGGATTGTAAAGCTCAAGTTACTGAGACAGTGGTCTCTCAAACACTGCGCACAGGAAATACTCCTTATTAGGTATCAGAAAAGAGGCCGAAGCATGGATATGGCGGATTCAGTTTACACTGGATTCTGAATTTTTTTTAATTTAAAATTAATTTGAATTAAATAACATTTTAAAATTAAAATTTTTTAAAATTCCAGTGTATTTATACCTTAGAAATTTGGAAAAACTACAAATGATGGCTTGATTTTTCTATTGTTGTCTAGATGTAGGAAAAGGTTGAAGAAAATGTGAATAATACAGATTAAACTTAAATGTGTGTCCTGCATCCTTTTTTTCTCCTGGAGAGCTACTTGTTAAACATTTATCTGAACACCCCTAAGCCAAAGCACTAGTCACCCCATCCAAGTTATGGCTCTATTTACCGAGATTGTGAGCTGAGAGGTCGAGAAGACAGTTATATATTATATAGTACTATGATGACAATAAAGATAATTTTCTAATTTTCAAATAGCATTGAGAATGGAAACACAATAAAGTATCTTTTCACTATGAATTTCCTTGCTTAGACTATGTAATACACAGAGAACCATCTGTAGCATGAGTAAAAATATGGGCTTGAGTTTCAGCTCACTTCCCTTGGACAAATCCTTTAATCTTTCTGAGTCTCATGAGCTTCTTCTCTAAATGGGAGTGACAATATTTCCACTATCTATCTTACAGGATTGATGTGGGAAAGCACTTTGTAAATGTTAAAGCACCATGTAAATTAATAACAATATTGAATCTTTCTATTTAGAGAAGATCACTAGTACCTTTTATTAGCATGTAATATTAAGATTACTCTGGCTCTTACTTGGAAACTTTATTGTATCGAGCATTCTAAAGGAGTAGAAAAACTATATAAAATATGTATGGCATTGGGTAAAAAGAATTAATTTAATGTAAATATCCATGCAGTGGCCTAAATTTAAGTTCTGACCTGCCGTGAAAGAGAAGCTACTGCAAAGGAAGTTGATTCATTTCTTGGTTTGTTTAATTATCTCCTGGTTCGCTTTGCGTTCAGGCATGTAGGAAATGATTACAGGAAGAGAAGTGGGCTGCTTTATATAGTACAAAGATGATCAGAGTGAGAATCAAAAGTCCAAGATTCTTATTACAGTCATTCATTGGCTTTCAATTCTACGTCTCTATTTTTCCTCCTCAAAGAACTCATCCATTTTCATAGTTTCAACTCCCATTGCTGTGTTCATATTTCTCAATTAGTATTGTGGAAAGAACACTGACTTTGGACTCAGAGGATCTGAATTAAAATTCCAGTTCTAGTTGTGTGACCATTGGAAATATCATTGATCTCTCTAGGTGTTGGGCTAGAAAATATTGAAAGTCTATTCCAATCGTAAGTATTTATTCTATGAGGATCTATGACTTCTTACTTAAATTACAGTCTCATGTTTCTTTATTCTGCACATTTTCATTTGTATACCCAATATCATTTCAAACTAATTGGGTCCAAAAAAAAATAATCATCCATTAACAAACAAAACAAAACCAAACCCTGCTTCTCTTCTTGACTTTATTCTTCCTATCCCTAGAACCATCATTTATCTATTCACTCAACCTTGAAACCTGAGGACCATCTCAAGGTCTCCTTTGACTTTCCCACTAATCACCAGTTCCTAATAATAATGAACAATAATAGATAATCGTGAATATTGATATAGTAATTTAATTTTTATAAAGTATTTTGCATATATTATCTCTGATCTTCACTAAAATACTGAGAGATAGGCACTATCATCATCTCCATTTTACAGATTAGAAAAAATGAAGCAGAAAGAGATTAAAAGATTAGTCCACAATCATACAGGCAGTAAGTATCTGAGGCTGACTTTGAACTCAGGTCTTCCTGACTCTGAGTCCAGCATTCCATCTGTTGAGACATCTATGTGGCTATTGATTCTTGTCTTGTCGTATTACTTTGATCTCTTCCATTCTCCACATTCCATCACCCTAGGACAGATTTGTATCATGCCATGGCAGGACTATTATAATAGCTTTCCAATGGACCTCCCAGCCTAGAATCTCTTCTTCCTTCAATCTGTCTTGTCCACCACTTCCAGATTTATCTACATGAAATTCCATTTTCATCCTATCACTTCTCCTACTCAAAAAACATAAATATTTACTTCCTCAATGATAACAGAATAAATTCCAGACTCCTTTATATAGCATTTAAGAAGCTCCCACAATCTGATGCCAATTTACCTTTTTAGGTACATCTACTCTACATCTGAACAGTGAACTTTTATTAAAGGTAAACTGATCTTGTCACGAGTATTAATTCATCTATTCAGCAAACATTTATTAGCTACCACTGTGTTGTTCAAAGTATTTTGCTGGGCACTGAAACTACAACAAGGATTAAAATGATGTAGTTTTTACTCCTCAGAAGCTTACATCCTACAAAGTGCAACAGCCAGAAAAGAAAAGATAAGACATGTAGCCAGATATGTGTAATAAAATAAATGATTAATGAGGACAAAGGAGAGAACAAGAACAAGAGACATAGATGTATCAGAGAAAGGTGAGAATATGTTCAGCTTGAGAAGCATGGAAATCTTACATGAAGGAAGTAGCAAGTGAGCTGGGCCTAGAATGAAGAGCAGATTTCTACAAGGGAGAAATAAAGAGGAGTGCTTTCTAGACTTTGGGGGTGGCCTGTTTGAGTGCAGAGACAAGAGTTACCATATCAAGCTCAAGTACTGGTAAATATTCCAGTTTGGCTAGAATATACTGTGTACAAAGAGAAGAGATATGAAGTAAGACTGGAAAGGTAGGTAGGAGCCAGAATGTGGAAGGCTTTAGATACCAAGGTAAGAAACACACACACAGACATGAAACATGCACATGTATATATATGAAACATATGAAATACAGACACACATGTGTATGTGTGCATATATACATGCATTCACATATATGCATATACACATAAATATTTATATGCAAATATGTATATTGTATATGCGTGTATATATGAATCTATCTCTATATAATCTTTCTCTCTCTCTCTTTTTCTTTCTCTCTCTCTCTCTCTCTCTCTTTCTCTCTATTTATCCATCTGGAATTAGGGAGCTTTTGAGTGTTTTTCAATCCAGGGAACGACAAGCTTATGGGATCATAGATGGAGAACAAGAAGGATTTTTAAAGGTCATCAAGTTTGAACTCCTAATTTTACAGATGATGACACTGAGGCATGTCCAAGGTATAAGTTTGTAAGTTTCTAGGCAGCATTTGAACCCAAATCTTCCTCTTATAGCTAACAAGTGTCTTACGCAAAATTTGAACACAGATCTTCCTGACCCCAAGTCCAGTGCTCTGTCTGCTGTATCATGCTGATTTTGGTTAGACATAAACTTTACTAAGATTATTGTGGCAACAATATGGAGAAAAGATTCAAGAAGGGAGAGTATATGTATAGGAAAACAAATTTGTAGGGTATTACTGGTCCAGACAAGAGGTCTTGAGGGCCTAAATAAGGTGGTGATAGCACTGTTATTCAAAGAAATGTTTGGGAGAGATGCCATGAATGTAGAATCAGTAAGATTTGGAAACTGATTGATATGAGGGATAATGGAAAGGGAAGAATATAGGGTAACTCCAAGGAAGAATATAGGGCAACTTCATGTGAATGGGGATGACTGTGGTGACCTTAAGAGAAAAAGGGAATTTTGAAAGAGGGATAGTCTTAGAGAGAAAGATAATGAGTTCCATTCCATGTAGAATTTGAGTTACCAGCAGAATATACAGTTGATTATATCCAATGGAAAGTTGCTGATGGCAGATTAGAATTCAGGGGAGAGTTATAGATATATAATTTATAAGTCATTTATAACAACATAATATTTCAACACGAGAAAAAATGAAATTATGGAGGAATAGAGTATAGAGAAAGAACATGATCTTTGACAAAGCTTTGGAAGGTAGGAGATGGATTGTGATTCTACTAAGGACCGGTCAAGCAAAGAGGAACAGAACCAGGACAGAGCAGTATCAAAGTGTCAGGTATGAGGACATCCTGACACCAGGCTCAGTATTTTGATCCACGGAGCCACATAACTGTTTCAGGAAAGAGATCATGCAATAAGGGTGAGGGGAAAAAGAGAAAGAAGTGGCAATTTACAATTCCCTGCTAAGGGAGATGGAGGCAGCTATTTGTTAATCTTTGGATAGCAATAGAGAAGTCTCCTGTCTTGATAAGGCAAATACTAAGGATGTGACCAAGAACAATCCAAAATCTTAACAAATCTGATCACTATTATCCATCCATGTCTGGAGATTATCATTTGGACACATGTGAAACTGCCAGAAGGAATCTATTACTAAAGATTAGAAAGTCTTGATAAAAAAAAAAAAAATTAAGACCTTAAGAACACGTTTTTTCGTTTTTTTTTTTTTTTTTTTTATCATTACTACTGATTGAAGGCAAGGGCTTCAGAAGAGAAAAGCAGATTGGAGAGTATGTAGCCAGCAAAAAAGAATGGTGTCTAAGAAGAGGCAGCTGGGTGACATAGTGGATAGGGCTCAGAACATGGTGTCAGGAAATTGTTCTTGTTGTTCAGTCATTTAATCATGTCTGGCTCTTTGTGACCCCATTTGGAATTTTCTTGGCAGAGATACTAGAGTTGTTCGCCATTTTCCTTCTCCAGCTCATTTGACAGATAAAGAAGTGAATCAAACAGGGCTAAGTGACTTACGCAGGATCACACAGCTAGTAAGTATCTGAGGTCAGATTTGAATTCAAGAAGATGAGTCTTCCTAACTTCAGGCCTGGTACTCTATCCGATATAGCACCTAACTGTTCCATGTGTCAGGAATACCTAAGTTCAAATCTGCCCTCAGATTTACTAGTTGTATGACTCTGGGCAAGACACAAACTCTCTGAACCTCATCTCCCCCATCTTGTAAACTGGGAATAATAATAGCACTGTTGTTGTGAAGATCAAATGAGATGGTAATATTGGAAAACATTTTGTAAATCTTAAAGTAATATAAATGCTAGCTATTTTTATTAGAAGACTAGGACTTCTGGACTGTGGACTACAGTTTAAGAATAAATATAAATTAAATGAACTAATTAGTTAATTAAAATATAAAATAAAAACAAATTCCCTTGCTCAGGAATAGAACACACCTGACAAAGACTGGTAAGTTATATTTGCTTATAGTGTCAAAAATTGAATTCATTGGAATGTATACTGAAAAGAAAGGAGAAAACTGTCTCTGTGTATCCACTACCATAGAGAGTAGCCAAGATGTAGGAAGAAGAATATTGGCGCAGTTGTAAAAAATCTCTGGAGATAAAGAATAAGTTCAAATTAACAATAAAATTCCTGGTTTTAGAGACCTATACACAGAAATGGAATGTATAGATAACAAAGAAAATTAATTACACCTCAACAAATGGGCTTCATAAGTATCAATGAGAAATAGTGGCTTTATACTAATTACTGAAACATGACTTTGAATTTTCTTGTTCAAAAAGAAAAAAAAATTGATTAAAGGAAAAGAATTCCATAGCATTGAGTATAAAGAAGATTTATTCACATGAGGAAGTCAAGGAACTTTATAAAAACCTTAGAGATCTTTGTTGTTCAGTTGGTCAGTCATGTCCAATTCTTTGTAACCTTGTAGACCATAGCATTCCAATATGGTCCAGGGGGTTTTCTTGGCAAAGATACTGGAGTGGTTTGCCTTTTCCTTTTCTAGTGTATTAAAGCCTACAGAGGTTAAGTGATTTGAGCAGGGTCATATGGCTAGTAACTGTCTGAACCCAAGTGTGAACTCAGGTCTTCTTGACTCCAGAGTCCAGCACTCTATCCACTGACCCACCTAGCTGCCTCCAGCTAGAGATCTTTGATGGTATCAAGTCCAATTGCCTCATAAGACAAGAAAATTGAGATTGGAAGAAATTAAGTGACAGATATGTTTCACACTATAAGATTCACATTATTTCACATTCAGATTTTTATTTACATATATGTGGAGTGTTTTGAATTCCTCAAGATGGACTATTATATGAATATAGGACTTGGATTTCATTATTGCTTTTATGGAAATATTTCCACACAGAAATTTTGGTATCTTCCTTTTTTCACTGGAAATCCATTTTCTTCAGTGCTATTGGAAGTATGAGACATACTACCTAGAGACAGGCAAGCCCTGTATAAACATTCACAGTATACCATTTCTGACCTTGCAAACATCTCTGGGTCTCTGTGGAAAATGTGCTGCCAGGCATGCCAAACTGTTAGTAACATATGCTCTGATATCGATTCCTAGGTGATGACAGGATGCCATCAGTGTCTCTTCAGAATTTTGTCAGCTCAAGTTCAGTTATAGCTTGTGATTGGAGCTACATATTTCCTAGATGAATGCTATTCATAACAAAGACACAGCATTATCTTTCTTTACTTGCCTCAGATGTGTAGCATTGACTCAAAGGAATCCAAAGTGTTCCTTTTCTATTTCTTTTGAGTGTTCTTGAGACCAATTAGTAAGAATATATTATTATCTGAATCCAGTAGAATGCATTTGTCTGTGTAACATGCATTCCCAAAGTAGGTGATACCACCCACTGGGGGTGCTAGAATGATGGGGAAAGGTGGTAGTAGTCTTGGGTGGAATTGGGGGACATGGAATAAAAATAAGGGAATGGTGGAAGCATAAAGAAAGAAGAGAATAACATTTTGAAAAACTGTACACACAACCGAAGGACTGAACAACCATATAACAAAGTGAAATAGGCTAATTTGTGAAGTAGTGGATTTTCTTGTCCTAAGGAATTCTTTGAGCAGGTAAAATCAGAGATACTTTGATTTACGAGATCCTTGATGTCATCCACTCTTATTTTTATCAGAGAATCTTTACCATGATATCTCTGATTTACAGACTATTATTACATGTTTAGCACATTACTTTTTTAAAATTGACATTTGCATAGCAAATATCATGGGATCATATTTAAAGGATCATGTCATCATGGGGTAACTTTCATCAAAGGTTGGATGACTGCTTCTTGCAAGAGATGGTATAAAAAGTATTCCTGCCCAGGTAGAATTTGGACAAGATAGGCCCTGAGCCTGTCCAACTCAGGCCTCCTTTGATTCTATGTGGAATTTGTAAGCTATTCTATTGATGCAATTGCAAATGCCCAGAAAAGAGAAACAAGAATGGCAGGACAGTTTATGAACAGGGAAGCCCAAAGGAACAATGGCCCTATGATAGACAGAATATCTGTTGATTAGTGTCATTTGAACGTGCCATAGAGGCAATGTGAATCTTTAGTTGATTGAGGAATGCATTAGCTTTTAAATTGCACATCTCTTCTGCCACACTTCATCTTGAACTGTTCAGAAACAGTTAAGTGAGATATTTCAGGATTATAAAAAAGGGAAATTGTGAAATATGAGACCTTTGAAATGAAAGTTCGTAACTGGCATAAGTGTAAGGTTGACAGAACCTTAACATAATACTGACAATATCTATAGCAACATGAAATTTCTAGGCCACATTTGACAGAAGTGATGTTTTGCTGGAAGGTACCAATCAGATAGCACTTTCATTTTCCAATTAGTTTAGACCACACCTTCCATTCATTCTAAAGCAAATATGTTATCCTTGACAGCTTATCTCCCACTCAGAGCATCAGGATGCAACATCTGAATGTAGAAAATCATCCTTTTCAAGAACTGACAGACCTATTTGATCTGTAAGGTCTGGACAGCATGACAGGAAATGGAAATTTGGGGGAATGAATTAACTAGTGTAAATAGCTATGAGCATTCCTTCCCACAAATCTTCACAATTATACTGAACTTACCAATGACCTTTTTTCCTGGGAAAATCCAATTATACTTTCTTATCTCTTTGCTATCTAAGGATGAGATTTTAGAATTGCAAGAGACTTTAGAAGTAACTTGATCTATCTCATTGGAAAGTTTGGAATCTCCTTCTTTTGCATTCATAATAGAAAAATTATCACCCTTTGCTTAAAGACTTCCAGTGATAAAATACTCAATAATTTCCATCATTCGATTATTCTAATTGTTAAAGTCCTTTTTTCTTAACATTTATCCTGTTTGGTCCCTTTATGGCAATAGTGACCAAATTAGGTCCCTCCTGTTCATGATAATCTTTCAGATATTTAAAGTCACCTATTGTCTCCTTTTCATCTTCTCTTCTCCATTCTAAACCCTCAGTTTATTACACTAATCTTCATATAACAAGGTTTCCAACGCAGACATCTTCCTTTGGATTCATGTTAGATTGTTGCAATATCATAGAATAGCATATTTAGAAGGGATGTTAGAGGTCCCCTAGTCCTTCTGATATATGAGAAGAAATTCCCGCTACAGTGTCCCTGACAAGCTGTCATCCAGACATAGTCATAAGGAGATCCAAAGTGTCAGGGAATTCATTACTTTATGACACGGCTTATTCTACTCTTGGATGACTCCAATTATGAGTATAAGACAGCCCTCCTCCTTCACCTCTCTGTGTAGGTTTTGTCATTGAAAGCCCAGAATATAATTATAATTTATTAACAGAATGCTAACAACTGCTAATAGCTTTATGAGGTGTAAACATCTCTCTGATTAAGTCACAGAAGAGACTAATTTGATTGGCTGGGCAAATAATGTAGCCAGGCCTTTGGGGATTTTACATAGCTAAGCCCTGAAGAATTTTAGGGAATTCTAAGTCAGTTGGGGAATGAGACCCCTATATGTGGGGAAATTTCTTTTCTCTTCCCCCCATATGATATGGCATCTATCATCAGGATAGGATGAGCCCCACCTAGCATTTTGTCAGTTTATGGCAACAGTAGAAGAGTCTGGTCCCCTGAGAAGGAATGGTTCTTTGGTATTCCACCCCTTTACCTTTTAAAAGGGCGCTGCTTAACAATTAGGATACAATGAATTCTGAAGGCAACAGAGACATTCCCTATAGGCAGGCACACATATAGAGACAGTCACCTAATAGAGCTCTAAGAAGAATGACTCTAGTTTCAAAAAAGAAAGTTCAGCTATGGAGAGGAACAGACCACAGGAGTCCAACTGAGCATCCAGCTCAAGATAGATAGTGCTTTAAAGAGTTCTGAGTTGCCTGGGAATTGAAGATTAGGCTATAGAGAGAACTTAGCAAGGAGAGACAGAGCTTCTAGGTCTTGTGTTACCAGACTTGCACGTTTCCTTGGCACATGCTCTTCTGACATGTATGCTTCTCTACCATGATGTCCACTCTTCCCAGGGATACTGTGTATTTGTAGGGAATTGTATCACAAGTTTCTGGGGTTGAATGAATTGTAGCTACTGTTCTTTCTACGCTATTTGAGTAACTGTCTTTGCTAAGATGGAATTGGCTACTGGCCATTTGTTAAAGTGAAGCACACCTGTGGGGGCTTATAAACTAAAGTCTTGGGATTAGCTTCTTACAAGATTACCTTGGGAACCCAAGAGAGAAGTTACCTTTCAGGAACTTAACCCATAAGTATAGTAGTTCAAGTTGGGATAGTACTTGAGAAGGGGTGTTATGTTAGCATTTTCTTTTCTATTCATTTGAGCCCATTATTATAGCTGTAGTTTATAAATGTAGTAATATAATAAATATAATATAACATAATTCATATAATATAATACAGTAGTCCATATAACTACAGAGATGATCACATCTTTCATTCTGAATACTGCATTTAAAATTATCTTCCTGTTCTATTAATTTTTTTTGATTGCCATATCATACTGACTTATATTGATCTTGTATTTTACCAAGACCTATGTGATTCCTTACATAGATTAGATTCTATATATCTATATCTATATGTCTCCTATACTATTCTTATTTGGTATATGTGTACGTATGTGTAGCCTACATATATAAACCTATGTGTATACATATATGTATATGTGCAAATGTTACACA
>CM053589.1:68568101-68601026 GCA_028646515.1 Pseudochirops corinnae | reverse complement strand
ATCACTATTGATTTTCATCTTTTTATATTAGATTTGTTACATTGTTCTATCCTGTTGAGATCTCTTGGGATCATTCTTCTGTTATAGAACATATTAGCCAATGTCCCCAATTTTGTATTATCCAAACATTTGATGAACATACCATATGTTTCATTGGATTCTTTGATAAAATATTGTCAGTGCCCTTTTAAAAAATATGGTGACTAAAACTGAACTCAGTACTCCAGATCTAATAATGAAATAATCATCAAACACTTATTAAACATCTTTTATATATCTGGGACTGTTGAGGTGTTGAGGATACAAATATAGAAAGCAGAGATTATAGTGGTACAATATTGCCTGGGATTTGGACTGAGGTAGTGTGTGTGTGGTGAAGTTTAAAGAGCTTCTCATAGAGCCATAGGACCTGAGTTCTAAGTCTGACCCTGACATTTCCTTAGCTTTGTGACCTTGGACTAATCATTTAACCTTATCTATCATTTTCTTTTAACCATAACCATCTTTTTTAATATTAAAAATTAGAGGATCAGACTAAATAATTTCTGTGGTTCCTTCCATCTCTGTGGTTCCATCTCATCTTTAAAAATATTATTCTATTGTTGTTGTTGTTTTAAATAGCTGCACCATACTGTTACCTCATGTTTAACTTGTGTTCACCTAAACGTTTCACATGAACGATAGTCAAACTGACTCTTTTTTATTCTTCTCTTGTATGAATAATTTTATCTGAACGTAAGTATGTATAGTTATGCCATCCCTGTTACATTTATTCCTATTAAATTTTACCTTGTTTGTATCAGCCCCAAATTCCTATCAAAATTATTCAAAATCTTCCTCTTGTTGTTTTAATTATCTCTGCAAGCCTTGTGCCACTGGATATTTTAATAAGATCATTTGTGTTTTCATCCAGATTATGATAAAACAAACAAACAGAAAAAACATTTAACAAAAATGGCTGAAGGCAAAGAATTGTACTCTTCTAGTAGAGACTACCTTCCAGGCTGACACTAAGTTATTGATCAACTTTCTTTGGATATTATCCTCCCACCAGTTACTTATCTATCTACTTAGACATATTTCATCACCTTATAAAGAAGGGTATCATGAAATACTTTGTCACAATTCTGATATATTTTGCCTACAGCATTCCTCCAATCCCCAGTGTTATCAGGAGTGAAAATGAAAGTATTTTTATGTGCCTGCTTCTGAACCCACGTTTAATCCAAATAACCATAAGCTTTCTGTTTATTTATCTATTATAGAATTCTGCCAGGAATCACCTTTAAACTTACCCACTTGTCATTTCTAGAAAGTGACATCTACTTTCTTTTGAAAATTGTAACAGCATTTAACTGCCTGTAATTTTATTATACTTGTGTCCTACACAATTCTTCAAAGATTACTGACCACTGTGTCCCTGAGATCATGTGCAAGTTCCATTAGTACCCTGAAATGTAGATCTATTCACCTTCATTCAAAATGATTAGGGATTTCCCTACTATTTTCTTATATAACTTAGGCAACACTTTCACTTTTATGTCTAATGACTGATTTTCTTTTGAAACAAAATGGGAATTCAGTAATTCTGCTGTAATCTGTTAGCACTATACTGTTCCCTAAATCATGGACCTGTGCTTTTCTTGTTCTTTTTTGGGGGTGGGGGAGAAGCTTTCTTGCTGCCTTTAGCATTTTTTTCAGATGCCACAACTGATTAGGGTTTTAGTTTTCCTGACACTACTCATAGATTCATGCTTCTAGCTAAACTGGGCCTGGATCAGAGAGGAGTTCAAATTCTGCTTATAACACTTCTAAGCTGTGTTTCTTTGGGCAAATAACTTAACCTCTGTTTGCCTTAGTTTCCTCATCTGTAAATGTTGATTATAATAGCACCTACTATAGGGTGGTTGTGATGATCAAATGAGATAATAATTGCTTAGCATTTACAGGGTCTGACACATTGTAAGCACTATATAAATAATGGTTATTTAAAAAACTTTTTAAATATTAATTTAACCTTTCATTCTTCCCCAATTACATGTAAAAACAATTTTAACATTTTTTTTCAAATTTTGACTTCCAAATTCTCTCCCTCCCACCTTTCTTCATCTCATTGAGAAGGCAAGCAATTTAACTTAGGTTATACATGTGTAGTCATGAGAAAAGATTTCCGTGTAAGTCATGCTGTGAAAGAAAAATGTTACTTATTAGTACTATACTATTCTGCATTTGTCCTTTGGTATATGTATTTTCTTTAATATTTTACAAATATCTTTTTTTTTTAAATCAAAATTCATTGAAGAGCTTTCTGTACAGTGATTCTGGATTCTTTAAATACCTCCCCTCCCCCATCTACCTTGGTAGACAGAATTTCTTGTCAGGAGGTAATCACACTGATGAAATCAAAGGTCTATTCCTATATGTGTTTGTACATATGTACATATACATAAGTGTTTATGAGAACATGATTTGTTATACTTTCTAATCCAACAAACAGGTTAAACTGGGGCTCTCAAATATCAAAATCTCTCTCCTGAGAGAGAAGTCTTATTAAAATTGTTCCACAGAGAAATACATAGTTCTGTCTGATACTCATGCATAGTAAGTCTTTTCCTACCAGTCTTGCGCCAAGAGTTTGTCAATCATTTCATCTTTGAGGGAGACCCCATCAGTGAAACTCAACTTGAAGAATTTATTAAGAAACAACTACAAACTCTATTTTGGATTAGCTCCAATCACCAAGATTTAACTAACTAGGAAATGTCTTCTTTCCTTCTGTCCTTGTTGACAAGGAGTCAATTGCCATGGCCACACACATTCTTAATTGAGATGCAACTCAAAGACCCAAACAAATGTCCATCACACTGTAAATTTCTTAAGTTGATTAGAGAAATGCCCTTGATCTACTCATCTAGAATAAAGTTTTAGTAGATAGTTATTTTGTAAATGTGGGATTTTTTTTGCAAATTTTCATAAACATATCTATCAATCCATTAATTCTACTGGGAGGTTATAAAGCTCTTATTATCAGGAAAAAAGTTTCCCTTTTTCAGAAAATCCCTCTCCAGTACCAAGCATAGTGGTGTTGCTTATAATAGATAGTCACTTTGGCAGCTGAATGGAGGATAGATTGGAGTGAGGAGAGACAAGAAGCTTGACTCAGAGAGACCATTAAGGGGCATCACATCAATGTATCCACTATTTGATATTGATGATTAATTTACATTTGATATTTAATACCTTCTCTATGTAGATAGAAGAGACAAAGCATTTGGATGGAACAGAATGATATAATTGGTCAGCTTTTTCCCCCATAGATAATGACACATGACATTTTCTACAATTTGTTCATTTTAGACAATTGTGAAACTGTAAATTGATCTTAATTTAAAATTCCCCATTTATGTCAATCTACCAAATGAAGAGATTTACTTAGATGATCTCTAAGGTACCTTCTAGCTATAGTTATCATACATATATATATATATATATATACAACAGGTTTACTTCTATCAAACATATGATCTTTCATCCCATTTACTGTCACACTCAAAATTCGGAATAAAACTGGTGACGTAGGGCAGTGTGTTATCTTATATAGGCCATGTCATTCTATCTTAAATTGGGCAATTAATTTAGCTATCTGTTTAGGAAGGAGATGGGTGATAAGGGTAATGTAGGCATGATGGGAGAGTTTGGTTTTACACTTTTCATTTTAAATTCTGGACTTGACCGAGCTTTGCCTCAAGAAGTAGAGAGAAAAATACATCTATCGCTCTTCTTTTCAGGGGTAGAAGATTATAAATGAGGAATTTTGCACATGTTGCCACGTGTTGGTTGCTTTTCCTGAATTGTTTTTTCCTTTTTCTTTTTTTAATCTTTGGCATAGGGATAGTTCACTGGGGAGGGAAAGGTGAAAGGAAGTATTCCAAAATGAAAGTGATACAACAGCAAAAGATATCAATTAAAACAAAGAAAACAAAGATCTGATCCCAAGATTCAAGCTGAAGGAAAAAAAAAAAAACAACATCTTGCTGGATTTTTGTAAAACTGTTTTAAGGAGGCAGAATTATATATTCTTCCACTAAACAATTTGTTTTTCTTTCTGTAGAAACACTTTCATCAAATTTTCATACAAGAGCACCAGTTTAACAGACTTTTGCATAAGAAAGTTCATGTTCTTCTATTAATTTAAGTCAGGTAGAATCAGCATGACCAAATGGATAGGATACTGGTCTTAGAGTCAGAAAGACCTATGTTCAAATCCTCCCTTTGATATTTAGTAGCTGTGTGACCCTGGGCAAGCCACTTAACCTATTTGTGCCTCAGAAAACCCCCTATGATTTATATACTAATTCAGAGGGTTGCAATCTGTTTATAGAGTGATGTCCCTTCCTGGAATATTTCAGCTAGGATTCTCTTATTTTCCTCTTTATTGGTTGTTAGAAAACAAACAAAAAACCCAACTATAGATTTTATATTGACCATCCTCCTCCTTATTTCTTCATCCTAGGGGAGTTGCATTCAGCTAATTCAAAATCCATTCTTTGAAAATGGCAGTGTGTCATTAAAATTATTCCCAGGGTCAACCTTCTATATTGTTAAGAAAAAATAGATGAGAATAAGAATGTACAATAAAGTAGCAGAAGCAATATAGCTTCCATGTTTAATAGCATCATTGCCTTAAATTGAATTTTCTATTATTAAAATAATATTCATTCATTCACAAAATATTGGTTGAGCACCTCCTCTATGCTCATAGTACAGAGGGTATAGAGATCATTTGAAAAGAATAAAGGGAAAGAGCATCCAATGAAAAGCACCATCTAGTTAGATTCCTCTGTGGCTATTTGAGCAACTGCAATTCTCACATTAACAAAGATATCTGTCAATCAATCAATAAGCTTGTTAGGCACTGACTATTTCAAGGCACTATGTGAGGTGCTAGACATACAAAGAAAATAATCCAAACCCTTTGCTGCTCTCAAGGTTGTCAATAAGTTGAGTTTTGAATGAAGTCTGAGATTCTGTGAGGTGGGGATGAGGAACATATTCTAGATGCAAAGACTTGGAAATATAGTTAACATTTGAGCAAGAGCAAGAAGGCCAGTTTGACTAAACCATGAAGTTCAAGAAAGGAAGTAATGTAAAGTGAGGCTATAAAGAAAAATTGGGGTCAGTTTTCAAAGAACTTTAAAAGCTAAAAAGTAGAGTATTTATTTTTATTTTATCCTAGAGGCAATGAGAAACACTGGAGTTTATTTATTGAGAAGGGAAGTGACATAGTAAGATTTATGCTGTAGAGAAGTCACTTTGGCAGCTGCATGGAGGATAGCTTGACTCAGGGAAATCATTAAGGGGCCATTGCATCAATCTATCTAAGGACCTGAATTAAGGTGATAGCAGTGTAATAGTGGAAAGGGGGAAGGTGTAAGAAAATTTGCACAGGCAAAAATGTCAAGATTTGGTAATTGATTAGATATATGAACTAAGGAAGAAAACGAGGTAGAGGATAACCTGAGATCAGGAAGTTGGGAACCTGGAAGGATAGTGTTGCCCTGAACAGAAACAGGGAATTTCAGAAGAGGGGGTGGGTCTGCGTGGGGAAAGATATAGAGCTCTGTTTGATACATGTTGCATTTGAGATGTCTGTGGGATATCTAGTACGGAATTATATTATCTAAATATGATTTTAGTCTTTGAAGAATGGCATTCTTTAGAAATTCTTAAGGAATAAATTCATTGAAGGAGCATTATAAATTCAATGTCAAGGAGTTTTGTCTAATACTTCCTTCAAACCCCTTATGAAAGAGATGAATGCTTAACATACGGAGTGGCTAAAATTTGAATAAGTAAAATCCTTTCTATAGAAGTCTCTTTTACAATACCATACTGTTGACACTTAATAGCTGTGTGACCTTAGGCAAGTCACTTAATCCCAATTGCCTGGCTTCTAAAACAAAAACAAAAACAAAAGCTAAATACAATACCATACTGTACTGTACCATATGATACCATACTGTACTGTACCATCCCATCCCATCCCATCCCATTCCATTCAATAAAATGTTTATTAAGAACTTACATATTAGGCACTTTACTAAGTGCTGGACGTACAAATAAGAAAAAGAAAGACAATCTCTGCCCTCACTGAGTTATAATCTAATGGGGGAAGACAAAACACAAAAGGAAGCTAGTTGGGGACACCAGTAGGTACCCAGCCATGTCCTGTGGAATTGAAACTAAGCAGAGTTATAGATAAACATTGTAAAGTTAGTTGGAAAATCCAGGTCCCAGTCCTCTATAAAAGAAACTTTAAGAGGAGTTTGATGATCTATTCTCTAACCCTCCGATCAAAGGAGTTGGGAAGGCATTGAGTATTGAAAACTGAGTTAGGAGTACAATGATGAGATTTCAGGGGATCAGCTTATCCTGGGAAATACATAGCATTCCATGGAGTCACAACTCCAAACAGAGCTGCAGATGGAAAGGGGATTGAACAAACAACATAAAAAGTCTTTGAACAAAAGCTCTGTTATTCCCTCCTTCCTCTCTTCTCTCTTAAAATCATCAGGAGGTTGATTCTAGTGATTTTTAAGGATTCCAAGTTGCTCACTCAACATCAGAAGGGCCTATGTGGTCATACCGAGATAAGTACAAGAAAAGGAAAAAGTTTCAACTTGCAAAACTTGCCTATGAGGTGACATTTTGGGTGCCTTTAACTTTCTTGACATTAACAGTTATTCATTAGTTGAGTCATAATTTAGTCTAATTTCTAAGTGAATCTAGATAGTCCTTTAACCTGTAGTTAATTATAGGCCTTTTCCATTCCTGGAGCATAATGTTCTATGCAAAGGTACTTATCTCAAACTCTCATACAAGGAGCTATTTATAGTATTTTTAATTTACAAAGTGCATTTACAATTGCGTATGCTAATTTAAATAGAATGCCAGGTTTAGGGTCATCTCCTGAAATCTGGAAACTTAACTTTCTTAATCCATTAGGTTGTTTTTCAAATGTAGAAATAGCTTAAGGGACTGAGATGATATTGCCACCAGCTGTGAAAGTGTGTGTTGGAAAACAATTGCCCAGTACAGTTTTAAAGCAGAAAGGCAATAAAAATGGGCAGTGTATATCTCTACCTATTTTGCCTGCAGGAGGGGATACACCCAAGGGAACTCAGGCTGTCAAAAAATATGTATTGTGTGCCCCATGTGCACAAACTACCAGACCCTAAGGAAGAATAGTAAAAGAAATAGAAGACATAACCCTAGACTTTTAAGAATTTATCTTCCAGGTAAAGAGAAAGGACACTTAAATGTTCCAGTTAAACAGTAAACAATAAAAAATAATGCAGCATGAACTGAATATATTAGTACTAAATACAAAAAAGTTGGGTAAAAGATGAATCATCATCAGGTGAGCTAATAAAAAAAAAAACTTCCCACAGGAGGCATTTATTTTGAGACAGCACTAGAAATTCATTTAGAATTAAAGGGGGGCATCTCTCTTTTTTGAAGAGGTGAGCTATTATGGCTATGGAATATTGCATATATTGTCTGACTCATTGTGTTGATTTGTTTTGCTTGACTCTCTTCATCTATTTAGTTACGAAGGTTAGCTAGCTGGGTAGGGGAGGAGAGGGAGATGTGTTTGGAAAAGAAAGTTATGTAAAAACTCTCTTTTCTCTTTGTACTTCCCATCTACACCTTTTCATTTTGTTCAATCTCATTCTTTTCCTTAGAGGTTGTACCCAAAGCACGGAAAGCCTTCCTCTAGATGTTTTACTGTTCCACAGATCCCTGTGTGACAATTGGATTGTCAGTCTCTTGTTTCATGGTTGACTCCCCTCTTTTTCTAGTCATATATGGCCTTACTGATTTCTTATCTGCTGCTTCCAGCACATAAATCATTATTGGTAAGATGCTACAATCTACTTTTATCAATCATTTAATGCTCTTTAGGGCACATACTATTTTGCTTCTGAGGTTGTAGCATTTAACATAGCATTTAATAGCATAATTGGAAAAAATATTGATTTTGAAAACATGGACTTCCTTTTTCATACGAAACAATCCAAGAACACTGAAAATATCACGCCATTTCTTAAACGTCATCCTGATCCTTCTCCTTCCTTTCAATTCTAGACTGTGCCATTGTCTATCTGCAGTACCTGTCTCAGGTGTAGCAACTCCTGACAGACAAACCACTGGGGTACCTATCTAACTGCATGCCATAATGTGGACAATATATGTTTTTGTCCACTTCCTGTGTGGTCTTCTAGGTGGATTTCTTTTAAGTGACTGCAGATATCATCGAGGAGACATATACAATACATATATACATATATATACACACATACATGCACACTTGCACACACACATATACACACATTCTTTTAAGCAAAATATACTGACAATCAGAGAATTCAATGAAAAACACTGTCTACATTTATGAAGACGTTTTGTATCAAATGGGTTTTTTTCCCTAACCAATAAAAAATAATAAACTGGTATTATTCTAGATTATTATTGTCCTTCAGCTTTTTTTTTCCCAGAATTTTCTCATCTTTGAGATACTTTGGAAATTGATCCCTGAATCGTTTTTCTTTAATTATGTCACATCTATGATAGATTTCTTCTGGGTATATCTATTAAGTTCATCTCTTTTTCTAACTTCATCTTAAGTATTAATTCTATTTCTACATATATAGTACACCAGATTCTTTGGTGTTAACATTATGTTGTACTGATTTCACTGTTACTGATTTTGATTTAAAAAGCTCATCAGCTCATCATAAAAATGCTGGTAAATCAATTTTATTTTGAATCTATTTGATTTCTTACTTCTAGTTTCATCTCTATATAGGCTTGAGTTGATTTGGAATAGGTGAATATTGTGCCAAGGTTTCTGCAGACTTTTTTTCCATCATCTTTCTGCTTTTTTGAGGTGACACTTCTAAATACATTCCATTATTTTTCTCTTATAGTTTGCAAATGAGCTTTTCTTCTATATGGAGTGTCAACAATTGGTGCTATCAGAGAATCATCCATTTTCAGAGTTGGATAGGACCTCTGAGTCCCAACCGATACCTCAAAAATAATTCCTTCCCAAATGGCACAATAAAAGATGTGGTCGTTAGTCTCTGTTTGAAGATCAGATGAGAAACTCAGAACTTTCTAAAGCAGTTCATTTCATTTCTCACACAGGCAATTGCTAATAAACTTCTTTTTTTTTTGCTAAATGTGTGCAACTTGCTCATCACTCCAAGTTCTGACCATTGAGATTAAACAGAAGCAAACCAATTCCCTTTCTACATTATGGTCATTCGTACACTTGAAGACAGCTATCACATGCTTTTACTGTCTTCTTATCTCCAGAATCAATATCCCTCATTCCTTTGGCTGATCCTCATCTGCCATAATCTTGAGACTTCTCCATTTGTGTTATCTTCCTTTAAATGTTCTCCACTACATTTGTGCTCCTCCTCAAATGTGACACTTAGAACTTGACATAAAACACCAAATATTATCTGAACAAGGAAGCTGACAGAGAGACAGGGACCAGTGTTGAACTTTGCTATTCTTTTATGTGTCATAAGATCATATTCACTTTTTTGACTTATAAGATGTTTGACTCAGGCTACAAAAATCATCATTTTTTTTCTTAAATGAATTACTGTCTGAACTTTCCATGTTTGTTTACTTGAAAAAAAATGGCTGTTTGTTGGCTGAAATAAATTCTGGGTTATTGTTTTTTTGTCTTCTTCATGGTGATTATATCAGTACAATTTCTCTAGGTAATAATATTCAAGTTCAACATTTCATCTATTCAAATATTTAAGTAATTTCCTCCTCCTCCTCCTCTTCCTTCTATCACTATTCCCAGTGCCTTCCAATTTTTCTTGAATAATAATAACAGCTAGCATTTATATAGTACTTTAAGATTAACAAAGTTATGTGTACACACACCCATATGTGTGCATGAATGTAAAATCTGATTTAATCCCCATAAAAATCATGCAAAGTAGGTGCTATTTTCTTTTTTTAACCATTCTCCAGATAAGGAAA
This sequence comes from Pseudochirops corinnae, assembly GCA_028646515.1. Lineage (NCBI taxonomy): Eukaryota > Metazoa > Chordata > Mammalia > Diprotodontia > Pseudocheiridae > Pseudochirops > Pseudochirops corinnae. The sequence goes on along the minus strand of CM053589.1, from coordinate 68,590,955 downwards.
CTGAAGCTGAAATTAAATGATATGCCCAGGACCATACATTTAGCAAATATCTGAGGCAGGATTTGAACTCAGGTCTTCCCATGTTCAAGACCAACATTTTATGTACTGTGGTACTTTGCTATGTCAAGAAAGTATTCATGACATTCAGGTGTGATATTTCTGAATAATTTACAAGCTCTTCCAAACATTTTTTTTACCTTTGTATGGAATTCATTTGCCAAATATGAAGTTACAGGTTGCTTTGAAGAATCTTGTCAAGTTCTTCATATCCTCTATTTCTCCACCCTGTGCAATAGATTTTGGCACATAAATTGTAGTTATATTCTCCATGGTCTTTTTGCTCTTTCTCTTCTTCTTTGTGCTTGTTGTTTGCCCTTCATTTTTGAAGAAGACCAGTGACATCGTGGGTGATGTCTTGACTTGTGGGTGAATTAGGTTTAAGTAAGGCAGAACTGTGCAAAGTCATCAGCCTCATTCTCTTCCTGAGTCATTGAAATCCAGTGGCAAGACAGAAGTCAAGATGGCTAGAAATGGTCCAGGATGTAGTGAATGACTTTGGTGACTGATTTCTGACCAAGCTCTAACCTCTCCATCATGCCTGTTTTAGCCACCTTCATGGCTGTTAGAGCAAATTTTTCTCATCCACCCATTTTGCTGGGGGAAGTCTTCACATGATTGGGCTAAAAAAAAAACCCAACTCACCCATGGGTTTGAAGTTCATCAGTTAACCTTAACCTGGTTTAGCCTATCTGTCCAGATGGTTTACAGGGTTGTGATCATGGCTCATGCTCCAGTTTCTTGGAGCCACAGATGAGAGCTGGTTTACTGCAAGGAGAGCTAGCCAAGTACCCCATGATGAAACCAACTCCTTCAAATCTTTTATTCTTCTCTGCAAGAAGAGACATTAAACTATCCTTCCATTTAGTTGCAACTTCTTTATGACTTCTAGTTTCATTTATAATGAGGATAATTTACTCTTTGGAAGAGAAATTTGAAATGTAGTTGTTGTTGTTGTAGCCAGGATAAGCAGATCAGTGGCCAAAGAATAAGAATATTAATGATTTGATGGATATTTGAAAACTATCTAAAAGTTATTTTTGCATCTTCTAGGGCCTCCTTTTTTTTCTCCAAAAATGTAGGAAGTAGGAAGGAGCTACTCAGTACTAATGATCATTTGGATATTTACCTGTTCCATCAATTTCCATGGCTAAAGTATTCAATATCTTTTCATGCTTACGAGCTGGTACTTGGACAGCAGACTCAGTCTGTTACCAGAGCTGTACTCATAGAGCTCTACCCATGCCACCTAATTTTCAATGCAGTCTTCACCTTGCTCCACCATTTTTCCTCTGTTATTCTCATTTAAATACAAAGTGCTATTTTGCAGCTTACATGAAGATTTTCTCAGTAGGTATCCCTGTTCCAAAACAAAAACTTAACTACACATTTAAATGTTTCTAAAACTTGAATTTTTTATTATAATAACTTTTCTGTATAACTTAAATTATACAAAATATATTCTACAATACAATTTTTTAAAATTTTTCGTTTTTTTTCCCTATTACAGTTTAACACTTTCTTTCATTTGTGACTTTTGAATCTATTAGCAATGACCTGAACCCTTGTGAGATTGTGTCCTCATCTGTAAAAATGAAGTTGATAATAATGATATTGTCTATTTATGCTATATGGTGAGGAAAGTGTTTTGTTACTAAAGAAGGTCTATAGAAATGGAAATTGCTCATTATTTTTAGAGGGTCAATATAAATTACGAGCCTTAGACAAGTCACTTAACTCCAGTAGGCCTCACTTTTCTTTGTTCTAAAGGAGTTGGACTTGACTACATGATCTCAGAAGTCTCTTTTAGCTCTAAATTCTATAGAATTATAATTACATTATTCTATATAATGCATTATATAGAATTATATAATATAACATTATCATGTTGCATATATGACAATATTTTATATATCATAATATATCACATATTCTAAGTATTATAATATATATTTTAATAACATATAGCCTATTGATATGTTAGAATGCTATTATATAAATTATATTATTATGTAATCATAATATTAATGCTATAGGCTTGTAAGTCTGTAAACCAAGTTGTTTAAAAATGGAATTGACTGCCTCAGTATGTTCCATACTCTCCATTATTGGAGTTTTAACAAACAGAAGTTGAATGGTGACTTATTGAGAGTAGTGTCTTGGTTTTGCCATTTACTTAACAAATGACAAGTATTTTCACCTGTCTGGCCCTCAGTTTCCTCATCTGGAAAGCAAAGACTGTCAATGAGGTAATCTCTATCATTCTTTCTAGTTTTAACATCCTATTACTCTAAGTGGTGAGTTAACCTTAGATCACCAACTAGGGCTATCTTTTCACAATAGACAATTAAAATGAAATGGAATTTAAAAACCATGGGTGTTTCAAGAAGAGAAATATATGAGTCTTTTTTCTTTTATTATTAATAAGTTCATTAAAAATATCCCAGGTTCTAAAGAGTGGTGTATGGTCTTTACCAACAGTGTAAGTTTTATTTCCCTGTTGCCTCTAGGGTAAAATACAAGCTCTTTTTTGACGCTAAAAGTACCCTTCACAAACAGCTCAGCCCACCTTTTTGGATTTTTGCATGTGGCAGTTAATTGGTTCATTCGCTGTTCCCTAGTCATAGAATTACTGCTTTCATGCCTATGTAGAGGACTTCTCCTCGTACCTGCAATGTTTTCCTTCCTCCTCGCCTTGACTTTTAGAATTCCTAGCTTCCCCCAAGGATCAGCTCAGTTGTTACCTCCTGTAGGAAGCATTTCTTGATCTCTCCAGCTGTTAGACCTTTTCCTCATCTGACATTGCTTTCTTTTGAGTTTGCATTTATTTATCTGTGTACATGTTATATCTCCCAGCGGAATGTTAATTCTGTGAGGTCAGAATTTCCTTTTGGTCTTTGCATCTTTGAGGCCTAGAAAAACAACCAGGATTTAATAGGATCATAGAAAAATGGATTTGGAACTGGAAGGGATATGAGAGGCTCTCTGCTCCAGCCCCCTTCATTTACAAAAGCAGAACTAAGGTCCAGAGAGATTGTGACTTCTCCAAGGTCACTCAATAATTTGAAGGCCTAGAATTTGGACCTAGGATATGATTCCAAATCCAGCATTTTTCCCCTACTAAACTACATGACAGGCATGTAAAACATATTTATTCTTATAGATAAAATGATATCATATTTGTAAAGCACTTGGCAAAGTACCTGGCACAAATGGGCACTATATAGATAATTTTTCCATTCACATCTCTCCCTTTATTGAGTGAATGAATGAAAATAAAGATCAAAGGATATAAAATTTTCTTTGTTTAATATGCTGAATACCTTTGTATATCGTAAGTGCTTGATGCTCTTCAGAGACCAAGATGCGGCAGAAATGCAAAACTGCGTCCTGATACTGAGAGCTAAGCAATTCGACTTGATTATAATGTTAGATCAGTCTACTCAGGATTTCTGAAGAACTGCTTCTCCAGCTTGGAAGCTTTTCTTTGCCATCTGCTAAAAGGTCAACGTCTGTGCAAAGTAACCAATATTGGAGGGGGAAAATCATCTTGACCACCAGAGTTTCCACCCTCAATGAACTATTTTGCACAAACTTTTCTTCTCCGTGTCCTAACTTATTTAATGAAAAACAAACAAATACAAACTTTGTGTAATTCTCCAGGAATAGCTACAAAGATTCATTATTGGACTAAGTCATATAAGGTTGGAAAACTCATTAGAAAAATTTCCTCTGATGTATATGTGTATATGTGTGTGTGTCCACACCCACCCGTCCACCCACCCCCACATATATTTAAGAGGACTCATTTATTTAAAGACACTCCAAATTCTTTTTTTTTTTAATTTATTTTTTATTTACTCATTTACTTTTAATTTACAAGATTCAGTTCCACAATCACTTGGGTTTCAGATTTTCTCTCCTCCCTTCCCTCCCCCCCCCATGGTGGCGTGCAATCATGTATAGGATCTGTAAATACTTTCACATTGTACAATAGTTTGGTCATATAGAAGGGCTGTAACCAATGGACACTCCAAATTCTTATGATGGCTTAATTTCTTTTAGGAATAACACTTAGATATTGGTGGAACATTTAGGTTTAGAGGTTTATGCGGTCACTATATTTTCCCTTATTTAGTCATAGAATCTTAGAGTCAAAAGAAGCCATCTAGTCATTTTACATTTAACTCCCATGACTCATTTTCCTCATCTATAAATAATAATAGCTAACCTTATTAACTTTATGTAGCACTTAACAGTTTGCAAAGTACTTTGCAATTATGATCGCATTTCATCCTTACAATAACCCTGTGAGGGAGAAAGTATTATCATTCCCATTTTGTAGATTAGGAAACTGAGGCAGAGGGAAATTCAGTGATTTGCCCAATGTCATGGAACAGGACTCAGAGTCAGGTCTTCCTAACTCCCTAACTCAAAGGATTATTTTGAGAGGGATGAAAAACAAAACAAAACAAAACAAACAAACAAAAAAAACCCCTTTGGAAATCTTACGGTGATGTATGGAGGTAGGTGATTTCTAACATTATCATTCATAGGATATATTTGGAAATACCCAGAGAACTTTATTCAATTCATTCTGTCCCTGTCAATAGATAATGCCTGTCATTGCTGCTCATTCTTCTAGTGACTCAGGCTCGTTGCCTTGGAGCCATCAGCTAGGTCTGGTGTAGAGGCAGTGAGTGAGTGTTACAATGAACAGAGTGCTGGGCCTGGAGGCAGGAAGAGCTGGGTGCAAATCTAGCCTCAGACGATTGCTAGCAAAGTGATCTTGGGTGAGTCACTTAACCTCCAGCTGCCTCAGTTTGCCTCAGTTTCCTCATCTGTTAATGGGAATAATAATGACATATACCTCCCAGGATTATTGAGAGGAGCAAATATGATAATATTTGTAAAATGTTTAGCACAGTGCCCGGCACATAGTAAATTCTATATAAAGGTTACTTATTATTATTATTATTGTTAATTATAGCTAGCCATGTGACCTTGGGCAAGACATTGAACCTCTGTTTGTCTCAGTTTCTTTATGTGTAAAATAGCGTTAATAATGACATGTACCTCACAGGATTATTGAGAAGAGCAAATGAGGTGATATTTCCAAAGGACTTAGCACAGGGCCTGGCATGTAATAGGAACTTGATCAATGCTCGTCCTATCTCTTCTCATCCTTGGCTTTCTCATCTCTCTCCCCCGACCTCCCTATGTGATAGTTGCTAACCAACATAGAATCTATTTCCCTGATACCTCTCATGCTCAAACCTGTCTGGTCCTTCTCTACTCACATGATCACTACTCTGGTTCACATTCTCATCTCCTCTCACTTGGATTACTGTAAGAATCTCCCAGTTGGTCTCCCTGCTTCTAGTCTCTCCCTTCCACAATCTGTTCTTCACACAGCTGCCACATTTCTCTTCTCAAGATACAGGGCCGTGGCATTTCTGTGTTCAAATATCTTCATTGACTCCATATTGCCTCTAAGGTAAAATTGAAGCTCTTGTCTGACATTCAAAACCCTCCACATTTTGTTCCCCACTACAAACTTTGCAGACATTTCCTACAAATCATTTTCCTTTGCACTCTCCATGTTCTAAACAAACTAGTCTGCTTTCTGTTGCACAAACTCCTCTCTCTCTTTGCATAAGCTGTCCCATACTGGAATGAGGAACACCCTTCCTCCCCATCACCTGGTTCAATTTGTACCTTCTTTCAAAGCTCAGCTTCAGAAGTCATCTCCTATGCGAAATCCTTTCAAGATACCACCCATAATTAGTGCTCTCTTCTACATCATATTGAGGCAACTAATATGTATCACTGCACAGTGGATAGAGAAGTCGGGAAGACCTGAGTTCAAATCCACCATCAGACATTTATTAGCTGTGTGACCCTGGGCAAATCATTTCACTCTGCTTGCCTCAGTTTTTTTTTTTTTAATCTGTAAAATGAGAGGGAGAAGGAAATGACAAACCACTCTAGTACTTTTGCTAAGAGAACCCCAAATGGAATTGCAAAGAGTCAGTCACAACTGGAAAAGGCTGAATGGCAACAACAAAATCCACCTTATATTATCTTGAATTCATTTATGTTTGTATGCAGTATTCCCCCCTGTGTCCAATAGCACATAAACTCTGAGAAGGCAAGGAATGATTCATTTTTGTCCCCAAATCTAGCACAGTTTCTGGAACATGATAAGCACTTAATAAATATGCTTGATTGAATTGAAGAGAATGTCAATATACCTTATAGTTGGCCTTTATTTCCCTTTTCTTATAAAAAATAAATAGAACTATACTATTTCATAAGCATTGAGATGCAAAGAGAAAGGAAGTGAGCAATCTGATGGTCAGTTGATGAAAAAAGAAAATGAACATTTTTCTAAAACCAAAATCCACTGGGCAAACTGAGGATGCTATCATGCCGTAGATGAATTATGGCTCCACTTTCTCCCATTCAATCACTTTATATCCTTTACTTTATGTTTTCTAATTTTAAAAGAAGGATCACAAAATTTCTCATTCATCAGCTTTATCATCGTATTTGAAGATATTGTGAAATTGATTTTCTTTCTTTAAAAGTGAATGTAAGAAAATTATTAGACTTTAGTATGGAAGTAGAGCTATTCCTTTGGGGGATAGTTGTATAAAAATAGTTAATAAGTATTTGAATTCTCACATACAGAAAAACATTACACTAGAGACTAAATACAGTCTCTGCTTTAAAGGAGCTGGTGATAGAATTGGTGGCTGGGGTGGGACAGGGAAGGAAAATTTCCAAACCTTTAATTTCATCAGTGTAAGGATCTCTTCTACTGGACTGTCTCTCTACCAAATTCAAATAGTCAAGGTATCTGTAATTTGTAGTCTTAGTTTCGTCTGGGGTAACTGAGAGATTAAGTTACTTGTCAGTGGTCTCATAACTACTATGTGTTAGAAGCTAAATTTAAAACATAAAAAAGAAGTAGATGCACTAAATGTATGATTGTGTTAAGATTAACTTGATTAGGATGCAGAGTTGAATTTGAATAATATACCAGGGAAATGGGCAGCTAAAAGGTAAAGTGGATAGGGTGCCAGGCTGGGATTCAGGAAGACTCATTTCCCTGAGTTCAGATCTGGCCTCAGACACTTACTAGCTGTGTCACCTTATGCAAGTTACTTAATTCTATTTCTTCATCTGTAAAATGAGCTGAAGAAGGAAATGTCAAACAATTTCAGTATCTTTGCCAAGAAAACCCCAAATGGGGTCATGAAGAGTCAGATAATCAGAGTCGAACAACAACAATTCAGGAAAATGTTGATTAGACTTGTGATCTTGCTGCTTTGTGGAATGGCAAATAAGAATGTGAATGATATATAATTATCATTTATCCAGTCACGGATGTCAATGAACTACTGTCTAAACCTATTCCCAGTGCCAATAGTTTGCCAGACCAAATTTCCTAACCTGGCCTCTACTCCTTTTTATGTGTTATCCCTCATTAATAAGGCAGCTAGGTGGTGCAGTGGATAGAGTGCCAGGCCTGGAGTCATGAAGATTACTCTTCCTGAGTTAGAATCTGGCCTCGGACATTTACTAGTTGTGTGACCCTGGGCAAGTCACTTAACTCTGTTTGCTCCTCATTTATAAAATGAGCTGCAGAAGGAAATGTCAAATCACTCCAATATCTTTGCCAAGAAAACCCCAAAAGGGGTGACAAAGAGTCAGGCATGATTGAAATGACTTAACAACAAATTCCTCACTAAAGTTGAAGATCTTTTGAGTTAGAAACTGTCTTGCTTTTGTATATGTATCACCATTATGTAGCACAGTGCCTGGCACATGATAGCCTCTTAATAAGTCAAGTCAACAAGCATTTAGTAAGTACTAACTGTATGCCAGGCTCTAAGTTAAGTGATGGGAATATAAATGTAAGCAAAAAAGCAAAAGAAAAAAATAAACAGCCCCTGCTCTCAGGAAGCTTACATTCTAATGGTTAATGACAACACATAAAAGGCATTTGAAAAGGTGGAGGGGATGTCACCTTCCCAGGGACGTAATGGCAAAATCTGGAGAGTCAGGAAAGGAGTAAAGGATGGCCAATCTGGGTATTTGCTCAGAATGGCACTTGTGGGAGGAACCCATTAATGGAAGGACAGGGCAACTGAGTCAGAGAGATCTTCTAGGTCAAGGAGTGTCTGAAACAAGTCCAGAGAGTTGGGAGTGGAGCTAGGAGAGGAGTGAAGAAATAACTATGTTACATAATAACTGAGTTAATCAGTTTTTATTCATTGGCTAGACTCCACAAAGGAAATAGTAACTATACCTAGTATTTATATAATACTTTTAAGATTTGCAAATCACTTTACAAATATTATCATATTTTATCTTCACAACAACTTTGGGAGGGAAGTGCTATTATGCTCTCTGTTTTCCAGATGAGAAAACTGAGGCAAACACAGGTAAAGGGACTTGCCTAGGGTCACATAGCTAGTAGGTGTCAGAGGTGGGATTTGAACTCAGGCTTTCCTGACTTCAAGTCCAGTGTTTCATCCATGCTTCTTTGAATGATGTAGCATCACTATATGCCTAGTGGTGTTCTTTGCCTATGAATCATGGGAGATCAGGATCATAAAAAACCTCACAACTACAGGAGGTTCAAAGCACAATTAGGAAATACAGATGGAGGTGTACAGGTTGCAGCATATTATGAAAGATCATTTGTGTGCAAGAATTGGCATTACAAAATACCATCAAGGGGTGGCTGGGTGGCACAGTGAATAGAGCACTGGCCCTGGAGTCAGGAGGACTTGAGTTCAAATCTGGCCTCAGACACTTAATACTTACTAGCCATGTGACCTTGGGCAGGTCACTTAACCCCAATAGCCCTGCCTTCCCTCTCTAAAAAGCAAAAAAAAAAAAAGCAAAAAAAGAAAAAATACCATCAAGGACCTGTATAGCTAGAAAAGGAGGTAGGTCCCTCCTGTAGTAAGAATAAAAGACAAGAGGGGCATAATCTACCTGCTCTCTCTGGAAACCTTGTGGTAAAAGAGTTAAATAAAGGTGTCAGTGTATTGAGTGGATGCTCCATAAAATACATGGAAAACCATGGACAAGAATCTCAGTGCATGAAAATATACAGAACATAAGTGGAGAGGCTAGCTGTCAACCAGCGTATATTAAGTGCCTACGGCAGAACAGGTGGTATACTAGGTGCTGGGGATGCAAAGATATAAACAAAATAAGCCCTGCCCTTGAGAAGTTTCCATTCTATCAGGCTAGACTGGTGGGATCCTGTATGCATCTAAATAACAGAAATGTGCTCTCTCAGAAGTCAGCCTTACGCTTTTCAAAATGCTAAATGAAATAGAAAGTGCTGAGGGTGGGAGAGGTCAGCCAGCTTTCACTGACTGGGATGAGTTCCAGGAGTTTCTAATTTGAGCTGTGGGTGGGTCAAGCCAAAAGGTATATTAATTATGATTATATGGGGACTCAGCTGAGGTGTCACCTATGGTGTAGGTGTTGCATATGACTAATGAGAGCCAGAATCTGCTTAGACACATGAGTTAGAGGTGTCTGGAAAGAGAGAGGAGCTAAGGTCAGGGAAAGGACGAGGCAGAAGTTGGAATGGGATGGAAGATGGAAGTTTAGACTCTTCCTTGGAACAAGCTAGCTAAGGAGGAAGTGTAGATCAGCCAGGTAACCAAGGCTAGATGAGAGAAGGAATAAAGAGATGCAAAGTCCACAAGAGGGGGTGGCGGCAAGGCGGGGTCCAGAATGAGGTAGGTGACCACACTGTGGCTCGATCCCAGGAAGCTGATTTGTGCCAGCAGGTTTCTTATAAAAAGCTGCCTTTTATCAGGGGGCTTAAGGTTTCTAGGCAACCCTTAGCTCTTCAGGAACAGAATATTTTGCCATTGAAGGATCCAAGCTACTATGGGGCTCGTATAGCCTGCCTCCCACTTTCTCCTGCCTCCCACCTCTTCCCCCAGAGTCCTAGGGGGCTTTCAATTCAAGTTAACCAATAAATAACAATTAACCACCCACTACATAGTATACTAGATGTAATATGGTATAGTTCAGTGGTTTCAGACTCAAACAAAAATGTATCCCTGAAAGTTGTGTATTGGCTTAGAAAATCACATATTCACATTATCTGTGTTTTATGTTATTTTAAATTGTTTTATTAAATACTTCCCAAGTATATTTTAATATGGTTCAGGCAGTACTCAGGAGTGGTTCGGGCTGTATGTGGCCTCTCAGGTGTCATGGGTGGTTCTGGATGAGGAGTCTGGGAGACTTGTATTTAAATTTAAACTTCTTCACTTTCAGATACCACCTTCCCATCCTAGAAAAACCTTTGCCTTCAGGCCCCACTTTGCTGAATGGGGGCTCCCTTTAATTTTAGGAGGGATCCTTTACTTCCAGGAGACTTGCTTTCTGCATTTCTTTATTCTATCTCCAGCTACCTTTATCTCATATAGTCACCATTTTCACCACATCCTACTTTCTTGCTCCCATTGAAAGTAAAGCCCCATTAGAATGTAGGGTCTTTGAGGGACTGGTTATTTCCTCGTCTTTGCATCACCGATACTTAGCATAGTGTTTGGAATAGTTTGTTATTATTGTTGTTGTTGTTCAGTTGTGTCTGTAACTTTGTGACCCCATTTGGGGTTTTCTTGGCAAGGATACTGGAGTGGTCTGTCATTTCCTTCTCCAGCTCATTTTACAGATGAGGAAACTGAGGCAAACAGGGTTGAGTGACTTTCCCAGGATCACACAGCTAGTGAGTGTCTGAGCCCAGATTTGAACTTGGGAAGAGGAGTCTTCCTGACTCTAGGCCTGGCAGTCTATCCACTGTATTACCCAGCTGCTTGCTTGGGACATAGTAGTTACGTAGTGAATGCTCTATCATCTTTGTGTCTTGACATCATCTGTCTGGCTTTCTGACTCTGGGTGAATCAAGTAATCTTTCTGAGTCTCCTCATCTATAGAATGAAGGGACTGGATCCAGTAACCTCTATGGTCTTTTCCAGCTCTAAGCCGATGATCCTACATAAAGATGAAATCACATATAATCAATATAGTACTATGCAGTATTCAGGAAACTAAATCTCTCTAGTTGGGAAGATGAATTATGCAGGCAAATGAAAATAATTCAAGTAAGATGAGCTGTATAAAAGGGATCATAGGATCAAATACTTAGACCTGGAAGGGGTTTAAAGTCATGCAGTCAAACCCAGTCTTCTAACAAATTAGGAAGCTGAGGCTGAGAGAGGTTAAGTGCCTCACCTGAAGTCACACAGTAAATACACAGCAAAGGCAGACTTTGAACCTCTCTAGCATGTAAAAACTGTGACACTAGACTGAATTGAGTTCACCACAGCATTCTCTGAGAAATCCCCAGAGGTAGAAGGAAATAATTTCAAGGAATGTGGTTCAGAGGAGGCTTTGTCAATGAGATAGGACCTGATGTTTCATTGATCTCTTGGAGCTGCAGGGCTGTGGGTCTTCAAGTGGGGCATTAGTCTGGGATCTTGACAGAAACTTGAGCAAAGAATCACATCTAGTATTGTCTAAAGCTTTCTTGTTACCTGTCTCTTGCAAAGATCCAAAATAAATTAAGGAAATGTAGGTGTAATTTGTCACTTGGGTGTTGTAGACATCCATAGTAGTTTGGAAAAAAAGGAAAAAAAAAGACTTGCTCTTTAGCATCTTGTACAAAATGAATCAAGTGCTATTTTAGAATTGAACACAAGAGGGCAGAAGAGGACAAGAAAAAGCTTTGAGAGCACCACTAATGATGTGATTTCAGGCTTCCAGAAGAGAGATGAACCGCTAAATTCATCTACTTTTATCCTGATTTATCTTTCTATTCAGGTATGTTCTTTTAGAATTGCAAATACTTTAATGGATTTTTAAGCTCAAAAGACAATTCCTCAAATCTCAGTGTGGTCTGGAAATCAGTCCATTTCCCCAAAGACATGAGTCACCCTTAGAGCAAATAGATGCCTACTGCCTAGCCCCGCACCAAGGAAAACTATTGTGTGCTCTGCCCTGGACTTGGCACTGAAAATAAAGAGACAAAAAAAGAAAAGAAAATAGTCAATTATACTGAGGAATTTACATTCTTCTAATATGGAGAAATTGAACATCTTCAGCTTTAAGCAGACAAGATGGGTGTGTGATAGATGCCTGTAAGCATTGAAGGGATAAGCTGTAAAAGAAGGTTCTGTTTGATCATAAAGGGAATTATAGGGTGTGGTGGGTGGAAGTTGTAGAAGGCCAATTGAAATAAGGTGGGAAAAACTAAAACCAACACCAAACATACAACCAAAAACGAAAAACACAATTTTGCTAATATTTAGAGCTATCCAGAAGGGGAAGGGAAGAAACATTCATATAACACCTACTATGTGCCATGCTCTGTGCTAAGTGCTTTTAAAAATATGACCTTATTTGATCCAGAAGTACCTCGGGAGGAAATGGACCTCCTATTCTCCCATTCTCTTCATGCCCCCAAAACATAGTATATGTCTTCAAGTAGATCTTGTCAGAGATCTTAGTAAGTATATTCTTTTTTAGTCATAGTTGTACCCTGTAGTACTTTGTAGTACCGAGATTCATAATAAACCCTGTGATTTATTAAGAGGAGCAGCTGCTTTTAAATCTGAATTACAAGAGTTTTTTTAAGTGCCATCCTCTCTTGCTCAGAGAAAGAGCCACCAGGCGTAGAACGATAACCTTTGAAACCCTCTCCATGATGACTTTTGCTGTAAGACACACCCCAGTATGCAACAGATGCTTGAATATGGGGACAGAAGTCCCTTGTTTAAAGAAGAGAAAGTCAGTGTGTATGAAACATTGAATCATTTCCTTCCACCTCTGTCCATCTGCGTTTTCCAAAGTGCAACAGATGTCTCCTCAACTTGTGGCATCCACTGTGTCTTTGAGGCAACAACAGGGTTTTAATGGTTTCTGGTACAAGCCTATAATAAAATTCAAGATATTGCTCACTGGGGAAACAGCAGAGTTTCTCTAGAAGGGTGACCTCCGTGATCACACTCCTAGTTTATTCATCACTTGTTTAGGGGTTTCACTGATGTACATAGGAGAGTAGAATATTTTGATAAAAATAGGTTCATCTATGAAAAATTATATTATACAATGCACTGACCTGACCATGTACTTTAAAAAGATCTTTAAGTATTTGAAAGAAAATTCACCAATCTATTAGCCTCTTTTTCCTTTTGTGTCTATAAAATATATACATGTATCTTATTTTTATTGGTAAGTTTATTTTGATCTCATATTCATTTCTAAATATATCCCTTCCTCTATTCACAGTCCAGAAAAACATTCTTTATAACAAAAATTAGCAAAATGATCTAACACATCAACTACCTCTAATCTCTAAATATACTTCCAAAGTCTTACACCTCTGCAAAGAATGGAGAGAGATAAACTTTCTTTAGACTTTTTTGGATCCAACCTGGTTATTATAATTATGAGGGACTGTGTTATTGTTGTTTTTCTACTTACATTGCTTATCTGATAAACAGTATACAGTTATCTCTTCCACATTATGATTTTTCCCATCTCAGTTTTTATCTATATCATGGGTTGGCATAAGAAATTAAATTAAAATTTTGGGGGAGTTTTGTAGAAGCCACAGATGACATGTGAAGTTTAGAAACTGAGAAATGCATAAAATATATGTATAGTACTGTATAATATAGCCTATACCAAATTTTACAATAAGGTAATGTAAAAAAAAGGAAAAAGGAAAAACAATCAGACTTCTCTAAAACAAAGGGAAGAGCAAAAAATTTTACATGGATTTTCAAGATCATGGGTGGAGGAGTATCCCCTAACCCTCTCAATGTGGAAGAGATAACTGTATTGTGGTGGATACCTCTGGCCTTGGAGCTAGGAAGACCTGAGTTCAAATCTCACCTCTGACACAGGCTGGCAATGTGATTCTGGGTATATCACTTAACTTTTCTGTGCTCTAGGTAACTTTCTAGACTCTCAGTTATAGAGAAGCTATGGACCTACATCAGTAGAAGGAGTTTCTCCAACCAGAAATTTTGTACACCAACAAAATCACTGACCCATTCCCTAGCCTTCCCATTATGTATTTCTTCCCTATGTGCTTCACCATGAATTCTCTAATACTAATGGGAAAGATGTTCATCCTGCTGTATTCTGCCTTGTCACTGATGCTTAAAGTTATAACTAAGACTTATTTTCCCCTTGAGCAAGAAGAGCTGACAATGGATGAGTTTGGGAGTATTAGAGAGGATAGTATAAAGGAATTACAGTTAGCATTGGGATAAAGAGTTGGGGGTGCAAAGGACAAGGAGGGGAGGTGGAGACAGTGATACAGAAGAGAGTTCCAGAGAGTCCTCCATCCACTAGGACACTTAGCAGTCAAAAATCATAATGAGTTTCTGGTTTAGTGAATATACATGGGAGAAAATTTTTAAAAATCAATTCATTGAATTCTTAAGGACCTGCTATGTATTAGTACTATGTTAGATAAAACAGAAAAAACAAACAAATAGATATTTCTCTAAAGTAGCTTTCATTTTCCTGGGAGATACCATTGCAAGCAAATTAGTAGATACAAGCTCATTTGAGGAGGGAGAGGACAGTAATAACCAGAAGGATCAGGAAAGATTTCACAGAGTAGGCAGTAACTGAACTGAGCACTAAAAGAAGATAAGGATACTCAGAAATGTGGGATGGAGAGAAGGGGAAGAAGGAGAATGTGCATTCACAGCATGAAGGAATGGCCTGTGCACAAAGATGAGAGAGGGAATGTCCAGTTCAGGGAATAACAAATAGGCCAATTTTGAATAAATATAGGGTGGGTGAAGGGTAGTAGTGTGAATTGACTGGGGAGATAGTCTGTAGTCAGATCAAAGCAACAAGGGAAAGCAGAAAATTGTTATAGAAATATGTAGGAGAAAGAAAAGAAAATTATATCCTCCCATCTGTAACCTTTGAGATATCTTCCAAATGCTATGGCAGCATAAATGACACTGACTTCACACACTGCCCTGGGGTTGAGCTAACTGTTATAGAAGCACATAATCTACTTAAAAAATCCTGAAGCTCATGATCTGAAAAATGTCTCCTTTAGGAAAGAGCTTTCTGGGATTCCTCCAAAGATCTCTTGCCTGGAATAGAAATGACCCGATAATAGACTTGTTTATCTCCAAGGTAAATTCCCTTAGCAACATTCCAGCAGTGCCTGATTGTTTAAAGGACTATTCCTTCTCCAGTGTCCTGAAGCATGAAAGTTATGATGTAAAGATTATTCCAGCTGGTGTCAGAGAAGATGCAATTATCTTTAATCTTTGCTATTGGAATGCCTATGATATGAATTGCAAAGTATTTAAAATAAATCTCAGCTGTTATGGAATTAAGTCCCCAAACAGAGATGACTTTTATTACTTAGAATATGCCCTGTAGCTCAAACTGTTTCTTCTCCCATTTAATGTATTGTGTACTGGGGTCTGCTTCTGGTTGGCATGCTGGATGTGCTGAAGGGTGGTATAGCTTTGTAATCATTCTGCAAAGTAGGCTCGATATGCTCCCTTTGATCAGTCAGCCCACCTGACAAGTTGTAAAATCGGCTTTTTCTGTATGACCCTGGCTTGCAGAGAAACTTTAATATGAAATCATTGATTACCAATAGTAGACTTTTGCATTTACATGAGAAGAAACATGGCACAGAGGAGAGAGATGTGGCCTTGAAGTTAAGAAGACCTGAATCTAGTTCCCATCTCTGACACCTACAGGCTGTGTGACCCTAAGCATGTCACTTAACCTCTTGGCACCTTAGATGACTCCTTATGTCTATATATTTCAGAGTAAGTGATAATATGAATTGGCAGGGAGAATTTCTTCCTTAGAAGCTCCTTCTATAAATGAAATCATACTTCTGGTAGAAAAAAAGAACATTTTTAAAAACTGTTTTTAGGGGGAGAGAGAGTTATGCTCTACATACATTATCTTCAGTGAAGTCTTACAAGAGTCCTTTGAAGCAAACACTGCATTACAACTTTATTTATATTCATTTTACAGATTAGGAGACTGAAGCTCAGAGAGGCAGAATTAAATGTTGATTTCTCCTGAGCTTTAGTCCAATGTTCTTTCTATTAGACTACATGACTTCCTTATACACAAGCTTTATAAAAATCCTTCTTTTAGCAAAACTAAGAGGCACCATGGAATGGGGGAAGGGTAGGGAGCCTGTGGCCTCAAGGCCCCTTGTGGCCCTCTAGGTCCTCAAGTGTGACCCTTTCACTGAATCTAAAATTCACAGAATAAATCCCCTTAATAAAAGGATTTGTTCTGTAAAACTTGGACTCAGTCAAAAGCCATACCCAAGGCCCTAGAAGACCACATGTGGCCTCGAGGCCACAGGTTCCCCAACCCTGGTAGGGATAGAAATCTGGACTCATAGCCAGGAAGACCTGGATTCTCATTCTACCTCTTAAACCCTTATGGACTTTGTGACTCTGGATAAGTCACTTTACCTCTCTATAATCCAGGCAATTCTCTAATGCTATAAGATACAGAGAGCAACCTGCAATGGTAGAGAGAATATGCTTACCTGGGAGTTCCCAATAATAATGAAATCAGAGGTCCAGGTCATATCCCAAGTCCCTTATGTATGATTTGTTCAAATTACTTTCAGTGGATCAGACAAAATAGGAGCTCTGGGAATGTAGAGACTACACGTTTCTTTCCCTTTCAAATTTAGCCTTAAGTGAAATATTCTAATCCTCATTTCCTCCTTCCTTGACTTTCTCAACTCTTGTCTCAGTACTGCTTGCTACCTTTACATTGAAATTTTAATTTTTTTTGTTTCTTTGATTTTATTTTCTAACAGTGTCTTTATTAAAGCCCACTGATATCTAATCTGTGTCCAGTTTGGGTCAGATAAGGTCACATCTTGGTATTGTGGATTGAAATTTAGCTGCAGAGTCAGGGAGACTTGGGTTCAAAATCTGCCTCTAGAAAAGGAAAAGGACCTATATGAAAAGGAAGAAGACCTTGATGTAAAAAATTATTTATAGCAGCTCTTTTTGATGTAAAGTGGCAAAGAATTGGAAATTGAAAGGATGCGCATCAGCTGGGGAGTGGCTGAACAAGTTGTGGTATATAATTGTGATGGAATACTATTGTGCTCTAAGAAATGACAAGGGAGATGGTTTCAGAAAAAGACCTGGGAAGACTTATATGAACTGATGCAAAGTAAAGTGAGCAGAACCAGTAGAATATTGTATATATATTAATGTTCAACTGTGAAAGACTTGGCTACTTTGATCAATATAATGATCCAAGACAATTCCAAAGGACTTATGATGAAAAATGCTGCCCACCTCTAGAGAGAGAGCTGATAGACTCTGAATGCAGACTGATGCATGATATTCTTCTACTTCATTTTTCTTGCTTTTTATTTTTTTGCACCATAGCTAATAAGAAGGTGTGTTTTTATGACTTCACAAGCAATGGGCATCATATTGCTTGCCTTTTAAAAGGGTAAGGGAGGAGTAGGAGGGAGAGAGAGAATTTGGAACTCAAAATTAAAAAAAATAACAATATTATATATTATATTATGTCACACATATATAACACACACACACACACACATATAATATTGTTATTTTTTGGCTGCAGAGTCAGAGATCTTTTAGTGCCTAAAAAGCCCCTCTAATACTTTAAATTACACAGTGGTTTCATTTACGTTGCTATACAGTTTCCTCAACAGGTGATCCTATATCATTGAAAGGTAGCATTGCATATAGGATCTCCCTCCCAAAAAAATTCCCAGAAAATGCAGTGGGGTTTTACAAACAAACTCTAGGTATTAATATAGTATAGTGGAAAGAGTTTTGGACTTGGAATCAGAAAGACCAAGGTTTGTTTCTTACCTCTGACACTTATTTGACGTGTGACTATAGGTCAGGTCCACTTAATTTTTCTAAACTTCAGCTTTCTCATGTGTAAGATGAGGGTGACAATAATTGCTTCACATTTATAGAGAGCTTTAAAGTTTGCAAAACTCTTAACATATGTAAACTCATTTGATCCTTTCAACAACCCTATGAAGGCGGTGTTACTATCAACTCCATTTTACAGATTAGGAAAACTGAGACTGAGAGAGATAAAGTGACTTGTCCAAGGTCATACATCTACAAAGTATCTAGTAAGATTTGAACTAGGTTTTCCTGGCTCTAAGTCCATACACTATGCCAACCAGCTGCTAATACTAGCATCATAGTAGTTGTCACACCTCCCTAACAGGACTTTGAGAGGATTAGTTAAAGTAATGTTATAAAGTACTTTGCAAATGTTAAGTCACTACATAAGTGATGACTCTTATTATTACCACCATAAATTCAAGGATACCTAGTCTCTAAGGAAGTTTGGTGGATGGAGGCTACGTCTCAAGGCACCATTATGTTAAACTCAGTCAATGCTCTTTTATGTCCATTTTATGCACATATAAATCTCTACATCTTTTTCATTGAAGGGAAAAAAAACAGCAACATGCATTGAGGGCCTTCTGTGGATAGGTACTGATAGGAATAGAGAAACTTGCACCAGGAGGTGAGAAAATAGGATCATACATCTAGAAAGAGATGAAAGGGATCTTAGAGGTCAATGAATCTAATATCTTTCATTTTATAGAGAAGGAAATGAATCTTAAAAGATTTAGTGACTTTTCCAAGGTCACACAGATAGTAAGTGGTAGAACTGAGATTTGAACTCGAGTTTTATGACTTCTAATTTGATGCTCCTTACACTGTATTTCAATGCACATTTTGACTGACAGATGAGACAACGTGGTACAGCAGAAAAACACCAACAACACCGAACTTTAGGTCACAGAACCCCGCTCTGTCTCTTACTATCTATGTGACCTTGAGAAAATTATTTACTGTCTCTGGGCCAGAGTTTCCTTATTGTGAAAATAAAGGGATTGGAATAAATGTCCTCCAGTGTCCCTCTCAGCTTTAGATGTGTGATCCTATGATCTCATGATTTCCTGTATTTTAATTCTTCAGCATCATCTTCCTGTGATCCCATCTACAGAAATGCAGATGGTAAAGAGCTGCTGCTGACCTCTGTCTCTTTCTGCCTGAAACTGGTCATAGCATTTAAACTTACAACAGCCCCAGAGGACTTACCTTCACCTGGCCTCTACAGAATGAATTTCAGACACAGCTCTGTGAGGGAGCGCAGAGCACAGAGTAGACTCAAAGGAACACCATGGTGGTATGGTCACAGCTGTCTAGCACTCCTGGGTATTTTCCCTTTTTCTCTTTCTGTGTGTACCTTGGTGGGGAGGTGACCAGAAACAGGGATAGATGGTACAATGTATACATGTGTTTTTCCTGGGTGTATCTGTGATCTATGTTCTAGAATCTTGAAACAGGTCATATAAAAATAATTGCTGCATGGAGATGAGCCATATCTCAAATTCAGCATAAGAATAGCATTCGAATTTACTGGCTGAGTTCTGTCACTGCAGTGAATCCTATCTTATTTGGTGATGGCCAGTGGTGTTCATGGGGAAAGATGGGTCAGGGATGATAGGAGTGACCAGAATTGGGGAGGGTCAGTCTCACTTAGGGAAGGGTAGCAGGGTCTGACTCTCTATTTAAATAAGCATAAAACAAAGTTAGATGAGTTCAATATTAGAATTTCAGGGCACCAAGATTCAGGCAAGCAAGAAAACAATGACAGGAGGAGAGGGCAAAATGTGACATCCGTATCAGAGCACAAGGCAAGATGTAGAGAATATTAACAGGCTGTCTCATTTCCCTATTTTCCCCAAATAGGGAAATTTGTGTATAATAGATTCCAATGACTAAGACCTCAATACTGGAATAATAATAATAATAATAATAATGATAACATCTAACATTTATATAATCCTTGCTGCCGACACCGTGCTATATACTTTACAATTATTATCTTATTTAGTCCTCACAACTCTGACAGGTAGGTGGTATTATTATCCCCATTACAGGTAAGGAAACTGAGGCAAAAGAGGTCAAGTACCCGGTTTAATAGTCACATAGCTAATAGGTATCTTAGGCTAGATTTGAACTTAAGTCTTCTTGAAACCAAGCTCAGTGCTCTATTCACTAGAAGCTGCTAAAACTACTGAAGTCATGGATCAAGTCTATCATGCCGTCATGTCCCCTCAACTCAATCAGAAAGGTATGACCATGGACTTAGACAAGTGCTCCTCTATGGGGCATAAAGAAAAGATCCTTAGCTTGAGCATTGTATTAGGGAGTGCTGACCTCAACATGGTGGGAAATGTACCGTATTGGGGTGTAGACTGACAATTGGGATGTAACTTCCTTAAATATATTTTTTTTTGTCATTGTTCAGTTGTTTAGGCATCTCTGACTCTTTTTAATCCCATGAACTATAGTGTCTGTTGGGTTTTCTTGGCGAAGATACTGGACCTGTTTGTCACTTCTTTAAATGTAAAGTTTACTTTTTATTTTGCCTTTGCATCCTCAGGGCCTACCACATTAGTTTGCAGGTAGTCAGCAGGCAATACATATTTGTCGAACTGAACTAAATTTTTTTGAGATTATTTGAGATGACCTAGCTAAATGATGAATAAAGGAATAAACAAAAAAATGATAAATTGGAAATATGACAATACATAGAATTTTTAGAGAGGAGGAATAGACTCAATTTATTAATCCCTTAGTGATCTAGTGATAACTGGATCACTACAAGGAATTTGTACAAAAATAAGGAAGGAAGATATGGGGAAAGATAGTTTGAGGCATAGAAAAGAACTTGAGAAAGGGAAGAGAGGAGAGTATAGAGAAGGTAGAACTTGGGAAGAATGATATAATATGGAGTAATTCCTGAATATTTCATGGGGGAGATGGGATTAAAAGGGGGGGGGGGAAGAATTAGGAAATTTAAGACTTTTAATATACTTTATAGGTTTCCTCATGTTTAGAACAGGAAGGTACCTTAGAGAATACATCTAATTAAATCATTTTATAAATGAGCAAACTGAGACTCACAGAAGGGAAACATCTTTGTTTAAGGCCACCTAAACAGAAAGGAGCACATTTAACATTCAAACCCAAGACTTGAAATTAGAAATCCAGTGCTCCATGCATTGTATTATATTTTCTCTATGAGTTACTGCTTTGAAGTCCCTCTGTAGAAGATTACTGAGGAGGTTGTATCATAGAGAACCGAACTAAGATGCTTTGAAATAAGATCTCTTGATTAAAGGGACTGAAATATCTAGAAGGAGTATATGATAGCTGCGTTCAGGTTGTTGCATGTCATATGAAAGAGGAATTAAATTTTTTGTGTAGTTCTAAAGAACAAAACTAGGAGCAATGAATGGAAGCTACAGGAGGATAGATTTCTATTCATTAGGGAAGAACTATGAGACATTTTAGGCTGTTTTAAAGTGGGCTGCTTCTTGGGTAGTGAGTTCCTTATCACTGGAGGTATTCAATCACTGGCTGTATAACCTTTTGTTGGGGATTGTGGAAGGTATTAATGTATTGCTTATGGGGTTGAGCTGGATAAGTTCTAAGGGGCCCTTCAACTTGCTTTTTTGATTACACTAGCTCCTCCAGGAACATATATGTATATATTCATGTTTAAGGTGGCAAGCAGTCAAGTAAAAGGAGCTCACATTAGATATCCATTATCATTTCATTAAAATAGGAAATGCATTCATCTGCTAATATTTAGAGGTAAAAGTAGTTGGGTTAGGACTTGAGAAAGGTGGAAAAGTTTAATTTCACACTGCATATTAATTTTGAAAGTTTTAAAAATATTTTCTTTATCTGCTTCAAACAAAGAACCACTCTCTAATTTAAGCTTTTTATTTGACTGTGTAGATCTCAAATAATGTATTTGTGTAAGATCCTTGACCCCTGATAGCATACTGAACTTATGGGGTTGAGGTTGACTATGAATGGGGAAGGGCATGAATGGGGAGAATGAGAATTGATCTTTGGCTTATTAGGTCTAGGGACATTATGGAGATTTCATTAGTTCCATGGTAGAAAAAAATATTCTTCTGTGTGACAGGCCAAGAAGAATGAATGAGGCATGAAGATCAATAACATTGTAATTCAACAGGTTAAAGTTAAATGAGAACGCTACTTCCAAGTAACATCAAAGGGCAAATGTGAAGGATCAGACATTTTTGGCATTGTAGTCATTGCATAGGTCATGCTTCCTTGAATCTAAACCTTTCTCCAGAGCAATCAAAATCCATTTCCTTCATAGGTTCATAGATGTAGAGGTGGAAAGATCCCCAGAGCATATGTAGTCTAACCTTCTCATTTTACATTTGAGGAAATTAAGACCCACAGAGATTAAATGATTTGCCCAAGGTCATCAAGGTAGTATCCCCAGAGGTGGGTCTCAAACTGAAAATATTCTGACTCCAGAGGAAATATTCTTTTCATTATATAAGATTTTTTCCCCCACGATAATGGGTTTGGAAAACCAAGAACAGGAATATCACAGGATGAGAAGATATGGTGGGGTTGTGATCATCAATGGTTGGGGAAGTGTCGTATTGATAAAGTCAAAAATCTTGGAAAGGAAAGAAGGAAGGTAACAGGCATTTATTAAGCACCTGATGTGTGCCTAGCACTGAACTGAGTGCTTTAACAATATTATCTCATTTGATCTTCATAACAACCTGTAATAGTAATTGGTTTAGCAGGATACTTAGCACTTGGTACTAAGTGGATAGACAGTACTAAG
>CM053589.1:68513355-68567601 GCA_028646515.1 Pseudochirops corinnae | reverse complement strand
CAGCGATGGTATAAGTGTAATGTTCCCAGTGGGTTGTGAGGGAATCCCATAAGGATCATGAAAGAAAAAGAAGGAAGTACAGAAAACAAGAAGTTAGAGGCATAACTTGTAGGCCACTAGATTTGTTAGTTTATTTATTTTCAAGAAGTCATTATCTATGGTGCTTTTAGTGATAAAACATACTGCTTTGTGTCTTCTCCAATTGGACTGTCTGCAATTCTATTGTTCATCCTCCATGTTAGGTATCCTTAGCCACCTAAATCATGCTGAATAGCTGGGTAATATGCCTCTCTGAAGTATGAAGTTTGAACTGTTTCTTAGACTCACTTTAGGAGTTATTTTTGTCTCAAACACATTGCTGTGAATGGGTCCCTTCTTCTCTGAAGTTCAGATCCCAACTTGGAATTAGGTTATGCATTTTTAGAAGTTTTATAGAAACTAGTAGGAAAATTAGCAAGTCCTTTATTAATATTCCAGTGAAAGCAGTTGTTTTAGAAAAACAATCTTTGCTTTGCTAATAGAACTGCCAGGTATGGAAAAGCATGAGTGAATATGACTCTAAATAGAAAATTTGGTGTCTCCAACGCCTTCTAGCATCATCCCACTTACTCTTTAGGTCCATAACCTTCTTTTCTCGTATTTACTGCTTATTTTTACCTCCTTCCTGGGAAAGTGAGGGAAAAAATAGCCTATTGATGTAGATAAAGGGTTCTTAACCTTGGATCCTAGGACCTCTAATGGATCTGTGGGTAGATTTGGTCTGAGAACTTGAATGGGGAGAAATATCTTTTTAAATTTAATAACCTCTGATTCAAATTTAGCATTTCCTTCAATTATGAATGTAAGTAACAAAATATTCTGAAAAGAGGTTCTGAATCAGTGAGATAAAAAAGGTTAAGAACCCTTGATATAGGTGAAATATATGTTGGTACCTCTGAGCTTCTGTGGTCCAAGATGGTGACATATATTCAGGTAAGTGTTTTGTTTTCCATTCTCAATAGTGTTCTCTAAAGAACCTAGCCACGGACTATATATTTTTTCTAAATTCTGTCACCATTCTAAAAATGGGAAACTTTCCCTTACAAGGAGAATTTTCTTGATTGTACGTATTTGGTATTTAATTCATTAGAAACACTTTTCCTGAGGAGCCCATTGTCATCACCTTCCTTTTCTTACATCAGTAATGGAAAGGACTTTAGGTAAGTCTTTAAGGAAAGGGGCATGGTACCAGCATCCAAAAAAAAAAAAAACTACTAAAGAATACTCATTTCCCTTTCAGAGAGCAAGTTGGTGGTAAATGGAAGGATTTTCTATTTCCTGTATATGAGCAAAACCATCTGGTTTAGTAGGTTTATCCTGGTGATGGAAACAAATTGATACTCTTCTGTATTTCTTGGATTGTCCATGGTTTCATTGGTTACAGTGCTCCTGCAAGGGACAATACATTCCTTTAATGTGAGTGGCCTGATCCAAGGATAATGCTTGAATGGTTAAAAATGAAAACTTGAAAAATAAACCATCATAGGGGAGAGAGGAAATGAAAACATTCTCATTTAGTTTTGAAATAATTTTAAACTGTATTCTTTAGATATTTTTTTTTTGTCAAAACTTGAAATAGATGGAAGATGACCAAAGAAGCCTTGTGTTTGAAGAGGACTTGGATTCTTGTCCTGATAAAATTCTTAGTGCTGGCCTCTAAGCAAAATTTACTGGCCAAAGTGTGACCATGTAGTGATTGGGAAAAATTTAGTTATTTACATTCATCCCCACAAGACTGTGCTTCTCAATTCCAAATCTTTTCCTGGAATTTTTTTTTTTTAAAAACTCTTTATACTATAAGCAAGATGGCAAAGGGGATTTGCTAAAGTGAAGTCATTTGCTCTATGACAAGAAGAGAAGAGGATATTCTGTTCAAAAAGTACCCCCAAGGACCACAGGAGGTCTTTTCTACTAGCATCCTATGTTATGATGCTCGCTAGAGAATTCTGGAGTTTTGGGGGTGATAGTGTCATCTTTATCTGTTCCTTTGCTTCCTTTGCTCATAAAAAGAGAATTACTACCAGATGAACAACGTTGAGATGTATCAAATAAATTTTGGATTTGGATCAAGCTAGGATGGTGAAGGCAACTTTAGGGGAAACATATTTTTATCAATATTTGTTACTAAGATTTTAATAGATTTAATAGATTGAAATCCACACACAGTAATTATCTAATTGCGTGTAGCTTTCCCCTTTCATCTTGTTTCTACCAATATATGGTTCTTTCCACCCAGAGACTTACATCAATATTGCTTCATTCACTACCAAGAAAGAGACATTTGGCCATTTACTGCTTTTTTGTAGGATTCAGTTCCAGCTGAGCAGCTGGAAACCATCATAGAATACCTGCACCTGCTCTGAATTAGAGAGTAGGACCCTTCCTTTACACTTCATCACATGCTTCTATAAGCAGGTTCACCAAGCTTCCCCAAATGGTTTGGCAGCAGACAGATCCTGCTGTGCATGCTCTGAGAATGAGGCTCTTGGTCAGTCCCCCATTAAACTACACACACGGACATGTGTAGGCATATATGGGAGGCATTATAGTTTAGTAGAGAGAGTGCCAGGATGACCTAGACTGAAGTCATCCTGCCTCTTATACGTATTAACTGTATAATCTTGAGCAACTCACAGCCCACTAGTATCCCAGAAAACTCTTAAGAGCATAAGTTAAAAGAACAGTCACCTATCTGCATTTCTTGGAAGTATTATTCTATTGTTTGTTCTCTCTATCAATTAAATCACAGATCCTGTTCAAAAATAAATTAATAAAATTATGTATTAATACAGAGAAATAAATATAAAAATATTGACATGGAGATCTTCTGCATATACACCTAAAATGATTCATTCTTTTTCAACTTCAAGAGGTCGAGGTAACGAATATCACATACAAGGAGTCTTTTAAAAAATTGGTTGCTGGTGCTTTTTCACTGGGATTCTGTTTGAGAAGTTTCTACAATATGTATTCAGATGGATTAATGCTAAAACATCAGGCTTCTTGTACTATATCCAGCACTTCTCATTGGCCCTAGGGAGCAGATGACCTATTGATTTCAAATAAATTTCTCTTGGTTCTGGACCTGATTTGTTAATTGCTGGCAAGTTTCTTTAAACTTTTTGGTTGTTCCTTCATGCTAAAAGTGATTAACTATTCTTTTATTTGGAATAATAGCAGACTGAAGTAACTGAGACATTATTCATCATCATATTCTTCTTTATAAGAATGTCTTTAAATTTTTTTTTCCTTTGGGGCTAGTTGACCTTGTATTTGGCCAGAGCAAATGTTCTTTACCCACTGCTTCTGGAGACATTTAGTTTATTTTTAAAAATCATCATTAGGAAACATATTTTCTTTTTTTCCTGCTTGAAGAGGCTATCATGGATAGGATGTTAGATTTGAAGGCAAGATGAGTACCTTAGATACTTATTAGTCATGTTACCCTGAGGAAGTCACTTAAACTCTTTTGACCTTAGCTCCCTCATCTATAAAATAATGGCTTTAGACTCTGTAGCCTATATGATTCTTTTCAGCTCAAAAATCTATGAGCTCGTGATGATCCTATGAAGATGTATAGCTCCATGGTTCACTAATAATGTACAATATAAATTCTCCTCTCAGGATCTCTAGCTGAGGAGGTGATGTGAAAAATCACATTTTTCAGAAAACTTTTTTTTCAAGAAATGTGAGGATAGACTGAGTCAATATAAAAAAAATGATGAGCAGAGCTTGAAATGTATATGAGGGCAATATATAACTGTAACTATATCTATATCTGTCTATCCATCTCTCTCATCCCAAATAATAAAGCCTGAAGCTGCACTAATATTTTTGGGACCACACACAATAAATCAATTGGTGTTTTAGTCTCATCAAAACAAATATGTGACATTTGTATAAGCTATTTGGCATTTAACCTGATCCCTATGTCCATCTGAATGACATGTGCATTTATGCATTTCTATGAAGACAGAAATGTCCACAAAACATCAGTAGCATTATAAATAGCAAATGCCCAATATCCAGTAATTCAACAAAATTTATTTGAATATATATGTGAATAATGTCACAGTGTATGTAACAACGACATAATCCTGTGTCCACGTTTTTTTCTGGTCATTTTATTTCTTACCTTGTCTCTAGTTATAAAGATTAAAGAATGTACAAAACTATCCTGCCCCCCGCCCCTAAATGCCACCTTACATAAAATGTTCAGGTAAATTTTCCTCTTTTTTTTTTCCTGGCACAGCCTATATTATTCATATTTCTTTTTGCTTCTTTATTATTGAGACATTTACTAGAAGAATTGAAGGTACCCCCCCCCCCACATACACACACTCACACATACATTTACACATGCCCACACACGAAGGCTAGGGCTGACTTGTATCTCCAAAGACCCTCTGCTCCTGCAGCATAATATCCACCTGAGGTCAGCCCCAGTCTCCTAATGACAGCCCATTTAGTCTCTGCAAATGTAGCTGTGATATCTGATAGCACTGTCAACATGAGAAAAGAATTACCTGAAGGAACAAATCAATTATAAACACAAGGAGCATCCACTTGTAAAATCTCTAAACTGAGCAGATCAATACATACACACAAACAAAAGTGTGCACACAAATGTACACGACGAGATAGTTATAATAAGCGTCAAGGGTTTTCTTATGTGCTGATTATTCAGATGTTTTCTGAGAATTATTAGCTACTTTATATCACTATATACACCCTTCATTTGGGTTCCGTTTGCTTTGTTTTACATAGGGACAGTGGGGCATAGTGGGTAGAGAGACAGCCTTGAAGGCAGGAAGGCATAGGTCTAAGATCTCCCACCTCTGATCCATACCAGCTGTGTGACCCTGGGTAAGTCAGCATGACTTTTGAATTCTCTAGCATGGTCAAACTAAATAGAAACTAAATTTCTATTTTAGCAAATTAAATAGAAACTAAATAGAAACAAATCCCTGCGGGCTGCATAATGGCTTAGAAAACCACAAATTAATATTATCTATGTCATATTTTATCTATTTTGTTAAACATTTTTGAGTTATATTTTAATTTGCTTCTGACCTGCCCTCAGGAGCAAGTGACCATAGACAATGAATTTTATGATGCTATTACAGCCAGCTAAGAATATAAGTTGTTGAGAAGGTGCTAACCTGCAATAGTAAAATACGTTTCCTCACCAGTTCCAGTTTCTATCCCTAAATAACTTCACCTAAATCCCAGGGGATCTGATTGAGGACTCGACATCTCACTTAGCATAGAGAACTATTTTTGTAAGGGTTTTGGAGGGATTATTTTCATTCAGAAAATTCATATTTTAAGGAGAAGGGAGAAGCTGTTTTAAAGACCCTCAATGTTTGCTGTGTTGTTGTTCAGTCTTTTTTCAGTCATGTCCAATTCTTAGTGACCCCATTTTTTTTTTTGTTAAAAATACTTGAGTAATTTGCCATTTCTCCAGCTCATTTTCCCAGATGAGGAAACTGAGGCAAGCAGAATTGAATGACTTACCCAGAATCACACAGTTAGTAAATGTTTGAGGCCAGATTTGAACTCATGAAGATGAATCTACCTAACTCAAGGCCTGGCAGTCTACCCATTGAGCCATTTAACTGCCCAATTTGAGCTGTAATTTGCTCAAAAAATCCATTTAAAAAATTTGCTTAGTTTTCAAGTGAAAAATTTTCTCCAATCTCAATTTCTGTTCCATTCACATATAGGGGCTATGCAGAAGTAAAATTGTACAAATGGAAACATGAGTACAATTATCTTTACTTCTAATGCTGACTATAGAAGCAGTTCATCTTTTTATTCAACATGCTAGCCTTAAGGACAAGGTGGCTGAGTAACATCTAAGTCTACATAAGATTTTCACAGAGATAAGCAAAAATTCAAGTGGATACCAGATAACTACTTGTTAGGTGCACTGAAGGGAGCAGAACTTTTATTCAGGTTTTAAACTGATAACAAGGGTGACCTGTAACATCCCTTACAATTCTGAGGGTCTATGGTTTCCTGACCCATATCAGTGATGGTTGAAAACATGGACAATTACACTGAGCACTGTCGTTATGAATTGACATTCAACGAGTGTTCATGGAGAAGTTTCAGATGCTTTAAACCTATTGGGTCTCATTATAACCCAGAATTTTCTAAAAATCTCTTCCAAGTGATTATCTAGGGACACTGAAATCCACAGGTCATTAGTTACATTCACTATGCAAAAAAGGTATTTATTCAATATCTTTCTTAGAGGTACAAATCTTGTAAGTACTATCCAAAAAAAAAAAAAATCTTTAACATTGTTCTGGATCTTTGGTTGCTTACCTTATTCTTTGCATTGGCTCTTTGGTTCTAAAGTGGCAATCAATTTTCTTATTCTGAATGATCCTTGAAGGAGCAGGTCTTTATTCTTTTAATTTTTTTTTTGCCTTTTTTTGGGAGGGCAATTGGGGTTAAGTGACTTGCCCAAGGTCACACGGCTAGTAAGTGTTAAGTATCTGAGGCTGGATTTGAGCTCAGGTCCTCCTGACTCCAGGATTGGTGCTCTATTTGTGGCACCACCCAGCTGCCCCAACAGGTCTCTATTCTTTAGATTCTTCTTTCTTGAAATGTTTCCATTGCCACTCTCAAATCCAAATAACCCTAACTGTTAGCCATAAAAATCTTTTGCCAACTTTGATTACTAAAGACCACAATTCCCTACCCCAAGCATAGTACTAATGAGTAAGTAATTCTGGAACTTGAAAGTCATCCAGTGTCTGGAGATGGAAAGTTTGTTGACATGATCTTCATTTTCTTCATGATCTCAGGTGCCACCTCCTTTGAGAGTCCTTTCCTGATTCCTTACATTTGTTGCTATTCTCTCCTCCCTAAAATTATTTTATATTTACTAATCTGAGTATATGTTTTATATCCCAAGTACAATGTAAGCACTTTGAGAATAGGGGGTGTACCATTTTTGTCTCTGTTTCCCCCAGCACAGTCTATCTGAACCGAGGAAGCACTCAATGTTGTTTTTTTTTTTAACTTCAGTTTAAATTGTTGAAGTAGAAGTGGTTTTAAATTTTTAGATTTTGAAGTCTTTCTAGGAGATAGAGAAAAATAGGATAAATTTGAGGCCACTCACAGTCCATTCAGGAGCATTGTAAACAAGGGTAGGTAAAACAAACAAAAAATAACTTTTCTGTACGGCATTAAGTGGGGTACCAACAACCCCTATTTGGGAAATTTTGTGAGAATGTTCTGTTAATGAAAAAATCAGAATAAACAAGTTTATGCTGAAGTTTTCTTTTTATACAAAAGATGAATTTTCCCTTACCGCCTCCTGGCAAAGCCAAGCTGGTGTGTAAAATTTTAAGGATGGGAATGATCCATAGCTACTTTGGATGAATTTCTGGCTCCCTGAGGGAATTGGATATCCTCTTTTATAATTTGAGAAGCCTTGTTAAAGCTAAATCTTATTCCCAGGGAGGTCTCGTTCCTTAATTGTTTACATTTAGCACCATATCCTTAATAATTGCCCTGCCACTGAGATACTCTCTCATTGGATTACGAATAATGGCTTTCATAAGAAAAGATGGGCTTTGGCTCTTTATACTTTGTGTTTCATGAGAGGTTAGAGCTGGATGGGCCTAATCAGGATCAACTTTCATATTTCTGGAATGAAGTTAGTCTCCCAAGTGCTGATGGGTCTTATACACCAGTGTGGCTTTGATTATTCTATTTTCAAAATCACTTATTTATGAAATTGGTACTAACTTTGGGAATTACCACTATCCTTAGGCAAAGGACCTGAGACCCTTTATGCTGGACAGAAACTCAACGACAATGAATGGCACACTGTACGGGTGGTGAGGAGAGGAAAAAGCCTTAAGCTTACCGTGGATGATGATGTGGCTGAGGGTGAGTTCAATTTTTGTGCTATTTTTCATTCTTTCTGCCCTTAAATTTTGTGTCTTTCAGTTAACTTTTTCCTACCTTTTAAACTGATTGGTCCAGTGGCATGTAAGCTCCATGAGGGCTTGTGAGCTTCTTTAGGGGAAGGACTTTTTCATTTTAACTCTGTAGTTACAACTACTAGGCGACTTCCTTAAACTTCAAAATTTCAATCGGTCATGAAATATCTAATAAGAACCTGCTTTACACCCAGCCATATTAGGTGTTATAAGGAAGTTGAAAGAAATATAACGTGTATTTTCTTGTCTCAAAGAGTGTCGATTATTGTGAGGGCAATACAATTAACACAATGAAACAATTAGTGAAAAATTAATTAGACTTTATCAGGGCAAAAGTGTGTGTACAGATTATGAATGTCAGTAGAATTCAGAGGGAGTGATAGATGAACACTACAGTGGTTAGAAAAAGCTTATAGAAGACAAAGGGAGTCATAGTGTGACTTGGTGTTTGGACAGGCTGAGACTGATTTTTATTTACTTGGGTCTCCAACTACCAGTTGGGTAGGGTAATGATCTGAATATTCACTGGGAATCCTGATGGCTGTAGTGTTCCTAAACATGGTAGAGATTAGTTACTTGCTTCCAGAAGTCTACCATCTACCTCAAAGGTCACAATAAACCAAATCTCTTCCAGAACTGTGAGGATGACAACTTTCAGGATTCTCAGTGAGTGAGCATGTCTTTACTGCACTCCCAGGGAAGTCCAAGAAATCTGTGACCTTTGTATCTCCATGAATCACAGATTTGCAGCTGATAGGATCTCAAGAAGCCATCTAAACCAGATCCTCTTATTTTATAAATAAAGAAAATGAGACCCTGGGAGGTTAATTTACTTGCCCAAAGTTAAAAGGAGTTATTTGTACTGAACTTTGAAGAATGGGCATTATTGAGTTAGATAGGAGAGCCCTTTTGATGAATGACATCCTGCATTCTTCCAATTGATATTCATAATAATTCCCATCTCTCACCAATGATCTCTAACAGGGAGATTGAATTATGTTCTAGATCATACACTATCCCAGATCCATAGGCATATGCTTTGGAGAGAGCAGTTCTAGATTATAAAGGGGAAAAAAAATCAAGGATAAAGAGACCTTTATCAGGAATACATGGAACATAAATGAAATGTAATGGAGTGGGAAAAATACTAAACTACGATTTAAGACTCTGGGCTATAGTTTCAGCTCTTCCACTAACTCATTTTGTGACTTTGGGCAGATTACTTCAAGCTAACTGAGCCTCAGTTTCCTCATTTGTAAAAAAAGGCAACAGAACCAGATGATTTCTATCCTTAGCCTCTGGTTTTGCATCACTAACAGACTAGTCAAACTGGATGTCTCCTGAGGATTTCAAACTCAAGACATATAAAACAGAACTATCTCTTTCTCATCCTTCAAAAGACTCCAATTCCTAACTTCCTTGTTTCTTTTAAAGGTGCTACCATCTTTCCACTTACTGAGCTTTGCAACTTTGGCATCATCCTGAACTCCTCACTCTCACTCATCCTATATTTTCAATCAGTTGTAAAATACCTCTATAACATGTCTTGTGAATGTTTCCTTCTTTCCACTCACATAGCTACCACCCTAGTTCAAGCCCTCCTCAACTTTCTCCTGGAGTGTATGTGTATGTGTATTGTGTATACACATGTGCATATTTGCATATATGTGTATATGTATATATGTGATTAGGGTTAGGAATTTGCATATGTTATATGTGTGTGTGTGTATATATATATATATATGTATATATATACACACACACACACACACACACATATATAGTCTCTCCTCTCTTAGTCTATCCTTCACAAAGCTGTCAAAATGATTTTCTTTATTCTGTACAGAATAAACTCTGCTGACTCTCTATTACTTCTAGGATCAACTATTAACTCTTCTGTTTGGCATTTAAAGCCCTTCACAGTCTTTCTTCAGCCTACCTTTTCAGCCTTATTATAGATTACTACCCTTCACATACACTATAGCCTAATTGAAATGGCCTTTTTACGGTTTCTCATACATGCACTCCATCTCCACTACCTTAGGTCTGACTTCACCTCCTCACTTCTGTTTCTTTGCATCTTTTGTTTCCTTCAAGGACAAATTCTAGTACCACCTTCTTCATGAACCCTTTTCTGATCTGCCAGCTGCTAATGACTTTCCCTCAAAATTATCTTGTATTTTATGTGTACCTATACCAGTATGCATTGTCTCTCAGGACAAGAATTTTTTTTTTTGTTTTTATATCTACCGTTTCTAGCAGAGGCATCAGCACATAATAGTGCTTCTTCTTGATTAACTTATTGTTTTCTGAGGTCCTTGCGATAAGGTTGAGAAAATCTTTTTTTGTCCATGCAGATATGTACTTCCGTACTTTTAGAGTCTGGTACCCCAGAAAGAGGAGTCAGTTTCAGAAAATGTGCCTAAGTGTGTGTGGAGCTCTACCACATAAAAGGGATGTTGTACATGAGACGGATTTTCCTTATTTTGCATGGCATTCAACTGAATTTAGCAAACAGGAGAATCAGCATGGGAGTGGTAGATAGAGTCCCAGAGCAAGGAATACCTTCCACTAATACATACTGCCATGAAGGTCTGAGTAAATCACCTCATTTCTCCATGCTCCAGGTAATTCCCTCATACTTTAAGTTGCAGAGAAGGTTACTACATTGGTAGAATTTTTTAAAATTTTAACTAATTTTAAATTTTAATTTAATTGGTAGGCTTTTTTTTTTTTTAAATTCCAATGCCAGTGAAATCACAGGTCCAGTCTTAATGTTCTATAAGCAAGTCCCAGGGGGATACAAAAATAGTAATGGAACAGTCTCTGCCCTCAAAGAACTTTCATTCTTTTGGGGAGGGGATTTCTTGGGCAATTTCAGTTGTGGCTGGGCGCAAAAAAATAGACCACTTCAGATCTAAATAGACTTAACATCAAGTGGAACTATCTGGAAGGGTTTATAGGTTTAAAAAAGAAAGTAAGAATGTTTCTTATGAACCACACTTCTAGAATCTGGGATTCTCTCCAAATCGTCTCTTAGCCAGCCCCAAAGGTATTGCTCTCCTTTACAAGGCATATTCCTCACCAGGGACAAATCAGTTTTTGAAGCAAAGAAATAGTGGGGGAATTAACCCAGCCTGAGGCTACTTGTCTTTGAGGAAAGCATTTTGCTTTTACTAAGCCTGCTGACACAACCTAAGTCTTTTTACTCGTAGCTCTTGCATAGCCTAGAATAAGTGTTTGTAAGTCATATGGTTAGTATCTTTTGCTTTTAGACACTTAAAAGAGTTAATAAAATCAAACCTATAAAATTCTTATGTGATTATAACTCAGAGTCTCTCTGAGAGTGGAAGAACCCTATCTAGTGTTTTAGGGTTAAACCTCTAAATGGTTCATGTGCCACAAACCCCTTCATTGGCTCCTTCGATTGTGGGTCTACTGTCTATAATGACAAATATGCATACATCAGCAGTTACAATACATAATAATTTTACGTTAAAAACCAGGAATTATAAATAACTTAAAGAAATAGAAAATTCTGAAAGTAAATCTCTGTACTCTTCAGGCAAGGATAGTTCTGGAATTAAACCTTCATCAGCCTTTCCTAATATGAGCTCTAGTTCCTTCTAGCGGAACCCACCTCCCAATGGGTTTGAATAAACAGAGTGACAAGCAGAGAGGTCACTAGGTGTGTCTTGATGACCCAGTCTTTTTCCATTCAAAATTCACACCTGTTTCTACCCAACTGTCTGTCTCAATTTATGATTTTGCTTTTGTTGTACTTGTTTTCTCCTTCTCTTTCTGCCCCCTCAAACTAAAACCAAATATTGAGCTCATCTGCCCCTCCTCATAAGTATGAGTCCTCGTACTTATTCTCAGAATCACCATCTAAAAGACTGCCTTCCATCTACGGAATGGAAGCTTATCTCATGCATATATCCCTAGTTACATATAATAAGAGGTAAAGAATCATTTTTTCCCCTTGAATTTGTTGATGAAGACGTAGTCTTTGGAGAGAATGGAGGGGGGCAGGGTAAAGCAACGGAAAATTCACAGTGCATACTCAGACATGAATTTATCATTCAGGTAATTGTGAAGTCATTTTTGAAAAACCACAAGGAAGAAAATGGTTTTAACAGTCCCGATCAGCTCATTCCATGGTTAGTTCAGGGAAGCTGTTTTTAAGAACTTAGCCACTAGATGGCAGTCTCATCCTAATGTATCTCTCCCCTCCTCTTCCCCCCCTCTTCCCCCCCTCCCCCCCTTCCCCCCCTCCCCCCCTTCCCCATATGGCTTGTCTTTGTGTAGGAAGATCTGTGCGCTGAAAAACATACTTTTAAATAAGCAGCTACAGGCTTCCAGCGTCCGCAGTAATGCACAGTCCCTCCCTCACTATTCTTTATAGAAACACTGCAATAAAGGTAATTATGAATTAGGCATTTGGTTACCCCTAATAATTAAAAATCATTGCTAAGCCATACAATGCTGAAGTCATGGAGTAATTTGGTGTTTGAAGTTAATGAAGCTCTTTCATCTTTAGCCCATTCAGGTCTTACCCCCTACTTTGTTACTGAGGGAAGAATCCAAGTGTGAACATTAAGAATGTCTAGGAAATTAAAAATAGTAAATGATTTTGCTTATGAGAGATCGTCTAACTTTTTTAACAAAGATAAGGATTTTGAAAATTAATTTATTAATGGGAGTAATAAAGTTAGGAAATTTAAATTCACCTCCCTCTTCTTGTTGCATCTCCCCTCTCCTCATTCACCCCAACACAAACTCTTCCCAGGTTATTAAGAAATGGCGTATTGCCTTATTTACTAATTTCTATTAGCAATGGAAGGTCCCCATCTAACCTCTTACATAAGGACTTTCCTGCTTTCTTCAGTTGCTAGGGCTGCCTCCTGCCAAATTATTTTGTGCTAATGTTGGTGATATACTTTATTTATATATTTATTTGTATGGTTATATGATATTTCCTTCAATAGAATATAAGCTTCCTGAGGGCAGAGACTCTTGTTTTTGTCTTTGAATTTACAAGACAAAAATACTGAGCCTTTAAGAGTTTCAAAGACTAATTTGAGACAGGGTTTCCTATCCTTTTGATGTCTTTTACTGATATGGCTCATTTGCTGATTTGCTCATTCATGAATACTTTAACGGCACCTCAACACAGCCACCTAATTTAAATGGCAATGTCATCTGTTTGCCAAATGAGACTCAAACTGGAAAAGTATCTATTACAATGCAACATGAGATTGAATTCCTAGAGCATTCCATCTACCTATAAGAATTTCAAGATAACCACGTAGGTTCAGGGATGTTGTGGGCATCATTGCAGCCAGCTACAAAGACCTTCAAAGCTTTCTTGGTTTCTGTATGATACTACCAACCATTCACCTCCTTAAGCTTTAATGGAATTATTGGAATTATTCAAGCATTACCTTTTCTCTAATCACTGGAGACTAAGGAGATGTTCAAGAAAATAATACACCGATTTTACATCGATTGCCATCACCAGATTCCCAGAACCATAGCACTTATTCATCATGTATTGTAATTTATCAAATCTAATGTGCATAAACCCTTCTTAGTCTGGTTCCAGGTTTGCCTTTCCCCTCTTTGTAATTCTCTACACATTTTAATCCAGTTTAACAATACTCAGGGGTCTCTGAAAACAAACTCCTTGTCATTAAGTCTGTATTTGAAATATACTGACATTTTTTAGAGAGTAAAAACCTTGATGTTTGGTCTTAAAATATAAGATATAATGAATTTCAAGGATGTTATGTAAAAAGGAACATATATATGTAGATCGAGATATATGGATAGATATAGGAAATAGATATAAGTATATCTGGAGTAGGGGTATCTTAATATGTTTTACATATTATCTCCAGCTCTCTTTTCCTATCTCTGAGATTGGGGGAATGTGGGCATGATTTCATTAGTGCAGAGCATTCCTAGTGAGAAAATTCCTTCTATCAATACAGCTTATACTCTTGAAAAGTTTGTATCAGGTGAAATGATTTGCTTAAGGTCACTCAACTAATATGTCACAGGTGTGAGGTGGCATGCTTGATGGATTTTATTATGAAGACTACAATACCATCATTTTAGCAATATGTAGACATTTTAATGAAAGTATCGTGTGTGTGTATGTGTGTGTGTGCGTGTGTGTGTGCATGTGTGTGTGTGCATGTGTGTGTGTGTGCACGTGTGTATGTGAGTGCATGTGTGTGTGTGAGTGTGTGTGTGTGAGTGTGTGTGCATGTGTGTGTGTGTGAGTGTGTGTGCATGTGTGTGTGTGTGAGTGTGTGTGTGTGAGTGTGTGTGAGTGTGTGTGTGTGTGTGTGTGTATGTGTGTATGTGTATGTCAGGGTCCCCACCAGTCCCTCTGGACACTGCAACAGCAGAGATGTTCTCAAGTGATATTTTCCATATGTGTGACCTCCTGAACCAAATAATCTTTGAGCAAATCACTCTCTTTCATTTTAGGGAAATGTTATCCCCTTTTAACTATAATAATAATTATTAATTATAACAATATCTAATTACATATGGTAATTGTAATACTAATAAGCACCTTTCATCTACCTATAGCCCTCAGACCGGTAACTGAACTGAGGATATAATTACTTTCTTGAACAGAATCTTCAGTGTTAGCTACTCACCATCTGGGCATTGGGACTTTCTTCTTTCCACTGAGTTTTACTATTAAATAATAATCCCTTGAAGGCAGGAACTAGATTATGTTTGTGTTTAGATTTTTATTCTCACCATATAGTCCAATTGCTAGCACATAATAGACACAAAATATTTTAAGAATTAATTAATTCATTGCCTATTTA
The DNA here is from genome assembly GCA_028646515.1 of Pseudochirops corinnae. Lineage (NCBI taxonomy): Eukaryota > Metazoa > Chordata > Mammalia > Diprotodontia > Pseudocheiridae > Pseudochirops > Pseudochirops corinnae. Next base: position 68,552,747 of record CM053589.1, on the reverse strand, counting down.
AATACTTCAGGTCACATGAACTATGGTTCCTCTCCCTACCTCAGTATTTTTTGGTTTCTTCTTTCTTTTTCATTTAACTCCAGAATTTTCCCAGTGATGTTATATGACTGTAAATCATAAAACACTATGATCTCAGAAGATTTAAAATCACAAATACCGTAACACAAAGGGCAATAGGATAAAGCATGGCCAATATTAGTAAGCTGACATACATTATTAACCATGACTGTGTGTGAGATCTGTTTTTTTTTTTCCTATTTCAAACTTGCGAATCTTCTGAAAGGTTTTTCTTTATAGAACTACCTTTCTCCAACCTGCAGCCTTTAAAACTTCCAACTTCCCATAGATCAGAGCACCATCCAAGCTTACAGTTGGAGGGGACCTCAGTTCATCTTGTCCAAACACTACATAAATCATTAATCTGTTCCACAATGTCTCCAACAAGGTGTCATTCAACCTCTGCCTAAAGGCTTTGAGTGACAGGGGCTCATAAACTCTGAAGACAGTCCATTCCACGTGGATAGAGCTGTATTTGTTATAAAGTTTTTACCTCATGTTATGATGAAGCTAGGTGTCTCAGTTAATAGAGAACCAGACCTGGAGTCAGGGAAGCCCAAGTTGGAACCTGACTTCAGACACTTACTGGTAATATGACTTGGATAAGTCACTTAACCTCTGCCACAGTTTCCTCATCTATAAAACAGAGGTAATACCTCTCAGAGTTCTTGTGAGACTCAAAGGAGGTAATATTTGTAAACTATTTTATAAACCTTAATCAATACATAAATGCTATCATTATTATTAATTATTATTATCATTACTTATAACTATTTGCCTTTGGTCCTAGTTTTCCCTCTGGGGATAAGTAGAAAAAGTTTATTTCCTGTTTAATATAAAGAACCTTTAAATGTTTGAAAACTATCATGCCCTTTATAAGTCTTCTATTCCCCTAGTTACATAACCCTTGTTTATTCAACAACTTCATTTCTACCTCCCTGCTCTTTATTCTCTTCTCTGGATATGTTCTAATTTTTCATACTCCTTAATAAATATGTTACTCATGACTAAGCCAAGTCATTTAAATGTACTCTTACTATAACCTCCCTACTATTGGACCTCATATTCTAGTAACACAAAATGAGATTCCATTAGTTCCTTTGGCTGCCACCTCATGCTGTTGTTAATTCGTGATGAGCTTGTAGTTCCCTAGAACCCAGAGGATATTGGCATGTAATAACAAAGCAATTAGCTTTCCGGTCCCTTCCCCAGCCTCAGTATCCTATCCTTGGACAGTTTATTTTTGTACCCAAATGTACACCTATACAATTGCATTTAGATTTATGAAATTTCATTTTAATTTAATTTCACTTGGATTTAGAGAATTTTTAAACTCCGAATGCTGTCATCGTATTTGCTGTACCTTATGGTTAATACCATCTGAAACTTTGCAAGGATGTCATCTGTGCCTTTACCTAAGTCACTAATGACAATGCTGAATTGGATTAGGACAAAGCTCTGGGTCCCTCCACCAGGAACAAGCCCTCTCCACGATGATATCAGTCCATTAAATAAGCATCTTTTGGGTAAAGTCATTCAACTGTTATGGATCACAACATGTTCACGTGTGAAGAATTACAACTCCAAATCCCCATTTTTTCTATAGTTGTCTCCTCTACTGCCAAACAAAATATCAATTTCTAAGCCTTCCTCTGAACTGAGAACCCTTGGGATGCTTTAAGATAACAATCATGTCTCCTGTTATTCAGAATATACATCCCCAGTTCCACCAACTAGGCCTCGTATGACATGATCTTGAGGTCTTTTGCCATCTTGGTCAACCTCCTCTGGACACTCTCCACTTCGTCAATGCTATTCCTAAAATAAGGCATACATAGCAAAGAACACAATATTCCAGATATAGCAAAATAGTTATATACAAGGGCTGAGCACAAAGGTATGGTCACCTTCTTCATCCTGGAGGTTTCCCTTTTAACAAAGCCTAAGATTACATGAAGGTTTCTGACTTTTCATGTACACTTGTATTGAATTTACACTCAGCTAACATCACACCACCTCATCTTATAAGACAATGCTGTTTCCTTGCCATACCTATCCTATCTTCGATATCTGAAGTTGAGTTTTAACTCATGCATGAGACTTTACATTTATCTCTATTAAACTGATTTTCAGATTCAACCCAATGTGCTATTGTGTCAATATTCTTTCAGATTTTGACTCTGTAATGTCATTTGCAAATTTGTTAATCATTCAAAATTTTTCTCCAAGTCATAGATAGAACTTTAAAGAAGGCCAGGGCCAAGCACAGATTCCTGGGGCCCTTTGTTAGAGATCTCTTTCAGAGTTGCTGTCACCCCATTAATGACTGCTCTTTAGGTCCTATTCATTTGGATAGTTCTGAATTTGTCAAACTCTGCCACTGAATATTCTAGCCCACATCTCTCTATCTTGTCTAGAAAAGCGTGAGAAAGTGTCAAATGTTTTATAAAATGTTTTAATAAAATCACCATGAACTATATCCACAGAATTCCCCTAACCTTCCAGTAAATTGGTCATAAGAGGAAATGAAGTTAACCAGGCATGTCCAAGCTAGCTCTTTGTGATCACCAGTTCCTTTTCTAAATGCTTATTGACAATCCCTTTAATAAAACATTATAGAATTTCCCAGAAATCAAAGATAAGCTCACCATCCTATGATTCTACTCATTTCCTTTTTCAGAAAATTGGGACATTTATATTACATTGAATTTGCAGCAACAATCTCATTCTCTAGACTCTTCCAGAGATCATGAATGGTGGCTTCACAATCATGTCTGCTATGTCTTTCACTTTCCAGGCATGTATGTCTTCTTGATTTAGTCACCCTGACTTATCAAGAATAGCTCGATGCTCTTTTACTGTCATCCCACTTACTGTGGGTTTCAAGTCACCATCTGCCATTTTTATTCATTCCTTCATGTTTGAAATATCATTTTCCTTAGCCGAGAAGCAGAAACAAAATAAGCTTTGAGTAGTTATGCCTTCTCTCTCTCATTTGTTGTAATTATCACATCTAATGCTTATAAGGTTTTTCAACTCTGGGCTTTTCATTTTTCTTTTAAACTCATTAGCAATTTGACAGGTGCACCTAAATTCTTTTACTTGCTTTACCACCTCCTTCTTTGTCCTTCACCTAGAGTTCTTCCTTATTTTTTAGCTCAAGGCTTTTCTCTTGAGTATTTCTTTTTATTCTTGAGTTCTCTTATCACTTCTCAAAATTCATTCTCCAGACTTTTTCACACTCCCCATACTCTTCATATCCTCTTTTCATAATTCTTTCTTCTTCAACTTGATTCCTTCTCCTTTTCCCTTTCATTCACTCTTCTCTCACCACCAAGTGATCTTGTTCCTACAAAGCATCTAGAAATATTATACAGACTCCAGATTATGCCTAAAATATAATAATAATAATAATAAATACATGAGGAACTAGACCTGTCATTTCATTGGTATACTGAATTCCCAGAGGAGCAAACTCCATATTCCAGTGCAACTCCCTAGCAACTTATAGCCTTAGAGCATACCTAGAGAACAGAGAAGTTAAATGATTTGGCCAGCATTGTATGCATAGTATATGTCCAAGATGAGACCTCAACATGGGTCTTTTGGGCTTTAAAACTAGTTCTTTCTCTTTTACCTCCTGACAATATGAGATGTCTCTCATATCATCATCATCATTGTCATCATCACCACCGCCATCATCCTTAGTAATCATATAGTGTTTTGATATTTGCAAAGTGTTTGCTTCACTTGGTAAATCCATGAAGCAGGATGTATGACTATTTTTATTCCCATTTTGTGGATTAGGCTAGGAGAGGTTAAATAAAATCTCAGCTAGTACCAGAGGTCAGATGATTTAAGCTCAAAGCTTTAGACAGAAGTCAAGAATCTTTGCATTATTCCATTGCAATTCTCAAACAAGAAACATCTGAATATCAAAAAATTATATTTGGTTGCTTTCTCCTTAGAAATCTATTATTAGAAGATTTATGCTGTTTTTAATTATTTCTTATCTTTAAGGTAGTTCACCGACATCATTGCTCCATTACTCTATGGAATAAACCCTTTAAATTACCAATATTATTTACCATTATACATCCAAACAACCATTCAAAAATTTGCAAAATATTAACTAGGTTTGGGTTTTTTATTCAATCATGATAAATCACACATATGTATCAACTTAAAAAATACTTATGCATAATAATCTGAATTCAGATGCCAAAAGGAAAACAAAATAGTTTAAATGCCAAGTTCTATGAAAATTATTTTGGTGAATTTCTAACATTGGTTTCCATGCTATTAAAACATGGTATATTAGGTTATAGAGTTACTTATTTAAAATGTTTGAGAGCTAGGTCTCACTCTCAAATATTTTGTCTTGCCTTTTTTGTTATAGTCCTAAGAATTACTATGGATATTCTGTCATAGAGAAAGAACCCCACAGTACCTGCATCACATTTCTATTTCCTGATAAAATGTATTCCATCTTCTAAGGACTACAGAGTATAAAATATTAGAGGTATGAAGGATCCTTGAAACTTTGCGAAGTTGAAGATGACCAAAGACTGATTTTTATATAATCTACATTAGAAAAACCTAACTTTGTTTTACAAAGGCAGGACACATTAATAATCATCTTGATTTTTAAGTTAGTCCCTACTTTATATTTCCTTTTCTCCTATTAGGTATTTGAAACATCTACTTGTCAACATATTTCAAGAATGAGAGGACTAGGAAGTGAGATCACTAGGAATGAGATCACTTTTTTCACTGTTGTTAAGTTGTTTTTCTTTTTCTTGTTGTATCTGACTTGTTATGACCCCATCTGGGATTTTCTTGGCAAAGATAATATGGCAAAGATTTGCCATTTCCTTCTCCAACTCATTTTCCAGATGAGGAAACTGAGGTTTGACTCCAGGTCTGGTGCTCTATCTACCATGTCACCCAGGTACCATGATCACTTCCTAAGTGAGTTTTGTTGTTGGTGATTTTATCTTTTGGTGTTTTATCTTTTTGAGGTAAACTGACTACTTCTCCTCATTATATATAGGAACAAGTTGAATCTGGTAATTCTTGATTTGGCCCCATGCTAAAGGGTTACTTTTTTATTTATACCCCATAATTATTCATGCAGGTACAATGGTGGGTGACCATACACGCTTAGAGTTCCACAATATTGAAACAGGCATCATGACAGAGAAGCGTTACATCTCAGTTATTCCCTCAAGTTTCATTGGCCACCTACAGAGCCTCATGTTTAATGGACTTCTCTACATTGATTTGTGCAAGAATGGTGACATTGACTACTGTGAGCTAAAGGCCCGTTTTGGCTTGAGAAATATCATCGCTGACCCTGTCACCTTCAAGACGAAGAGCAGCTACCTGAGCCTGGCCACTCTCCAGGCCTACACCTCCATGCACCTCTTCTTCCAGTTTAAGACCACCTCAGCTGATGGCTTCATCCTCTTCAACAGTGGGGATGGCAATGATTTTATTGCAGTTGAACTAGTCAAAGGGTAAGTGATTAGCCATCATATGTTTCATACTTTAAGTAGAAAGCATTGAATCTAAATGGGTATCAAAAATATCTACTTTGCTAATTAATTCTATCACTCTCTTTTTTTTAGTCAATGAATCTATTAAGTGTCAGCTGTGTGCCAGACACTGCTACAAGCTGAGGATACAAAAGAAAAAAAAAAAAACATTACTTGCCCCCATGGAACTTCCATTCTATCTGTGATTACTTTTCTAGGGTGGTTAGGGTGTTATTTGGGCATGGGAAAAGGGGGAAAATCCATATGTATATTTCCCAAATTTACCATTGACTTAATACAGGCAATACCTCATTTTGTAACTTAATACTTCCCTAGAAACCATGTTTAAAAGTGTGCTTTTGCATTCCTTTTTTCGTGTGTGTTGTATGCACAGATAAATGAGATAATAAGTGAAATCAAATCTGTCTCAACTCAATTTTTTTTTTTTAACATATAAACAATCAGTCCTGAATAACTGTCTCAGCCATAGACAAAAACCTCTTAACACTTGGCAGTGGCTAGGAAAACAGGCAGGCCAATCCTTGGGACATGGGGAGAAAAAAAAGAGGGGTCACTATGGAGTAAATCCAGGGCAAAGGAATGTTCCAGGAGTATTTAGAGTTAGATATGGTCATGCCCCTAGTGCTCCTTACCCAAGAACTTGGAGTCTTTTTTCCCCAACTTCCCCGCTCCTAAACCTGTCCTGCTATAATCCTATTTGAAGCTATCAGTGATTTGGAGTTGGGAGAGTGGGGTTCCATTTCACCTTCTAGTCACATTAATAGAGTAGGGAAGAGGAAATCACCCATTCCACTTCAAGGTTGGGTAGAGATATCTCATGCTGAGACCCAGAATACCTTGGTCCCAGAAATATAGTTGCATATGGTGATTGAGTTCCTTGATACTTTTACTATGCTAAATATATTGTAGAATACAATGGGACGGAGAATATTTCTTAGGACCTTATATAGTTAGCTTGGGAGCTTGTCATATACATAATATTCTTTCTATGGATAAAATGCATTCTCAGTTCCAACCAATACACTTCTGGAACATAGCTATCAGTAAGTTGGGGAGTGCCTGCCTTGGTAGTTATTAAGAATCATTGAGAGTTTGGACAAGGGAACTTGGAAGGAGTGAAAAGCAAGGATTTTGAAATCACAAGCCCATAAAATCTATCTTTGATGTACAACATGATGGGGAGGGACCCTATGATCTAAAGGACTACACCAGTAGAGCACAAGCTTTGTAGATTTCTTTCATGCTAATAAGACTTCAAGTATAAGCCGCGCAACAAGACAACTTTCTAAGGACTAACCTGATAATAGAGATTAATCATCAATAAGCTGCCTGCTTAATGATGAATTCTTTGACATGGCAGATCATGAAATAAATCTATGCTTTAATTCTTAGACTTGTAAAAATAATAATAATAATAAAACTAGTATTTATATAACTCTCCAGTTTACAAAGCACTTTACTTATGCTACTTAAGGCTCACAAATACTCATAGGGCTAGGTGCTATTTTTATTTTGATTTGACAGATGAAAAAAATGCAGTAGACAAAGATTTAAGTGCCAGGCCAAGGTACTCTTAGCTACTAAGTATTTGGAGCAACACTTGAACTCAGATCTTCCTAACTCCACATCTAGCATTCTAATCACTGTACAACCTATATACCTTAATACCTTGAACTATAGTATAGTACTCCTGGTGACAATCAAGGATTTTAGAAGTGAACGACTGAAAGAAAATACTGTGTTAATATGACTCACATAAGTTCAAGTCATTGATTTGCAGAACGATCTATTGAAAGACCTTCTTGTGGGTTTGTGGAATATTGCTTGGTACCTTATATAGTGTATTAGTGATCTCATTATAGAAACTTAAGAAATAACCTGTGGCTATGGATGTGACTGGATATATGTATAATCTATTTTACATGCAATTATTATTTTTGTCATTTTTACTACAATAATCATGCACATATTTATTTGAATATATTTACATATATAAAACTTATTTGACCACCAGCATTTCATCATTCATTTTATTCCCTTCACAGCTATATACACTATGTATTTGACCTTGGAAATGGTCCCAATGTCATCAAAGGCAATAGTGACCGACCACTGAATGATAACCAATGGCATAATGTTGTCATCACTCGGGACAACAGTAATACTCACAGCCTAAAGGTGGATGCCAAGGTGGTCACTCAGGTTATCAATGGTGCCAAAAATCTGGATCTGAAAGGTAAGTTCTTTAAGAAAGTTTGACCCTCCTAGCTTGTGGTGTTTTGTTTTTTTTTATATTTTACCCATTTTCATGGGAAAGTTGTATAGAAGTGAGGTAAATTTATCAAGTTGAGAGTGATGCATCTATGTTGAATTATCACTCCTAAGTTCAATTCTTTCTTTTCTCTATTTGATTATACCTCAAAAGTTGCTTGCATATTTGTAGCTGTGTTAGAATATATATTCTGTAAATCAGCACCTATCAATGCAAAGTGTTGGAGTGGTTAATTTTCAATAAAAGAAACTCTATGACTCATATTTTAGGGATTTTAATAGGTTAAGTACATATTTACTTAAAATACTTCCCCCCCCCCCCCAGCTATATGAAATCTATAATTAGTTCAAAATTCAAAGATTAGATACCTGGATTCATATCCCTCATCTTCCCCATACCAACTTTTTTTTCTTCAGGTGACCTCTACATGGCTGGTCTTGCCCAAGGCATGTACAGCAACCTCCCAAAGCTTGTGGCCTCACGGGACGGCTTCCAAGGCTGCCTAGCATCTGTGGACTTGAATGGGCGTCTGCCAGATCTGATCAATGATGCTCTTCATAGGAGTGGCCAGATAGAGCGTGGATGTGAAGGTACCCTCTCTTATAGTTGCACTCTGGTCCCAAGCATCAGCCTACCTGCTGCCTCTGCCAATGCCTCCTTCTTCTGTCCCTTCCCCCTGCACCTCATCCTCTCTTTTACTTTTTTTTTTCAACCTTTCAAGTCTTATCATTATCAATGTATTCATGCCAATGTTTGGGTTTATATATAACATGCCAAAAATCTCGTAGAGGTGCAATGAGCAGATGTCTTCAATAGCACTACATACTTGCCTACAAAGGACTTTCCCTGGCATCAACATCACAGTACCCATTACTTCTACCTTAAATTCCAGAATGACTTAAGGAAGGACAGAAACTTTATAATGGCAATGAATTGTTCAGTATAAATTGGGAAGGTGGTAGGAGAGGGGACCAAATGCTACAAGCCAGTGACTTATCAGTTCTAGTCACATTGCGAGGAAGCTTCAAGTATACCTACGTGGACAGCACGGAAGGAACTTTTGCTTCTGTTTCTCAAAACTGATCCATCTTGTAATCTTTTTGAGGGATGTCCAGTAACAGACTGATTTTCACCAGCAGAGGGCAATATTGAACACTTTTAATTTTTAAAGTATTAACTGGTTTTTAAGCCTTTTGGAATGGCAAAACCAACCCTTAGCTTTGAGCCAAACTTCAGGAGGACCCACACTCTTTCCAGACAGACAGCCCAATGATTTCATGTCATACATTACTAGAAATGTTCAATGACTAATTCTAGACCAATGAGACACCATTTTTGGCCATTTGATTAATGCTGGTCAATCTCTGGGATTTTTGTCTGCATTGACTAAACTCAGACATTTTATCAAACTGATAGATACAGAAAAGAAGTGCCTTTCTGTGTGTGCTGATATTCCACTGCAACTTTTTTTTTCTTTTGGGATCCCTTGGAATATTTTATAAATTCCCTAGGTTTCCTCAGAACAGTTTTAGAAACATTGTTCTAATGAATTTCGTTACACTCTGGATCTCTGATAGCAAACAGGAGATTTTTTTTCACATAGCCTGCAAGACAAAGTGAGTGAATCACCATCAATTATCAATATCTCAGAATTTTTTAAATTTAGAATGGTTCAGCCTTTGTTGCCTTATTTGTGCTAGCAATATTTTCTTGTGGGCCTCATTAATTTACCTTGTTGGAATGTGCTGTTCCATTTCCTCCTTAGTACTCAATTCCATTCCCATCCCCCTTTTATGTTCACTAGATATTCACTCATGTCCATCAAACACACTCTAAAAGGTTTTCTGTCCACCCAATCTGTTTTGTAGTTGTAGAAGCCATTTCCTATCTCTTAAGAGTCAATTTCCTCTATTCTTCAAATAAAAAGTTAGAGCATCCTTTTATTCCATTCTGTTTTTTTCCCTTTTTCTTTATTTTGTTGATAAATTATTTTAGCTACTTAATGCAGAGAGATGGTGTGGACAAGGTAGAGAGGATTATAACATGAGTACTTTTTGGGACTGCTTAATATCCCTCTGTCCTTTAAATTTCAGCCTTTATTCTAAGAAATATTCTTTTTTGTGACTCCTTTTATAGCTTTTTCAATTCAAACAGAATAACTTTATTGTGAACTCTGTCTATATTCTGCCTAATGCTGAGAGCCAGCATTTAGAATTCAGTGTCTGACCTAAAGTGTTGATTTATATAAACAAGATTGGATTTCCATGATAACTAGTTACAATGATGCTGGTGTAAAAGAGATAATGGAATCAAAGAAGATAATAGGTTTAAAATTATTAGTAAAATGCATGTCACTATAAAATACAAATCATCATCATTGATATTTCTGATTTGGAGCCATGCAAATGCAACTGTTTAAAAATAATTAGAATATTAAAACATATAGAAAAAAACCTTAATTTCCTATTTGAGTGTGAATTTCATGTGAATTCAAACAAAAATTTGTGTACCTACCTTTTATGTAGGTAATTTTTAAAAGTTGTTATCTTAAAGGTAATTGGGTACCATATAAAGTATTTTTTAAAATATACAACATAATTAAGAACTCTGAGAAGAATGAAATTATCTATATCACTGGGAAGAACTCTTCTTGAATCCTGCCATACAATTTGGCATGAAGTTTGGTGTGATTCATGAAATTAATTGTGGTGGGTTCTGACTTTCCTTTTGAGTACAGGTGACTGCTCAGAACCATATATGATAACTTAATGAAACAACTCCATGACAAGTCCTGTGGGTCTAATAACACTGCACTCTATTGCCATGGAGATAATTATGATGGCTATATGTTAAGCATTAGAACTTCCTCACTAGGTGGACTGAAGTGGAAGATGAGTTCTAAGGGAAGAAATTCTTTGTTCATTATACATAAATGACTAGGGTAATTAGCTCAAGTGGCCAGGAACAGAATGCCTGAAAAGTGAATTAAGTCATAAATTGATGTCTTTGGAACTATGTACCATTTTGAACAAGCCCCAGTAAGAGTCCGAGATGTTTCACTGAATTTGTGAAATGAACTATTCAAAGTAGAAGGAGGAAGGAAAACTACCCTTTGATCCTTACAGTGCATGTGCATGTGCATACATACATACATACGCACACACACACACACACACACAAACATGAGAATCTAAAAAGGGGGATTATTGTTGTCAAATTATGTAAGTTGCAAAATAACCTCATAAAGGTTTTTAGATGTTAATTTGCTGGAAATTGTAGGAAATGGTTCACATTTCTTTTAATAATGCACATTTATAGAACAACAGAAGGAATGGGGAGGTTTTGTTGCTTCTAGATAAACCCTGTATCTCTTCATAGTAATAAGTTAAAAGTGAGTATATTTTGCTGTTACATTTATAGAGCAAATGGGCTAAAATCAATTAAATATTCTTATCACAGCCATTGGTTATGGCTCCTGTCACTTTTGTGACATTGGACAAGTCATCCTCTCAAGGCCTCAGTTTCCTCATTTGTAAAATGAGGTTGTTGGACTAGATGGCCTCTGAGGTCCCTTCTAGCTCTTGGGAAACTGATTCATGATTCTATGGTCTTAAATGGAATTATTGACTCTTCTATTCATAATAAAAAGAGTTGTTTTTCCCTCGCTATCTACAATTCACTAAAGAAAATAAGAGAAACTAAATGTAAAGCATGATGTCTTGTAAAAAATAAAATCAAGCTTTCTTTGGTATATGGCTCTCTTTAATTGGAGTGGATATATGGCATCAAACACATGTCTTCTCCCGCCAATACCTTTATCTTAATCACTGAAGTTGGATTTTTATTTTATATCTCTAATGACTATTCTCCTGAGAGATTATAGGCTCCCTTTTAGTTCTGCTAGATAGACCAAGAGCTGAGTGAACTATAAATGTTTCCCACAGTAGCAGATAGAAACTCTTTAAATAACAATATATAAACATTGATTGATAGGTGGGGGGGAGGGGAACAGGGGAAGTTGATATGGTCATTCTCAAACCTAAATGAAATAAAATAAAGAGACAGTGATTTGTGGCTATGAATCTGAAGTTTCGCAGCAACCATTTTATTTGTGTTTAAACCAATCTGAAGAAAAAAACAAAAACCTAGGCCTGTTTAGTGCTCCCAAATGCCTTTGTGTCAGGGATTGAATAAGCTTGTGATTTGAGTGCAGCCTTCTTTGGTATCACTTGTGGAAGGGGCCAAGGAGTGTTCCTAAAATGGATGCTTCGTATTTAACTTTTCAATGTTCAGAATTTTTGTACCCTTTGAATACCCTACACATCTCTCACCCTGCCCTGCCATGAAATTATTCTTTTCTTATTTCCCTTTGCTTAGCCAAATTCCTTGAATACCATTTGCTCTTGATTTTCTATTTTGGAGTTGACTTTGTGAATGTGAAATGATTGCCCATTGCTTATGCTTTGCTAGGTTTCGTTTTGCACTGCTCTCGCTTGGCTGCCTTGGACACCATCTTGGCTCTTACCAAACCCCTGATCCATCGTTTTGTCTTTAAGTTCATTGGTCCATGCTGTCTTTGTGCCATCTGTGTACAACCCATGTGCTTATTAATTGTATGATCTGGCTATGTTTGTTATGTGGATTGCTTTTTTCTTTTCCTGTAATGTTACTCTGGTTTAATCTGCCTCTTACTAACCTCTGGTTATTGTTTTCGCTTTTTTTTCTGTTTTTTTGCTAACAAAGTTGCGTTGACCAAAGCTGACCTGCAAGGTAGAGAAGGTTCTTGTTCCCATTACCACTTTGGACTGAAAGATACCCTGTATAATTCCTTAGTATCTTTTCTTTGGAGGCTTCCATGCAGTCACACCTCTTGGTCGACAGAATGGTGGGTGGAGGTGTGTGAGCAGTTTGCTTTCCAGTAAGGAAGGGAAGAAGCAGAAGATAAAGAAAACAAATTTTTAATGGCTTCAAAGGTGACATCAAGGGAATGAAGGGAGGCAATATTTTGGTGACAAAAGAGGTTTGACAGCATCCTGTATAATCTCTATCTATAAGTAAATGGGTCAACTTCTTGAAATGTTTAATGGTTTTTCATATACCAGCTATTGAACATCTGGTTGCCACCCTAGAGAAGAAAAACAGCCCTTACTGGAAAAGAAGGTGCCTTGGGCTTTTGATTTGTTATCTATGGCCTCCTAGAGGTAATTTACTCAGGCAGACCATTTGAATATATGGACCTTTGAAAGGGAATGCCATTTTCTCTTAATTCATTTGAAAAATTTAAAAAAGTATTCAGGGGGATATGAATGCTATAAAAATGTATTTAGTGGTTTCTATCCCCCATTGAAGATAGTACTATTTTAGTTGAAGGCTTTTGTTCCCTGTCCTGAGGTATAAAGTAATAGTGCTATTGGGAAAGAAAGTTCTTGGATTTATCCTGAATATCATGTCTGCATGTTAGATGTCAGAAAACATCTGTAGCAGAAACTGCTTCACCATACCATTCAAAATGACACATTCCAGAAGTGGTTACTTACATATTGGTACTTAGATCTCTTTGACTTACAACACTCATGCCTTTATTGAAAGTTTTTTTCTTTCTTTCTTTCTTTCTTTCTTTCTTTCTTTCTTTCTTTCTTTCTTCTTCTTCCTCTTTTTTTTTTTTTTTTTTACCCTTTAACTGTTGCAAATTATGTCTATGGCTATCAATTCCTAGCCTAAGGAACTTATTTTCTACAGCAGGAAAGCAAACATGTACACATATAAATATAAATATGTACAAAGTACACATAATAGGATCCTTAGCTTCTTGATGTGGTTTATAATGGGATTCACCATATATAGCAAAGTAAAAATATCATTTGTGTTAGGAAATCCACTTAGATGCTTTTGGATTTCTTGCTTTCCTTCATACTTAGAAAAGTAAGACATAGGATTCATGCAGAAAGCTGGATTTTTGGATTTTTTTTCCTAGCATGAGATACAAATTGATGAAAACATCATCTCTTTGGTTGAACTTTTCTTCAAGATATCATCTTTTTTGTTTGTTTGTTTGTTTGCTTTTTGGAGGTGGGAAGGCAGGACAATTGGGGTTAAGTGACTTGCCCACGATCACATGGCTAGCAAGTGTTAAGTGTCTGAGGTCATATTTGAACTCAGGTCCTCCTGACTCTAGGGCCAGTGCTCTATCCACTGCATCGCCCTGATACCATCTTTTTTTAAGGTGGTCCTCAATTAAAGAATTGGCGGCCATCAGCAAGTCTTTCAGTTTGCTGTCACATTTAGATGAACTCTGTTCCACATTTACAAGCCACTCAGCTGACTGTGGTTAGAGCAAGAACTGACTATATTCTTTCTTTGTTATCATTCTCTTTTTTCCTGGCTCAGGGAAAAAATCACTGGCGATTGCAAATGCCTTTAGTTATTATATTACTGACACTGTGGAAAGGACCATTAGTCATACATCAATGTCTTTATCCACACCTGTGGCACAGTTATAGCAACTGATTATGAAATGAAGCATGCATATTTGAGTATTTTCTCCCTCTTTCTACTTCTCTTTATCTTTCTTGTCCTCTCCATTTCTATTCTTTTCTTCTTTCTCTCTTTTCCTGTCTCTCTACCTGTCTTTCTCTTTACTTCTCCCTGTTTCTCTCTCTCTCTCTTCCTCTATCCCTCTCTTACACTCACACACACACACACACACACACATCCCATTCTAATTTATCAAAATGACACGTGTCTCTCATCTTGAAAGGTGAGGGGAGATCATCTTCAATGGCTAAATAAAATAGAAGTGAACTATAGATACTGAAATAAATTACCTATACAAACTATCAGACTTATTAATGAACCCAGGACTGACTGTCCTTGGTTATTTTTTCTGAATAATTGCTTTATCTTGAGGGGTAGAATATTCTTCTAGAGATAGAGATTTTTCTGGAGGAAAGCAAAGGATAAACACTGTATTTATTTAACATGATTTTGGACTTTGATTTCTGAAACATGACAGTTGAAAGTGTCAAGCAAGATAATTTTGTCAATTTCATTATGAACTATTTGAAGCAAGCAGTGTTTCCCCAAACAAGATAGTTGCTCAAGTAAGTGGGAGACCTCTTCTGCAGTCAATTGAGGTACAGTAGGGGGTGTCCATTGGTGGTCTGACTAGGAAATAGGAATATTTCTCACATCAAATTTTCAATCCTGTTATCTTACCAAGAAGAGCAACTCCTTCAGGCACACTCACAAGTAATTTGCCCCCTTTTTCCTGTGAATTTTAAGATGTCAGAAGGTCTCTTGCTTTATTATGAAGAGAACAAAGCCCTAAGCAATAAGGCGATTGGTATTTTATCCCAGGACACTAAAATTTAAAAAGCATTGACAGTATTTGTACTCCTCCAGTAGTCAGGAATAGCTCTGGTCAGCCCCAAGTTGGTGTGGATAATTAGCTAGAAGAGGAAGCTATCAGAAGGCTATTTTACCCACCCAAACAAAGGAGTTCCTTTTCATCCCATGTTCATCCTATTCCCTGCCCAAGCATTTAGTCTTCCAAGCAGTTCTGTCCTGGGCTTTCTATCTCCCACTCACCGGGTAAGGTCATAGGGTCTTTCCCAGTCATAGACTTTTGTGTACTAGGGCACAAGGCCTTGCTTTCCTTGACATCCACTGCTCTGCCTCAGGTTTAAAAATTCTGAGCCTTGCCATCTGTCCCTTTGGACCTTCTTTTGTATTGGTTCCATCAAGAAGTGTGTGAGCTCCTTGACAACAAGAATTACCTCTTGTTTCCCAGATAGTTAGCCCAGTGCTTGGTACATAGTAAGAACTTATTATTAAATTCTCATTTATTAATTCGTCCTCCCCAAATTCCCCCCAACCAAATGTGTCTGGAAAAAAAAAAAAAGACTTGCAGTTTTTTGTGTGTATTGTTTTTCCT
Source organism: Pseudochirops corinnae (assembly GCA_028646515.1). Taxonomy (NCBI): domain Eukaryota; kingdom Metazoa; phylum Chordata; class Mammalia; order Diprotodontia; family Pseudocheiridae; genus Pseudochirops; species Pseudochirops corinnae. The sequence continues at coordinate 68,536,927 of CM053589.1, read as the reverse complement.
CAGCACATTTTGTAGTTTTTGGCCTGGACCAGAATTGGCAGTTATATTTCTGGAAGGAAGTTATATTCCTCAAGTCAGAGATTCTTTCTTTTTTTTGCATATGTTTATATACCTGGCACTGAACCCTTCACATAAACAGTGACAAATAAATGTGTGTCAGAGAGACAGAGAAAGACTGATATAGAAAGAGAGAGAAAGAGGCAGAGAGACAGACACAGAGCAGAGAGGTGGATACAGAAAATGTGAGGAAGGGGGAAGAGAGAGGGAGGGAGGGAGAGAGAGAGGGAGGGAGGGAGGGACAGAGAGAGAGAGAGAGAGAGAGAGAGAGAGAGAGAGAGAGAGAGAGAGAGAGAGAGAGAGAGAGAGCGCTTTCCCAGGAGTCTAAACAATAGGAAAAGAGGATCTTTAAAATGAGGCTATATTTCATGGGATTCAGTCTACAGCTAGATCAGTAAATTCAGTTGCTTATTTGGGAGGGCCATAAGGTTCAAGATATGATTAATAATTCTTCCCTTTTATTTTGGGTATTGAATCAATATATCTTCACTTAAATTTCTTTCTATTCTCGCTTGCAATTTCCAGCACCCAGTTTTCCTTTGCAATGTGTTTGTATTAATTTTCAAGAATGTCCTACAATGTAATTTTTTAAAGTCTTGATGAAGCCATTGGGAACACCTGGAATCTAGCTATTGCTTATTTTCAGAAAACCAACTGATGGGTTGAATTTAGACATCCAAGGGTACCTAAATTGCATGCAGAATTTTTGGTCCTCTTCCACTTGTCCTATTCCTCCTTATTTGTATATTGTTGTCTCGGCTGTGAGGAATTTGATAAAGTTTTCCCCAATCTGTTTCCTTAAACTCTATAAACTGCAGTCATAGTTGTCAGTGGGCCTGTGCCTGAACCTCTGGCTTGAAACCACATAAATGATGAAGGCAGTTTCCTTAAAAGTTTGGAGTTATTGCAGACAATAAGATAGGCTAGATATGAATTGAGATAACCTATTATAGTCCTTGCTATTTCTTCTCTAAAATTGAGAGAAATAAAGTAATTTTGTTTTTGTTTCCCTCTTAGATGAGTTGCAAAAATACAGATGATCAGCCCATAAGTCCCAGCCTCCTGACTGGTTGCAAATCCTATTTTAAGGATCCAAAGTAGTCTATCCTTCTCTCTCAGTAGCAATGTAATTTGAGTATAGATTCAGACACTTATTTCTTAGTTTATATCCATCAGATTCAATGATAAGAAAGAAGAGCAGAGAGTCAATGAGATGTCCTACAGGCTGGGAATTTTTATATAACTTTTTTTTAATCGTACTCTAGATGACACCAAATAGATTTTCATCTAAGGCAAGATATTTTGAGAAGTTTGAGCCATTGAACATATTTGTCTTGAAGAAGAGAAGACTTGGGGGAGGGAGGAACATAGCAACTGTCTTCCTTTACTTGAAGAGTCATAACAGAAGAGAGATTAAACTTACTTGTCCCTACCAGGTAGAACTCAGGAATGGGAAGGAGTTGAAAAGAAGCAAATTTAGGTTTGAACTAAGGAAAAAACTTCTAACAGTTATCCCTCTCCCAAAATGAAATTGGTTGCCTTGGGTAATAGTGGGTTTCTCTATCCCTGGAGACCTTAAGGCAGAGGTTAGCTGTCCAGTTTTTGAATAGGTTCTAGAAATAGTTATTGTTCAGGTATGTTTTGGGCTAGATGTGCTCTGAGGTCTTTTCCAACTCTAAAAATTGGTGATTCTGTATAATTGCCTCTAATGCTGATTCATCTTGGCATCTGGGACAATTTCTGTGTGTTTGGGGCCTCTGCCATCCTGGCTCACAATCATGTTGGTTCTGGGCAAAAGGAGAATGAAAATTCTATTTAATGCTCCCTCAGTAATATTAACTCTTAAGAGCCCATTACTGAGCATTTGAAGAGAGAAGGGGTGAAGTATCAATAGATAGATGTTTGGCTTGTCTTTCTTTTATTTCCCAATTATACTAACAGAGAAGGGATTGAGTCCTTGAACTCTAATGCAGTGATGGTATACGTAGGCTGCCTATTTTGCTTCACAGGATTAAAATTATATGTCTCTTGATCATTTGCCATCCAACTTAGGGTAGAGGCATCAGGTTTCTTAAATACCACTCTAATTTTTCCTCCTCTGCAATATATACATACATACATACATAATATATATATATATATATATATATTTTTTTTTTTTTCTTTCCAGTGCATGATAGGGGCGGGGGGGAATTTGATCAAAGAAGCCAAGGACTTATTATGTGCAAGTTTTGGGAAGATGAAGAAAAGCAAAAAGGTCCATACTTTCAAGGAGGTCATAGTCTAATGGGAGGAGGGAGATAACAAGCACTTTACAATGTACAAACAAGCTTATATACAGGATAAGTTGAAAATAATCAACAGAGGGAAGATGATAGAATTAAAGGGACCTTGGGAAAAACTTCCATTAAAAGGTGGGATTTTAGCTGGGACTTGAAGGAATCCAGGGAGCCTAGGAACAGATGAGTATTTCAGGCATAAGGGAACACTCAGTGGAAATGGCCTGGAGTCCGGAGATGGAGTGTGCTGTGTGGGGAGTTAATTAGAGATTTAAAAGGATTTCCTTGAAGCAGTGAGACACCAATTGAGGTTATATAACAGATTTGTAGTAGACCCATTCAGCATAAATTCATGATTTCCTACAGGTTCATTTAATAGCACATGAGTAAGAGCAATAGTGGGAGTGATCCAAGAGTAAAGTTCAGCAGGGAAAGAGCAGCAATACATTAATGAGGGCATGACATTCAAGAAAATAAGAGAGTGTGTGGTTGAACTGGTTTACCAAAGGGTCTGGAGCATGTATCTAGAGCAGAGATTATGTATTGGGAAAGAACTGAGGGATCCAGGACTTAGAGATTAGGGTGTTCACAGTGCAGATGAAGAACTGGGTTTGAGGTTGCAAGGGAGAGGTAGAATACAATTAATTTTGACCAGATAAGGAACTTCAGACTGTGTGAACATGGAAGTGTCACATTTGTGGTTGACGGCAAGATCCAAGGCTATTCCCATCTCTATATGTGGCTGAGGTGGGGTGGAGGAACAGGTCACAGGGTATGAGAAAGCTAAGAAACTAGAAATTTAGCCAATTTGAAGGAATACCAATATGTATGGTAAAGTCTTCTCATATGAGAGGAGGCATTGAAGAAAGACTTTGATCAGACACTGAACTCAATGACAAAAGAAGTGAGAGGTCCTTGGAAGTTGCTAATCGGTAGCTACCAGGATTTTGATTCTGTGGTTGATATGGATTGAATGAACTACAAAGAGGATAGGTGATGGTGGTAGTGGGAGAACCTGGAAGTGGCAGTAGGGACAAGTAGTATTTCAACTCCCCCACCTTGATCAGTGAGTTAGAGGGGCAATGGGTTGAAGTTCAGATGTGATTGGAAAAGGAGACCTGGGAGGCTGTGTCATCAGCAACTAGGTTTCTGTGAGAGGCAGAAGGAAAGAGCAATTTAAGGTATTTCAGATTGTAGGGTTAGCCCCAGTCTACTCATAAGACTTTAAGTGTTTCCCTCTTAAACTGAGAAGATTTGAGACAAATCAGGGAAGTGCAAGGGAAGGTAAATTAGTCAACAGGCAAAAGTAAAATGTAAATGGATGGAATTTCTGCAGGCTACAAGGAGCAGATCTTGCCTTCTAAATGCAAATGTTAACTTCTCCAACAAAGGTGGAAAGTGTGGACAGAGAACAACAAATGGGAAATGTTTTCCATGCTGAGCACACCCAGAAGCCTCAGTAGCCTTAGGCTATCTTAAATATCTGAAAATAGTTGTATTGAAAGGAGCTGTTTTTTAACACTAAAACTTCAAATCCTTAATTCTTGCCTTTTAGCAGTGGAAATGGAACAGATTGTTCTGACTGATACCGAAGGATTCTCTTCCAGAATCTTTTTTTTTTTTTTAATTAATGTTGCTTTTATACATAAAGGCACAGGCGTAAGTGTATGCACTCATACCCTCTCCAAAAGACAATTCAGAATTTATAGCCAGAAAGGTTTGAGTGAAAAGCTCAATAGTGTAGTGCTGAGTGCTAGCTTTGGTGTTAGAGGAGCTGGATTCAAATTTTAACAGTGCTGCTTACTAGTTGTACAACCTTGGACAAATTATTTAATTCTCTGGACTCAGTTTCCTCATCTGTGAAAAGAGCAAGTTAGATTTTGTGATCTCCAGGATCCTTTGCAGCTCTAAATTTCTGCTCTTCTGGGGAGAAAACTGTACAACACAAGATAGCTCTTTATGTTGCATTATAAACTGTAAACAATGTGCCCTCTTAGTGTGGCAGCTATGTATTTTCTTGAATGGTCAAATTACTATGATAAGACAAAACAAACAACCACTGCCCTGTTGGTTTGCACTCAGACTGCCACTTTGGAAAAAAATTAAAAGTGTTTTAGAAACATTTAATTCTTAATAATGTCCTATAAAGGAAAGTGTTGAATACTAATTAATGCTACCTTACAGATGGGGACATTTAAGGTTTGCTTGACTTGGTGACATTATTTACCCAAAGGCCCTGCAGACATCATCAGAAATGAAAATAATCTCTGACCCTGAGTTCCCAGTATGCCAAACTAGTTTTGACAGCCTTTTCCCACCTCAAAGACTCATAACAGTCTCACCATCAATGTCATGTTTCTCTATGTCAGTGAAGGGGAGCTGACTCAATAAACTTTCATGGACCTCAAGGATGTATGGTAACAGTTCACAGCCACAGAGTAATTTAATAGGACAAGCAACGAAAAAATATCTGTTATCCCACCAAGGTTATAGGAATTTTGTAGTAGTCATAAGATTTATCATGTTCAGATTATTAAAAATTACATGAAATGATGCTGTCCGATGGAACAGAAATGGTGATAGGAGTCAGAAAATAAGGCATTTGCCTTCATTGACCAGGCTTTCTAAGACTTATGTCTCTCTCCTTCCCTAGTACAAGAGTAAAAGTCACTGTTTCTTTTTCTTTCAGGTTTGTAGGCTTGCTGGATCTTGAGTCTGGAGAGACTTAAATTAGAATTTTTCTCTAATACTAGTTATGAGATGCTTAGTGAATCACCTAATTCTAAAGTCTTAGAATCCTTCTTATGCAGAAGTGGCTGGTGGCATAGTGGATACATTGCTAGATCTGGTGTCAGGGTGACCTAAATTCAAATCCAGCCTCAGATTTTTATCATCTGAGTGATCTTGGGCAAGTCAGTTACCATCTCTATGCCTCAGTTTCCTCATTTGCAAAACAATAACAATAACACCTCCATCATGGTGTTGTGAAGGTTAAATGAGATAATATTTGTAGAGCGTTCTGCAAATGTTAAAGCACTATGTGCATGTTAGCTATTACTTAAATGAATATAACAGGCTTTTAACTACTTATCCTTCAGAGGGTTATTATGAGGTTCAAATGACAGCCAGGTTGTACAGTAGAAATGAATGCCAGACATGGATTTAGGAAAACCTGAGTTCACATCCTACCACAGATGCTTAGAGATATGTAATAGTCATCAAGTCATTTAACCTCAGCCTCAGTTTCTAATAGCTGCTTTGCAGAGTGGCATCAAATGAAGTAATATCTATGAAATGCTTTGAAAATTGTAGAGCACCATTTAAATGCTATTGTTAATGTATGTAATGTGCTTTACAAACAACAAACCACTTATAGAAATTCCAGGTCTTATCATTACAAAAACTATAGGAATGGCTGATCTTGAGTTGATTCGCCTCTTTGGTCATCCATGCTGTAGCAGCAAGCATCCTAGCATACCCAGGGTGACTGCTAGCACAGATTCTAAGGAAAGCAACTCAAAAGGGGGCTGACAATCTTAATTTAATCAAACAAATATCATTTACCTAATTAAGGGGGAAAAGTCAGCATCCTGAACTTCAGAGAAAATACAATCAGAAATTACAAGCAGATAAAAAATAAAGACAGAGAAAATAACACAATTCAACAGAGCAACAGACAGGGCTTCTAGCTGTCTGACCATCACGAACTTACATAGTTACCAGAGAGAGTAGCACCAACACCTGGGTTTCTAAAGCCCCAGGGGAAAGGGGGGTGTCAATGGCTGCCCAGAGTCTCATCTGTGCAAATCATACAACTCTTCCCATAAGTGAGCCCCAAAAGCAAAATCTCATGTCAGCCTTCTCCAAGGTCAGAAGACATCACAACCATCATGACCCACTGCCTAATTACAAAGTAACAAAAGATGTAGTGAAAAGCAAGCCTCCCCTAAGCAAGCTTCTCTTGTTGGGCTCCAAGTGAGACCCATTAAGGGCAGGGAAGATCTTCTAATTCCCTTACCATTATACATGCTTATTCTCACCTTCAGCCCTCTTTCTAATCAAAGAAGTGCCTAATCAAGAAGGCTGGTCAGGACTGAATGTCTCCTGGCTGTGAAGCAGGTTTTTTCTCCTGTTGATATTCAGAGCTACCTGGCCTCCAGAGGGATGGGAGGCACAAACTTGACTTCATTGGCACTGTGTGTTGCTTAAAATCAGGTCTCTCCGCAACTCATATAATCATATATCATAGAATCCTTAATATCATGAATTTCAGCCATAGACATCTCTCTCTTCCTTTTTGGCTTGAGTATGAGGAATGAAAACATTTCTGCTCAAATGGACCGTATGTTATTGGGAATAAACTGCTTAGGCTTCCTGCTCTTCATCAAGATTACAATTGTCTGCTCATGTCCTGAGAGGAGTTACTATGCAAATGATTAAGGGAAGGTCAGTCAGAGAATGTTGCCCCTTAGTGAGCAGCAACCAGCTAGAAATGGGCAAATTTTAAAGCAAAAGTGAGTTTCTCCAAATCTGAATAAGGCATTTTTGTTAATTAACTCTACTTTGCAGTCTGTCCAAATGTAGAAAAAGGACTGTCGTTTAGCAGAAGGGATGATAGGACATGGATGAGGAATGACTACTCAGAAAGGATTTACTACCTTAGGGAAATTTGGTCCATTCCCAGTGGTAAGAGTGTGGGCACTTTTCTGATAGATCCTAATATCCTGATATTAGGAAGGGCAAAAGAACATCTGTAAACATAATAAAACCTGTTCTTGTTCTTGTGCTGTGGGCAAGGGGCATACCATGTATGCTTCCCAAATTAAATGCAAGGGTGCTACTTGTGCAGTTTTACTAATTTTGGTCATGCAGGTAGGTCATACCTACTATGAACATGTATTTAGGCAAGGCTGCCATGTCCACAAGTGAACTATGGCCTTTACATTTTACTTCATGTATTTATCCTACCCAATTTACAGCTATAATTTTTAACCCCCTTCTTCATGTCCCTATAAAGATTTTGGAAAGGAATGAACTTTTGTGATTTTTTTAAAGTTAAACAATATTTTGATTTTTTTTTTTTGGGGGGGGGGGTTAGGATGCTCTTAAAAAAGGATAGGAACTGGACCTGTGATTTAATTGTTTTAAGGATCTCCAGGGTAAGGAGACCCCTTCTCTACCACTTAGAATCTTCTAGCTCTGCCTAGAATAGTTAGAGGTGAAGAGACTTGCCCAGGGTCAGAGAGCCAGTATATACCAGAGGGTGTATGTGAACTCAGGTCTTTCTTATTTCAAAGTCACCTCTCTATTTCCTCTGCTACCCTATCTCTCTGCCTTTCATTATTTTTAATTTTTTTAGGTGAATCAGATTGAAATAATGATTAAAAAAGTAGTTTGGGAGATTCAGTACAACCAAGAAACATTTAGATAATACAACCAAGTTAAACTTGGATGAAGTGAAAAAATATCTAAATGTAGTTTTTATGCCAGGCTGTGGTCACATCTGCAATTCAGAGAAGTAGACAAATGACCAAAAAGTAACTTCAGTGATCTTAAATGAGATCTTCTAAAGAGTGGATCTTCCTGTTGAAATTTCAGAAGTTCAATTTCTTTTTCTAGGATTTATCTTTTTCATCTGGCATATCAGAGAATGGGCCTATATAGGTCTGTAATTATTTTCACATTGGCTCTTCCTGAATGAATAATGTTTGTACTATCATATGAGAACTTAAAAAAAAAAAAAAAGATTTGTCATTTACAAATTAGAAATAAATCTGCTCTTGTAGTAATACATTAAGTAAAATGATATTTTAAAGAATAAAGGCAACTAATAATACAGTTTCAAAGGTAAGAAGAAGTCGTGATGTAGCTGGTAGAGAAATATCTTCAGATTCAAGTGCCATCTATCATAAACTGTCTATGTGACCTTGGACAAGTCACATAACCTCTGCCCAGGAAGCTCTCTAAAACTAGAAGCAACAGAGTAGTTGTCACTCTGCATCGACAGAGAGAATTTATTCATGGGGAGTTTCCTCGCTAAGGAAAATACAGTTTTGTCCTTCCCTTCAAAAAACAGAAAAATCAAAGGTTAAGAAATTTTTACAAAAGATTTTTGCAACCTAAAATATCACTTGACTTAGGCCCATTTCTCCATTTCTACCTCAGAGCCTGTAGGTTTTCACTGTTTTTGCTAATCTAAGTACCATTGAATTCTTAATAATTTGTGCCCCACCCTTTTCCTCCCAGACGCTCCATCTTCATTACTGGGAGAAGTAGAAGGGGGCATAGAGGGCAGAATGGCAAAATATTTTATGTATTTCATGATTTTATGTTACCAAAATAAATCATCTAGTGACTAAACTTCTTGAGATGAGCTTTTATGTATTTAGTCTGGTCCTCCTACAGCAGAGAAAATCTGTTACCAGGCTCATGTTGATTTTGGTGGAATCTTTCAGTGTCAACCTGCCATAGTACATGTCGTGAACACTTGATGCCTGCCTCTTGACTGATTGATTATGAGAGCTTTTACTCCACTGGCATAGCTCTTGAGAGCCAGGGGTCATCTTCATATCATAATAATGAATCAGAAGAGGGCCATATGACCTTTTTGTCTAAGAGTCAATGGGCAGATATCCTCCTAAAGAGAATAAACAACATTTTTCTATAAATAAATGAGAAAATGTAAAGAAGTAGCAGTATTCCTGTTAAGTTCTCCCCAAAGAGGAAAATAAAAGAGTTGGAACAGTTTTATTGTATGCCACAAGGCAATAAGCAACACCATTTCAGGGACCACCTATTTGTATTACCTTGTTGAACTTGCCAATACCATAAGCAAAGATACTAGCATGAGCATAATTGTAATATATGCAACCAATACCTACTGGAAAAGATGAAATAATAAAGAAGTTCTAGGAAGAACTTAATAAGGTCCTCAAAACTATGTATGCACATATATACACACATACATGTATGCAAATGAGTACAAATGCTTATACTTGGTGTCTTCATTACAAAGGTGGGCATGGAGAAGCTGAGAATATTGTATTAGGAAAATGAGTTCTTGAATAAAGAAATACAGGAAATAAAAGGTGTAAAAGCTGCTCAGAATCTTCATGAATACATGTAATGAATGCTTTCTTTGAGATAAGAATAAAAGTTCCTAGAATGAAAAATGGGTTGGACTATATAATCTCAGAGGTCCCTTCCAGCTCTTGAATTTTGTGGTTTAGTGATAGATGTGCTAAGTAGCAGGAAAAAAATCACTAAAAATTAAATCTTCTGCATCAATGTAGTGAGGCTATTGACCAGCTAGTACAAAGGTTAAAATCACTACCAAATTAGATTTTTAAAAAAGATTAAGAATAAACAAAACAGCTAGGTAGCACTGTGGGTAGAACACTGGTCCTGGAATCGGGAAGACTTAACTTTGTGAGTTCAAATGTGTCCTCAGATACCTACTAGCTACATGACCCTGGGAAGGTGACTTAACTCTGTTTTCCTCAGTTCCTCATTTGTAGAACAGACTGGAGAAGGAAATGGTGAACTACTCCACTATCTCTGCCATGAAAACCCCAAACGGGGTCATGGAGAGTCAGATACAACTGAAAAATGACTTAACAAGCAACAACAACAATAACAACAAAACCATTATGTACAGTTATAGAAATCTGACTGTAACTTGTGGGAATCAAGTTATAATGGAATAAATCAGCTTTTTACCCTGACTGAAAATGGACAAAAGTAAAGACCATGATTCAAACTTCCATCATGTCTCTGTAAAGTTTAACTTGCGCAACACAGTTGCCACAACTAGGAGGCTAAATGAACCTGGGGACTACTTTGGCCAGGAAAGCTTGATCTTGCCAAAGAGAGAGAAAGATGGCATCCAAAGGAGTGACAGTTTAGAGTACAAATTCATTGGCAAAACATTATACATAATGATCACAGGATGGTGGAATATTATTAACAATGTAGTTTCACAAAGCAATAAAAATCAGTTAAAATGAAAATTAGCCCACTGAGAAACTGGCATGAAACCTACATAAGCCAGATCATGCTGAGAGCGTTTATAGATTAAATTTTAAGGCAAACAATAAATATATGTGAAATAGAATCTACTACATTTTCTATGGCTATCTTGCTTCATCTTAACAATATCTGAACCATGACATTTGGATGTTACAACTTGGTTATCAAATATACTTATTATGTAAGGAAATTTATATCATTTTAGGATTAGATCTGGACTTTGGAAATCATCCAGTTCAATCTGTTCATTTTATAGAGAAGTAAATTGAGATGAAGTAAATTGCAAAGGTCAATTTAAAATCTTAGTATTTGGTCAAAGATCTTTGAAAGAAATTAAACATACTATTGCCAACTACTCTCATTTACTTGTGTTGTATAAACCATACTCCTTAATGTATCAGAAACATAGGAAATAAGGTAGAATATAAATTAAGATTAAAAATCATCGAGACCTAAAAATGCTAACAGTGATGTAAAAATGCTTCTGAAGACAATGTGTTCTTTCCCACAGATTTGTGAGTCTAATTGCAACTCTGAATTTATGAGTCTCTGGAAAACTTCCAAATTGGAGTAATCAGGCTCAAACATATACACAGAACAACTAAAAGTGAAAATCATTCCCCAACAATATAAACAGATGTATAGTTGGAGATAAGACATTTTCTTTTTTATGCAATGGCTCTGAAAAATAAGTAAAAAAAATATGCATACTAGAGGTTAGTAAAGTATACATAGTATGAACTTTTAACTTAAAATTGATTCAATTTCAAAGGCATTTGGGGATCAATTTTCAATATATCTCAGGTGAGTGAAGATTTCAAAAAAATAACAATTTCAGATTAAAAAAAAAGCCACTGAGGAGACATCAGCAGTATTATCAATATTCTAGTGTCTGTACAATTTTTGTGAAAATCGTGTAGAGATGAAGCTATGGTATCCTTGATGAAAATAAGAGAAAGCTGCCGCAGGTTTTAATACATGATGACTATATATGATTAATATAGCACAATCTTGACTGAGGTGCAGAGAATATCATATCCAATTGTATTTCTTAATTTCCAAAAATAAAGTATTTAACTTAGCAGAATAAAATATAACCTTAAAACCTCTACTAAAACAATGTATTTTTCTACATGTATGCTAAAATCGTATGAGTCTTTCACAGATATAATCAGAGATAATGTTGTTGAATGCTAAATGCAATATCAAATGAGCCATTAAACAGGAAGATACATCTCACTTTAAAATGTTTCTATGTGTCATAGCAGATATCCAAAAAGAAGTATCTCCCGTACGTGGTAAAGTTTTTCACATCTTTCTTTTTGACAATGTGCTGATTACATAAAACTGAAGTATATGATTTCTTCAATGAGAATCATAGTCATTAGACAGAGATTCTCCTAGCCTTCCCAAACATATTGGATGAAAGATGCATATTGCCCAGATTGTAAAATGCAGTTGGGTGGACAGCCTGTTAGTCCCATCACTGTAAAATACAGGTGGAGATAGAGATGGAGATATAAATAAAGACAGGTGTCATTTTTTTCTATCAGCCAGGCAGTGCAATAGATAGAGCAACGGGCCCATAGTAAGGTAGACCCGAGTTCAAATTTAGCCTCAGACTCTTCTGTGTGACCTGGGGCAAGTCAATTAACTCCTGTTTGCCTCAGTTGCTTCAACTGAAAAAAGGAGATCAGAAACATAGAAACGAGACCTATCTCATAGAATTGCTTTGAAGATGAAATGAGACAGTATCTTGTAAAGTGCCTACTAGTCACTATAGTAGGCACTATAGAAATGCTAACTATTATTATTATGATGTAGATATGAATAAGGATAGAGCCTGAGCTACATGAAAGGAAACAAGGCACAGTAGATGGAAGTCTGACCTTAAAGTCAAGAAGATCTGGGTTCAATTCCTGCCTCTTATACATACTGATCATATAATCCCCAGCAATTCACTTAAACTCTCAGTGCCCCAGGCAACTCTCTAGGATTATAAATTATAGAATGGGTGACTAGTGTTATTAGTAAAGAGAAGGGAGAAGGGAGGAAGGAAAAGACAGAGAAAGGGAGAGACAGAGACAGAGACAGAGACAGAGAGACAGACAGAGACAGAGACAGAGAATCACAATCACAAATAACCAAAAGGGCAATGGAGAGGAGACACATAGAAGTTTAAAGAGGCTACAGCATAATACCAACCGTGACACATTTGAAAAATAGTATAATAAACCTTATCCATAATGTCTGGAAAAATGACAAGGCAATGGGTAACAAGAAGAAAGGAAAATGAAAGGAAAATGAATGGAAATAGTGCTATTATTTGTGGGTCCATCAAATATTAGAAGAATCAGGGAATGGCCACCAGCATGCTGGATAGTGTCTCTATAGAAGATTTATGGGAAAATATAGATACAATGTAAGAAGATGTGAAGGAGTGACCTGCACCAGAAGGAGTATCTATACCAATGAAAACATGGATATATTGGTATATTGGAAGTGCTCGCTTTAACATTGTGTCTGGTTCATTTTATATATTGTTATTGTATTTAAACATATATTATATATGGGTTTATGGATAATATATCATTTAGGCCAAGACTTCTTAACTTTGCTGTGTGTCATGAAATCCTTTGTCCATCTGGTTAAGGTCATGGACCCTTTCTTAAAATAATGTTCATAAATTCATACAATAAAATATATAAAATTACAAAACTAATTATATCAAAATATTAAAAAAAAACAAGTTGAGGAACCTTGATTCTGGTCAGGCACTTTCTTTTATAGATGAAGCTATGACAGAGCTGGGATTAGAACTGAGATGCTCTGCTTTACAGACCAATGGTCCTGTTGACACAACCCCTCAATAAATACTCATCCCTATTCCTTCTCTTACTTCTGCATACTCATTGTATGTTGTAAGACATAGGTTCATCCCTGATACCTGTTTTCCCCCTGGCTCTATTACAGGGAAATGTGCAAAGATATTAAAATATCATTATTCTCTGGTCTCCTTATGCGCACACATCTATGTATTCAAAGCTCATGCAGAAATAAATGAGAAGAAATCCCTATTGAGCAAACAGCTAGCAAGTATTATAAATGGATCACATATTTATATGAATCAAATCATTGTTAAATCAGTTGAAGAAATCTCATGAAATCAAGACCGATAAAGATGATACCCAGCCTCATACCTTTCCTTTGAACATTCAGAATAGAAGTTTTGCTGTAGAACAAGAAAGTGAGGTAGAAGAAGATAGGGGTAGATATAGATGTATTTGGGAGCTGGAAATGATGTTAATACATGAAGGACCTGCACCGTGATTGACCTAATAAGCAACAGGGGCAGGCTTTGAACCCAAGACTTCCTGAATCCAAGGCAAGCATGCTAACAAATATGCCATGCTATCTCTGACTGGGAACTGACCCCTTGTTTAAACCACGTACAGAGTGGTTGTTCTTTCTTCCTTTAAATGACTGCCTTCTCCTTATAACAGCATGCAACCTTTGAGAGCTTTGAAACTCTGCATGTAACTAACCCCTCATTTGGAGTATTAAAGACACATTGTGGGTTGTTTTAAATAGCCTATTGTTCAATTCACGCGCACTTGACAGAGGTAAACTGTTCATTTATCTGTAGGCCTCTTCCTCTCCTTCATCCCTTTCTCCTCTCCTACCCTGATCCCCACCCCCAGACTTTAGAAATAACATCTTCAGAAAATTCAAAGTTGGATCCTAGTCAATTCAATTTAAAATGTTTTTCAATGTTTGTAGTATTCTACTAAGTACCATAAGGAATCTATTCTATACAACCAGACTAATGTCCAGTGTGAAAGTATTTGCAGATCCTATACTTGACTGCATGCCACCATGGGTGGGAGGGGGGAGAGGGAAGGAAGAAAATTTGAAAACTCAGGGGACTCTGGAACTGAATCTTGTAAACTAAAAGTAAATAAACAAATCAATTTTTTAAAAAAGGAATCTAAAAGGTATAATAAACATAGCTATGGATGAGGATATAGAGATATATAACATGGTTCTTGTCATCAAGGTTCTTACAATCTGTGGTGAAAGACGAGCTATACACATACAAAACAACTAGATAGAGAAGAAAGAATTCAGTACTTAATATATTTTATAAATTGTTTATGTGCATATATTCAGGTAGCAACAATATATGCTTCCAAAAATAAGTTCTATGAATCATTAGGAGGTGAGAGATCATATCTGTAATTATCTTGGAAGAGATGATGCTTAAAAAAGAACCTGAAAGGGTAGACTTGTGTGAGCATAAGCAAGGCACTATACTTAACCATTTGAGTCTCAGGTTTCCCATCTATAGAATGGAAATAATAATGCCTGTAGCCCCCACTTTAAGGAGTTGTTGTGTGGACTGGAGGAAATCATACATGTAAAACACATGGTTAATAAAAAAGCCACTATGTGTCAGCTCTTACTCTTCTGGTCAGCATGTGGGTAGGTAAAGTAAAGAGGAGAAGGACAGAAGGATCTATAATTTAGCATCAACCAAAACATGAAGAATTATTTTGTTTTCCTTTGGATATCAAGGCAAAGTAGGCCACGTGTTTCTGATTCTTTTATGCAAACAAATTACAAATCCATTATTTGGGGAGAGCTGTTTGGCCAGGGAGCTCTGTGTACTTCGCAGAAGATTTTATCCTTTGAAAAAAGCTGTCCTGATTTGCCATTGTTAATAAAATTTGTATCACACAATGTTCAAGTTTAGGACTCATTGGGATATAACCATTTTCCTATTCTCATCCCTACAAGGGTGCTTGTAATTGCCAATGAGAGCTGGAGCAGCCCAGAGGCTGATCTATATTCTTCCATTGTTTTCAATTGTCTTAAGCTTTCTCACTCCATATCTTAATAGCTTTCACTTATGAGGGGTAGTATGTAACACTAATATCCCCATTTGTCAATAATAATAATAATAATAATAAAACAATGATGTAACACAGAAGACAATAATGCTCATGGGTATGATGCTTTCTTGTATCATGACCCTACATACTTAGAACTCAATGTTTATGCACGTGTAAAAGTTTTGGAATTCGTTTCTGTCTTGCAAATACTTTTGACAACATGGACTAGCATTTAGAACAGTTAATAGACAAATTCCTTCTTGACACTAATAAAATATCCTAAATGAATGAAGATTCCCTATTGTCTTTAATTTGTGGAAGGAAAAAGCACCTCTACCACCCCCCAAGCCTCTTTGGGAAATTAAATTTGGCCTGAGGAGTTTTCTTTTCTTCATCAACCTGAGTCTTAATTGTTTTTTTTTTTTTAAACAAAAGTATCCCAAAGGGACATTTTTTTTTTTTCCAAACCAGAGGGGATGAAATGGGGGTGGGGGTGGGAAAAGTTACAATGGTTAAAAGGAATCTAAAATTTGGCCTAGATACAGGCTGCTTTGACATAGGAGAGAATGTGAGTTCATCCCATATTTTCCTCCTACTAGGCCCTAAAATATATATATATATATATATATATATATTTACACACATATAACTACGTGTGTAAAATTCAAGTCAATTCAATATACATTTATTAGCTTCATATATGTAAGATTCTTCTGGGGATATGGAGCTGAAAAGAGCAGCTACATTAATAATAATAATAATAGTTAATATTTATATAGCACTTTAAGGTTTGTAAAGTGATTTAAAAATATTTTATCCTCACAAAACCCTGGTAGATGCCAATTTTGCAGATGAGGAAACTGAGAAATAGAGTTTAAAATGATCTTCCCAGGGTTGCAAAGCTAGTAAGTGGAGAAGGACCTTGGATCTTCTTAGCATCAAGCCCGGTGCCCTGGCCAATACACTACCTATCAAGTTGCCTTCTAGTAATTTACAATCTATTGGTGAGATGCAATTTATGTAAACATAAATGCCATACAAGATTATAAGTGGGTCAGAGGAGAGTTACACAAAGTGATCTAGGAAAACTCAAGGAGGAAAAGAATGGTTTCATCTGAGGAGTGGAGGGAAGTAGGTAGGAATCAGGGAGGGCTTCATGGAGAAAATGGCACCATCCTCTTAATTTTATAATGCAGTCTTCAGGAATTTCCCACCCTCAGGTTACAAAAAGGACTTGGGAAGTGTACTTCTTCTACCTCTGTATTATAAAAATAGAAATCCTTATCTGAAAAGCCTGGAAATAGCATGAACCAGTATAAGATTATCTGCCTGTCTAGTTGAATGGTAGAGATGAAGCTTTTTTGCGAAGCCTGCCTTAATGAAACTGTCCCAGTTACCTCCTTTTCATTTTGTGTGCGTCACTGTCAACATTTTGTAGCCGAGTGTGTCTTTGTTGTCACTTTTTGACCCTGAATTCTTGTTGCATGACCAAGAATGGAAATTTTGGGGGGTTGTGCTGTTCATTGATTGGGTTGTCTTTTGGCATGAAAAGTGAATTTGCATACTCTTGTTCATGGATCAGTATAGTTCCTTACCTTCTTTCTTTTACCCCCTTGCCTTTCTCTCCCTCTACTTTTCTGATCTCCATTACTAGGACCAAGCACCACCTGCCAGGAAGATTCATGTGCCAACCAAGGGGTCTGCATGCAGCAATGGGAAGGCTTCACCTGTGACTGTTCCATGACCTCCTACTCTGGGAATCAATGCAATGACCGTGAGTAAAATCCTTTCATGTTTAGAGGTTTGGGGAGGGGTAGGAGCCTGGGAGAAGACTTAAGGGAAAAAGCATCATGAAGGTGATTACATTCTCTTCACTTAAAGCATTATGAGTTTCTCTTTAAATTCTTCATTTGGCATATACTTGAAAAGTAAAGAGATCACTTCTTCACTGAAAATGCTAGGGTAGCTTGTTCCATTAAAGTAATTAAAATAATTCAATTGTATTTTTTCCTTCCTACTTTTCTTCTTGCTTACATCAATGTTGGTTTTTTTTAAATGTGATTTTCATTATCATAGAATAATTATTCTTGCCCCCAAAAGGCAGAGTCTTGTATCATACAGCACATTTTTTAAAAATGGTATTTGGCTTTCCATAAAACTAAACTATTCTAGATGATTTCTTTTTACAATGTTCCATTGACTCTGTAAGGAGGATAACTAAGGGATGTCCTCATTTTCTAGGAAGAGATCCAGAAATCCCATGACTTCACTGAATGCTGAAGTCTTTAGTTTCCTTTACTGCTTTGTTCAGATAGAGAAGCATATATTATTTCTGTGTATACATTTGTATAACTACGTGTGTGTAAGAAGTGAAAATGCTCATTATCTATATAGTTTGTACCAAAGGAAAGATTCAGTAATCTTATTTCATACTGGAGATTCCTATTTAAATTATCTTTCTTATGTTGCCAAGAAAGGTGCCATTATGGTAGAAATGATTATAAACAAAAAGGATAGATAGATAGAGATATAGAAATATATCTGAATATATAGTGTTACATTTTCACATATCTTTGTCTACATTGATATCTATCATATATGTCAGTTATAGATAGATAATATAAAACAGCAAGAAAGATACTAAAACAAATCTATGCTAATATTTTTGGTACACTATATAGAAAATATATAATATATACATACATATGTATATGATATAGTCCCATGAATACAATTAAGGTCCATAGGTCATCTTCCTTGCTTGCACCACTCTGGTTAAGGAAAATTACTTCTTAAAATTTCTAAGCACCTACTATGGAGAATTTGGGAGAAAAACCTGAACTGTACCTGCTGGGCGTTAGTTACCATCTGATTTCAAAGTCCATAGGTTCTCATTAAATCCAGGACAAATTACATCACTTCTTGGGCTTATTTATAAATGCATGTGATATATGAATGAAGTCTGGAGCATCCAAAGTAATCCAGTGCTTTTATTCAGAAAACACCCAGGCATTAATTATATACCTGTTTATCTCTCCCTGGTGTCTTATTACTCCATCATTTTATCATGTGAGATTTTCAGTTCTATATTTATCTTTGCCCAATTTTTCTCTGCTGCCTCTCTCTGTTCTTCCTCTTAGTCTCTCCTGTTATACTAAGGAGAAACAATTGATGAAGTGGGAAGTACAGAGAAAAAGACCTTGAAATGTGTTAGGCCGAATAGAAACTTGCTTTTCTATAGCCATAATGCACAGGATTTGCTGTCTTCCACCTTTATAAGATCCCCTACTGATGCTGGTAACCATTTTACTAGGGCTCACAGGTATCAGAAGTCTTCATTTCCTCTGATGTGATTTGAAGGTTGCTTCGAACTTTGTTTCTGGAGGTTAAAAAAGCCCCCTAGAGTCTGTGGGGAGTACTCTGCTTACTCTTTTCTCCCCACTACAATTCTCTGTGGTTTTGTTGGAGTCACAGCCAAAAGTGTTTTCCCAAAGATTAGAAACATATATTTTCACACAGGCGTTCTTTTCTTAATAGTTAAGTATTGGTGTATTTGGTGTATATGCATAAATATGTATGTGTACATGGATGTATATATGAACAGTGATATGTATATGTATATGTGGAATATGGAAAAAAAAGAAAGGTAAGTTATTCCAGCGATGGCAAGGAGATAGTTCTGTAAAAAATGCTTTAAAAGGTAAGTGAACTTTTATTTATCTAAAAACACCTTTCTAACAATGATAACTTTTCCTACTGCCAGGTATTCATTGCTTGCCTAAGAACGTCCTCTAGTCATTTTCTGTTTCCTTGGATTTATTCCAATTGCTGCTAAGAGCAGATTGTGTTAGTAACCATGAACCTTGTGGCTAGCTACAGCATGACCTGACCTGCATGAATTCACCAAAAGAGAATAAAAAAGTGAAGCTGATGTTAGGGAGAAAATTGAATTGTATGAATGGTATTTACTTCTCATTACACAGAAATTTCCTTATGAAATTCAGGTTCAAGGACACTGAGTTTTGCTTCCTTTATGGAAATGATCAAACACCACCATGTTGATTTTCCTGGAGCTACCACAGCCTGTTATCATTAGTGTTAGAACTTGCTTGTTCTTTGGCCTAACCTCCCCAAAAAGAGTGGTGTGTGGCCTTAAAAAAAATGAAACAGGCAGGACAACCTAAGAGTAGGATCTCAAACATATGTGCTTGAATGATGTGGTGCAATGCATCCATAGAATTTAGATACTTAAGTCATGACTGGAAAGTAAGGGAGTTGTTTTTTCATCAAACACATTGGAACTTCTATATCCAGATAAGTGTTATCCTTCAGAGTGTTTGTCTTGGCAGCCTTTCCACTTATTCCACTAATGTTGCTATTGCTCAAAATGTATTTTTAACTCCTGTTTTGGAATTGCCTTCCATCCAGTTTTTGTAAGCCTCACTAGAAAATCAATTCCATTTCCTTATGCGCATAGCTCACAGACCATTATTTTCTATAGCTATTTGACTCATTAAGAGTTGTAATTTGCTGGTGCCACACATACAAATGTGCAGAATATGTAACAGGATATTGAATCCTCTGCCTGCTGTGACATTTACATGCTCATTCTTGATAAAACTTTGGTAGCTTCGCCTGAATTAGGATTTGCCAAACTCTTGTAGCTTCAATATCACCAAGAGCATTAGGAAGAGAAAGAAAATGGGTACAGAAAGAAAGGAAGTAGAAAACAAAGAGGGAGAGGGGGAAGAAAGGAAAGGAAAGGGATGTTATAGAATAATCAATTTTTACTAGTAATTTTCTCTGTTAACTAGAATGACAGAGATGATCCAATGGAACTTAGTGATTTTTCCTGAATGATAGAAATTATTTGAAGCTTAGAAAGGAGTTGCATAGGTATATCTTATGAGATTTTTGAACTCGAGACCTTCTGAACTGTGTACCAAAAGGGATATTTGTATAGTATTTGAACTAATAAGCAATTTCTCCAATACTGACTACCTTCAGGACAATAACTTTATTCTCAATAATGGTGAATAAAATTCAAGAGAAACATTTCTGAATTTCTATAAGTGCTTTCTTACTTTAAGATTTTTAAAAACCAAATAATCTGTAAGGGGGGGAGGAAATAACCTGCTTCCTTCTGGATTATTATATCCTGTGATCATCATCCTAAAAAGTAGCAATTCTTTCCTATAGCACTGGTTAAATTAACTCATGATATTGTTTT
Organism: Pseudochirops corinnae; assembly: GCA_028646515.1. Taxonomy (NCBI): domain Eukaryota; kingdom Metazoa; phylum Chordata; class Mammalia; order Diprotodontia; family Pseudocheiridae; genus Pseudochirops; species Pseudochirops corinnae. Next base: position 68,516,441 of record CM053589.1, on the reverse strand, counting down.
GGGTCTTCTTTTTCTTACTGCTGAATTGAATCGTGTTTGCCTTGAAGGTTTTTGAGGTATGGCCAGGTACTATCTCTTACCAAAATATATCCAGGAATCTCTTCTTGTTAAGTAGGAAAATAGATTTACTTTTCAATGATTTTCTTTGAACTGATGTAACAATATGATTCGGTGTAACTATTAGTACATTTTAAGAGGGGGAAATGACTCAGTTTCTAGACAAAGTAAAGAGGGATACACAAAATGAATGATGTATTATTAGTTGAGTGTTTGGGGTAAGGTAGGACAAAGGAAAATGCTTTATGAGTTCTTACAGCTACGAACACAAAGTTCCTATTTAGTATTTTACTTCATAGTCTCAGTGAGTGATCACTATGCTTTCAAAGATTCTGCTAAAAAGATTGAATGGAAAAATACCACTTAAGTAAAAAGATGAGTATGAAATATCTACATCTGCAGAGCCAACTGGTGGTGCAGTGGATAGAGCACTGGCATTGGTGTCATTGAGTTCAAATCCTGCCTCAGACACTTCCTGTATGACCCGGGGCAAGTCATATAACCTCGGTTTTCACAACTGTAAAATGGGGATAATAACGGCACCTACCTCTCGGGATTGTTATGATACTCAAATGAGACGATATTTGTAAAACTGTTTAGTACAGGGCCTCATTGGTACTATACTATATAAGTTCTTATTTCAGTTGGTACTATATAAATTTTATTTCCATTCTCTTCTTCCTCATATCCCAACTCTGCCACTTACTAAGTGTGACCCTGTTCAAATAATTTACCTTCATGTACCTAATATGTCATAAGGGGTTGGAACTTGTACTGGTAATTAACCTATTTGCACACATCCATTTCCCAGGATTGTCCCATGACTCAATATACTTTAGATCTTGTATTTGGGGTTCTCCTAAATCTGATCTCTTCTTTGAAAAATATTGACCCCCCATTTCATTTGCGTTTTAAGCATATTAATAATGAACTCTCTCCCTTGTCCTCCTGTGACAAAATCGTGGGAATCCATTATGTCATCGGACAAGTGGGAAACCTGATTTAAGGTCTGTATCACCATGCCATGTATTTTGCTAATAATTTTCCCCCTCCTTGTGCTCTTGGACCTCTGCTGTGCTCTGCACCTCCAAAGTACTTTGTCATTTTTCACCACCATTTTACAAAAAGTGGTAGCTTTTAACAGGATTCAATAATGCTGTCACCTTTTAAGCCATCTTTGGCAACATTTGTTTCATGATTCTGAATGCTTTACTATGGGCTTCCCTGCAATCTCTGTCCTCTTAAGCATCTTGACCATGTGGATTGACTTGTGGCTTATTAGACCCACAATGCAGATCAAGTTTATGTTACCTTGTTTTTGTTGATTAGGGAAAAAAAAAAAAAAAGTCCGATTCTATCCAGGTCCTCAGACCTCTTGCAAGCTACTGTCTTGTGGTAGTTTTCAGGCTGGCAATTCAGGTCAGGCCACTTGTTTGAGAAATTGCCAGACTGACACTGGTGTGGTAATAATAGATGTTCTTTGCTTGCAACAGATCGATAATGAGCAGCTGTGGTTGGAGCAGACCATGGAGTGTGAAGCACCTTTTCAAACACTTTTGCTGGAGTGGCTGTTAAGCCACTCTGTTGGTTATTGATCGGCCTTTTGCCTTTTTACTTATTGCGTAGGTTTATTTATTTATATTTTTTAATGTTGGGTGTAATATTGATCATAACTGTTAAAACCACACTCCCCATTCAGACTTTAGGAAAAATAAGGGAAACTTATGTTAGCATGTGTAAAAACACTTAAGTAAAGCATATCTATACATGAATATCACTTCCTACACACATGTACCTACACAAATATTTACATCTCTTCCCTTTAGTGCATCTTCCACAGAGCAACTCAATTACTTTTCTGTAACTACAAATCTAACCGTGTCATTCTCTTCCTTAATAAACACCTGTGGCTTCTTGGGTAGTAAAATATACACTCTTCTGTTTAAAATCAGAGCCCTAAACAATGTGATCCCAACATATTTTTCCCAGCATCATTTAGTGCCATTGCAATACTTACAGTGCTCATGGTCATGATAAATATACCAACTGTCACTATAAATATTCCTACATGGTTCTGGATTATAAAATATAACAAACTCTCCATAGAGAGGACAGAAGCAAAACATTTATTCAGACACCAGAAAAACAAATCTATCACAGCAACATAGAAGTTAAAGCATCACAACGCAGCAGAGTCATACCATCCTTTAGCCTTCACACAAACCAACATAAGCCTAGCTGTCCCAGCAGGTGGCAAAAAGCCAACTTTTTCTCACAAGCCTGTCTATCTCCTTGCCTGAGCCTCTTCTCTCTCTCACCATCTCTGGGGCTCTGACTCCCAGCTTCCTATGGGCTCTGCTCCAATTTTTAGCAAACTCCTCCCACCATAAGCTTCATGTGACTACATATAGCCTGTTAGGGGGCAGAGTTTATTTTCAAAGCAAAGAAGGTCTTCAAATTCTCATTACCATTACACATCACTGGATAATACCAATCCCCACACTTCTGTTCTATGATTTAACCAAACTGACCTCTCTGTTCCTCAAAAAAAAAAAAAAAAAAAAAAAGGACATTCCTCCCTCCTTTCTGTGCCTTTGAAATAGCCCTATTTCATGCCTTTAATACAACCAATTCTCACCACTATCTCGCAGAATTTGGACCTTCTTTGGTGATGCTCCTGGAGCATTTTTTTTCTGTATAAAACCTTTGCTTATCCCCTCCCTTGTTCCAACAACTTCTACGTCCTTTGCCCCCAGTCTACCTTGTATTTAAACTCTTTATTTTTATTTTGCATATGTCTTTATGTGTTGTAATAGGCTTGTGTAACAACAAGCACCCTAGCATGCCTAGGGCGGCTACTAGCACAGGTTCTTAGATCTGCTTTGCTAAAGGAAAGCAACTCAAAATGGGTTAACAATCTTACTTTAATCAAACATATCATTTACCTAGTTCAGGGGGAAAAGTCAGCACCCTGAACTTCAGAGAATACAAACAGAAGTTACAAACAAACAGAAAAACAGATCAGCAGA
>CM053589.1:68465250-68512855 GCA_028646515.1 Pseudochirops corinnae | reverse complement strand
CTGGCACCACAGGCTCCACGTGACCACATTCAGCCTATTAGGGAACAGAGTATACTTTCAAATATCCAAGGGTCCTCAGAGTCACGTAGCCACTTTAGCAAAGGGCCTAGGGTCAGGGAAGATCTTCAGATTCCCATAACAGCTTGGAAGTTGGCCCCACATGGATGGGGAAACTCTACTTTTGAGAGGAAGGATGCTCCCCTTGTGGGTGGCTTGAAGAGAGGTGGAAGAGACATCTTGAGGCTCTTCTTCCTCTACCCTTATCCAAGGGAGGCTTTCATACCTGCCAGGAAGGGAAACATATTGGTCTTAAAGGGAAAGAGGGTAGAAAACTAGAATTATATCTATTGCTCTCTTAAATATTCATCATTTAAGGGGATATGAGGGGCAGCTAGATGGCCAGGCCTGAAGTCAAGAAGACTCATCTTCCTGAGTTCAAATCTGACTTCAGACACTTATTAGCTGGGTGACCCTGGGCAAGTCACTTAACCTTGTTTACTTTAGTTCCTTATCTTTAAAATAAGCTGGAGAAGGACATGGTAAACCATTCTAGTCTCTCTACCAAGAATACCCCAAATGGGATCATGAAGAGTCGGAAACAACTTAAAAATGATTGAGGGACAACAAAGGGAATATGATCATTCCATTTAGATTTCACTTTGCCATTTTGGAGGGAAGGTATACCCCAAGCTCTATATCTAAGACTTGATTCTTTTCTCACCTAATACCAGTTCCACAATGAACATAGTGAATAGCAAAGAAGTCATTTATCCAAATCAAATCAAAACAGAAATCAAAGGAGGCATACCCAGGAAAACATATTTCAGACATTATAGAATGAAGGAACTCTCCCATTGGGAACAAGATAATTCAGTTCAACCAAGACACAGCATCTCCTTGATCTCATCCAAAGAGAAACTCCCTAAAGTCTCTAAAGTAGTAAGCTGGGGATAGGGACATGATGAAGACTACCAGCTCCTCTCATGTCTTCCCAGAATCTTATCCTACAGCAATCTGAAGTGGGGTTGGCTTTCTCCATCTTCTCTTTATCCAAGTTGTGAACTGCCTAGACATGGTGTACTCCGAGAAGATTCTGGCTTGGGGAGTACTCTGCCCCACCCCTCACACAAGTCAGGACCTTTATCTCCACCAATAAAGAGAAAATCACTTAACACTGGGCTTTAGAGTGTAAGCTCCTTTCGAATAGAGCTCAGGTGGTTCAAGGATCACTGCCTTTTGTTGGCTTTTTTAGCTATAAAATTGCACTGCTAATTCATCTTAAGCTTGTACTTCCCTAAAACTCTGAGATTATTTTTTCAGACAAATCAATTTCTATCTATGCCTCACCTATTTTATATTTAGAAAGTTGATTTTTTTTTTAACAGTCAAGTATAAGACTACATTTAGTCAATAAATACTTATTAAGCATCTACGTGCCAGGCACAGTACTAAGTGCTGAGTTTACAAAGAAAGGCAAAAGACAGTCCCTGCCTGGAGGAGTCTTATGAAGGATGACAATGCATAAAAAGAAGTATTTATCACTAATGAATTTCACCTTGTTAGACTTAGGCTAATATTCTAGCTTGTCAAGATCCTTTTGGATTGTGATTGTGTCATCTACTGTGGTAGATATCCTTCCCATCTTTATCTCATCTATCAATTTGATCAGCATACTGTGTATGTATGTGTCTACTAGCTCTTTATAGTCAATGATTCCCCTACTAAATATTTGCCAGCCATCTCTTTAATGATATATTCTAAAATTTTCTAAGGAATTGAAATCATCTTCACTGTCTTATATTTTTCAGATTCTGTTCCCTTTTCCTTTTTGAAAATTTGGACTTTACTTTACTCTTTTCCAATACTGTGACAGTTCTCTCATGATCTTTCAAATATCACTTAAAGTAGCTTATTAGTCACATCTACCAATTCTTTCAGGACCCAAGGATGTAGTTCATCTGAGCCAGGTGACTTGAATTGATCAAGGGCAGCTAGTTCTCATACTATCTCCTTAATTATCTTAATTATCAACTCCCTGTTAGTCATTTCTGTTCTGTCACTTCCAGTATAAAGGTCATTTTTCTTTGAGCAGCTCTACCTTGTTCCAGTTGTCAGTTATCATCCCATATACCAAGTAATGGCCTGATCCCTTTTCCCCCAAATGTAGCTAAAAACAAACACAGAAAGCTTTCTGTTGTCTTTAGCTTTCCTTCTGAGTCTAAGCTCACTCTAAGTTTTAACAATGCTCATAATATTTTTACAGAACTGTGACATGTTCATATTAATCTTCTATTACCTAGCTTGGTTTCCATACTCTGTACATTTCTTTTTTTCTAACCTAAGTTGTTTGGTAAATTACCTATATATCCCCGTTGATCTCCAAAAAAATCCCAATTTTTCTCTTCATTTAGTTATTCTCCTTTGTGGAAACGAGTGTCTCCCATCCCAGCAGTGTAGATGCCCTCTGGCACATTTTCGTTCATGGCACCCTACCTATCAGTTATCCTTATATCCTTCCTTTGAATACTTTGAATTCTACTCTTCTAAAATCTAGGATATATGTCAGATTTCCTCTCTATTGTCATGCACCCTATGATAGAATATCCACTTCCCCCATGGTTCCCATTCCTTAGCAATCAATTCCTCCCTATTGGATCTGGTTGCTCTGCCTTTTGAAGGATGAGATGATTATCAAGGCAAGTTTAAGTGTTTTTAGCTGCTCTGTAATTGGGGGAGAAAAATAGCTCCATTAGATGTCCGGATAATTAAAGCCTCTCATTACTTCTATATCATGTCCTCATGCCATATATTTGCTTCCCAAATACCTCGTCTATTTCCTTTTTCTGTCCAAGTGGTTTGTAGAATACTCCAATCACAATTCAGTTCTGTTTTTTCCTCCTTTGACCTTCATTCAACTACTTTTCAAGTTTAGCACCCTATTTCCCTGAATATATGAACTGTTTAAACCCTTCTCCCATGTATTTGCATGCAATACAAGTATATATAACATAGTATCACCAGTATTTAAGTTGTTATAACACATATGTCTAACCTCTCTTGCTCATAATGAAATGCTGCGTGAGTTTTCAGAGTCATCAAAAGAAACACTCAAAGTTTGACTAGACACTTTCTGATTGATGTATTGTTTTATTAATTCTACTTAAGTCAGTTAATAGAGTTTCATGATTTCATCAAATGAGAAAATATGTTTAAAGTGCTTTTTAAAACATTATATAAAATTATGGGATTTATAATTGCAAGCATTCTTAGATGGCATCTAATCCAAGTCCCTTTACTGTACTGTACTCCTTCCATTTTGAAAATTAGGAAACTTAAGTCCAGAGCAAGGAGGTATCCTCCACAAAGCATACAGGCAGCAACTTTGAGTTATCATCCTCCTCAACATAATTTATGTTTTTTCACTATATATACTAAAAAGAAAGCTTCAAATAAGATTGAAGGTCTGTTTGTAATTTGTTTTCCAAAAGGACAACGCCCATAAGCATTAGTGACTAGAATCATGGAGTAACCCTTGGAACTGTAATTTCAGATGAATAGTTACTTTTTCTAAGGACCCTATGCTTGTTTAAGTTTGTTATGGGTTGCTAGAATTTGTGACCTTCTGATTTTCATTTTTAGCCATCTCTAGTTTGATTTACTTGAAGATCTTTATTGCTCATGTTTAATTATGACCATTTGTTTCTAATGTGCCTGGCTGATTACTTATTGATAGTGATGTTAATAACCTACTGAGATTATTGGAGAGCAAGAAATAATTTTTGCATATGCTCTGCTAGTCATGTGTTAGTCATATTTTTCTTTGCTTTTTTCAATGTAGCCTTGATCATTTCTTATAAAGACTTTCATACCCAAAGGCAAAGAATGCATGAACTGTTTTATCTTGCCCTGGAAAATAGGGTTATTAATAATCATAGTAGCTGACATTTATAGAGCACTTCTTAGGATTACAGAAGGCTTTGCATACATTGTCCCATTTGTTCTTCACAATACCCTTCTAAGGTAGGTACCAGAAGCATCATTCTTTCTACTTTCTAGACAAGGAAATTGAGTCTCAGAGATATAATGTGATGCCTGCATTCATCCAACTAGTAAATATCAGAAGTGAGATTCAAATGCAGGTCTTCCTGATTCCATATACACTTCTTTCTGGTGTAGCTACACTCCGCTATTTCTGTTCATGTTACTTTAACCCTTATCCCCTCTATGGAATAATTTCTGAACTCCTGAAGTGCAAATTAAGGGGGAAGAGGAAACCGATAGCCTTTAGTGTAGATCATTGTCAACTTTAAGGTCTTGCTGTCAAAAACCTATGAATTTTGATCCTGACAATGTCCCCCTGTTCAGTGTTGGGTAGTTCATTTCTTCACCTTATGTGTCTTTTTTTTTTTTTTTTTTTAGTATAATACTTACCTTACCCGAATATTATAGGGATTAAATAACATGGCTATAGAGTTTGGGCAATCTTAGTGCAAGGATCTCTTGTGGATCTCTGAGTATATTAGTACTTTAAACATATTGACTGTTTTGGAGTAAAGGGCAATATGCCATATTCATGTGGCTTATGGTTTAAAATATTGCTGCCAATTGCGAAATACTTCTGTCAAAATGAGTCACCATCCCATAGCCATTAAAACTCACTGAACCCTTGGGCAATATTTTATTTCTATTGCTTTTTTATTACAGTTTTCATTTTATAATCTTTAACATTATCTTTAATTTCCTACTTGTACCTTTGGAATATGAGTCTGAAGCCAATTTGTTCCTTGGCAGAATAAAAGGCAGGGTTGGGTTGAATTTGGAAGCCTAAATCACCCAGGAAGCCAGACTTCTCACTGGGATTGGGTGATTTTAGGATAAATCTAGGAACTTTAGTTCAAAGGCTAATTCTTAAGTTTCTAAGAGAATTAAGAAATCTGAAAATGCTATATACACCAAGTAGATAACATTTGAATAGAATGAATCAATGTTATTGTTCAGTTTCATTACCTATTGTGAAGTTGAGGAAAAGTTGATGTGTTGTGGGCCCTAGAAACTATGCATTGACTTGATGAAACAGTCTTTAGGAGAGAAGGAAGTATTTCCTCCAGCTAAGCAATTTAAAAAATGCTTTCTGCGTATTCATACAATTTAGCTTGTGAAACCATAACTATCAACAAAGCAAAATGAATAGAATTATCCCTTCTGTGCTGGAAATATTTGAGCATCAAATAACCGTTCTTCATTTATTTTCCCCCTTGAAGATTGGATTTATGTTACTTTATCTTTCTGGGTATGCATGCATGTGCCAAGTGTTACTTAACTTGGACCATAAGTTCCCTGGAAATGGCTGGGACAATACTTATAAGGGATAGTATGGTTCTCAAGAAAACTTCAATGCCTTTCACAAAAATTTTTAGAGGTTCTATATCAGAGTCCCAAGTTAACACAGCTTCTAAAGTAGTCCTTGCATTTGTGGCATGTGAGTGTTATCACCAGCTCCCAGAATTCCATTTTTGAGAGCCCTGGAATTTCACCCTAAGCCAGTCATCTTATTGACAAAGAAGTGGACATTTTTCCATGTGGCACTTACAATGAGGACACGTGTCCAAGGAATGCTTTCTTTTCTCTCTAAGTAAAATTGGAAATTTTATTGTCAGTGTTTGTCTTTTTCTCTTGCACATTCTTGACAGGAATCTTCTGTGTATAAGACTACATCCACATATCTAATGACTTTTAAGTGGGTTGTTTTGGTTTTTTGCTCTCTTAAGTTATGGTGGAAAATAATCACTTTGCCAAACTTTCCAGTCTCTTTTCTCTGTGTCAGGCTTGTACAAGAAGATATGGAGGCTTACCTCATAGGATGAGATTTCCCTAAAACTAATAAGTATAATGAAGTAGAGATGAAAAGCATTTCTATGGGTTTTGTTGGGGAAATGAAAACCTTTGGTGCTGTAGATCCTGGGAAATACAAAACATGCAAATTCCATGAAATTCATACACCTTGGGTCAAATACTCCTTTGGTTCGACTTTAAAGGGCTATTCAACTAAACTTGAGTTTCTCTCCAAAATTATTCTCAGGAGGTTGAGTATGAAATGATAACATCTAGTTTTGATCTTATTTCCTATCAAGAGTACTACATACTCATTGGAATCAAATTAAATCCAGACCCTGAGTAGTAAGACATTTTTCATAACCATCATGATAAAATTTTGTTTTATTTGTTCAACAAATGTTTGTTGAACACCTACTCTGAGCAAAGCATTGTTTGGGGACATGGAGGAAGAATACAAAGATGAATAAATCAGGATCACTGTTCTCAAACATATTATTGTCTAGTAAAGAAAATAAGATGGATATACACAAGGGTGAGTGTGGAACCATCAGAAGACCTCTGATGTCCCTTCCACATCAACTTCTATGGTCTTGTGATATGAAGTAACTATAATGGGAAGAATGTGATAAGTCCCACAGGAAAGGTACACATAGCTATGGAAATTCAGGGGAGGGAAAAATGGTGGAATTAGATTGTCATAGAGGAGATGACATTGGAATTACGTACTGACAGGCAGATAAATTTAAACAATAGAATCAAGATCAAAGTGCATTCCAGGTAAAAAGTATAGTGTGTGTTTTGGTTTTTATTATTATTATTATTATTAAAAATAATATTGAGGGGGTAGCTAGGTGGTGCAGTGAATAGAGCACCGGCTCTGCAGTCACGAGGACCTGAGTTCTAATCTGACCTCAGATACTTAACACACACACACACACACACACACACACACACACACACACACACTAGCCATGTGACCTTGGGCAAATCACTTAATCTCAATTGTCCTACCTTCCCCCCTCCAAAAAAAGCAAAAAAAAAAAATGTATATTGAGTCTAAAATAAAATTTTAAAAAATAATAATAGCCAGCATTTATATAGTGCCTGAAGTTCTGCAAAATGTTTTAAATATGTTATCTCATTTGATCTTTACAACAACCCTGTGAGGTGATTATTATTTTTATCCTTATTTTACAGAGGAAGAAATTGAGGCTCAGAAAGAGTAAGTGATTTGCCAGGGTCATAGAACTGATAAGTGTCTGAGGTAGAATTTGAACTCAGGCCTTTCTGACTTTGTTTCCAGCATCTCATCTATTACATTCTTTATCCATTTGTACAGCCACTTTTAAAGTTTCCTTAAAAATCATTTTTGTCTCCCAGAGCCTTTGTTCCAGGATTTCATAGAGTTTTGGAAGTTTGGTTTCATCTCAGGTAATCAATTGGCAAGCAGGTATATCCCTGTAATCATAAGGCTGAGATGCCTGCTTGGGCCACAGATCAAACATTCAGCTGCATTGGAGGTCAGTTGGCATGAGGTATCCTCTGTCCATCTGGGTCCCAAGTCTGGCTGATCTTTCTTCTCTGAAGGAGAGTATTGTCAGGGAAGAACCATTTCTGTATCTTTTAAAAGAATAGAATCTCACATTTTTCTCTTGCCACCAGTTCCCATATGGTTACCTCACACTGGCACCAAAGAGAAAAAAACTAATTACAACTTATATCCATGGCCAGGCACAGAGAAAAAGCCTTTCAAAATGGGACTGGCAATCAGTCACGTGTATTCATATACACCTGTCTTTTGTCACAAGGCTAAAAATAAAAAGTCCTAGTCCAGCAAAAATGCAAATTCAGTGGAGATAGAGAAAAGCATGAGTTTTCCTAAGGGAAAATATGTGTTTTTCATGTTGGTAGTTTCTATCTTTCAGTACCCACAATGAACATATATACATTGTATACAGTTAACTTATTTAACTTCTGTTTAGATTAATTCAGTGCATTTTTCATTTATAAAAAAGTAATAAACAGTAAACCCAGCCAGAGCCAAATCTTATAGCTATTTCCCAGTGTGGGGTAACAATTTGCTTTTGGTTTATTCCTTTTCCTTAGTGATTCCTGGATATAGTTATATTCTATTTGTGGAGTATTTTGGTCACTGCTTTTACATTCATATTGTTGAAGGTACTAGAGGGAAAATGAAAATATAAACGTGGAGGGTACTCTTTTTTGAAGACTTTAATATTAAGAAATTTAGGATCATAGATTTAGAGCTAGAAAGTACATTAGGGATCATTTGGTCTCATTCTCCCATTTTGCAGATGAGGAAACTGAGTTTCAGAGAAGTTGTGCGATTTGTCCAAGATCATACATATAGCAATTGGCAGAACTAGAATTTGAACCTACTTCCTTCATCTCAAATACAGCAATGAACCATGTGATCTCTTAGTAGTCATGTAAAATTGTTACTATCCCAAAGTCTGATTTATTGGTTCTTTTCTCCATACATTGAAGGAAATGCAGAAATGTAACAAATATGTGAATTTACTTTGCTTGACTACACTTTCTTGTTACAAGATTTTTTTTCTTTTTTTTCTATGGGGAGATCATTTGGAAGGAAAAGGAAAATTAGCATTAGTGTTACCAAAACAAGAAAAAAGAAAGAAAGAAGGATAGTTAAAATATTTTAAATTCATATAACAAGAAAGTTCAGAAGGATGCATAGACAAGCAGGACAGCTTTGAAAATAACATGTTGAATTATTCCATATTTTTAAGCAAACTGTATATAATGGAGATTCATGTTTCTGTTCTAATATGTATGTGGAATTTTTCTTTTCCTTTTCTTTATTTCTTTCTCTTTTTTTTTGGAGATGACGGTTAAAATCAGAATTTTTAAAAAAATGAAAGTGATGATGGGTTAAGAAACTACCTTAAAAAAGCAATGGAAATGGTGAAATAAGGTTTCCATAGAATCTCTCTATTCCTCTTGAGCTGTGCTCCAATCCGGTATTTCCAGTTGTCTGTAGGGCAAGTCTTATTGCTGTATCGCATTCTGATGTCCAACGTTGAATTAACTGTATTCAGGCTTAAACAGCATACTATGGATGTGGTTTGAATATAGCAGGCTACTGGGGAATATCCTTCCTTTGCCATGTGTAAAGCTGAAAGCCCACACAAACAACTTTGTAGTCTCCTTAAAATCCCCACTTTCCATTGCTACCTAAAAACTTGTCTAGCTGGTCTTAAATTAATGATTTTGTTTTCATTTTATTTTCAAAGCAGCCACAAGATAGTAAAAGAATCTTATTTAACTATCACAGAAGGCAACTTACAGAGTTTCATTTCATAATTAGCCCCAAAATCATTATGAGTATGAGAATGTAAGGACTGAACCAGACAACTTCTTTTCCTGATGGTCCCTTTTTGTTTGTTTGTTTGTTTAGAATGGAGCCAGATGGAATGAAGCACATAGTCAGCCTTTTGATCCTTTTTTGAAATGTCACATTGAACACAAGAAAAACATAGGCAGAGAAAAACAGGGCACCATGGGGAAGATTCTTCTCATTCATTACCAGAGCTGTCTAATATACTAATTATTGCTTGTCATTTAGAAGGTGACTGCATATGGATCTCTAGTGGAGTTTATCTGAATGTGGATCTGAGACTCTGTAACATCACACGCCCAGAAGCCTTATATAATAGGTCCAGCTGTTGAACACTGGGAGATTAGACAAAAATCTTAACCACAGTTATTTAGATAATCAGCCCTAAGGGGCAAATCACAGGGAGCTGTTTGGTACCTGTGAAGCAGATCATATAGATGGATGGATGATTTCTGACTACTGGATATGTTTCAGAAAAAGTGGGGGTCTCCTGAAAGACATTTTCAGTTTCTTGTAAGCTGAGCATTCTAAGAATACTTTTTTACTTGAAGTATCCCCTCATGCTTATAAAGAGGCGTTATGTGAAATAGTATTTGGCATAAAGAGAAATGGATAAGTTATTTTAGGCAAGGTAAGTTTATATGTTTTCAGTTCAGTCCCTCTGTTTAGGTTTTTTATTGGACAGTAAGGAGATGCTCATAGTCCATTTGTGAGAGATTTACTTCACCAAAACAGGTGACATTCAGTGAGAATGCAGTTTTGGTTCAGTTCAACACAGTTCTCCTGCTTCTGAGTTGTTCATCATGGTCCAAAGGTCAAGCATCAGAGAGGAGCCTTAGTCTCCTGAGATAATTAAATTCCACAGGTAGTTTTAGTATCTTTAAAGGAAAAGATCTAGCCCAGTTCACATGACAGGGGACTATGGTAGATATTCCTTCTACCATAATATATAAAAAGTCTCACTTGAGAATTATCTCACTCTTTTATTTAGTTCATTAACTCAAAAAAGAAATAGAACTGCACCAAGAAGGGGTTCTAGGTCAGAGTACCTCACCAATGGGAAAATGGGACTGCAAGGGATCTTTCAGGGTAAGGAGCTTGGCAGAATGTTGTTTCAGGTAGAAAAGACCATAAGCAAAGAGAAAATTCTAGGGTAAGAAGTCTACAGAGTCAGAAGGAGAACTTGAAAAACAATGTTATAACTTACCATATTATGACATCCTGGATTTTCACATTCTCTTTTGATAATATATGTTTGGAACTGGGAGACATGGTGAGTAAAAAGTGAAGGTAGCATTAACCAGTTTAAGTGAGTAGGAAAATGGTTGGAGAGAGAGAGAGTGAAAGAGAGAGGGAGAGAGAGAGAGAAAGAGAGAGAGAGAGACAGAGGGAGACAGAGACAGAGAGACAGAGACAAAGAGAGAGAGAGACAGAGAAAGAGAGAGAGAGAGACAGAGATAAAGAAAGAGAATGAGGGCTACACTGAACAAATCTCATACACTATGTCTCAATAGAATTTTTTAGTGTTATTGATTGGAAAATTTGGAAAGTATCTCATTATTTTAAGTATTTCATTAATCTGTTGTCTATAAGGGAACAATAATCTACATTCAGTTGATATCATAACTCCTTTTATTTTTTTCTTGACTGTCTTTCAAAATAACAACTTTCATGTCCTATTCCTTAATCTTTCAATTCTTATGATAATCTACTTTTCCCTTCATAAAGGCAAAAGAAATGGCCGACTAGGCAAGACAAGCACATCTATCCCCGGCTTTTGTCTTAACGTCCAGGATGTATTGTGGAAGAATCTGTTTTCCATTATTTTTATCCTCAGAGCATTAGAGATTATAATATCCCCAAATATTCTCATATTCCCCTGATAAAATATGTCTTGGGAGGAGATGGGGAGGTGTGGAGGTCTATCCTTCTTGAACTTTTATTTTAGATTTATTTTAAATTTATTTCATTTTAATTTTAAACTTATCTCCTGAAGATCACAAATTTTAGAAGTTAAATGTCCATTATATAAATTATTTACATACCTATGACGATTAGGTAATCATAATCATAAGGTTATAATAATAAATAATAGTTAATTCAATACCTATGAGAAAAGAGTAATTCCTTTTATATCCCTTAAAATTACATATTTTAAGCTCCATAGTTTGTACCCTAGTTCTAGGTTTCCAGGATCTGATGAAGTAATAAGTGTTATGAACACTGCTCTCAGGAAGGGATTTGGGGTCCAATTCGATTCCTTTCTCAACTGTCAACTCTCAGTAGAGCCATATACCATAGAAGAGAGTGGCCAATAAAGTATAGAGATTGGTTGAATCACAGTAAAACTGGTTCAACTTTACTCAAGAGAGAGAATAGTATTTAATGAGGACTAGCAAGCACATTTTTGGGAAAAAAAAAATCAGATTCAATATGAACATATAAATCTAATAAAATGGCTTTTAAATAGATTGAAACAAATTATTAAGATATATGTATACACACACATATACATACATACACAACCATTTCTGCAAAATTCATCATAAATTTAATTGCAGATTGAATACATCAATAGATCTGTGATCTCTTCAAGGTAGGTATTCCCAAAATATCAGGGTGGAATGACCAGGACTTTGCCCCAGATCCTATTGGGAGTTTTTGAAAAAAAATGACATGTAACCTACTAGTTTCAAAGCCCCAAAACGAGAATGAAAGGAAAAGAAAAGAAAGATCAGGATGGGAAAAGAAAGAATAAGACGTGGATAGATCACTAGTCTAGTAGTGAGATAGAGGAAGGAAAAAGTCATGGCTTATTCTGGTCAACATCCTGGCAGAGAGGCTAAGGGAGACCTTGAGGTGAGACTAAACAGGGAGATCATTTCATTCACCTTAAATCAGGGGGTATTTCTTAAGACAAGGGGCAGCCAGGTGCCATAGGGCACAGAGCACTGGTGTAGGAAATCCTGAGTTCAATTTCAGCGTCAGGTACTTACTACTGTTTCTCTCTGGGCAAGACTTTTAACTTTGCTTGGCCTCAGTTTTCTCTGAAATGGAGAAAATGATAACAGCTACCTCCCAGAGTTGTGAGGATTAAACAGGAGTATTTGTAAAGAACTTTGCAAACCTTAAATTGCTATTTAAATGCTAGCTATTATCAAATGTCTACCATAGGGATGGTACTGTAAAAGAACAATTCCAGCCCTCAAAGAATTACTATCCTACCTGTCTATATCCTTCTATTAACATTCTATTGATCTGTATCTTTCTCTCTACTTCCATACTAATCAAGTCACACATGAGGATGGCCAGCCAAAAATAAAAATAAAAATTACTTTTCCCTTGCTAGTTTCTAAACAGCTTGCTCCTCAGTTCTTTTGGAGGGCTGGGAGCAAAAATCACACTTAAGTTTCAAACTCTGTTCTAGACATGATGGCCATCAGTTTCACTTTGGACACTCTCTAACATTTTTAAAAGATTGACTAGTTTCAAATTGAGAGAACTTTTCCATATAACAACAAAAAGTAGCCTCCCCATCTGGTCCTATGTATGATCTTTATCACTTCCTTATCCTAGTACACACACACACACACACACACACACACACACACACATACATACATACATACACACACACACATATTACTTGGGTGGCATCTGGAGAAGAGTGAATTATTATGTTCCCCTACACACACCAACCTCTCCAATAGCTAGAATACAAGGCACTGTCAATTGACATAATTATCACAGAAAGCTAAGCAACAAGTTCCTACATTTTGGTTTTAGCCAGTTTCATATTATTTATAATTTTCTAAATCTTTGTTAACCCTCATTATCTCTGAGGATAGCCTCTTCAGTAGTGGCTTTATGTAGACAGACAGTTTCTCAGTCTTGTGTCTCAGGTCTTCTTTCCTCTTCAATTAAGCCTGCCTCATTTATTATTATTTTTTTGTATTACGGTGACATTCAAAATTTCAAAGTTGACTTAAGGGTGCATTTTATGCTGCTTCTCTTGGGGATGTTTTGTGCTGGTTACAATTCTGGGTATTACAGCTAGGGATCAAGATTGAAATGCACCTATGCTTTATCTTGCTATCCAAGTCCTGTGTTCTCCCATTCATGATACTCAGATATTCAAATCTATAATTTCTTAGGTGAGAAAATTCTTTTCAGTGAGTTGTACCATAACCCATCCATTGCTTCCTGTTTTGTGAACTTTGTCTCATCTCTGATGTTTGGAAATTGATTTCTTATTTCATCCTATTAAATAAGTATTTTACGGGTTGAAAAAGACTACATTAATCTGTCCTTCTTTTGGCTCAGCAGATAGAAAATTTATTCATATTAAGTTATAGTAAACCATTAGATATTTTTAAGTGTGAAAAGTAATTTCATATTCTATTTAAAACAAAACCTTCAAATTCTTCTGAACTTGTCAGTAAGTACACCTCCCTCGCTTCCCTCGTCCCCCCTAAAAAATAATCGATGAGAAGAACAAATTCCAGAACTATCTTTGGTTCAGATGACCAGAGTGAGTACTGGCAATTTCTCATGCAAGCCTCAATTAATTAGATATGGTAAAGAATGTTCATAGAATCATCCCTCAACACCTAGCTTCAGACTACCATAATCTTCCTTTTGTCTTCTAATTAATCCAGATAAGTTACTCTGGGAATTCATACTTTTTTTTTCTTTATCCTGCTCTTTGTCATAAACTTAATATTCATATATTTATACTTAAAAGAAATTTTAAAAATTAAAAAAAACTTTTTGTGAGTCAGCATGTAACTAAACTTATTTCTGTCCTTATTTACCATTAAATATATATAATATAAATATATATAAGCATATATGTATTTATATAAATTCTTGTTTCATATTTAGTAGTAAATTTCTGAGGAAGGTTATTTCTCTGCTAATTAACATCTAAATAGCACAACAGGTATATAGTAGTGAGATTGGCAATGACTCTCACCTGGGTATTAAGAGAAATTATTTTCTAAATAACCAATTATTAAATTAGAATTTAAGCCACTTCCCTTTATTTCTTCATTCAGGGACTAGACCTTGTAGGCAGTCAGTCAGTCTTGAAGGATATTGCTGATAGATCATATTGCCCAAATTGTCTGGGTACGCACTCTGCAAGATTAGGTGGGACCCCGCCCAACTAGAAGAATTTACAAACAAAATCAAATCTAGGTGAATTCTTACCCTTAGGAAGTTATTCAGTGACCCTGCAGACCCTCTGTTAGAATTTAGGATGACCCAACTTATGAAGAATAAAACCAACCACAGTGATATGGGTAAAGATGGATTCCCTTGTCTGGATTGTTAGAGGTGGCTGAACTTCATGATCAAGTCATCTTTTCAGCCTGAGGAGCTGAAGACTTTTAGCCCACCTGTTCATTAATATGTCTGCCCTCCCATTGATTGTTCACCAATCAGGATTGATCTCTGCCTGTCAGCAGCACTCACTTTTCCAAAGGTGTTTAAACATTTGATGATTCACATTCTCTTTTTCTTTGGTTACCAAGAAAGACCACTGACCATCAATGTATTGATTATTTGCTAGTCTAATTAACATATTGATTATTAATTACTCAGAAACTCTGTCTCTCAGGCTTTTCATTAGTCTGAGTTTATATTACCTGAACTCTAAAAGGAGATGTGGCAGTATGCACACCACACCTAGACCCTCATATACCATCCCTCCATGCACACACATATATGGATATATCTATATGTGTATATAGATATAGATATATTATGGAAATCATATTTTAAATGAGGGGTAATTAAATCATGGGGAAAAGATTCTCCAGCAATAACTGACTTCCCCAGAAAAAATAAATTCCTAAATAGAAGTGCTTTTTCTCAGGAAATGTTTAGAAATCTTGTTCTATGAATGACAATCTAGTTTCCAAGGATCAAGTAAAGGCCATTTACAACTGGTACATAGGGATTTGAATGAAACAGCCCTAAACTGCAGTGACTTTTTACTTACACGCATGATTAAATCCACTTGTCACGTCTGGGCAGGAGAAACCTTCCTTTCTCTAGAAGTGCTTCGGGAGGTGTTTTGTGGGGGTGATTGGTTACTCATATTACAGAATACAGAGCAGGGATCATCCATCATTATCAAATGGGAGTATTTCATGTCATCTATCTTTGATGGGGACATTTGTGAAATTCTGTCCTTTCCCCCATTCTTGCTGCTGTAGTTGAAATTCATCTTATAAGTAGGGTGTATTTTTATTCTTTCCCTTTTTTTTTGCTTACTCCTTCACTCTTGTACCCTCCCTCCTCCACCTCTTCTGAGCAATTTCTGCAGACAGGTGACTGGTTCAGCCATCTGTCTCTTTGTTATAAATGCCCATGGTTTATCCACTCAGTTTTGCCTTGGAGTTAAATGAAGGCTCATTGGTAGAAAACTACATAAACCAACACACACATACTCACACACACACACACACACACACACACACACACTCACACACACACACAGATTGCAAGATAGTTATATGCTATTAAATTTTTGTAGGCATCTGTGTAGTGAATCCCTCCTGACTCTACTTCAAACAGGCAAATTCCTTGGGGCTCTGCTGATAACTTACATAGAAGTTTATTAAACTGTCCTCAGTGATGAATAATATGAAAAGAGACAGCAGAATAATAGGCCTTGGGCACCATCACTGATATCAAATTCTATGTCTCACTTAGGGTTAATCTGGAAGACTGATAGGCCTTTTTTTACCTTTTCTAGGTGGGATCCACTTCCCTATTAAAATAATTCATTCTTATCTTCATTTTTATTATGTTATATGATTTGTGTGGTTGGTAAGATAGAGTAAGAAAGAAGGACTATTTTTCTTAATTCATTGACTATGAATTTGAGACTAGTGACCTCATATCTATTTCTAACTCAGATCAAGTGGGGTTTTCTTATTTAAAGTAATGGAACTTCCTTTCTGTGTCCCAGATAGGACATGTAGTCTTCTTGAGATGATACTCTGTGTAAGAAATGAGGCAGTCACTCCCTCAAATGTAATGAAATCCGAAAGAAAATCTTTGAAACCTGATTGTCAAGTTTTGTGATTGTCACAATGTGAAGTATATGAAGTGTTCATGTGTGGAAGAAGGTGTAGAAATGTTCAGCTTGGCCAGGAAGAACTAGGGCCAGTGAGTCAAAGTCAAAGAGAGGCAAAATTTGGCTTTTGGAAGAAAAATCACCACCATAATAAAAATTAGAACTGTCCAGAAGGAAAGTGGGCTGCTCAGGGGGTAGTATGCTTTTCATCACTGGGGGTTTCCAAATGCTGGACAGATGATAGATTGTCAGGGATGTTGAAGAGATTTCTACTTAACGATATAGTTTTTCCTAATAAATATGCTATTTTATCACATTATGTTATGTTATAGAAATGCTTGTTTTATTCCATACATTAGAAATAGAATAAATATTTTTTTAAAAGTTTATATTGTACTAATGAATCTCTAGGATACTTTTCCAGCTCTGAGATTCTGTAATTAAAGAATCAACAGGGAGAAAATATCTACCTTAGAGCAAGTATACCTCCATGCAAAACGGTGTGTTAAAGAAAAATCTAAGAGTTCGTACCCAGGGAGACTGACTTGTGATATTACTGACCTTTCCAAAGGGAATTAGTTAGAATCCATAGAAGGTGAAGTATAGATGGCCAGAAATCTCAGCCAGTGAGAATTTACTGCTATAAGAGGGTACTTGGCAAGCAATATTTTCTCCAGATGGTTTTCAACCCACCCATCTCTATTTACGTAGAGGCCTCAAGTGTTTGTGTTATTAGACTTGGGAGATAATAAAAGGACTTGTTGTTTGTTCTTTCATTGTATGTGTGCAGTTAACTTGTTTGGGCCTTTATATTGTGAGACGTTTGTGAACCCACCAGCCAGAAAGACTGCGGAGTTCTGGGGAAGCAGCTGTTTGCTGCATCTATAGGGCTACACGATTTCCTGGTGTTCCCCGCTAGGTGGTGCTTTGGTCTCGTACGTCTATTGCAGACTGTAGGTGTTGAAAACCAGAAATGAAAGTATTTGAGATTTGTTTGCTTGAGCCCTCCCCTCACTTTCTTGGTACTGTTCTTGGACAGGTCATACGTACATCAAAACGGTTAAGAAAATCACAAAAATTATTTTAGTTCACTATGGAGCTATCCCATCACAGCTTCTATTCACATGGCAAAAGGACCTCTTCCTTCTTGCAATTACTAACCCTTCCCTATTAAAATAAGTTATAACATATTTATTCATTCTCTTTGGGAAAAGAAAATCATAGTTTGGAACTAGTTCAGTTATCCTTTTAGCATATAGTTTGTGCAGTATTCTTTCTCCTTAGAGTTTCATGTGACTGGAGCTCGTGGTCAACATTGAATGATTTTAACTTTTGTCTAGAGTGTTTTCTTGATGTTTGCAATCTGTAACTAAAGCCAAAGATGTTGAGCGCACTTGGGGAAATAATATTGCTTTTAGTTCTCCAGGATTTAATATTAGTAGAAAGAAAAGAGAAAAAGGGTGCCAAGAGTCCATTGGATTTAAAATAAATTGACATTAAAAAATAAGAAAAAATGAGAATGGAAAGCAAGACATTGCTCTTATTTCTTTAAAAAAAAAAAGTCAGTGAATATTTACGGGGCATTTCCTATTTGTTTATTGCTATTAGGAGGTATACAGATGCCAGAAGAGAAAAAGCCCTGCTTCTTACCTTCAAGAAGCTTACAATTTAATTGCAGAGATGACACCAATGTAGGCAATTTTGACTCAGAGACAGGGATATATTCCAGAAGTAAATTTTTAAGGCCATTATTTAGAACTTGGAACATGTTTTCCCATAGAAATAGGTACCTGTATTTCTAGGATGAGGAAGAATAAAGGAAGTCATCCCTTTCCAGGACAGAGCCACATTCAGGAAAAAAATAGCTGAAGTTGAAGATATAGGTTTTATTTTAATATTCTCCCACTTCCCCTTTTTTCACCCTCTTAATGCCCAAGCATTGGCTTAATACATTAATAAATATATCTGGGACAGACACTGCAGAGACACAGTAAAATTGAATAGGAGGAAAAGAGTGGGCTGGCTGGATTGCATTTCAGAAATTGTATGAAGCCTTTAATGAGCCCAAGCTGCTCCCTTGCAAAAAAAAAAAAAAAATTCCCATCTTTTTAGCAGTCTCCATCAATACTAGATGCTTACATATCTTGCCACACCCTAGTCTCCAAAGAATAAAAATTTCAGAGTATTCAAAAAGCATTGGATTGAAAGGCATGATGGATGCAAGTAAGCTTTGGCAGAGTATTTTTCCATTGAGGTCTATGGACAAGAAGTATAATGAGATTATCATTGAGGAAATATATTATGAAAAGAGGCAATGGCTGATCATGTAATGAGAATTAGGGCTATAAGACAGTGGTAATGCTCTGCTGGTACCCATGACATATAGAAAGGGCAGAAAAAGACCCTATGGAATATCCTTGGGGGAGATTTAATGGGAGAATAGGGACAAGAATAGACAGTTGTTGGGAATATATACACTGAAAAGTCCACAAAATCCATTCCATGTAGCACTCAACCATTATTCCCTCAAGAGGCTCTAAGCAGCCCACCCAGATCTGACCTGGTCCTGGAGGGGGAGGGGTACCATAATTCATTAATAACCACTGCCTCTTTCTACTCTGGCTTATCTAAATACCCATCCTCACAATATTGCTGACTTTATTTACCTTAGCTAGACGGATTAAATAAACTGGAATGAAAAGACATTCCCTGTCCCTCTTACCCACCCAGGAGGAAGCCAATCTGATTTAACTAATTTATGTTAATATAATATTAAGTGTTAAAATAATTTCCTAACTCTCCTGGAGGTATTTGCATATTCAAACTGCTTTTTAAGCCAAGAGAATAATATCTAGTTTTAGAATTTCAATAAGTATAACACTCTAAAGTGATTTTAAAAAATTAGGCAATGGATAAAGGGAGTAATTTTGTGTCAATTCACTTCCCCTTCCCTAGGCAAACCTAGGTCTGGTTTGAGACCAGCTTCCTTTCTCTTTTCTCTTTTCCAACTTCTTCTTTTCTGGCCCTAATGATTCTCTTTAACTTCCAAATTTTTCTGCAATTGTTCCATGACCTCATTGGCAAGGGTTTGGGGAGGGAAGTATATGCCTAGATGGATCTCTTCTAAGTCAGGCATTAGTGCATTAGAGGGGGTGTAATACAAATTATTTGCCAAATGTGATGTAGATACTATTTACTGGAAGGTATTGGGGATGGGGAAAAGAAATAACAACAAAATATGTATTTCATGAATGTAGTGGCTGTTTACCAAAGCTAACTCTTTAGGTTTTAGCCATATGGAAAATTTTTTTTTCTTAATAGTGGTGAGTTTTTTCTTTCCATTTACATCAATTCTGTGGAGTAACAGTGGTCAAAGTAGATCACCCCATGACCAATTTATCACATCTCCTATAAGTAACAGTGTTGGTACATAATAAATATAAAAGAATAATGACAACCCACTTTACTTTCTGTGGGCATTTCCCTAAAATAAAATTTTTTTCTTCCAAAAGTAACTTTTTTTTTTTTGCTTGAAATCTTAAATTTCTACTCTGGAAAGTCTGTCATTTTTTTTCTTTTTTATTTATCTGTTTATTTATTAATTAAAATTTTATTTATTTTATTCTGTACTTAAGAATAAAACAAGTATTTCTATAACATAGTAGAATATTAATAAAGATTGTACATGAAACTTCAAATCTATTATGTACAACTTGTTATTCCTTTTAAATATATAATAAAGTTAGCATATAACTTTATTTTTTTTCTTTTTTCTTTGCTCCCCTGCACACTCTAGAGATGGCTATCATTAGACACCAATATGTGTATTAGCATTCTATACATACTTCTATTCATCAGATAAATGCAGACAGTGTCTTCCTTCATAGTTTCTTTGTGGTTGATTTGATTATTTACTATAGTCAAAATGACTTAGTTACTCAAAGTTGTACTTAAAATAATATTACTATTAATGTATACAATGTTCTTTGGGTTATATTCATTTCACCTTAGTACTAGATCTGTGATTTCTTAGGTATCGAGAATTCTAAGTGAACTAATTCCTCAGTCAATGCAAATTGGCACCTGCTGCTGTGTAGCTTTTGATTTTAGCAATTTGCCTAAAGCATCGAGGGTTTTAGTGACTTGGGAAGGCAGGGTTAGAACCTAGGCCTTCCTGAGTCCCAGGTCCACTCTCCATCTACTCTTTGCCTCTTCAAGCATATACTTTACTGTTAAATACTAAATGGATGACTAAAATAATCCTGCTTTCATTTTGCATTAGAAATGACTCTTTAGTAGATATAGAATCTCAGATCTGAGTTCTTAATTTATGTTTACCCTTAGCTCTGACCCACAGCCCTCTTACCTGCATATATAAACATTATCAGTTCCTGTGATATGTTCTCTCCAAGGCCTCACCCTCTCATCTCTGTGTCCTTGCACTGGCTGTCCTCCTTCCTCGGAATGCCCTTTCTCCTTGCCTATGCTTTTTAAGATCCCTGGCTTCCTTCAGGACTCAGGTCAAGCTCAGACTTCTATAAGCATTCCTTCCCAGTGCCACTGAAATGATAGTGCCCTCCTTCCTCCCAGGGACCTTTCATCTACATTGTATGTATCTTGTGCATGACTGGGTACATGTTTTCACACCCATTAGAATGTAAGAACCGTAGAGGCAGACACTATATTTTGCTTTTTTCTTTGAATTCCTAGGGTTTAGCACAGCGGGAGTACTTAATAAATCCTTTTTTGATTGATTGATTGATTGATTGGTAGTTGATTTCAGGTAGAGACAGAAGGAAGATCATCTCTCTGTGCTCTTAAGGGTTGATCTTGTCAGTGATGATTCTGCAAGGCAAATGTCTCCCCATGTTTTCTAAATCCTTCTTTAGTCTCTTTCTCTTTAGTCTTCTCTGTCTCCCCTTGCGGGGTGATCACAAGAGGCCTGCAGAGTGCAGCATCTGCCAGTTTATGTAGCTCCCAGTGAAACAGCAGGTGGCCCTATTAGAACAGAAGGTCTTCTATTCACTGGGGATTGAATCTTTAAATTATTACACACCAAGTAAAATATTTCCCTTCACCCTTGCTTCACATCTGTTTTCCCTTGTTTTAAAAGTTCCTTTCTCCCTCAAATTTCCATTTCTCAGGCTCTGTTCCTTCAGCAATCCACGAATTCTAGGCTGAAATATTCAGTTTATGAAATGGGAAAAAAAAAAACAAACTTTAAAAGAGACTCGTTTAAAATTGATGCTCAGGGAAGGCAAATGAATGGAAGTGCTGAGAATCTAACCCCAGTTCTACCATTCACAAGGTACTGCTTGTGTGAATAGAAACAAGTTCCTTAACTTCTCTCAGTTTCAGTGTCCTAGTTTGCCAGCTGTGTGACCTTGGGCTAGTCACTTAACCTGTTAGCTTCAGTTTCTTCTGCTCTAGAATAAGGATAATATTAGCATTTCCATTGCAGGGTTGTTGTGAGTATCAAATGAGATAAAATATGTAAAGTGCTTTGTAAACCATAGGTGCCAAATAAATCATCATCATCATCATCATCATCGTCCCCTCTCCATCCTGATCACATGTGTGCATTTGGATCCTTCACTACAATCCCCAGTAGAACATTAGAGGTTACCCTCCAGTTATGGACACAACTGCTGAGGAAATGGTAAAGGAGGGAAGAACTGAGATTAACAGAAGGGACACATGGGATGCCCAGAATAGGGAAGAAGAGAAAGAAATCTGATTCTGGTTGTTCTCTTACCAATCCTTAACATCCAAATCCCCCACCTTCCTTGGGAAACATAGGATAGAATGATATTCACTGAGAAATGTGATCAGAGTTTGACAACCACAATCCACAAGAGGCTGGAACATGAGAAGGGTGTGTGTGTGTGTGTGTGTGTGTGTGTGTGTGTGTGTGTGTGTGTGTACACATATACATATATTTGCTATTTTCACCTTCCCTACTAGAAAAGGAGAGACAGACAGAGACAGAGAGAGAGAGAGAGAGAGAGAGAAGAAAAAGAAAATTCAGGCAGCTTTCCTGAAGGTTAAATAAATCCTAAGCCTCTAACGTAACTGTTTCACCTGGGTAAGTCACTTAAACTTTCAGTGCTCTAGGTAACTCTCTAAGATTACATATTTCATAGGAGAGTCCAAAGTACATTGATATAAGGATATAATTTATCACAAGGGGGTTTTCTATAGAAGTGAAATAATAGAACAATAGGTTACTACTACCTTCAGAATGAGAAATAGTTTCAGATGCGGAAAATAATGTAATTTTTTAAAGACTATTCATATTTCTTAGGAGGGTTTTGCTTTTCCTTTTTTATTAATATGGATGGAAGAAAAAAAAGTAGGAGAAACTGGAAGAGAAGGACACATTTTTACTGGATATTTTGACATTAAATGACAAATAAGGACTTTTATATTAAGTGTTTATCATGGTATAATTTAACATGGAGGTGAGTCTGATTTTTTTTTTATATAAGAATTCAAGATTTGACCTGAATTCATGGAGTAAATCAATTCATCTCTTAAGTATATCTCAGTAGCTATGGCTTTGGCGGTAACAGACATTTCCTTAGATTGTTATTTAAATTCAAGCTTATTCATAACTTGTTATAATCTGACTTCCTTTCTATTATTCTCCTGAAACTGTCACCACTGACCTCCTATTGTCAAAACCAGTGACTTCTGTTTAAGCCTCATTCACTTTGACCTTTCCATATCATTTGACATTGCTGACCACCATCTTTCTGAATATCATTTCCTCCCTTGGTTCTGTGACATTACTGCTTCATGGATCTTATCCTATCTCTCTGACCAATCCTTCTCAGTTTCCTTTTGTCATTCCTCTTATTTCTAACCCTATAATTACAGATGTTTCCTTTGGTTTTATTCTTGACTTTTCATTTGGTGTCAGGTAGGTAGGAAGAAAAGAAGAACATACATGTTAGTTGGGAAAAAAAGTAAATTTACATAAAAAGAAGTATAGTCATCTTATTGCAAAGCATGTTTCAAAAGATGACTTAGAAATAATAAACTGAACTTTTTATGTTAAAAATAAACTTCCTCCATGTTGACATTAATTGTATATATAAGCATTTACCTCTAAAATTCCAATTTATTCCACTCAGTTCAATTAAATTCAACCAAAAATTATGTGCCTACTATATGCTAAGCACTCTACTTACAGTCAGCTACATGGCACAATGTCAGAAAGAACTGACATATTCTTTCCAGGAGCAGTGAAAGAGAAAATTTGGTATTGATTCCGGAACAAATGCTATATTATAGAAGAAGAATTGACAGAAATTGGCAAATGATTAGATGTTGAGGAATTTTGGGAAAGATGAATGGTAGGATGATGCCACTAAGAAAACTTTTTCTTCTAAATTGAAAATAAGGATTTTCAAAGCATGGTGGCTTTTGTCCATAGCTAGTATTGCATGTAGGCAAAGTAGGCAGTCATTTTTGAGGAGGGCATAAGAAGGGCTCCATATATTCCTCCTCCCAAATCCCACTCAACTGATCCCATATCATAAACAGATCTAAAAGGGACCTTACAGGCTATTTTGTCTGACTCTTATTTAACAGATAAGGAAACTGATCATTTTAGAAGTAAAGTATAGTCCAGGAAGCATGGCATCCCTTATAAATATATGATTTTAGTCTAGAAATATGACTAGTATTTGAATTCAGAGTGGAGGAAACACTCTGGACTAGGTTGAATTCACACATAATCTTTGGTCTGCAATTCTGATTAAATCATGACACTATCTGTTCCTTGGTTTCCTACAACCACTAACACTAAAGGACAGGTTCTTCATCTCCAACAGAAGTGTTCATCTGTGTGCAATAGAAGCCTATTGTTGGTCAGCACATATTATATTTGTTGTATTCATCCTTCTTTCCACTTCTACTATGATCATACTAATTCACTCTCTCATCTCTTCTTGATTAGTTTATTTTTTCTTTCAAAATATTAATAATGTACTTGTTATTGCACCAACAACATTTGCTATTGTATCCCTACCACCACTATCTCCCACAAAGTCATTCCTCACAATAAAGAATTTTTTTTTAAAGTTCAGCAAAATCAATCAACATATCAAGAAATTCTGATGGTATGTGCAATATTCATATGGTGTCATCTCATGGTTCATGGCTTTTCTTTGGGGCCAAGTTTGGTCATTATAATTTTGCAACATTCAGTTTAGATTGTTTTGTTGGGATTAGTATACTTACTTTGTTATGTATTATTGTTGTGATTATAAGTCATTGTGTATGTTATTTTCTTGATTCTACTTAAATTTGCATTAGTTCATATGTGTTTCCATGCTTTTCTGTTTGTCATCTCCTTTGTTTCTAATAGCACGGCCACAATCCACATAGCACAATTTGTTTAGCCATTTCAATCAATACACATTTTGTTCCCAATTCTTTGCTATCACAAAAGTGTTACTATAAATATTTTTATGTTTAAGGTTGTCATTCACCTCTTTAGTGTGTAAGCCTGGCAATGGAATCTCTAGATCAAAGATCTTTAACTTTTAGTCATTTTCTTTACATAATTCCTTTTTTTTTCTCCAGAAAGGTTGGAACAATTCACAACTCAACCAACAATGCATTGAAGTGACCATTTATTATATTGCTAATTAGAGTCAATTCATTGTTCCAGTGTGTTGACAATTTTTTTGGAATTTAGTTCTGTTAGTCAGTTCATTAGCTTTCCCTCCCAACTTCATGTCATCTGCAATTTTGATTAGCATATGATCTATGCTTTTATCCAAGGCAGTGATTAAAGGGGTGAACAGACTAGGACTGAAGACATAACATTAGAGCATTCTACTAAAAACCTCTTTCTAAACTGACATTGATCTATTAAAGTGAAGGTTGTTCAATGCATTCTAAAGCCATCTAACTATACTATCTCGGAGTAACTATATTTTGTCACTACTTCTTGTACCTGCTCTTCTCTCCATCTTGACCAACCTTAGTGATTGATTCCTAGTGATTATACCCCCTTTTCTTCCAGCTCTAAATCACTCACAAGTCTTCTGACAGCCTGGATATGGGAGTATTAGTTTTCATTACCAGCATGAGTTCCAACTTTCAAATGAATATGTGACTCTTGTTATATCTTAGTTATAATTGTGAGATCTCCTATTCCAAAACAAAGCCCTCTTCCATAGATCTCAACGATGACTCCTTTTCAGAGTGCTACTGTTCCAGGAACAATAACCTGTGCCTCTTGTGAGGAAGAGTGTTTTTGAGATTAAGGTTGGAAGATTATCATGTCAGGTTGATGGATTGTGCCCTGTAGAGACCTAACTTTTCCAGGATTCTTGCCATCCTTGTTTTCAGTGCTGAAGTTAAATATTATAGTGTTAGAACATATGAAGAGGCCAAGCTATGTTGGCAGAGATTAATTCCTCTAGAGAGAGATGCTTAATTTGCTGTGATAACTTGGTTATGTTGCCCCCTTAGGTAGTTTGTGAAATTTCCAATTTCCTCTCCCTACATGATATGTGCATTTCACTACACACACACACACACACACACACACACACACACACACACACTTTTGAATGAAAGACTACCAGAGAGGGTGACCAGCCTTTTTTGTACTCCAGTTAAAGCACAGAGTAGGACTTTTTTCTTCATTGTATAAATCCTAAAGGGGATAAGCTAAGAATAATGAGCAGTATAGAGGGGCAGCATGGCACAAGGCTATATAGCATGTTACTGTAGTCAGAAGACCTGGGTTCTACTTTGACATCTTAGGTTTACTACCTGTGTGATCTTACACAAGTCTCTGTACATCCCTTTTGCTTCAGTAGATGCATCAGTAAAATGAAAGGATTGGACTAGATCAGTGTTCTACAAATTAGGGACTGTGACTCATTGCATAGGATGAATAATCATGAATCAGGAACTGCATTTGCAGACTTTACATTGTGTTTGTCCCCAACTGCCACCCTTCCTGTCATCCAGTTCAGCTTGAGATTTGATGATTTCTAAAATTCCCTTTAGCCATAAATCTATAATTCTATCGCTGTGGTTCTTAATCCTCAGATATAGTTAAGCAGGTCAGTGAACTTGAATGTAAAATATATCTGTCTATATCTTTATTTTCATTGACCTCTAACTAAACTTTAAGATTTTCTTCAATTTTTTAAAAAACATTATTCTGAGAATGGCTCCATAAACTCCACCAGATTGTCAAAAGAGCCTGTGTTAGAAAAAAAAATTAAAATAAAAAGGTTAAGAATCACTCTTTTATTAGGATGGTGAATGAATTTTTCATAACTTTGATTTAAATTATTATTTTTTTGCCTGCTTAGATTTATGACTTCTTAAAATATAGATGTAAATTTATTTGAATAGTTTGATATAAATTCATGCTTTTCAGGGTTCTTAAAATAGTATGAATAATGTACTCCATACAGTTTCTTTTATGTAGATTGCATGTTCCTAGAACTATGCCTAGATTCCTCGGTAGATACTTTAAATGCGACCTGTCTACAAATAGTTGCTTAACAGATACTTTAAAATGTGGGGCACTGGCATAATCCAGATGTTATGAAGGTCAAGGGGACTTCCACTTTTTCAGGATAAAGATTTCTAATTTCATATTGTCAAGGTTAGGTAACCCCTCGACAATCCTCCATCCCTTTTGCCAGTCTCGGACTTCATAATGTCTTCCTATACTGGAGAGCAACCTCTGATTTTGTTTTGGACCCTCCCCTGATGATATTGGTGAGGGACTTTCTTGATCGATTGGTCAGAGCAGTGTTGTGTGTCTCCTAGATAATGTGATAGATGCTTCTCTCGACTTTCCCACTGCTTGAAGCCAGAATGCAGAAGTGTGAGTTAAAAGGTGATTAATCTTCCCTAATGGGACTCTGCATTGCAAACAGGATTTCGGCCACCACGTCTTCATTAGCCTTGAGAGGGTCCTGTATTACCTCAGATTAGGTAATTGGTCATTTATTATAGAGCAGGGGGTAGAGGCCTTTTGAACAAGTGTCAACTACATTAAGTCCATTTGGAAAGAAGGAGGGAAAGGGTCCAATTGCCAAGAATCCATTGGGGAGTAATTCAATCTGGCATGCGGTTAAAGTCATCTCTCCTACTAAGTTCTCTGGTTAATGGAGAGAGGCAAATTTGGCATAGCTGGTACTCTGGGTAATAGATAGGGAAAGACCTGAGCAGTGACATTGTCAGTATTTCTTTGATTGCTAGTGTGAGGTCATCCTGAGCTTACGCTAGTTCAAGAGAAGGATTGGTTAGGAATTGAAACAGTTTTGGAAATGTTATTAAAAAGGCAAGAGTCTTTGATCCCCTTTGAATGAGAGTGTTACTGTGTTTTACTTTGGCTGCTGCTTAAAACAACAAAACAAAAACTTTAACTTGAAAGGTTTAAGGACGTTGGTGCTACAATCAGCCTGGCTACATGTCTATAACTACTCTACTCTCCAAGTAACTTAGAGTTATCCCTTTCCTTTGTTTAGCAAAGCTCATCCAAGGTTAGTGGTATTCTTATTCTACAGAAGTTTAGTATTATCTTTCACATCCTAAGAGAATGGCATGAATGAATGAATGAATGAATGAATGAATGAATGAATGAAAAAAAAGTCTTGTTAAGTGCTTTCTATGTGCAAAGAACTGTGCTAAGGATAGAAACAGAAAAGCAAGGCAACTGCTACTCTCTCAAGGAACTTGGGGTGTACAGCATATAGAAGAGGATTAAATTGAAAGTCAGGGTGAAATGGCAAAACAGAAAGTAATAAAGGCAGTGTGACCTCCTGAAAACTACCCCCCTCCTCCCCAATTCACATGATCTCGTCATTTGACAAAGGT
This sequence comes from Pseudochirops corinnae, assembly GCA_028646515.1. NCBI lineage: Eukaryota > Metazoa > Chordata > Mammalia > Diprotodontia > Pseudocheiridae > Pseudochirops > Pseudochirops corinnae. The sequence goes on along the minus strand of CM053589.1, from coordinate 68,484,689 downwards.
CATCCATTGCTTTTACTGCTTTTTGCCTTTTCTTCTCCTCTCTCTTTCCTTTCATTTTCGTCTTCCACTCTACTCCCTCCTCCCTCTTCTCTTTTGCATACCTCTCCCTTCCTGGCTCCTGCTCCTGCTCCTCCTCCTCCTCCTCCTTCTTCTCCCACCCTCTTCTCCTTTTTTTCCTCTCCTCCCCCTATGTCTGCCTCTCTGTTGGGAAAATGCCTAAAAATGCAAGTTATTTTGCATGCCAGTTTTACCTTCAGTGGTAGTTCAATCTTGTTATCTAATACTTAAAGTAGTACTTACTGTAATGAAAACTCATTCCATTTCATAAGAAAGAAAAATCAGTTCTTTAAATAGTGATAGAAACAGAATTGTGAATCCCAGTTCATAAAGTTAACCTTTCCTCTGATGTCTGGGTAATTTCTGGTACATTGGGAGTGTTATGTTGCTGTGTCTATAGAGGCTGGTTGGAAAATCTCCCAACTACATTATAGACATGTATCAATAATACTTTTCAAGGCTTGGCTCATAAGTAATTCCTGTCCTAAAGTCACAGGATCATAGATTTAGAGCTGGAAGGGACCTTAGAAATCTGAATGCCTCCTTTTTGAGATGAGGAAACTTGAGAACCAGAAAGGTCAAGTGATTTGCACTGATAGTAAATATCTGGGGCAGGATCCAAACCCAGTTCCTCCTCACTGTCCACTTTATGTGTGTAATACTACTTCAGAGTCAGTATAAAATTAATGATGTATATAATTAGAGCATCCCCTGACAATAGCTAAAGCTAAGACCCTGCCTAAAAGTAGACATAATCTTTGTTTCTGTCATGATGGTTTGATTATTTCTAGTCATGCACAATTTGTAGTCATTTTCAACTCTTTCCACTTTATTTCTCATATCCATTCAGTTATTGGGTCATATCAGTTATTCCTGTTTTCTAGTTCTTTCTTTGAAATATCTCTTGGATTCACCACTCTGTTTCTCTTGCCACCACATTGACCTAAATCAGTTTTATTTCCAGATTTAGGTTACTGGAAGTCTTAATGTTTGAGAGGGGGGAGAGGGAAGGGCAAGGTCTATTTCAAACAAGGGGTGGTGGTGTGAGTCAAAGGAAAGTGATTCGAGAGGACAGGATAAAGAAAGAGAGAAAGTAAAAATTGTCTTCCAGAAGTTTGGTATTGAAACAAATTAGAGAGATAAAATGATACATTAGAGAGTATAGTAGGGCAAATGGAAGAATTTTGCTTTTCTTTTCTTAATGTGAAACATCATGATCATGTTCGTTATAGATGGCTAAAAGTAAAAAGCAGGGAGAGGAGGCAAGAGATGAGGGAAAGGGCTATGAGTGGGGAGAAACAGAAAGAGAGAGACAGAGAGAGAGAGAGAGAGAGAGAGAGAGAGAGAGAGAGAGAGACAGAGACAGAGACAGATACAGAAGGACAGAGTTAGAGACAAAGAAAACGAGGATAATGGATAGAACAAGGTCACAATGGGAATGGATCAAGATTATAGATAAGGGGATTAATTTTGGCTAAGGAGAGGCACAACTTCCTCCTCTGAGGTAAAAGATTAATGGAGATAATGGATGAAGGCATCTGGATAGTTAATGGAGTAGAGGAGGAGAGGTGGGGAATTTCATATTGTTTTGCTCCAATCTTAGTTAAGTAAGAGGTAAGATTTGACCCTTGAGAGTGATGTAGGAGAAAGTAGTAGTCTAGGCTTGAGAAAAGAAGTTTTAAGTAGTTTTTTATGGGGAATATGATAGACAATCAATCTAAGATAAATAAAAGTGTTGTGAGGGCCTGATTTTAGTCAAATATCATAAATTTATTCACAAACTCCCTATGGATTTATGATTACTTTCAACATAATTTGAAATGGAGGGTGTGGGTGGTAGGAGTTATCCAAGATGGAGGATTAATATCATAGAGATCTAGGAAAGTCAAGGGGACAAAGTAATTGGAGGGTGAAGGAAAGAGCTTATTGAAATGACTGACCAAAAATATCTGAGAACCATCAAATTTAGCATTAAAAGGGTATTTAGCAAAAGATATATTGTTTTGAACAAAGGGAAAAAAATTGGAGGTTTGAAAATTGGTCAAAAGAGAAGACAAGACAGTTAAGAAACTGAGAAAAAGAAGAAATCAAGATTATAATGATGTTAAAGAATAGTTGTGGGAGAATCAAGGGAGTAAATACTATATAGCATAAGGGTTAAGATTAGAGGGTTGATTTTAGAATTCAAGATCTTGGAGGTACACCATGTTTGAGGGATGATGGTCTAAAGCATTCTCATACTAAAGTGAGTGACTTGATTACTGTGGAATGAGAAAGGCAGAAGAGAATCAGATATGGCAGAGATAGGACCTGTGATATCAACCCTCAATGACCTGCCTTGACTCTTCTAGATGAAAAATAACAATTTAATTTTCTTCACTTTTAGGTGGGGAGAATGGTAAGACCAAAATTTTCAATGTAAATGTAGAGGTGAGAGGTCAGAACAACAAGATAGTGTTTAGGTCTAGAGTGGTGAGTTTATATGACAGGATTTGGAGGGTAGAATAGTGGAAGATGAGGTGGAGGAAATATATTTGTTGTAGAGGAAGGGTAGCAAACAGTGAAAGATAACTAATGGATAAGTTTTTAGGGTTAAGTAGACCTGAGATTGCATTTAGTGTGCTGCCGTGATGGTGCTTCCACATTGTTGGTCCTGCCAGGCTTACCCTGATTTCCTACATGGCTTTTTTTGTAGTAGTGTTTTGGGGGAGTGGGAAGTGAGGTCACAAGAAGCAGCTGGATAGAAACTTCCACTACTTCCCCTCCCTCTGAAGTACTTTCCTTTCTCTCTTTTGTCTGTCCGCATCCAACCTTTGAGGATCAATTAAAGTTCCACATTCCACACAAAATCTTCTTTGATCTCTCTAGCTTCTGTTGATCCTTTTCTGAAGGATAGGTTTTGTTTTTTTTTGTTTTATTTTGTCTTTGTATTCCCAGCATTTTACCAGAATATCTTGTGGAAAATGGGGCTTATTAAATGTTTGTTTATTGAATTAGGTCCTGAAGTTCTTAATACAGACACGCTATATCTACAAATAATACTTCAGTCAAATCTTTTAAATGCCATGTCAATATGCCATCTAGGTGGTACAGTGGTTAGAGTTCTGGACCTGAAGTCAGGAAGACCTTTGTTCAAGTCCAGCCTCATATACTTACTAGCTATGTTACCTTGTGCAAGTCACTTAACCTCTCTTTGACTCAGTTTCTTCACTTGTAAAATGGGGATAATAATAGTACCTAACTCTCAGGTTTGTTGTGAGGATAAAATGAGCTAATTAATATTTGTAAAAATCTTTACAAACCTTAAAGAGCTAGATAAATGCAAACTTTTATTATGATGTTCTAAAGATCAATCACAGTTTGATGAGGCTTAATTAATAACACTTTACATTCATATAATACTATATGTCTTTTTAAAAAATATATATTTTTCCCTTGTGGTTCACTCTGATAAGTCAAGTACAAAGGGCAAGTTAGACTCAAGGTAAAACTTTCTGTCAGCTACATCTCTCCTTTTGTCTCCTCTCTAGATGTGAAAATAGCATCCAAGTAACCTCTGCTTGACAAGAGGGTTAGAAAGCTATTTGTTTTGGAATCAAGTAGAAAGGGTACCCTTTCTGAAAGCTCTGCTTTGGGTGCCCCCATGTTTTAGCTATACAATGGAGTAGTTTCCAGAAACATGATCTGAAATGTCTATAACTAATACAAAACCCATACTACAATTTCTTATGAGCATGTTGAGCTATAGGCACTGAGGTATAGGAGCCTAAGTTTTCTTGACCTTTGTGTTTAAAAAGCAATATCAATTTGGAAGACCATATGAGGTACCCTACCACCAACACATATCATACAAGGAAATCCTATACCTGAAAAGTAGTATTTTTCTGAAGATAATGTTAAGTAGCCATCCAATTGGCAGATGTCAGGAAAAGAATAAGAAAAGTTATGGTTTTCTAGTAGTTGTGTTTCCTTTGGATTTCCAGCTGTCACAACCTTTCTCCTTGACATCTCACTTGCTCCTTGGGACGCTGTGTGCCCACCTGACCAAAATCAGAATGGATTTTCCCTTTGTTGTTGTTGTTTTTCCATTTCGGGATTTAACCAACCAAACAAAAACACATGAAACTGTGGGTCATTGTTTTAAAAGTACAATGCAATAGGAGAATGTTGTAACAATTTTAAAAAGTGGATTTTTTAAACTTAAATTAAAGGGAATAGTAAAAACCTTACCAGATGTTGAGATGAATAGTAACCAAGTGATTCAATCAGGAATCTCTTGTGAGAAGATGGACTCTCTCCGTCAATGTCAAGGAATGAAATCGTCTCGGATTCACCCAGCAATTCCATCTGGTTGTTGCAATTAGGAGCTGAAGATGACGGGAAGTTAAATGGCTGTCTTTATGAAACAAAACAAAACAGAAAAGGGAACAGCTGGGGGACTGGATGGCTCAGGGACAGAGAATTGGATCTAGAATGAATAGTCTTTCATATCTAGCTGCTGGTTAGAGTGGCAGAATGGGTCTATATGAACTGAACGTACCTGCCACGTCATAGCAGTTAACTGTCACTTGCATGGTATATGATCATGGTACAGAGGGAAAAAAATGAATTTAGGTTTCTAGCAAATAATATTAAAAAAAAAAAACCCTGTAGATAACATAAATATAGTGCTTTAAGTTTGCAATGTATTTTACATATGCTCTCTCATTTGATCCTTACCATAGCCCTGGGAGTTAGATGCTATTATTATTTTTATTTTGGTGTTTTCATTGTTAAATCAAACTCCATGTTCATGCTGGTACCTGCCCTCTGAAAATTATGGTCTTTGCAAGTCATCTAGAGTACCAATAGACTACCTGACTTGCTCAGGGTCGCACAGGTAGGATGGGAGCATCAGAAAGAAGACTCCAACTCAGTTGTTCCTGATGCTGAGGCCAGCTATCTATTATGTCACACTGCCTCTGAGTAGTTTCTAAAAATTTCACACCCACTTTGTAGATGAAAAAATTGAGGTTCAGAGTGATTTAATGGCTTTCTTAGGTTCACACTGCCAGTAAATATCTGCTACTGGATTTGAATTCATGTCATCCTGACTCCAAATCCCATATTCGGGAATGCTCATTCTCTCCTATAGACTGGAACTCTGATTAACCATCTTGCCAAGAAATTAGGAATTAGAGCATTAGGATCATATTAATTTTGAGAGGGAAGGACCTTTTACAATGATTTAGTCTTTCCCCCTTCATTTTGCTAATGAGGAAACAGACCTAGGAGTAAATGGTAGAAATAAAACTAGAATCTCATCTCCTTCATATCAAGTCAGTCCTGTGGTCCCTGAAAACCAAAAATACTAATCGCACATTACTCCTACTCCTCCACGTGGTCTAGGCAGAATTTCTCCAGGAATTCTCCATGTCACATTAGGATCTTGAATTGTGCAGTTAGGGATACTATCACATGGGCAAATAAGAAACTTCTTTATCTTGGGGCTAATGAGCTAAAGCCTTTCATTCAATATTTTTGACAGCGAAATATGGGTGATTGGTGAGGGGGTATATCATGCTGGGAAGATTAGATGTAACCCAGTTTGGGCTTTTGCAACAGGCTCCACCCTCACGCCTGACAACAAACTGGGAGCAAGGTTACTGGGGTGGCACTTCATTAGCGGAAGAGAAGTCTATTCAAGCAGCCTCATCTGTTGAGTAGATAGAGTGGATCTAACAAAAGGGATGACAGATTAGGAACTGTCTGGTAGCTAATGTACTGTTTACTGCAGTATAAATGACTAGTGTTTGGGAAATGACAGATGAGAGAGAGCACATGTTGCTGGCTTTAATGACTTCCAGGTTTCGATAGTAGAGGATAGTCACGCTTGGCAGAGATGTTTGGGGGAGGGGGTGCCAAAAACTATGAGGGGATGGTCAAGGGGAGAAAAAGAATGGAAGAAGGGCTGTTCAATCTATATTCACCAATTTATTTACAACAAATTTAGTAGCTGTAGGAAACCAACTCTTTTGTAGCTCTTCTTCTCCTTAGCCTCTTTTCTTCCCCTTTCCCTCCCACACCATCCCCCAGGCTGTCCCAAGGGCAGTTTTCATTTTGTAATATAGTAATCACTCCTGAGGAGAAAAAGCACAAGGAATATGCATGGAGTGATGCTTAGTAAAACTGGTATATTCCTAAGAGAAAATGACATTGGAATAAAAATAGCTCATTAGAAACAGTAGAAATTCAGAGTAGCAATTAATCCAAGTGTGCTTTTTTTGAGGTAATTTGTGGAGACCTTGGTAACTCAGAGATCAACCTTTTTTTAAGTTCAAGAAAGAAACATATTTTCAGACAAAAGGTCACAAAGCATTTGTAGCTTTACTGGCCCATTCACATTCATTTTCAGGGTTTAGCAATAACAGTGATGGAAATAATAAGTGATGTCACTATGAGGAGTATGTTTTATAGCATTGGGAATGGAATCTAGAATATCTGAGTTCAAATTCCACTTCTGACATCTCCTAGTTTCTAGGCCTTGGACAAATCATTTATCAGTGTTTCTTAGGCACTTCCTAAAATATCTCTACAAAAATCACAGGTCGCAATCTATATCTGTGGAGGGCATCCCAATGTAAAGAATTGTGTGAGAATCATATTTTACTATTATTTTTAATTTTTTTGTTTAATATTTTATTTTCCCCAATTACATATAAACACAATTTTAATATTAGTTTTGAAAACTTTGAGCTCCAAATTCTATCCCTTCCTCCCTCTCCACCCCTACGCTCCCTTGAGAAGGCAGACAATTCAATATAGGTTATACATGTGTAGTCATGCAAAACATTTTCCATATTAGTCATGTTGTGAAAGAAAACATGTACCGAAAAATCAAAACCAAAACCAAAACTCAAGAAAAATAAAGTATGAAACTATGGTTCAATTTGTAGTTAGACACCATCAGTTTATTCTCTGGAGATGGATAGCATTTTTCATAAGTCATTCAGTGTTGTCTTAGATCATTGTATTGCTGAGAATAGCTAAGTCAGTCACAGCTGATCATTGCACAATATTACTGGGACTTTGTACCCAGTGCATGTCAATTTGCATTAGTTTCTGTGAGTCTTTCCAGGGCTTTCTGAGAGCATCCTGTTCATCATTTTTATAGCACAGTAATATTCCATCATGATCATATGCCACAATTTGTTCAGCCATTCATCATTTCATGGGTATCCCTTCAATTTCCAATTCTTTGCCACCAGAAAAGAGTTGTTATAAATATTTTTGTACATATAGGTCCTTTTCTTTTTTTGCTTTTTATCTCTTTTTGGATATAGACCTAGTAGTGATATTACTATTTCAAAAGATATGCGTGGTTTCATAGCCCTTTAGGCATAGTTCCAAACTGGGCCACATAATGGTTGAATCAGTTCACAACTCCACCAACAATGCATTATTGTTTCATTTTTCTCACATCCCCTCCAAAATTTGTCATTTTCTTTTTCTATCCTGTCAGTCAATCTAATGGTTAGAGGTAGTACCTCAGAATTATTTTAATTTGCATTTCTCCAATCAATGGTGATTTAAAGTATTTTTTTTTTATGACTGTAGATAGCTTTGATTACTTCATCTGGAAAGTTTTAATCATTTATCAATTGGGGAATGGCTTTTATTTTTATCAATATACTCAATTTTCTATATGTTTGAGAAATGAGTCCTTTATCAGAGAAACTTGCTGCATTTTTTTTTGTAGTCATGATTGCTAACTCTGTTTTCCTCCATCCTCCATCCCTCTGTTTATTCTATTCTCTTTCTTCTTTCACCCTGTCTCTCCTCAAATGTGTTTTGTTCTGTCACCCCTCCCTCGCCTCTTGTTCTCTTGCTCTCTTCCTCTTCTACTTTCCTGTAGGGTAAGATAGATTTTTTTTATACCCAATTGAGTGTGTATGTTATTCCTTCTTTGAGCCAATTCTGATGAGTGTAAAGTTCATCCACTCCCTCCCTACTGTAAAAGCTTTTTCTTGCCTCTTCTATGGGAGAAAATTTTCCCCATTCTATTTTTCCCATTCCTTTTCTACCAATTCATTCTTCTCTCACCTTTTGATTTTATTTTTGTAGATTTCTTCCCTTCCTGTTCAACTCAAACCTGTGCCTTCTGTCTATATATACTCCTACTTGCCCTAATAATGAGAAAGTTTTTATGTATTACAAGTATCATCTTCCCATGTAGGAAGGTAAACAGGCTAGCCTTATTTAAGTCCCTTGTGATTTCTCTTTCTTCTTTACCTTTTCATGTTTCTGTTAAGTCTTGTATTTAAAAGTAAGATGTTTTTCTTCAGCTCTGATCTTTTCATAAAGAATACTTGAAAGTTGGGGACAGCTAGGTGGCACGGTGAATAGAGCACTGGCCCTGGAGTCAAGAGGACTTGAGTTCAAATCCTATCTCAGACACTTGACACATTTACTAGCCATGTAACCTTGGGCAAGTCACTTAACTCCAATTGCCCTGCCCTTTCCCCTCCAAAAAGAAAAAAAAAATGCTTGATTCTTTTCCCTTGAAGGATTGTGTTCAGTTTTGCTAGGTAGGTAATTCTTGGTTCTAATTCTAATTCCTTTGCCCTTCAGAATATCATATTCTAAACCCTCTGATCCTTTAATGAAGAAACTGCTAATTCTTGTGTTATCCTGACTATTGTTCCATGTTACTTGAATTGTTTCTCTCAGGCTCCTTATAATATTTTCTTCTTGACCTGGGGACTCTGGAATTTGTCTATAATATTCCTGGGAGTTTTCATTTTGGAATCTCTTTTAGGAGGTTAATTCAAGAAGTTAATTCTTTTAATTTCTATTTTACCCTTTGGTTCTAGAATATCAGGGCAGTTTTCCTTGATAATTTCTTGAAAGATGATGTCTAATTTTTAAATTATCTCCCCCAGTTCTATTTTATAGGTCAGTTATATTTCTAATAAGGTATTTCATGTCTTATATTTCTTGATTCTTTTGATTTTGTTTCTCAGGAAGTCATTAGCATCCATTTGTTCAATTCTAATTTTAATGGAATTATTTTCTTTAGTGAGCTTTTGTACCTCCTTTTCTTTATGGCCAATTCTACCTTTTAAAGAGTTTTTTTTTTCCTTGAGTGAATTTTTGTGCCTCTTTTTCCATTTGGCCAATTCTTGTTTTCTATGCATTCTTCTCCTTATTAGTTTTTGTTGCCTCTTTTAAAAATTGGCCTAGTCTGCTTTGTTTTCTTTTAAGATCTTATTTTCTATAGTATTTTTTTGTGTCTCCTTAACCATCTGTCCCAACCTCTTTTATTTTATTTTTAAAACCATTTTTGAACCCATCCACGGCCTGATTCCAATTAATATTTTTTCTTGGAAGCTTTGGATGTAGGAGCTTTGACTTTGTTATCCTCTTCTGAGTGTGTGATTTAATCTTCCTTGTCACCATAGTAACTTTCCATGGTCATATTTTTTCTGTTGTTTGCTCATATTTCCAGTCTATTTCTTGACTTTTAACTCCTTATTAAAGTAGGACTCTGCTTCCTGGGTAGAGGATGAACTGTCCCAGGATTTTCATGCAGCTATTTTCAGAGATACCTCTAGGGACTTGTAAGTTTTCAGTTCTTCCAAGGTGGTATGATCTAAGGAGAAGTGTTTATTCCTCTCCTGGCCTATACTCTGGTCTGTGAGTGAACCACAAGCACTCTTTTCTTCCCTGGAATTGTGAGGAGGGTCCCTGGTCCACTACAGGCTCACAAGCTCTGGCACACTAATGCTCCTTTTTGCCCTGGGACTGCTACCCAGAATTGCATCCCTGATCTGAGTATGGGCAAAGCAACAGAGTCCTGCTTCAGTGCCAGCAAAGAGACCTCTATAATCTCCAGGTGAGTTATTCAACCACCTTTGCCATTTGTGGCCTGAGAGTTGTTTCCTCAGCAGATTTAATGGCTCCCAAAGTCTATTCCTGGTTTGTTGGAGCCCAATCTGTCCTGGCATAGCCTGTACTATACTGTGTTCCACTCTCACTGTGGTGTGACACACCTTTCCTGTCTACCTTCTATGTTTTCTTTGGCTGGAAAATTATTTCATCCTGTCCTTTTCTGGGTACTACCACTCCAGGAATGTTATATGGCATTATTTAAAGGTGTTCAGTGGGATTTGGGGAAAAACTCAGGGGAGTCACTGCCTTTTCTCTGCATCTTGGCTCTCTCTCCTACTAATATTATTAAAATATTATTTTCAGTCATCTGAGTTAGTTTAATTGGCACTTACAGGAACTGTAACTTTGTGGGTAGAGAAGTGGCCTAAGTCAGGAAGAACTTGATTCAAGTCCTGATTCTGTTATACAATGACTGTGAAACAATGTTCAGGTCACTAACCTTTCAGTTGCCCAGGTAACTCCCTAAAATAGTAAATTGCAGAATTGTACTTATAGAAGGAATTCCTCCCCACAGATTCCTCTAGCTTAAAATTGCAAACCTGGTCCATCTCCCCAGCCAAAAGAAAGTAAAATAAAACAAAACTTGTACTTCTAAAAGACATTTATGTTATATCAAAATATCAAAGATGTCGACTTTGGTCCCTTGGCTCCTAATTTTACCCTCCTAATTAGACTTCTTAAAGGAAAAATAATGCAGAATTCTTTTGTTAGTAGTTATGATTAAATTTAATTCAGTGAACTGTGAGTATAATCTGTCAGTTCATCAATCAAAAAATAATTTATTAAATGATTACTTTACTCCAGAGTTGCAAAGAAAGGCTAAATCTGTCCCTGTTCTTGAGGAGCACATGTTCTAATGGAGAAGAAAACAGAAATAACAAGGTGTGTACAAGATACACATAGGCCAAATTGGAGGCAATGTCATGGGGAAGGCACTAATGGTGAGGGAGACAAGGAAAGGTAGGGGTGCAGAAGGCACAATTTCGGCTGAACCTTTTGAAAGAAACCAAAAGTAGGAGAAAAGAAAAAAGAAGAGCATTTTGGGCACGTTGGACAGACAATTCAATATCACAGAGTTGGGAGAAGTTTTCTCTGTGAGGAACAGCAAAGCCAGTCTCAGTGGATCCTAGAAGTTGTGGAGGGGGAATAATCATAAGAAGACTGGAAAGGTAGCTAAAGAAAGCATTTTATATTGGATCCTAGAGGTAATAGGGAGACTCTGGAGAGGAAAGCAACATGGTCAGATTTGTACTCTATGTAGGTTCTGAGGGAAATAAGACTATGTCCTTACCCTTAGGGAGATTACTACAAATGTTAGAGCTTCCTTCCTGTAGAAACAAGAAAAAGCTGAAACTGGAAGAGAGAAGTCTAAAATTAGAGACCACTGACTACCTGGGCCCTCTGTTCTGACAGAAGTATGCCTAAGAGAACAAGTGATGGTATTCTCAAGAACTAAGTTATCACTGATTCATCACCATCAAACCCTCTCATGTTCTCTGTGCCCAAGATCTCAGGCAACTCAGTAACAGAATCTGGTACCAAAGACTCCCAGAAGGACATATAGAGTTCAGAAGTCATAGAAATACACATTGAAAGTTACATAGGAGCAAAAAAATATTGTGGCCCTATTTGTTAGCCCCACAGAGCTTCACCCAACTTTCTCTCTCTCCTTCTCTCTCTCCCTCCCTCTCTCTCTCTCACTCTCTCACTGTGTACCTGTCTCTGTTGTCTCTGTCTCTGTCTCTCTGTCTTTCTCTTTCTCTCTAAGATGAGTAACTCTTTAACTACATCAGTTATTCAAATCTAATCAACTTCAGTCAGGTGTTCTTACTCCATACTTTGCTTTTTTGCTTGGAGGAAACTTCAGAGAGGAGAAGATAATGGTACAATTGTTAGTGTTATTCCCACATAGCTCTTGCTTACTACACATGAAACTTTTTGGTTTCCTTACTATGGTAACCAAAAAAAAAGTGTTACTCCGTGAACATTTTTTCTGTATGAAAAGGAATTTCAAGTTTCAATTTGCAGATAGACCAGAAGGATTATCTCCTTGAATAGTTGCTAGTAGACCAGATTACTATTTTTTTATAAGCACAGTCAGAGCATAAGGAAATATATAATTCCTACTCATTTCCTCAGACCTCCAACCATTCTATGTCTGGATCATGTGACTTTTGAAGCAAAGATACACAAAAGGAACAGGCTTAGAAGATGTTTTCAAGGACAAAACTGAAGCTTCAGATAAACTGAGAAGGAAATTTGCTTAGGAGTGGGAAATTTATAGCAGCCTTGACAATATTCTTAGTCTTCTAGGAATAAGACAGGGGAGGAACTATGAGAGCACTTTAAGCCGTGCAAAATACTTTACACATATCATTTGAGATGATATAATCTATAACACATGATCTTTCTAACAACCCTGTTGAGTGGGTGCTATTATCTCCATTTTATAGACAAGAAAACTGAGACTGAGAGATTGAGTGATCGGCAAGGGCAAGATGACTCTCATTACTGTTATTATCACCATTCTGCAACTGAGGAAACAGAGGCAGACAGAAGTTAAATGACTTACCCTCAGTTATATAACATGAGATTGGATTTGAATTTAGGTTTTCCTGATTCCGTGCATCACCTACCTATCTTTCTGCCTGTACAGGTATTTAGATCTTGTCTGTATTTCACTTTATGCTATAGACTATCTCACTTTATTTTTTCCCAACTGTTTGTCTTGCTTGTTTTTGTTTTCCTGTGTCTTCCCAACAGATTTTAGAGTGTAAATTACTTTATTTTTATGCATCTGGAATGATATTTTTATTAGTGTTTTGCTTTATGTTTTAACCATTGTTTTTTTCTTTCCCTGGCTCCATCTTGTTCTTGCTCTTTTTTCCTTGTTTTTGTTGTTGTTCTTCCCTTTTTCTTCTGCTTCTTTTTCCTTCTCTTCTTTTCCATCTTCTCTTGCTACCCCTCTTCTCCTCTTCCTTCTGTCTTCTGCCTCTCTCTTTCTCTTCTTCCAGTGTCTCACCTAAATTTTATTTTGTTCATTATCTTCTTATTAAAGGCAGTATTTCAGTTTCAGGCTCTTCCTTTTCAATAATACCTGCTTATCCCTTACCTCCACTACCTTTTTATAGGTTGCTTATGCGTGGCCTTGAAACTTCTAGTTGTGACGGTCTTTCTCTGTTTATTGTTCCTTTTGGAAATCAATTGTCTGTGTTGGTTAGAATTCTTTCAGTCAACCTTCTTCTGTGAGGGAAGTTCCTTAGGCCATATATTTGACACTCATGTTCTATTAGATGTGCCCAATCAGACTCAAAGGAATGTTTCTTTTTTTATGCTAAAGGACAGTGAAATATCAACAAAGAGGCATTTTAGAGCCAAAGGGGTCCTTAGATGTCATCTCCTGCCATCCAGTTATTTTATAGAGGAATGAATGAAAACTAGCATTTATTATTTATTTGTTATTTTTTTAAATTACCGTTAGGCACGAGAGATACAAATACAAACCTTCGACCATCCCTGCCCTCAAGAGACTTACATACAGTTAAGGGGAGACAGCATATTCTAGGGGATTGATGCCCACTTAGGAAAATTTTGGTCTGAGGAGTCATAGAGATCATGATTAGAAGCAAAGTACATTTGATTGCCATTTAACCTCCAGTAGCCAAATTAGTATCAGTAAGTATACAGAGGTGTAGAAATATAAAAAGACTTGCCTCTAGTCATATCGCTAGTGTGTGGCAGAACCAGACAGAGTTAGAACCAATGCCTCCTGATTCCTACTCCCTTGCTTTTCCCCTACCACAAACTGACCCAGTTGATGACCCCTAAATCAAATCTAAGGACCACTTTGTTTTTTCACAAATATTTTGAATACTTTTTTTTTTCATATTCAATTCAATGCTGAATTTGGGATCTATACATTTATTAAAAAATCTTATGAATTGGGGGCTCAGAAGTAGAAGGCAGAATGAGGTACTCATCCCCTATCTTTTCTACACTGAAATAAAGGTCAGGGGTACCACATAACTCATATGTTGAAGACCTACTATGTGCCAGTTATAGTGTTTATAGAATAAAAATTCTCTTTTTCATCATGAAGATGGAAAATAACCCCTCCCTTGAGGAAATTTATAAATTAGCATAAACATGGTATAAAATCTTGGGTAAAATGAAATTGGTATACTAACAGATCTAATAGAGGTTAGACTGGGAGAAATAATAAGAGAGCCCACATAGTTTTATAGAATTAAAATGAGAAAGAGAATCTCTGTAGCTTTGTGGGATCAATAAAGAAATTGTGGGAAAAAATGGCATTTATTCCAGGTGTTTAAGGATGGCTAGGATATTTGATGGGCAGAAATGGGAAGGGTGAAATACCAAGAAGAGGTGAGCAAAGTTGAGAAAATATATGTCATATCCAAGTCCATGAATCAAATTGAATTGTCAACATGCATTTATTAAGTGCCTACTATATGACAAGAACTGTGCTAAATGCTGAAAACTTTTTTAAAGACAAAACAAGTTCTTGGCCTCAAGAAATTCAAAAATCTAGTGGGAGGGACAACATACAAAAATGATAATGCCAGAGGGAAGGTACTAGCATTGAGGGGGACTGGAAAGGTTTCTTGGGGACCGTGAGGTTCTTCTATCCAGCACATAGTGTAGGGATAGGGAATAGTAAGACATAGGTAGATTGAGGACTTATATAACCTTATACAAAGTAAATTTGGGGAGAGATTGTGGAAAGTCCTGAATGCCAGGATAAGGAGTGTCAACTTTATTTGAAAGTCAGTAAGGAAACAAGTAAGGAATTTAAGGCAGAGAATGACATGATAAAACTTTGCTAGGGGAAGATTAATTTGCTCTCCAGGTTGGAGTTCTTTAATACTCTGGCTCATGTTAATACCTCCAGAACACTTCATTAAAAAAGAGTTAATTCTAGGTTAAGTGATTTTGTTACTTGCTGTTTTGAGCTGAAAGATTTATTTTGTCCTAAATTTACTTGTGCCCAGGAGAACTTGAAGCTTCTTGGAACTTATATTAAGAATTCCATTTAGTCTAACTATATCTTCTAAATAGCACAGGTTTTGTCTATGATTGGCCATACACATAAATGATCTGAAGTATTAGATCATTGATTGATTAGCCATTGATTTTATAAAACTATGCTCTTACTACTAATAATGTCCTAGAGTGAGAGTCTCCTGAAATGGACACAATGAAATCAGACATTATCAAATATTTGAAAGGTGAAAAATTTTATGCCAAGCCAAGTGATGAATTTGAAAGTCCTATCAAACAAAGATTTCCTGAAGGTGTCTTTGTAGTGCTAAAATTGTGAAGGTAAAGTAGCATCCATATGATGACTCCTGTTCAGTGTATGTGCTGACTTTTTTTTTTTTAACTTTTTAAACACTAAATCACCATCAGCAGCAGCAGCATCAATAGTAGTAGTGGAGTAGGAGTAGGAGAAGTAACAGTAGTAGCAGTAGTAGTAGTAGTAGTGTAGTAGTAGAGTAGTAGTGGTAGTAGTAATAGCTAGCACTATAGCACTTTAAGATGTATAAAATGTAAACCACTTTACAAATTTTATCTCATTTAATATTCACAAACAATTCTGGGAGGTAGGTGTTATTATTCTTATCCCCATTTCACAGATAAAGAAACCAAAGATCACAGAGGTTGTGACTTGCTTATGGCCCACTACTCTTAAGTGTATAAAGCAAGAATTCTTATTCAGGTCTTCCTAACTCCAAGTCTGCTACTTTTCCCCCTACATCTCCTTGTGGCCAAAGCAGTAGAAAGGATTCAAAGAATGTTCTGAACATAGCAGCCTGGGATGGAAGATTGTCAAGAAAAGGAAAACATTTTGGTTTATTGTAAAGTTCTATAGAAATGCGAACTGTTATTCGAATTTAGTATTGAGTCATCATTTTTACTACTTACTAGCTGTATGACCTTAGGTAAGTCACTTTACCTATGTGAGTATTAGTTTCCTCATTCTGAGAATGTGATTTGGCCTGGATGATTTCCAAGATCTCTTCTTGGTCTAAATTCTATGATCTTAAACTTAAGCTTTCTGTTTTGGTTTTTATATTTATTATAAATAAAGGGGATCTATCTCTTTACAAATCTAATTCATCTCTAATGTATTAAAATTCATATATGTCATCATTAACATATCTGAAAACTAGAAAAGATAAGTTATTTTTGTTTTGTTTTATAAAAAGTAAAAAATGTCAACTGATTTAATAAAATTGAAATGTGAATTGTTTACAGTCATAGCTAGAGTTACCTATAGTGGTTAATAACAAACAAGAATATTAAATAATGATGAATGAGAATTGTTCTTTTTAAAATCGTTTTTGCTCTCTAGTCTCATTGCGTTTTTCTTTTTTCAGAAAGCTTTTAATGTATTCTTTTCATGATATAAAACATGCCATATTTGGCCTTTTCATGAAAATGGATCTGATATTCTCCTTTGACAACTAGTCATGTAAAAAGAACAGGTCCTATTTCTGTCCATTGCCTTTACATGGTTATTTATAGAAATAATTGATTTTTTTTTTCCCAAAAAAGTTACTTTGGGCCCATAGGAGCTTTCATCTGAGGATCTCAGTGTACTTAAAGTAGTAATTGTGCTATGTTCCCATTGTTTCTGAGAAACAAGTTTACATGTGATTTAGAAAACTAGATTTCTAAAGTCCTTTCATGTTCTAAAGGTTTTTTTTTTTATTATTACATTCATATACACAGGAAATCTAAGGCAGGAAAATGGTTTGTCAAGATGCATTTGTGCTGAATAAGACAATATTTGCCCTCTGCTCTCTCAGATGTTTGGTGATGAGTGCCATAGCTCTCACTTCCTTTAATCCACTATATCATATTTGGTTCACCTCACTCCTTTGCCATTTGGGTCTATTCCTTTGGAGAGAGAGGATATCTTTTGTAGTTCAAAATGAACATAAAGTACCAATAGATGTACTATTTGGGTCATGGTACAGTCTTTAAGTAATTGGATGAATTGTAGAACCACAGAATTTTGGAGTTGATGAGAGTTCAGTTGCCATCTAGTATAACCCATACATAAAAGGAATTGACACTTATCATATCTGACAAGTCGCCATTTAGCCTCTGGAAGAAGCCCTAGAATGAGGGGGAACCCATCCCCACCTGGATAGTTCTATTAGGAAGTTTTTTTTTTCTCACATTGTGCTTATACTTGCCTGTGTAATTCTTAGTCATTGTTCCTGCTTCTGTTTTCTGGCTCCAAACAGACCAAATCCAATCACTTTTTCACATGACAACCTTTCCAACACTTGAATATTGCCATATTGTCACCCTTAAATTTTCCTCCCCCTCTTCGCCTCTTCTCCCACACACACCAAAGAAAAGCATTCCCTTTTGCTTCATATAGCCTTGTCTTGAGACCAACCCATAGCCCATCTTGGGTTACCTTCCTGGGACAACTTTCCAGCTTATGAATGAATAAATGGAAAAAAAAAAGTCTGTATACTATTTGCCAAACATTGTCCTAATCACTAGGTATATAAATGGGGAAATCAAGACAGTGTCTGCCCTCAAGGAGTTCACATTTTACTTGAGGGAGAAGCAATTAAAAGAAAGCTTAGCTTCAGGATAGAATGAAAAGCCCTGAAGTTCTAAGGGTACAGGGCTAGTGTCAAGCCCCAGAGGTTCACAGGAGCTTTGTTTTTAGTAGGTTTATCAGTAGGTCAGATGGAATGCTTGGGGGTCTGGAGAGCATAGAGGGAAGGTGAATGGTGGGATATGGAGCTTAGGAGGAAATTGCAGGCCAGATGCTGTGACCTCATAGTCAACCATCTCATTAGAAGAAATGGAATTGGTGAATCACTTTTCATTCAAGTGGTACCCTAGTGGTGGTGAGGTTTTCCACAGTCTGCCCTGGATAGGGTCCAAATGAGGTGAAGGGAAGGTAGAGGTGTAGGGTACTGCTGGTGTGCCTAGTCTTCCCATTTTCAATGTTCTTTGTCAACTGGACTGGAGTTGGTCTCTAATTTGTGGGTGACCAGAGCTGGACAAAGCAGTTTAGAGATAGAGGAATCAAACAGGAGTTTAATTTTGAAGTGTGGAAAATGCCTTACAAAGACTCGTGCTGGATGGGGAAGGTGAGGCCATGGGGAGAGATCTCAATATTTATACCAATGGCTGTGCTGTGAGCTGGAGCCCTGACAATGAGGGAAAACAGTAACAATGAGACAAGACTAAATCATAGCAGGACTTCATGACTAAAACATAGGTACTCCAAGTGCTTGTCCAAGCTCAGAGACCACCTGATGCTAGTGTGAAACAATTCATGTATTTCGCTGGGTTTGGGATCATCCAGAGAGTTAGCACAAAAGCTTGTTGTTATGTCAAGCTCAGGGCCCAACTTGCCTGTTGGGCCTTTGCTCTGGAAAACAGGGTGTCTCCAAATACCTTGACACACACACACACACACACACACACACACACACACACACGTGTCTCATAATTCAGTCCAAGGATGCATTCTACTTTATCACCACATCACACTCCTGACTCATTTGAGGTTGCAGTTCAATCAAACTCCCGTATCCATTTCAGGCAAACTGCTATGATATGATACCTCCTTCCATCCATCTTGTACTTGTGAAGTTGAGTTTTTATGCCCCCAATGTAAGATTTTACATTTGTCCCTACTGAATGTCACTTAGTTAGATTCAGCCCTGTATCCTGGCCAGTCAAGTTCTTTTTGGATCCAGACTTTTATCATCTAGCATGTTAGATATCCCTCCATGCTCTGGGTCATCTGCAAACTTTATAGTCATTTCATCTATATTCATAACACTAATAAAATGATGAATAATAGAGGATCAAGCACAGCTATTTGGGACACTCCAGTAGAGACCTCCTGCCAAGTTGACATTAAACCAGTAACAGCCATTCTCCGAGTTCTGAATCCGTTAATTGTATCATCCTCTTAGCCACATCTCTCCATATTTTCTACAAGAATAGTATGAAATACTTTGTCAAATGTTTTACTAAAACCTAAGTGCATTATATCTGTAGTACTTCCTTGATATAAGAAAAAGAGAGCACCATGAGTAGAGCACCAGCCCTGGAGTCAGGAGGACCTGAGTTCAAAACCGGTCTCAGACACTTAACACTTACTAGCCATGTGACCTTGGGCAAGTCAGTTAACCCCAATTGCCCTGCCTTCCCCCTCCAAAAAGGAAAAAAAAAAGAAAAAAATTCAAACTTAAAAAAAAAAAAGAAAAAAGAAAAAGAGAGATAAGATTTGCCCAGCTTAACCTATTCTTTATAGTCACTGCTTCCTTTTCTAGATGCTCTTTAACCATCTCTTTAGGGACTCATCCTAGAGTTTTCCCAGTAGTTGAAGTCAATCTGAACAGTCTCTGTTTTACAGATTCTTCCCTTCCCTTCCCTTCCCT
>CM053589.1:68422416-68464750 GCA_028646515.1 Pseudochirops corinnae | reverse complement strand
CCCTCTCCTCCTTTCCCCTCCCCTCTCCTCTTCTCTTTCTCTTCTCTTCCCCTTTTTATTTTTTATTTTTGGAAAATCAAGACATTTGCTTCTCTTCCAGAAATTGAAATCAAGTTAAGTAGTTTATAGTTTACAGATTCTCTTCTCTTTTCTTTCCTTTCTTTCCTTTTCTATTTTGAAAATCAGGAAATTTGCTTTTCATCAAATGAATGAATAAAGCATTTATTAAGCATTTACTATGTGCAAAGCACTGGGCTAAGCTCTCATGAAACGAATAGAAAAGCAAGACAGTTCCTACTCTCAAGGAGCTCACCTTCTAAGGTGAAAGACAACATAAAAATGAATCAGCTGCAAGGCAGATGGATATTGACAGGAGGCTTCACAATCACAGAATAATAACAGCTGGCATTTATATAATGCTTTATGGCTTGCACAATACTTTACACATATGATTTCATTTGATCCTCACAACAACCCTGTGAAGCAGAAGCAAATATTGTCTCCATTTTACAAGGGAAGAAACTGAGATCAAAAGAAATCAAGTAATTTTCCCAGGATCACATAGCTAGTAAATATTTAAAGTAATTTTTGTACTCAGTCTTTCTGGACTTCAAATACAGCAGTCTACCTACTGTGTCATCACATGGTAGTACTTCTACATATTCTTTCAACACCTGAGTATGTAGCACTTCTGGGCCAGCTGCCTTGAATTCATCAAGGGCAACTAGGTGCTCTTATGATATCTTCTTAATTATATTGGGGATGAATTCCATGGTAGCCATTTTTTTCAGACCTTTTCAAAGCAGAGGTCATTCTCTTTGGCAGAGGAAAAAAGACATTTCAAAACAATTGAGCAAAGAATTAATAATGACATTAGTTTCCAAAATTTGGAAAGCTTATAAAAAGTAATTCTTTATGTCAATTATATTTGATACATCCTTTCCTTTTTCCTTAAATATCCTACTGTGTTTACAATGTGAACATAGTTCTGACTTATTGCTGACATGTAGCTTCATTTACTCTGTAGGCTAAAGGTGCTTTCATAAGGATAAGGAAAGCATCTGTGATTTAATTCATATAAGGCATTCCTGAGTAAGGGAATGCCTATCAGTACAGATTGGTACCTTTCCTACAACTTACAGTTGGTAAGCAGGGAAGAGAGCAGTGGTATTAAACTCACTGAACTATACAGAAGGATTCCTATAAGCTGCATATTGACTTAGAAAATTACATATTTATACATTTCTTTTTTAAAATATTTCCCACATACATTTTAATGTCTTGGCTGTGCTGTGGGTCATATGTGTCATTGTTGATACCTATGGCCTAGAGCACCAAGAGGTTAAAGTGACTTGCGGGAGGTCAGAAAGCTGCTATATATCTGATATGGGATTTGAAACTGATTTTTTTCTCAATTCCAAGGACCATTCTCTATCTGTTATGAAATGCATCCTTTCATGGTCATTTAGAATAAAAAAAGTAAGATATTCTTGGATATTAGGATAAGATGTACATTGTTTAAACAATATTCAGTATAATGCCTCCTTTAATTATTGTAGCAAAGTCTTCAAGTATGTAGAGATCTTCCTAGTTTTAAATAACATAATGATGAGTTAGCTTCAACTTTCTCAGAATCTTACTTGGAACATATTACTTCCTGGGAAAAGTCAACAAAGTACATAAAGGAGGGGCACCAGATACTTTCCTGCTTTTCCCTGCCTCCTTTCAGTGACTTATGGTGGTCAGAGGGAAGGTGCAAAGGACCATGTGCTCAAAGAAGGCCTGCCCTTTTCCCCTTTGCCTTCAGGTGGGGAAAGAGAAGGAAAACAAGCAAGGGAAAGCCTGGAATTTAATTTGTACTGGGACTAAACTCATACTGTCATCATTTTTTAAAAGAAGTTAAAACAAGGGGCGGTTAAGGACATATAAATTGGCAGCAGATTGTGGTTTATGGTAATGGCGGTCCCAAAGGAATGAGTCTCTCTTGGTGACATTGAAGTAAATTGCATTACTCAAGATGTATACTAAGGAGGATGGATAATGAGATGTGTATGGAGAAGGAGAGATTGTTGTTTTTATGGCATTGTTGATGATCTAAATGAATGGAAGGGGAAGGAAAAGAGAGTAGCAGGTGGGGGCTATCAGTGTTGATTTGAATAGAAGTTGTGAAGCCACATACTTACTTCGGATCACAGAATAACCACTACTATTAGGCAGACCTTGAGTTTGAAGTTAAATTATAAATAATTCAAACCTCTCTGTATTACCTCCACGCTCACCCCTGCCAGTCCCTCCTCCTAATTTCTAGCAACAAAAACTCAATTGAAACTCTTGATTTCTCATTATCAAAGTGAGATCAGATTTGATTGTATTGACTTGGTAAAGACATTATTTTATTTCAGAATTTCTTGCTGCCAAGAAATAAGCATAGAATGACTTCCTATCCACCATTTCATTCTATAACTATGCAGAGCCAGGAAATGAAGATGGAATCATAGATTTTATGTAAAATCATGACCTCAAGTGATTTTCATATGAAAGAGATGTAGAGAAGTTTCAATTGAACTCAACTTTCTGAACTTCAGTAAACATCTATTTTATAGCTACTTACTATTTTTCTCTGCTGCCTCTCCCTGCACTTAAAACAGTTTCTAGGCATGGAGAGGAGAAGGAGAGATAACCCTTCACATATCATATTTAATGCTTTACCATCTTTTACTTTGTTAGAGGGAATTTAAGTTACTTTTTCACCTCTGTTCCTTAAAGCAATCACGGTGCTTCTGCATAGTGTCCCATAGAAAAAAAATAAATTCTCTCACCCCATCACCCTGTCTTAGGATGGAAAGGTACGGTCCTAATTACTAAAAAATGGATGAAGTTATTGAAGGGAGGAGAGTAGTGATAAGGTATATTTTGCCTCTGATGTTCCAGCCAGCTTGGTGGTCTATTGTCTGTAGGAAGTGAAATAGAAAATGCAGGAATTTTCTTTTCCAGTCATTTCTTCCTTTCTACCTTTTCTCCCTAATGCCTTCCTGCCTTCCCATTCCCTACTGCCAACTTAAGAAAAGACTCTCACTCTTTAGAGAGTGTCATTTTAAGTTGACTTTCCCAGAGCTGAGCTGAGAGCCTGTTGCCAAGGCCGGTAGGTGTAAATTCAGCCCGCCTGACGGGAGATGAAGGGCTGCAGGATTTATAACTTATTTGAGTTCTCATACATCACCCTCTGTGTCGCTCGCTTATGATGGCCCTGCCAAAAGATAAAGAAGTGTAGGACGCTGGGTATGGGCTGTGGTGACAGGCCAGGGACAAATGTCTCTGTTGGGTAAATTGATTTGAATGGCTCTAGTGAAATATCAGGCTAGGCTGAAAATATGATTGGGTTTAATGATGCTTCCGACTTCATAGACGGCCAGAATTCTAAATGCTGGACAAGTTAATTAAAGCAGTGTATGGAAGTGTGTGCATACACATTTGTAAATCCATAGAATTATTAATACCATATACTGCTATATGGAAATATAGGCACGTGCCCACTACTTCTGATGTAGCGAAACTCTACGGAGGCCGGTAAATATTACTTGTAATTTATAGGGTGTTTATCTGGGAAAAACTGTGGAGAATAGTCTTTCTCCCTCCACCCCCAGAGTCTAACAAACAGAGACCTAGAGGCATAAAAATGGGTAATGAAAAGACAGAGAACAGATAAACAGTTTATCCTCTACTGGTATATTTAGGAGGCGTAAAACTTAATAACATAGCAGAGAGCAGGATTTCTGTATTTGTGTTAAAGCAGAACTCTTGTTTTTTTAGGTCACTGAGCCAAAGACAAATTAGAAGGATTATTTCATTTTAATTACAAGAAACAAATCTAAGTTGCCTCAATGTGGTGGTGGTTGTTTTCTTTTGGGGCATAGTATTCATTTATGATGAACAGATTTTAGATTTGGCTACCTTAGGATCAAAGCTAACTGACTAATTTCTGCATTATCATCCATATCATCCTCTTAAATACCATGTTTGGTTCTAATGTATGCAAATTTTCCTGACTGTCTTTATCTTTAGGTGATTGGGATTTGTACATATTTTCCATACTCTCTATGTCCCCTGGGTGTCCTTCATCAAGGAAAAGTCCAAATGCTTTACTAAGCCCTGGTTGCTTAAGTTTTATACCTTTCTTCTATGTCAAAGAAGCCTATTTTTGTCATCATAGACACAATGAGGGAGTGATTTGCCTGTGACGTTCATTCATCACCTGAGGTTTAAGTGAGGACAGATCTTGGCTGACATTCCCAAGTTCTTAGAGGCATTCATTATAAAATCAATGAAGAAACTGACAAGCATTTTGAGGAACCTAATATGTGCTAGGCCCTCAGGATTAAAATAAAAATAAATAAGAAATAATCCTTACTCTCAAGGAGCTTATATTCTGTTGGAGAAACAATTTGTACATATATACGTGTATTTGTAATAAATGCAAAAAAAAAAAAATAAATACAAAGCAGTTTCAGAGGGAGGAGACGAACAATATAAGGTATTGGGTGATTCTGATGATGTTAGAAGGTACAGCCTGAGGGATGTCTTGAAGAAAGAGAGAGATTCTGTGAGGTAGAGGTAAGTAAGGTGTGTATTCTAGGCATATGGACTGGCTAAGTAAAGGCAGAGATATGGGAGATAGAGTGCCCTGTGTGCCTAACAATGAAAAGACCCATTTGATTGAGTTATATGGTACAGGAAAGGGAGTATTGTATAAAGAGGCTGGAACTTATCTAAGTTGAGGTCAAGTTGAGAAGAGTTTAAGAGCCAAATGGAAGAGTGAATCTAAAGATAATGGGGAGCCAATGGAGTTCACTGAGCTAGGGAATGACAGCATCAGAGCTATGCTTAAGGAAAATTAACTTCAACAACTGGGTAGAGGATCGATTCAAGTAGGGAAAGATTTGGTTCAGGAAGACCAGATTCTACCATTGAAATAATCTAAGTAATAGGTGATAAGGGCCTGAACTGGAATGATGTCTGTCTAGTGGCCTGGGGAAAGGGAGATTGCTATTGCTAAGCCTCTTGGGTTCAAGGTCCTTGGTTGTTCCCATCAGGGTCTAATGGGAGATGGTGGTGGGTGGTTTGACCTGCCTGACATATGCAGCTTCCCCCTGTATCTCCGTCTGGGTGCTTTACTGCTTTAGCTAGTATGATGTATTAGAATAGATAGAAGGCATCAGGTAGAACTGGAAAAAACAAAACAAAACAAAAAACCTGTCAAATTTGTTTGTTTTTTTCGAAAACATTTGTTTATTTATTTATTTTAAAATTTTGAGTTGCAAAGTCTATCCCTCAAGCCTCTTTCCTGCCCACTGAAAAGGCAAACAAATTGATATCAATTAATTATACAGGTAAAATTATGTAAAACATGTTTTTTAAATTAGCCATATCACCAAAAAAGTTTTTAAAAAAAGAAAGAGAAAACTATATTTTAATTTGCATTCAGAGTTCATCAGTTCTCTATCTGGAGACAGTATTGTTTTCATCCTGAGTCCTTTGTAATCATCTCAGATCATTCTATTGATCAGAGTAGCCAAGTCTTTCGCAGTTGATCATCATTAAACATTGCTATTACTACGCATGATAATGTCCCAGTTCTTCTCAATTAACTTTTCATCAGTTCATATAGACCTTATGATTGTTTTATTTTCCCCTGACTCTCACCCTCCAGCCCCATCAATAGTTATCCACAATCATATGCCACAACTTATTCAGTCATTCCCCAACTGATGAAAACTTCCCTTTTCCTTTTCTTTGATCTCTTTTGGATACAGACCAAGTAGTGGTATTACTGGGTTAAAGGGTACATATAGTTTTAAAGTCCTTCAGGCATAGTTACAAGTTGTTCTCCAGACCAGTTTACAACTCCTTCAATAATAGTTTATTAGAGTACCTATTTTTCCTCATTCCCACCAGCATCTATCATTTTCAGTATGTGTGAAGTGGTACTTCAGAGTTGTTTTATTATATTTCTCTAATCAGTTTTCACATTAGTCTAATCATTAATGATTTATAATATTTTTTCATCTGATTATAAATAGTTTAGATTTCTTCTTCTAAAAACTTTCTGTTTGTATTCTTTGATGACTTAATAATTGGGAAATGACTCTTATTTTCATAAATTTGACTCAGTTCATGTAAAGCCAAGCATGAGCAGCTTTCCAGAGGACTGCTGCTGTGAACAGCTTTCAAGGTTCTAATTACGTAGTATATAGTAAGCTCTCTATTTATTCAATAACAAATCAGAGCAAAACATTCATAGAAAATCAAGGTACAGCTTTCAGAATGATACAATTTATCACAGAAAATCAAAATACAGCATTCACTATGTCACATCACTATCACTAAACTGGCCACATAGTTTTCACCAAAGTGGTCACATAGTTTTCAACAAAGTACAATCATTTAGTAACTCAATCATTTGATCATCCTTAAGAAGGCTTGCCTTCTTAAGGGAAACCAAGTACAAAAGTCAAAGTACTCCACCTCTGGGTAGTCTCAATTAGACATTAGTTTCCAATCATAAAATACAGTCATTTTGTCAATCACAAAAACACAAAGGTCATTCACCTCTAGGCCACAACTAAATCACAATTTCATCAGTCATTACTCAGTATCCACGGAGAGGTCTTTTCATCTTGACTCGAGGTAGGTAGCTCCTTCCCGAATCCACCAAACTGTCACCTGGGTTCATAGACAGACAGTTCCCAGTTCTTGTCCAGCTCTCTGTGCAGTTCCTGCTCCACATTGATGCTCATAGTGTCCAGTCCATCTCAAATCTTTCACAGTCTCTGTTCCTGGGAAGATAAGGTTTAACAAAGCCACAAGAACATTCATGCACATTAACAAAGTCACAACAACATTTGTACAAAGTACCAGTACCACAGTCATGCTTCCTCAGTCTTCTGCAGCTCCAGCTGGCCCTTGAAAGTCCTCAGGAGCTCCAGCTGGCCCTCAGAAATCCTCAGTACCATAAGCCCCATTCTCAAAATCAAAATCACTTTATCCAGCCTCCATGTGGCTTGCTCCAAGAAATTCTGTCTCGATTTCTGTTCTCAATTCTCATTCCTCTTCTCAGTTCTTCTCAATTCTCAATTTAGTCTTCAGTCCAACAGCAGCTGCCCTGCCTCCATGATGCTGACCCAAGTAAATTCTGACTGTTCAGCTTGTACCCTTCCTTAAATACAGTATAGCTCCTCCCTGTTCAGCCCGTTCCTGTTACATCAGCAACAGAGGTTCCCTGTTCAGCCCCTTCCTGTTATATAAGCAACAGAGGATCACACCTTCTTTTTCTTTAACAGAGGCTTAATTTGAAACTAGGTGCTAAGTACCTTTTTGCTTGGCAATACAAAGGGATCTTCAAATTTCATTACTATTACAGCTCTCTTTATATTTGAGAAATAAAGTCTTTGTCAGAGATTTGTGTAGAGATTTTTTTTATATTACTCCATTGTCTATGGTACCTTTGGGCAAAATGTAGTTTCCCTGATTATCTCTTTTAATTAGGACCATGATTTCTAGCCCTTCCTTTTTAACTTTCACCAAAGCATAATGGATTCTGCTTCAGTCCTTTATTTTAATTCTGTATGTGTCTTTCTATTTCAAATGTGTCTTTTGTAAAAAAACAAACAAAAAACCCAACATATTGTTGTTTTTAATCCATTCTACTATTTCTTTCCATTTTATGGGTGAGCTCATCCCATTCACATCCGCTGTTATGATTATTAACTGTGTATTTCCCTCTGTACTATTTTCTTCTCTTTATCTTTCTCTCTCTCTTTTTATCCTGTCCTTCCTTAAATGGTTGTTGTCTCCCCTAATCCACCTTCTGTTTTATTGTTTCCACCACCCCACGTATCTCTTATCCTCTTGCCCTCTTATTTCCCTATTGGGTAAGATAGATGTCTTATACCAACTGAATTTATATATATTTATTTCTTCCCTCTCTGAAACAATTTCAAGGAGAGTCATGTTCAGGTTATTGCCTGTCATCCTCATTTTCCCCTTCACTAGAAAAACTTTTCCCTGTATACCCCTTTTGTGTGAGAAGATTTTCCCTATTCTACTCCTTCCTTCTCCCTCTCCCTTCTCTCAGCACATTCCTCTTTCTCACTCCTTCATTTTTTTTTTTAAGAACATCCAAACATAATCTGGGCCCTGGAACTGTGATCAAGTTCCCTGCTCTCTTGCAGCCACAAGTACTCCTTTCCACCTTGGAACTGTGTCCATGGTCTCTGCTCTTTTGCAAACAAACAGAAGCACCCCTCTCCACCCTGGAACTATGACTCAGAACTGCATATAGGCAATAGAGCTGCCAATCAGTGTCATTTGAACCCAATGTCAAGAAGAGTTCCTTTTAATCTCTTTCTGACCAATTGTACATTCCCCTTACCATCTCTGGACAGAGAGCCCCTGAAGCTGCTGCTGTTGCTGTCGCCACTCTCATGGCTGCTTTCAAGGCCCACTGCTGGTGTTTCTGCTCTGCTCAGGGCTGGATCCCACTCTGGTATCACAGACCTCTCCTGCTAACCTCCTAAGTTGCCTTAGACTGGAAAAATGTCTTTCTCTGACTTGTTGGCTCTACTTGCTGCAAAATTTGATTAAAAGAGTTATTTTAAAGTTGTTTGGAGAGGAATGTCGGGGAAGTTCAACTGGGCTGCTCCCCATACACCACCATCTTAGCTTCATCCCTGTCTATCAAGACTGTTAAATTTGGCATCTAAGATATTGTTGCCTTAAATAGATGACTTTCAACTGAGTGATGAGATTGAAAACCAGATGGCAAAAGACTGAAGAGTTAAGGAGAGAAGAGGGCAGTGGAAGCAATTAGTATGTAGGTAGCTTTTTCTAGAAGTTCCATTGACAAAGGAATGAAAACTTGAATAAGTGGTAGGTCTTAATGCAGGTTTGTTTGTTTTTTTAAGATAGATTTGGGGATATTTGAAGTCAGTATGAAAGGAACTTGTGTGTGTATGTTTATATACATATATCTACATTTATACATTTCAGAGAAATATTAGAGAGAAGGGATGATTGAGGGAGAAGTCTGTTAGAGAAATCAGGAGGAAAAAAATCAAGGGGAAATGAAGGTTAAAAAGTGCTTTGCAAACTTTAAATGCAATATAGATTTCAGCTGTGATGGAAATTGGATGATGACTGATGGTGGTGACAATAATGTAGGCATTCTAGTTTCCAAGGGTTCTAAATTTATTTGGTATAGTGTGTGATCTCTTTCTTTATTTTCCTATCTAACAGGAAGATATTTCTGGAAGGTTGCCTTCAAAGAGGAGAATTGATGAGGACAATGATTTTGTTTTAGAGGATAGTGAAAGCCTTTGTCAAATTCATTTAAATTTAAAATTTTGAATCACATTGCAATTTCCTCTAATGTGGAATCAGAGTGGTTGATGTATTCAGATTTCTGCCAGGAGAACCTAGTCACTTGAAGTCCTGAAACCATGCCCAGGTAACATAGAAGTGTTTGCTTTCCCCATTTATAAGGACTTGAATCTGCCATTTTGGGCTCTAGATGAAACAGTGGATAGAGCACTGGACTCTTGGAGTCGGAAAGACTTGAACTCAAACCCAGCCTCAGATACTTCCTAGCTGTGTGACCCTGGACAAGTCATTTAACCTTTTCTTGCCTCAGTTTCCTCAACCATAAAATGGAGATAATAACAGTACCTACCTTAAAGAGCTATTATGAGGATCAAATGAGATGATATTTGTAAAGCACTTAGTACAGTGCCTAACAAATAGTAGACATTGTATAAATACTTTTTCCCTTCCTCTCTTACTTTCCTGTCTGGATGAAAATTACATTTAGTTGCTTAGAGAAAACTTTTTAGCCTGTAGCTAATATAGTTATAATTTCCTTACTATTTTAATGAAACTCAATACTGTTTTGTAGAAATCTTAAGTTATACCAATGCCCCTTCTGATCTCAGGATGGACAAATCTCAGTATTTTCCTGTATTTCATGAGTGAATATTTTTATTAATTGTAGGAAAAGATTGATATGAAATTTGCAGCAAGGTCAGAGGATTTGGTGTAACCATTCACACTGTAAAAACAAAATGGATAAAACAAACAAAAAACAAACAAAAAAACCCAACAACCACCAAACACATGTTGTCTAGACTATTAAATGTCGCTAAGTAGTAAACCTGTTGCACTAGTTCATAAAATAGTTACCTACATATACATACACAAAACAACATACACAATATTTATGTAGTATGTGTGTGTGTATGTGTGTGCACATAAAATACTGGGCAGACACTGCAGATGGCAAACCACATAACCTTTCTGGCCATCATTTTCTTCATCTGGAAAATGAAAGGGTTGGATTAGTTGGTTGTAAAGATCCCTTCTAGATTTTAAGTTATAATCCTATGAAATTATGAAAAGTTCCAGCATGGAAATTTTAAGGAAAAATATTATCTTTTAAGAGAGCACTGTTGCCAGACAATTAGATCTAATCTTGACTGTTAATAGGTAAAATAATAACAGTATAATATAACTTATACCTTTGTAGAGTACGTTCTGAAGAAAATTAAAATTTTTCTTTAGAGTATACAGAATTCATAGATAAAGGCATCATTACTTTAGTAGGGATATGAAAAAAGAGGTTACATCTTAAATTATATTCACAAAATAAAATATTACAACCAGAGACCTAATGGGGACAGTAGAGCTGGGATTCTCCTTTAGGCCAGAAAGTTTAGAGGTTACTGATGGTATTTTCCCTATGGTACTTCCTTTTCTGCTTACCATACCACTGACAGCAGCAACAGCCACTTCCTGCCTTATCTACCAGGTTTTTATTCTCCCCACCAACTCCACACCCTCCTTTATAACACTGATAGCATATTTCTTCCCAGTGACCGTATAACATGTAAAAATATGGAGTTTGCCAGAGGTCATTTCCTTCCTCCAAAGACTGGATCTAAGTTAAGCCTCCCTTCAATCCCCACCAACCCTGCAGCTTGTCCCTAAGTGAAAATACTGTTGGTTACAGCAGATGAAATTTCTAATGCAAACATTTATGTATGTTAAATAATATTTTTTTGGTTTACCCAGATCTTCAAATGTTCTAGGGTTTGTTGAGATGAGTTGTAGTGTTACTTTAAAAGTGCATACTTAAAAAGAAAGACGAGGAGAGGAAAGGTTATAAGAATTATTAACAACTAGGAAAATGTTAGCGAGTCCTAAGGGAAAAACCAGGGGGAAAGAGAGAACACTTGAGAAAAACAAAGCAAAGAAATGGATTGGAAGACCTAGAGGAAGTCAAAAGGGGAGGAGGAGGAAGAGACATAAACAGAAAGTATTACCATTATGATTTATCTAAAAGCAACATCCCCTACTCCTTGGCAAGCAGATGCATTGAATGGGAAGAAATTCTGATAAAGCTGGTCCCACTTCTTTATATGCAGAAAGCAACCTAGATATTTGTTGAATCCATATCATTTTCTGAAAAGTTATGGAAGGATATTTAGGGAAAATATAATATGGAGAATGCTGACTGACAGGTCATCAGCAGTTAGGGAGCAATCCAGGAAAGAAAGGTAGTGCAAGCCTTAGGAAAACAACAGTCCAGAAGGGTAATGGCCTTTATAGCCTCGTTTAGCTCTATTTATGACTCATGAAGATTGAACCAAGTCACTTGACTAACATTCTTCTCCCTTTTTCTATATAAAGTAGAATACTAATGCTTATTTTGGGGGTTTATGTATGAAATGTTGAATGGCCCTTTGAGTGAAGTCACAAGAAGCCCAACGTGAGCAGATGTTCTGAATTAGGCATGCCAGTCATGGATTTTAATTCCTGTTACTCCTGGCACATGTCCCAAAGTGCACTCATGTACTTTGTCTGGAACCTTCATATTTTTCCACTCTCATCTTTCTCAGTCCTACTCTCTTGTTTTTTAGAACTATATCTTATTGTAAAATCACTACTACTACTACAACTACTACAACTACTACTACTACTACAACTACTACTACTACTACTACTACTACTACTATTACTACTACTACTACTATTACTACTACTACCCACCTACCTACCTACCTACCTACCATTTATATAATACTTTGTGATTTGCAAAGCACTTTAGAAATATAGTTATCCTTTCCACATTGCAAGGGTCAGGGGCACAGCACCCCTACAACCTGAAAAATCCAGGTTAAAACTTTTGTCCTCCCTTTGTACCAAAGAAGAAGTCTGAATTTTTTTTGTTTTTCATTTTCTCTTATGGGGTATTTATAGTACCTCATTTTAAAAAATTGGGTTACGTATTTGGTCATAGGCTCTGTCTCATCCTCTGATCTTCACATGCCATCTGTGGCTTTCATGAAACTCCCCCAAAATTCTCACTTGTTTTCTTGTGCTGACCCCTGCATTGAAACCATGATAGAGAAAGTCGTGATGTGGAAGGTTTAACTGTATATCATTTATCTTCACAGTAATTCTGGAAGGTAGATACCTCTAAGGGCACTAGGTGGTACAGTGGACAGAACCCTAGACCTGAAGTCAGGAAGACTCATCTTTCTGAGTTCAAATCTGGCCTCAGATACTTACCATCTGTGTGATCCTAAGCAAGTCACTTAACCCTGTTTAACTCAGTTTCCTCATATATAAAATGAACTAGAGAAGGAAATGACAAATCTTTCCCAAGAAAAATCCCAAATGGGGTCATGTAAAGTCAGATATGAGTAAAAAATGACTGAACAGAGAGATGCCTTTTTCATCCCAATTTTACAAATGAGGAAAAGGAAGCAGGCAGCAGTCAAGTAACTTGCCTACAGTAAATGTCTGAGGCTGGATTTGAATTCGGGTCTGTGTTGTCTCCAAGGTCCAGCACTCTATTCACTCTGTCACCTAACTGCCTCATTGTTTTTTGTTTGTTTGTTTTTTTAAATATTGGGGGCAGAGCCAAGATAGCAGAGTAAAAGCAGGAACTTGCTTGAGCTTCTGTGCCAAACACTTCTAATTCCTGTAAAATATCCACTTCCGTGACATTTTATAACTGGTTCCATCATAGCCATGTTTACCACCCATCTGGTTACATCTACCTTTGCTTGACTGAATCTCCCCAAAAACCTGTATCTGCCAGGGCAGGGATTCTTATGTCATGGACCCTTTTAGTGGTCGAGTAAAA
Source organism: Pseudochirops corinnae (assembly GCA_028646515.1). NCBI lineage: Eukaryota > Metazoa > Chordata > Mammalia > Diprotodontia > Pseudocheiridae > Pseudochirops > Pseudochirops corinnae. The sequence goes on along the minus strand of CM053589.1, from coordinate 68,451,552 downwards.
CATATGGACCCCATCTCAAAATTATGCACAAAATAAAATATGCAGGATTACAAAGGAAACCAATTATATTCAAAGACGGTTATTGACACACTGAAAACACATGCACACACAAGTTCATGGAAACTAGTTTTAAGAATGATCTCAGTCATCATGAATCAGAGAGATGGATATGAGTTTGACATCCCCTGTAATATGGCATAGTTTGTAATAAAATGGTTTTAGTACATTAATCATCCCCAGAATTCACTGGGTTCAATGGGAACCAAGTACAAACATTCCTGCATAGAAGTTGTCTTTTCCTTAAGCCTTAGTCCAAACCTTCAGTTAGGAAGAAGCCTCGATTCTTTATGTTCTATAACTTGCTTGGTTAGGTGGGACAAGAAGGGCCTATAAAACATGCCCTTGTTTCAAGAGTCTTAGCATTTCAATTTTACCATTTAGATTGCTGCTTCTGTCCTGCTGTCTTGGAAATGGAGTATCCCCAAAGCAAAGGGAAAGATTAATAATGCCATGGAGTTGGCTGAAATTTTATGTGGGGTTTAGGTGTTGCTGTTGTTGGTTGGATATTTTTTTTTGTCATGTTTAGTCATCTTTTCAGTAGAATGACTACTTAGAATTAGAAATCCCATATCTCTGTTTGCTAAATGCTCCAATAAAGATGTGAAAAGGGTGGCAGAAATGAATGTCATTTACTTTTTTCTCTTTAAAATAATAAAAAAACCTAATGAAAGATTCATTTTTGAAAATAATCCCCTGTTAACATAAGCCACTAGAAAATAAAATAAGAATTTAAAAAATGAAATGGTGGTAATTACCATAAAACATATTAAGTAATCAAAAAGTGTTCCATGTACAAATGGTTAAACACCTACAAGTTATCATCCTCCAATTTCTCCTTCATTGAGCTGTTTGTGGTTTTCAAATAGGCCCTGACAACTCTTCTGTGTCTAGTCATCTTTGAGTCAGTTTCTTAGTGTGGGAGTTACCAGTAGCACTGGAAGAACTGAAGCCCAAGTGGGAGAAGCACACTTCCCAAAAAATAGAGGAGGGGAAAGAACATATAGTAGATATTTAGTAAAACTATAATTGGAGAAACTAGGTGGCACAGTGGATAAAGTGGCAATCTTAGAGTCAGGAAGTCTCATCTCCCTGAGTTCAAATGTGACCTTGGACAGCTACTAGCTGTGTAACCCTGGGTAAGTCATTTAGCCATGTTTGCCTCAGTTTCTTCATCTGTAAAATGAACTAGAGAAGGAAATGGCAAATGACAGCAGTATCTCTGCTAAGAAATTCCCAAATTGGGTCATGTAGAGTTGGATGTGACTGAAGAAAAATAACAACAAAAATTTCACAAGGGAAAATGATCAGTTCAGTTTTGTCACTCTCCAGTCCACTCTTCAAGTGGATGCTTGTGATAGTCCTAAAACCCAAATCTATTGTTATGTACCTGTTCAGGAAGTGATTCCCCAATACCTATGGGACCAAATACAAACTTCTTTGTTTGGGATTTAAAATCTTTCATAACCCTGATCCAGTCTATCTTTCCAGACTGTTTTTTTTACACCTCTTTCTCCCCCCTATGCTCCAAATCATTCCATATTCCATCCAGGCTGATAGTCTTGCTATCCCCTTTACATAACGTTCTCTCACATCTGTTCCTTTTACCCAGTGTTTACTCAATCCAGGAATGTTCTCCTTTCTTATCTCTATTTCTTGGAAGACTCTATTTCTCTGAAGGCTCATCTCATATTCCTTCCTACAAGAGCCTTTCACGATTCCCTTGCTTTTTGTACTAAAATGAATTGGTGTTTATTTCACATATATTTGAATTTTACTCCTATGTACTTAATCTTTCAGTAGAATTCAAGCTCCCTGAGTAGTCAACAAACATTTATTAAGTAATTAGTATGTGCGAGGCAGTGGGCTAAGCAATTCTCAGTGAGCTCAGAGACAAATGGGAGCTGCACCTGGTAAATAATTAGGTATAAAAAAGTCTCCAAGATAAATCAGAGGGCAGGAAATATTTTATTTTTGTCTTTATATCTGAATATCTATCATAGGTTCTGGTACATAGTAGGTACTTAATAAATGCTTGTTGAATAAAATTTGATTTCTTTAAATTAAAGAAAATGACCAATGAAAGTTAGGATTAGGGATATCAAGAAACCATTGGCATTATATAAGAAAATATTTAGGATGTAACTCTTATAAAATGAAAATATAACACCTCTAATGTTAATTGGTTCTAAAACAAACAACCCAACTAAAAACATAAGACCAATGTTATAAATGGTTGGTCAGACAAGTATCATTGAAGTAGGGTTTGGCTATAGGGGATTTCCTTTATAAAGTATTAATATTTTCAGGAAAGGGCACTGACCAGGATAACATTATCCCTATATTCAGTTGTAAGCTCCATTAACTAGCAAAGGTGACCTTGATTTTTTTTTCTCTTCAAACCTTAATTTCATTTGGAAAATCAGGAAGATGGTGACAGTGGCTTCTGAAAAGGGTTTTATTTCATGTCCTTTTGAAATTGTAAATAAGTCCTCCTAAGGATCAATTAAGAGAAAGTTGATGGCTTTACAAATAAAGAATAATGATGGTCAATCATAGATTTAGAGCTGGAAGGAACCTCAGAGACTGTTCAATTCCACCTCATTCTCAGATGAGGGAACTTTAGGTCAGAAAAGTTAAGTGATTTTTCCAAAGACACAAAATCTGTGAGGTGCCTTGCTAGAATTTGAACCCAGGTTCTCCTATCTCAAATCTATCACTCTTCCCACTATATTCTGATCTGGATACATTTGACCAAACTGCCCTAATCTGCCAACGTGAAGAAAAGAGTTTGTGGTTTTTTTTGGTTCCTCCTCTTTTCCTACTCCCCACAATAACAAAAAAGATCCATTGTGTTGTTTTGTTTGAACCAAAGCAGAAAGAATATAGGTAGAGTGTTATTTCCCTGGGATTCTGTGAGACTTAGAAATACTCCATAAGAGGGAGAACAAGGCAAACTTTTAAACTTCACAGGTTGGTCAGGAGTTTCTAAGTAGATTTGTGTTTTACTTTTTTTTCTTTTAAACTATCCAGTTGTCTACATGTGGAAGGAGTATGTCAATACTAGAATCAGTGTTTTATTGTCAGCTGGGGATTTCTCTGGCAATGGCATATGAACCTTTGTTCTCCCTCTTCTCTCTCTGGGAAACATTTGGTTTCCTTGTATGGCAGCAAAGACATACTTTCTGGGCTTGTGTGCTGTCTCACTTGTGCAATAAAACTGGCATCTTTCACCTGAGATCACACATTATCTATTAAGATGCTACAGAAAAATAGCCTTGGGTTCTGAAATTATATCTCCCTCTCCTTTACAAAGTTCTTCATTTCTGATAACTTTGAGAATATGCTCATCTCTGAAGTTACCTGAAAATGTGATGCCAAAGAATGATACAAGGATGGAAAATGTGTTATGTTTGGAATTTCCCGTAATTGCCATGTTTTGCAATTGCTGGAATTTCCAATGATCCTTTAGTGGTGCCCAAATTCATTCAGTCCAATTTCAATATTAAGCATCCTCTGTGAGCAGAGATTGTGCTTAGATTATAAAGGAGACAGAATTTAGTTAAGACAAAGTCCCTGTTCTCATGAAGCCAGAAGCCTAGTAAAAGATCTTATACAGAATTATCCTAGATTTCCACTGGGTATTCACTGTAGACTTTCTGACCAAGTGCATGTGGTTGGGCATGGTGTAAAGCAGTGGTGTTGAACTCAAATAGAAGCAGGGTCCATTGAACATATGGATACTTGCAGGCTACGTTCAGATTTAGGAAACCATATATTAATCTATACTTTATTATATTTTTGGTGAAATAGTTCCCAATTACATTTTAATCTGGTTGAGGCCTCAATTGGCAGTGTTGTGGACCTTGTGTTTGACACCTCAGGTATAGAGGAAAAAGCACTGAATTTAGAATCAATGAAAATTTGGATTTTGGTTTTGTTACTTAATAATCTGTGCAACCTTTGGAAAAGAACATCCTCTCTGAGCTTCAAGTTTCTCATGTATAAAGAGGACATTAAATTAGATGATTTCTAGCACTAGTATCTAGATTAGAGCAATTGTAGACCTTAAGGACTTTCTTAGGAATATCACAAAATTTTAAAGACACTATTTGAAGTTCTTTCCTGAGACTCTTACTTATATTTTATATACTTACATATTTTTAGAGCCTGTGTATTTTGAAATAAAGTCATTGAATCTCATGTGCATTCCTAATTATACTTAAAAAAGAATTTTTTAAAATAAAAACTAGCATAATCACTAATTTTGAGAAAACTTTTAGTTTTAGACTTTTTGGTGCTCAGTTTTTCCATATGTGAAAAATGGGATAGTAATTCTGTAAATTTTTTTGCTTTTTCTTTTTTGGTGATTTCATTGGTATAGGGATCTCAGCTGATGGAAACTCTTTCCTATTGAGACCTGGTGCAAATTAATAGTTTGTGCATAATTTATAGTTTTAGAGAGTTCTCTGAAATTACAGCATGTCTGAGGTAGGATATGAACCCAGGTCTTCCCAACTTCCCAACTCTAAGACTGATTCTCTACCCCTAAAGCTACCCCTAAGAGAGAATTCATTAGTTCATTTTTACGGAATTGTATTTTTCTTCCTCATGAAATTCTCTCAGTTCTCATTCATTTATTTTCCTGTCAAAATTTTCCATAGTCCATGGGCTATTCTTATAGACAGTCAGGAATCATGTTAATCTTTAATGCTCTTTCTCCCCACATCTGCTTTATTTTTTAAAATCTATTTGTCTCCTTTTCAAACCTCTCCCCTCATTCATTGAGAGAACAGGCAATATCACATCACCATACCACTTGTTTAACTGATTTGTAGCCCATGTGCCAAATGAGACTGCTTATATCCTGGCTTTTGATTTTATGCTTCATGTGTTAAGAGCCATCACCCAGAGGTAGTATGTTCAGTTAACACTATGGCATCTTCCAAAAAAAAAATTCTGATAGAATTCCATTGAATCTGCATCTGTAATGACACAGGACTAGAATGAGATGAGAAAATCCATTTTGTTTGCTGCCAAAGCAAAGTGACCTTGAGGGAGCACCAGCTTAGCTTTCACTGTTCATGGTGCCCACACTCCCTCCCGTCACCTCTTCTTGCTCCCCATTCAGCTCTGCAACAACTACCAATCACTCTGCCTTCCTTTGCTAAATTTATGACCAAGAACAGCCCATAAACAGAGAAGGCCAATCCCAATCCCAGCCACGGAACCTTCCTGTTTGCAGGAACTGCGACAGCTTTATGGTACAGTAAAGAATAAGGCTTCATACCAGCCAACTCAATGAATCGTGCCTTTCCTGTAAAGAGCAGGGCAGAGTGCTAAGGGGACTGCAGAGAGATTTCAAAGGTTGTGTCAAGCCTAGGTTTCCTGTAAACCTGCAGAAAGTAATAAATCCTTGTAGAGATGCTTTGCATGTTATGTCATCAAAAATTGAGGGAAAAGATGGGAATGGATCTTCTCAAAGAAGTAATCCCTTTCACAAAAGGGTTGGCACAATTGGTGCACATGAGGAGGCCATCTTTTAAAGCTTATTCATAGGCAATAGCTCAGGACATTATCTGGCACATAATTGGCTCTTATTAAATGCTTCCCCAGTCCTGAAGAATGCTTTCCCTCCTCATCTCTACCCACTGGCTTCCCTGGATTACTTCAAGTACTGTCTTCTAAAAGAAACCTTTCCGGATCGCCCTTAATGCTAGCCCCTTCCCTCTGTTGATTATCTCCAAAATAGCCCACAAATATCTTGATTGTACATAGATGCTTTCATGTTGTCTTTCCAATTAGACTATTAGTTCCTTGAGAACTGGGCAGTCTTTTGTCTTTCTTTATATGCCCAGCACTTACCATAGTGACTGGCACATAGTAGGTCCTTAATAAATGCATGTTGACTAACTGTTGATTGTATACAGAAAAGAAAAATGTTCTAAGAGTTGTTTATTCAATAAGAGATACAAGACCTGTCTATAGAAAGCCTAGTTACAAGCGACTTTCTTCTTACATTTACCTGCATTTACCTTATATTTACTTTCCTGTATTTGACTACCTGTCTTCTGTTTTCCCTAATGGTTCATTTTGAGCTGGCATGTCCCATTTTATCTCTGAAGAAGTTCTTTGGTTTTAGGTTGGACATGCCAAGACTGAATTATCCACTTTCAACATCTAAAACCTTTTCTCTTTCTTTCTACATTTCTTAGCAATACAAAAACCAATGGCCTGTGCCTTGGTTTTAGTATACACAGCTAGCAATGGGTCTATTATAGCTCTTGAAAATTGGAAGGTGCAATGAATGGAGAGACAACACAAGAATTCAGATAGTGCACATCATTTTGGATGGTTACATAACATTTGAAAAGGGTGAGGTTTTCTGTGAGCAAAACGGTACCTAAGCTTGCACAGCATATTGAGGACACATCAGGATAGTCCATAGATTTGGGGATGTAGGCAATGCTCGAAAGTGGAGTGCACTTCTCTGTTGTTTTTGCATAAATGAAGCTGATGGAATTGAATCCTCGTGTTATCCCTAGATATTATCTTCCGTACGATAGCACTTTCTCTAATATATGTGTGTGTGTGTGTGTGTGTGTATGTGTGTGTGTGTGTAAACACACATATATCTATACATTTCAAAAGTACATTTGAATTAATTGCTAAAAAGACTTGTGGTTAAAAGGAAGAGGAAGAAGAAATGTATTCTTTCATTTTTACCTTTCCTCTTTTACACATTCACAAAAAAGAAGAGTTGGAGCTATCTTTGCATCTTTGAGACTCAAAACAAAACAAAAACAATGCAGGATATTACCCAACACAAGCATGGTCTCGACCTTTTTTTTAATCGTATTTTTTTTCTGTGGTTGACCTTCCACTTGGGAGTAGAAAAACAATGCAATAACAATGAATGAAAGTTCCTTATTTAATTAGGATTATCTCTCCAAACTCTACCCCTTCCCTTGAGGATAAATTAAGATTTTTCAGGAACTGCCCCCCTAAAAACATCTCTCATAAATTTTTGCTTTATTACTATGCCTCCATCCTTTGTTCTCCTGTTTTTATTCTGTGTCTCTCTGGTACAAAAACTTGTTGATATTTTCCCCTTCACTGATTGCTTCCATTCACACATCCCCAAACACATTAGAAAGTAAAATTCAATAATACTGTAAAAGACAGGGAGAAAAAGAGAAACAGAGACACAGAGAGAGTGTGTCAGAAAGGAACTAGGGAGAAGAAGAAGGGAATAAAGCAGGGAGATGACCAACAATATGTGGTTGCATCATTGTAGTCATTCCCCCCAAGAAATAAGTTGCAAAGAATCTCTGTTTAACCATCCTATTAGACTCTTGTCTAGATCTGCCCAAATTTCTGCCATAGGGATGGCCAGACAATTGTTAGAGGGTTTCTTAAAGTTCCCTCCCCCAATCCAATCCATTGTCACATATTGCTGATTCTACATTTGTCTTTTTTGCTTATGACCCGTTTTGTCTATTTGTGTGGCCCTCAAAACCTCTTGCCTAGATTACTGAAACAGACTCCTAATTGTTTTCCTTAACTGGTCTCCCCACTCCAATTTATCATGCAGGTAGAGACTAAAGTGATTGTTCTCAAGAGCAGGTTGGACCATATAACTTCCCTACTCAATCAACTCCAGTGGTTTTCTGTTTTCTCTTGGTTCCAGTATAAATTCTTCTGTTTAGCTTTTAAGAGACCTAAAGTAACCTGGGCCCAACCTATCTTTTCAGCCTGATTAGACATTATCCTCCCTTCTTTACTCTGTAGCCCTCCAAAATGGTCTCTGTTCCTTACTCATGACACGCCATCACTGTTCTTCACACCTTTGTACTAGCCATCCCACATGCCTGCAATGCACTTCCTCCTTACATGTGCCTCACTGAGTCAATCTCTTCGTTTAAGATGCATCTCAGGTACCTTCTTCTGCATGAAGCCTTTCCTTATCCTCCAAACTCCTAGTTCCCTCCCTCCCAAACTGTTTTGTATTTAACTACTTCTGTATATTGGTATATTGATTCGCTTTATATTTAGGCAGTATATATTGTAATATATGTATGCCTACATTTGAATGTAAGCTTCTTGGTAATAAGGATTCGTTGTACTGGTAATATAGATACCTAGCACAGTATCTGGTTATTTCATGGATAGCAAAGGAGCATACAACTACTCCCATCCCTTCACTTCCCCCCCCCTCCCCACACCCCTCCATTGACATCTTCATTGCTCTTTGGGTAAGGTTCAACTTTACAAATTCAGAGATGTATCACATAAACAGGAGGGCAAAAAGCCTTGGTGTTAAAAATATAAGACCTGTGTTTCAGAGAAAAATTCAATCATTAACAGCACTTTAGCTAACTCTACTCCAGTTGAATTCTAGACCCAGCACACTCAATGCAAAATCCACAGAGAAGCACTATCAGTTTTTCATTTAACTATCTATCAATGTCTTGGCAATAGACATTCTTCATCCAGCCGATTTTTCCTGTGTGAATAGTTAGTCCAAACTCTTATCAGTGATTATGGATTTCATTTAGGAGACTTTGAAATGTTCTTTATCAGAGTATTATTTTGTGTCTTTTTTTTTATATTACCTTAAATGCCCAGATATAATCTGGCAGTTAAGTCTATCAATTATATCATGAATATAGTTAAAATAACTTTCACATATGATTTAATTATATAACCAAATCAATCTCAATGAAAACATTTGAACCTAGATTTTTTTTTTTTAAATAGAGGTAATGATATAGTGGTTTGGATGAAAAGGAAATTCAATCCACAGGGAACATAACACATTGCAGTAGAATCTACTGATTTCAATGTAGGCTCTATCCTCAAGGAATCTCCAATCTAGTCAACATTACAGAATATGCATATTGAAATAAACTTAGCTTATAAAACTAGTATGATTGATCCATTGAATTTCAGAAAGGGAAAGATTCTTAAGGACCATTTACTTTAACTGGCTTATTTTATAGATGAGGAAGCTGGGCCTCCCAGAGAAGTAGTTTGCTGAAGGTCAGATGACAGAACCTGGACTATCAATCACAAACATTTATTAAGTATTAGGTATTTTAATTTGACTACAAATGCAAAAAAATGAAAATATTCCTGCTCTCAGGTAACTCACTTTCCTAAGGGAATGGCATTGTGGACATAAGTACATATTTGAAAATTAGCACAAAATAATTTTGAGATATCTTAGAGAAGGAGGATACTAGTAAATGGAAAGATCAGGAAAAGTGTATAAAGATGATTCTTTAACTTCATGACCAGCACCAATGTATGGAAAACAGTTGGCACAGGGATAAACAGTGCCAATGTATGGAAAAAGGAGATAGAGAGCTATTTATGAGTAACAGAGAGTAGCCTTTGGTTTTACTGGATAGTGGAGGAAAGGAAATAATATAATATGACTTTAGGGACACAGGTTGAAGAGAGTTTGTAAAGACCTTAAAATGTAAAAAAACAAAATGAGTTCTGTGTTGGAAGCTACTGTTGTTTATTGAGTAGGGCAATGAAAGGATTTGATGAGACTTGGGCTTACGGAAAATCATTTTGGCAGCAATATGGGGGATGGATTGTACGGGAAGAAGATTGAGGAATGGAGTCAATAAATTAGGACAGACAAGAGGTAGTGAGGATCTGAAATAAAGTGGTAATTACAGGAGTAAAAAGAAGTGAGAGATAGAAGAGATGAACAGGTAGATTTGGCAACTGATTGATTGGATTTGTAAGGGGAAGGAGATAACATAAAGCATAAAGTAAAAACTGTGACTCTGGGTGAATGGAGGGATAGTGGTAACCTCAACAGAAATAAGGATTTTGGAAATGGGATAGGTTTTTTGGGGAAAATGTTATAGTTTGAACATACTGAAACTGGGAGACTAGAGCTCAGGTCTCCTGATTCTTAGACTAGTGCTGTTTGAAAAAGGGAGTACAGAAAATCAAGTTTAACATTGTGTTACAAATTTTTCTGTGCTAGTTCTCAAATTACCTTCCAAGAGAACATATTATATGTTATTTTCACTCTATTTTTCATCTTTACTTTATGAATCATGACTTTAATTGTTTTAGCCACTTTGAGATTTTCTTAGCTTCCCCCTACCCCCCAAAAATCTCATTATTTAAATGCAGGATTATATCATTGTATTTTGAATTTGACAATACATCATTAATATGAACTCCATGGGGGCACAGATGATGTTATGTAGGAATATCCTCTTAAAGGGTCTCTAATAAATGCAGATTTAATTGACTATGCCTTGAACACAGACTGTGATAGCATTTCACATTTGGCACATTTGACTGTTATGACAATTTCTAGCTGTTATGATAACAGATATCCCTTGGTGTTGGGGTCGAAAGGTTAGACCACATTCAAAAGGAAATTATCTTCCTCTTGGCTTTTCCAGGAGAGCTCTATATGAACTGGTACAGGTCATTTATTTCTCTTCCTTATGTGTTTCAGTTTAAATTAGGATCAAGAGATAACAGATTTAGGTTTGAAAGGGAATTGAGAGGTCCTTTTAGTTGAACTCTCTCATTTTACAGATGAGAAAACTGAGACCCAGTTTTGGGGAGGGACTCCCCCAAAGTCACCGAGGTAGTAATTGGCAGATCTGGAATTTAAATCTAAGTCCTCTGACTCCATATTTGACTTGGAAGAGCAATGACAATTAGGTGAGAATTAATGAGATAAGTAAGAACACTTTCTTGCTTAGGGCACATGTCTTCCTTGTGTGCGCAGTATTCTATATTTTCCAAATAAATTCAATAGTGAAACTTAAAAATACTCCTAAGTATTATCAGATTAAGGCTCAACTGAAGTTTGAGCTGAGATAACTGTAGACATGTATTTGTGTGTGTGTGTGTATATATATATATATATATATATATATATATATATATATATACATGTATGTTTATATGCATGTGTGCATATCATACCTATGTCTGGATGTATGGGTATATACATGCATATATACTTATACAGTGTATTCACAATCTTTACCTTGAAATTTTTGAATTTTATGGATGAACTCTAAACCGTCTCAAATTCACCTACAGATTGATTTTTGTTTGCTTCAGAAATTACTACATTACATAATTTGCAAAAGAGAGGCAAGATGGTATAATCATAGTAGATGGATAGTTGGCTTAAGAATGAAGAAGACCAGCCAAAGGTGATTCTCTGGAGCATATTCACTATGGTACACTGGGCACCTCTTGTACATACTGATTATGTGACCCAGGGCAAGTCACCTAATTTCTGAGTGCAAATCTTTAAGAGTATAAAATTATAGAAAAAAATGCCGATGTCTAAAAGATATCTAAAAAGCATGAAGGTCATTGTTACAAATTCTGTTAGAACCTCCTTCATGTCCCTTTTTATTGCCTTTATTTTAAGGATATATGTGTGAATATATACACATGTACGTATATAATGTAACACAACTAGGAAATTGCTTTAGTAGAGGCAGTTCCCTCCTTGTGAGTTCCTTATACCACTGAAACTAGATTGGACCCCGAAACTCAGTCTACTGCAGATGTGCATGTTATCCTCTGCTGATGCAGATAACTCACCTTCTCTTGGGTTCTTGAGTGGAAGAGATAAGCAAGCCTTTGTCTCTTAAGAAGTTTTATTATTGAAAGAATGGCATAGGAATTCCTAGACTTTTAGGAGGAAGAGAATAGTTTCTTCCTGTTTGCTTTAAGTAGGCTGTCATCTTGGATTTACTCATGTTAAGTAGGTGGAATTGCCAAGCAATTGTTTAATAATAATAATAATAATAATAATAATAACAATAACAATGGCAGCTGGGTGGCACAGTGAATAGAGTACAGGCCTTGGAGTCAGGAGGACCTGAATTCAAATCCAAACTCAGACACTTGACACACTTACTAGCTGTGTGATCTTGGGCAAGTTACTTAACCCCAATTGCCTTGCTGTTCCCCCTCCCAAATAATAATAATAATAATAATAATGATGATGATGATGATGATGATGATAATAATAATAATGAAAGTCCCTGTGGATCAAGAGCTTTTTGTGAGGCACTGGGCTCCAGCCTTGCTTACTTAAAATCAGTCAGAGGAGTTTTGCTCGCTCTATTCCTCGCAGATAATTCTCAATACTCCTGAACATAATTTCTTCTTGTACATATGTACAAAACTTAACTTTATATAAACTTAAACTTAACTTTAATAACAAAATCACTTTAATTTATATTTAGAACTAGCACAGTTGAAAAAGAGGAGTAAAAGAAATCTAAAAAACATAAAGGTCATTTTTACAAATTACGTTAGAACCTCCTTTGAGTCCCTCGTGTTGTCTTTATTTTAAGGATATGTGTGTGAATGTCTACATACATAATGAAACACAACTAGGTAAGCTATATGATAAATATGTGTACATGTACATACAGGTATACATATATATGTATATATGGCTACTTGTGCATATCCATAGTATGTATACACACATGCCCATATAATTACACACATGACACAGCCTACATAGGGTATCACATCAAGAGTCATGTCATGTCATGTCATGTTGTGACATGCCAGGTTGTCTTATGTTATAATGTCATGTTATCCTATATTGCTATATCATGCTACATTATGCCATTATGTTATATTATAATGTATAACATATGTAACATGTAATATGTTATATTATATCATGCTATATTACATCACACTATATTATATAATGTCAATATATGTCTTATTAATTTGATATTATTGGTATCATATCAATATTGATATCTATATTTTTTGCTGATTTATATACACACAAAATGTAAATGTGTCTCTGGTTTAAGAGGTTTAGTTGAAACAGCTAGATGACACACAGAATTTAAACCTTGTTTCAGATATTTCCTACCTGTGTGATCCTGACCAAGTCATTTAACCTGGAGTCAGTTAAATCTGTAATGGTGATAATAATAGTTATTGTGAGTCTTGGACATGGTACACACCATATAAGTGTTAACTATTATCATTAGTATATATAAAGGGTGTTCTTTGGAGTCATAATGTTGAAACTACAGTAGAGAATATTTGCAGCTATATATAATATATTAGCTACATGTGATTCAACAAATGATACATACATATGTCTAAGGGATTTTTGCCTTCTCCTTTTGAGCTGTAAAAAGACCACCAATAAAAGATCATTGGCAGTGGGACTCTAATTAATTAAGCCTTCCTATATCCAGCAATGGAAATGATAAAAATTTGCCTTGAAAGATGCCCCTGAGCAAAATGGTCAGTTAGTTAAGTTTGATTTTCAGTATGCCTGTCACCTCTTTTTTGGCATGTTACTTGCATCTCATTCCTACTGTGGTAGACCAATAAGGGGAGATGCTTTAGCCATCAAATTGCTATCAGTTGATCAATGGACAGTATGTGCTAACTATATGTAGTTTTTTTCACTTGTTTTTCATTTGTGTCTGACTCTTCATGACCCCATTTTGGGTTTTTTAGGCAAAGATAATGGAATGGTTTTCCATGTTCTTCTCCAATTCATTTTCCGGATGACAACAAATGGAGGCAAACAGGGTTAAATGACTTGCCCAGGGTCACATACCTAGTAAGTATCTGAAGTCAGATTTGAACTTAGGAAGATGAGTCTTTCTGATTCCAGGCCTGACACTTTATCCTCTACATTGACTAGCTGACCTACTATGTGCTAAATGCTGGAGGGGGGAAAGAAAGGCAAAAATGTAGTACTTGCCCTCAAGGAGTTTATATTCTAATGAGAGAGAACATGCAAACAGCTGCATACATAAAAGATGTATGTATGTATGTATGTATGTATGCATGTATGTATGTATAATGGAAGGGTACCTCAGAGGGAAATGACTCAGAGAAAAGAGGAGGGACACCCGGATAAGCCTTCTGTAGACTACAGATGGGATGGCTTTGCATAGCAATTGGCATTCATTTCTATTATGATTTATTCAATTTTCTCCTCTAGATTCCAGTAGTTCCATTCCCAAGTAAGCACCTTGGGATGTCAAACTCATTTAAAAGTAAGGTCTTGGGGCAGCGAGGTTGCACAGTGAGTAGAGCACCCACCTTGGAGTCAGGAGGACCGGAGTTCAAATGTGGTCTTAGACATTTAACACTTACTAGCTGTGTGAACTAGGGCAAGTCACTTAACCCCAACTGCCCTGCCTTCCCCCCTCCAGAAAAAGTAAAAAATAAAAGTAAATTCTTTTTCTTCTTTTGGTCTACCTCTTCTCCTCGCTAAAAATGTTCATGAATGGGAAAGTGACAATAACAATTGATTTTTATATAGCACTTTAGGGTTCACAAAACATTTTATATACATGATCTGTTTCAAGGTAAGAAAAAAACGGAGGCATGTATTAATGTTATTCAGATAAGCAGAGGGAAAAGTTTCTCTTCCCATTCTGACATCAATCTCCCACCATCAAAAACTGTCTGCATACACTTCCCAGTTTCTTTTCAACATCCACCAGGAGTCTTCATTTTACTTTCCTCTAACCCTCGAGGTTGGAAGTGTAGGGAAGCAGAAAAGTCAAACAAGGGTTGTTCCTTCAATGAACCCACAGATTTCACCCTGGGGACCATCTCCCTTGCTGTGGAGACAGCTAAATGGACTAAGCATCAAGTTTGAAATATACCCCCAGACTCTCTGGAACCAGGGTGTTTGAACTTCTGCCAGGGTTTCAAAGCCTCTTAGCACACTTCCAAGCTAGACTGTTCTTTATAGAATGCATTTTTTGGAAACAATACTTTTCATGAGACCCCAGGAATTAGTATCAACTTTGTTATGTGCTGACAGTAAGGGTCCTAGAATAATGTGGAAGAATAGGAAGTTCCTCCCTTATTTCTCATCCTCTTTCCTCTTCTGTTATGGTGGATATGATGTTAATTTCTCTCTTTCTGTCTCTGTCTCTTATTCTCTCTCTCTTTCTTTCTCTCTCTCTCTCTCTTTCTCTCTCTCTGTCTCTGTCTCTCTCTGTCTCTCTCTGTGTCTCTGTCTCCCTCCCTCTCTCTGATTTTCTCTCTGTCTCTACACACACACACACACACACACACACACACACACACACACACACACCTTCCCTGAGGTTTCTTCATTAACATTCTTAAGTACAAAGTACAAGTTTCTGTTCAAAGTCCATCTCATCTGACCTGCATCTTGTTTCTTTAACATCCTTGATGAGCAGTCATTTAGCCTTCCCTTTAAGACATCCAATGACAGGAAGCCGTTTATCCTCTAAGCATAGGTTTTTAACCTGATGTCCATGCTCCTCCAAGGTTCCCCTGGATAGATTTCAGGGGATTCACGAAGTTGGATGGAAGAAAAAAATATTTTATTTTTACTAACAATTCAGTGAGTAACTCTGCCTTCATTCTCCTCAGTTTCCTTATCTGTAAAATGGAAAGAACAATATTACCTATCTCCAAGGGCGGTTGTAAAGATTAAAGGAGATGATAATTACAAAGTTCTTAGAACAGTTCTTGGTGCTATAAAAATGTTAGCTAATAACAATAATTTTATTATTAACAATAACAACAATTGTTATTATAGCTAGGTGTGTAGAGTGTGTAGAGGAGTAAATTATAAGTATGCTGGAAAGACAGGAAAGATAGAATGGTCCAGGTGGTGAAGAGCTTTAACTAGATCTCTACTAGTAGAGTCTAAATGGGCTACCCCATTATGAAGATGACTCATGTTGAACATGAAGTCCACTGAAACAAACAATTTATACATCAACTATATGGTTTAGTCATGTCTTCCTCATCCTGGTCTTGGAGAGTGGAACTTTAAAATTTATTTTTGTTAAAGTTCCTCTTATCTATTAAGTGCCTACTATGTGTGAGGAACTCCACTAAGTACTGGGAATACAAAAGCACTCTGCTCTCAAGAAGCTTCATGGCAGCCCAACCTTCTTGCTTGTTGAGATATTTTTGGTTTGGTTGCCAGACCAACACTTTGACTCTGCCCTCCATCTCTATAACATCTATCATTTTGATAAATAGTGATATTGGACATGAACAGAATAATTTCCTAGGTCATCTATTAAAACCATACCTGAACTCACACCATCCATATCTGTTTTACAACATTCCCAATAAGTGGTCCTAAAAAAAAAAAAGTTTGAGCCAACTCAAGCCAAGGTGGTGTAGTAGAGAAAATGGTGGAATTGGGATCAGGAAGACCTGAGTTTGAAATCTTCTTCATACACTTGCATGTTGTATGACTCTGAACAAGTCACTTAACTTCTCAGCTTTGGTATCCTCACTTATAATAACAGCATCTACTCCTAGTATTGTTGTGTGGATTAAGTTGTGCTATACAAGTTTGAGGGCAACTTCATAGTACAGTGGGTAGAGCGCTTAGCCTGAAGTCAGGAAAACTTATCTTCCTGAATTCAAATGTGGTCTCAGACACATACTAGTTGTGTGACCCTGAGCAAGTCACTTAACCCTGTTTACCTCAGTTTCCTCATCCATTGTGATATGTCCTTTGTTCTCCAAGAGGACCATGATATCAGGGAGATGATGACATGAATCACAATTAAATTTGATTTGAGTGAGGGGGGACTGTGCAAAGTCGCCAGCCTCACTTTCTCCTCCAGGGCTATCTGGGTCTGGCATCCAAATATCGATCAAGATGACTGGAGATGGCTGAGCTATGTTTGCCTTAATCCACTGGAGAAGAAAATGCCAATTAATCCAGTGTGCTATTGATCCATGGGGTCATGAAGAGTCAGACGCAACTAACCAACAGCATACCATTAGGAGCCTCAGTTTCCTCATCTGCAAAATGAGCTGGAGAAGGAAATGACAAACCTCTCTAGTACCTTTGCCAAGAAAATCCCAAATAGGGTCACAAAGAGTCAGACATGACTAAAAATTTATTCACTGAAACCAACTTTGAGATGACATATATGAAGCATTTGGCAAACTTTAAAGTCTATATAAATAGTAGTTATTATTACCAATACTATTAATAATAAATAAATATTTTCTGGGTTAAGAAACCATGTAGGACAGTTGGGCATTTGCCCTAAAAGAATAACATGTAATTTTTGTACATTTGGAGGTTTGAATTGAGTAGGGACTGGAAGGGGATAGAACAGCATGGACTTGCTCTGCCTAGTGGTCTGGAATCACAGAAATCTGCTTGGTTTGATTTCTGGAAGGGATCTCACTCTGAGGATGGTCAAACGTTGCCCTTCGTTCCATTTGGCGTCCACATTTGTTTTCATCGGCTTCTCTTGCCTCACTTTTATGGTGTCTCCGTGGAAGAAGAATGATGACGTGTGTTGTTATTGGTTTTTTTCCCTTCTTTTCTTTTCTGGCCTCATGTCTATGTGCCAACACAGCATGCCTTGTGCTAGAGTGGGCAGAAAGAGTAATGGCTGTTGTTTCAATTGACCAGAGCTAATCTATCACATCTCACAGAGGAACCAAGTTGCTCTGCTCTGAACATTTCTCCATCCTCGGAGGGGTGGGCGGTGAAACATACACAAACAAACAAATAAATAAATAAGTAGATGGCAGCTTGAAAATCCTCTTTGTCAGTGCTATGGTATGTTCATTTATTTAGCAAAATGTTCATCTTTTAAAACTCTGTCATTTAGCTTTCAGCTGTTTTATATTTATTTGTAAGGTATCCCAGACCAAAGCAGTGATTCAACATTGTAGGGGAAAACAACACAGGATTTTGTTCACTTGTTTAATTGCCAGCTAAGATTTCATTCCAAATGAGTGCAGTGTATTATCTGCAGCTTGAATTGATGCTTGTCAGTTTACTTAGAGAGGAAACTGAGTCTCCTCAAGGTTTAGTAGCTTATGTTTCAGAGGCAGTATTTGAATCCAGGTCCTCAAATCCAGAGCCAGTGCTCCTTTTACTATACCACGATGGTCAATCAGGAGGTTCTTGACTTTTTTTACATCATGTACCCCTTTGGTAATCTGTTGAAGCCTAGAGATCCTTTCTCATAAAAATGATTTTTTAAAAATTGAAAGAAATATTAAATTTAATGTAATTAAAGATGAAGAATTTTTTTTCCATCCAAGTTCCTGAACCCCTTGAAATCTACCCATGGATCCAACGTTAAGAACACCTGACCTCGTCCCTCCTTATAATGGAGCTTTTCCCACTTTCGTTCCCAATGAATTCAATCAAAGGGGTTAAATTATTAAATATTTACTATCTAGTTCTCTCTGTAATAAGCCTTAAGATGGTGATCATTCATAATTTACTTTTTGGTCCTGTGAATCAATGACTAGATTTCTAGGAATTTCTTGCTTATTGATTTAAGATCCTAGATATAGGGGCAGCCCATTTCAAAGCAGCTTCTCAGTTGGGCCCGAAATATCAGTGAAAGTGGGAAGGGGGCCTGTAGGGAGCCAACGATTGGGTTGGGAAGAAATTATAGTGGTGACTAGCTTTTCTCAGTGCCTAACAAATCTCTCTTCAGGAAAGAGAAGAGCAGTTGGGGGTTGTTTGTAGCTTTTTTATCTTTCTTCCTTTCCATTTAATTATTCATAGACCTAGTACCAAGAGTGGGGTCTTGTTTTCCTTTTAGGTGTAATTAGAGTAATCAAAGGGTTTGCAATACCCATGTGTTCTCTCTCTCTCTCTCTCTCTCTCTCTCTCTCTCTCTCTCTCTCTCTCTCTCTTTCCATACAGGAAGTAGCATAAGTAGCATATAAAACATGAAAAAAACAGTGAGTTGCTAGTTTGTGTGAATTCTTGCAGGGAAAATTGGTTTTACCATTATAGCTATTGGCAGTGATAATTCTGAGGTGAACAGTCTGAAATTACTCCCTTAAAGGCAATAATTTGTATAGTATGTATTCAGAGAAGGGGGGGAGGAGCAGGTAATAATTTAGGTGAATTTTAACATAGTTTATCTTCCTGTTTTATGATAAATGGGGGAAACAAATTGTTGGAGCATCTAGCTCAAGGATGTGCATTTACATTTGGTTTTGTTTCTATTGAATAGATTTGGTGCTGAGTGACAAATGAAATTCCCAGCTCTGTTGGTTGGAATTTACACATTCCAGAAAGGGAAGGAGGTGCCTGGCCCAATCTGTACTTATCCTCTGAAGTTAAGAGGGTGAGCCAGACAATAGAGTGGCAACCATGCAATCCTTTTACATTAGCAATGCCTTCTTTCTTCCTTCTGTTCAGGGTTCACGAGAAAGATTGTTCAAAAGGCATTTTGAAACATCATCCCAGTCATTTCCATGGTGATGAATTGATGTGGCTTACATGAGCTGGGGCTGCCATTGAATGCATCAAGCCATTTCTGTAGGAGAGATATCTGTTTCTTAAAAAGTGAAAGACAAAAGGGAAAAATAGGGGGGAGGGCAAAATGCATTACGAGGGCTTTGACAAACTTCTTGCGTTATTTTGTTCTGAGGGAGAGTCTCTTAAATTTTCAAAATTCCTCATGTTTAAATTCCCTCACATGAGGTATTAGTATATCGAGGATATAGCACTGGATTTGAAATCAGATAACCCAAGTTTCAACTAAGGGATGCAGTGATAGAGTACTGGGTCTGGAGTCAGGAGAACCTGAGTTCAAATTTGGCCTCAGATGCTAGCTTTATGAACCTGGACAAAGTCACTTAACCCTTTGTGGCTCAGTTTGCTCATCTGCAAAATGATCTAAAAGAAGAAGTGGCACTCCAGTGCCACTCTAGTAACTTTACCAAAAAACCACACTAAAAACAAACACACACAAATGGAGTCATGAAGAGTCAGATACAACTGAGGCAAATCAACACCAGCAACCCAATTCTGAATCTTTATTCTACCAATGTAACATGTATTACTCTGGGCCAATCCCTTCCCTTCTCTCTTTGGGCCTTTT
The DNA here is from genome assembly GCA_028646515.1 of Pseudochirops corinnae. Taxonomy (NCBI): domain Eukaryota; kingdom Metazoa; phylum Chordata; class Mammalia; order Diprotodontia; family Pseudocheiridae; genus Pseudochirops; species Pseudochirops corinnae. Next base: position 68,431,594 of record CM053589.1, on the reverse strand, counting down.
CTTCATAGACACTTCTTAGCTAAGATCCCTTTTAGCTCTGTTTATGATGCTATGACATTCTCACTATGTGATGTTTCTGGTATAAAACATGTGAAAAGTACATATTTCATATTTCCTTAGCATTCATTAATCTCTTGATAAATATCGATGTTTCTCTGTAAGTACACACACGTACATGTGGTAGTATGTATGTAAGTAACTGTATGCCACCATACGGACTATATCTCTTCACCAGTGGAAAAAAAATTGAATTCAAACCTTTTATTTTACTCATGAGGAAACTGAGGCCTAAAGGAATGAAACAATTTGCCTAGAGTCACAAGCAACACTGCCAGAATTTTAACTTGAATCTTTGCACCCTCAGTCTGGGACTCTTTTTTATTTGCCTACCCTATGGTAATCATTTAAGCTTATATAATTGGAATTATTAGGGTGACTTTACTTCAAACATTCAGCCAATGTTCACAAATTCAAAGGATGATAGAAGTGAAACAAAATTTAGAGAAAATTCAATTTGGGTCACAAAAATGATAATAAAGGATCCAAAGCCCAGAGATATTAATTGACTTATACTAGGTCACACAGCTAGTTCTTTCCAGATCCAGGACTCTTGATTCTCAGTCCAGTGTGCCTTCTACTACACTAAATTCCACTCGTTTTTCCATGACAGAAATAAAATTATAAGCCCAGTTACAAGAATTTAGTTTAGTAGGCACAAAATATTCCTTTAACACTGTCCAATGAAGAATAAAAAGATGGGGAATGTGAGCAAGCCCTTGGAATCTCACAGTTGGAAGGGACCTCAGAGACAGTCTAGGACAATTCATGCCTGAACAAAAAATCTTCTTTAAAATAAATGGTCATCTAGCTGCCACTTGAAAACCTTACAAAGCAACTTATTGCAATTTTGGATAGATATAATTTTTAGGAAGATTTTTCCTGTCATCAAGCCTAAATTTGCTTCTTTGTAATTTCTATCCATTGTTCCCAGCTTTACCTTCTGAGGCCTAGCAGAATAAATCTAATAACTCTTCTATATGACAGCATTTTTAAAAGATAGCTCTTATCCTTCCCCACCCCCATGTCTTCTTTTCTAACCCTCTCTTGCCCTCCCCCCTCATTCTCTCTTCCCTTCTCTTCTTTCCTTTCCTCTCCCAACACATCTCCTTTTCCCCTATCCTCTCTTCTTCAACTGAAAAACAACTCAAGAATAGCTAAATTTTTAGCTCTGCATTATTCAGTCATTTTCAGTCACGTCCAACTCTTTGTGAACCAATTTGGAATTTACTTGGCAAAGATACTAGAGAGGTTTCCTTTTCTGGCTCATTTTACAGATGGGGAAACTAAATCAAACAAAGTTAAGTGACTTACCCAGGGTCACACAGCCAGTAAGCGTCTGAGGCTAAATTTGAACTCACGTTCTCCTGACTCCAAGCCTGACCTTCTATCCCCTGTGTCTCCTAGCTGCCCTAGCTCTGCTATTGGACTGTAAGTTCCTTGAAGACAGGACTGTTTTTATGCCATCTTTGTGTCATAGCCTATAGAGCATTTACTAGATTGATTGATCGACTGATGGATCGATCAATAGAGATACATACATTTATACATTAGATGGATAGACACATATATACATACATAGAGATGCACACATTTATACAGTACACATACACATTTGCATTATAAGAGAGTGAAAACGAGGGAAGGAAGGGAGAGAGAGATTTTACAAAGTTTAAGAGAATCATAGATTAGAACTTCATGGGACCTTAAAGACCATTTAGTTCAAACCCTTCATTTTATAGATGAGGAAACTCAGCCTAGAGGTTAAATGACTTGCCCAAGATCAGACAGACAATATTGATCAAGGGCAGCATTATAAACCTAGGTGTTTTAATTTCAGAGTCAGTGCTCTGGAACAGTTCCTAACTTAATAAATATTAATTTAATGTTGGATCAGTTTTTTTTTTTTTTCTGGCCTAAGTTAATATCTGGTTCATTTAGAAATTTTCCAGTTCTGCAGTTCTGGAAAATGTGATAATAAGTTAATGTCTTTCTTTCCTCTATTAATTTTATCTGGGGCCTTCAAGAGCCAATTCTTCAATCCAAAGAACATCAGGGGTGGTTTCAGCTATCAGAAGCAAGCTAGTTATGGAATTTGGGAGGTCAGGGTGAGTGGGCAGGAAACAGGTCTTCTTGAGCCCCCATATAGTAAGATAGCTAGTCTGTTTAGCCTAATTTAATCTGCTTACTCAGTGAACTTTTGGTAGAAGTATATTTTTCTGCCTTCCTTTTCATCATCCTGGATTGTCAGATTTAATGTGCCAAAACATCAATACACATAAAACAAGTTGACCAACGCCATTTTGTTGGCTTTGCAAAGCATTCTGTTTCTGTTTCTTGAACAAAGGCCCATTAGTCAAATAGAGTAAGGGCTGCTGGATTCTTCTGTCTAGGTCTTTGAGTAATTTGCCACTTCTACCTGTGCTTAGAAGATTAGGACAAAGGACTAGGAGAAGGGCTTGGACTCATAGTTGTCAAAAGACTTAGGCAAGAATTGGAATGAAAGGTGTTCCAGAAATGCCCCGTAACCATGGTGGCTCAAGTGAATCTACTTTCTACTAAAGACCCTTGACGTGGAAGAAAGAATTGGAGAGATCCAGAAAGAAAGTGGACTGTGGGTGAGCCATGTGGCCTTACCTTTCTGTCTTCTCTTCTATGATCTTTATTTTATAAAGTAGTCTTTACATTATATAACACCTGCTTGGTCATTCTAACCATTCCTACACCCCTCACCCCACCCTTCCCTGCCCTGTAGTTTGGCTTGAGAGGTAAAATTACTTGACTAATGGAGATGGCTCTAATTATTATCCATTGCTATGTTATTAAGGGTTGGGATAAAAGGATTAAAACCTCTCAGAATTATTGGATTAGATTAAAAATATAAAGAAAGAAACAAAGTGAGGCACACCTTGGGGCCACAGCATCCTAATGGCTAGTTGCTGATTGAGAGATAGCACTGGGGATAGGACATAGTTGACCTGATTCCAAAGCCACCTACTTAATCCTCTATACCATGCCTGCTACTTTATATTTATGTCTTAATAACATGTACATATGCAGTGTAGCTTTTATGGGGACAGTGGGAAGCATAAATTTATTTTTCCTGACTTTTCTACGTTTAAAGTCTCCACTGCTCTGTTGAATTAACATGGTATTTTTGCATTTAATTTCCTGGGGGTACTAGATGTTTTATTTTGTGTGTTTGGTTTTTGTGTTGTGCTTTTTAAAATGGGAATCAAAAATAAGAAAAGAAAGGAACAATCCAACAACCATATGGTTTTATAATGCCAAATGAATGGATAAATCTAGCAACTTCACATCTGAATGAGCATATTTAAAAACAAACTATTAAGCTGTATTGGATTTTCTTGTGATCACGTTATTTAGAATTGTTTGAATCTGGAAGAAGATTTTGAACATAGTATACCATCAATATTGGCTGTTTGATTGAACACGAGAGGCCTAGAACAAGGGTAAGTTTGTAGTATCCGAGTGATGCTGAGACATAGTGGATAGAGCACTGAACCTGCAATCAGAATGACCTGAATTCAAATCCAGCCTCAGAAACTTACTAGCTGTGTGACCCTGAACAAGTCATTTAAACTCTTTAAATTCCTCAGTTTCCTCAACTGTAAAATGGGGAGATAATAGTGTCCACCTCACAAAGCTGTTGGAGAATCAAATGAGATATTTGTAAAAACACTTACTACTAGGCACTATATAAATTCTTATTTCCTCCCCTCCCTCCCTCTCCTGTTACTCATGTCATTTCAAATAAGGGGGGATTCAGATCAGGAAGAAGAGATGGTTTGAATAGGATTATTAGCAAGCCTGCTTGCAAATTGACTAATCTTTACATGAACAATAGCACTTTCATTGACCTGTGCAATGACTTTGGGCTAACAGTCACAAGATTTAGCATTAGAAGAAATCTGAGAGATCTTTTAGTTCAATACTTTCATTTTTGAGGAGGAACAAATAAAGGAGTAAGGGAATTTAGCTCTAGTCACAAAGGTAGGAAAAACCAGGACAGGGATTCAAAATCAGCTTCTCCTTTGACTCCAAATCCAGATCTGAGACTCTCCACTAGACCACAGCTGGGGATAGCAATGGGACATGGACCTGTGATTTCACTAATATATAATATATAAGGAAACTCTTTCTACTAATAGAGGTTGGCACCCTCTCTGCAACTTATATATTGACAGAGTTGCCTAGGGCACTGAGAGGTGATCATAAAGGATCATGTATCAGAGTCAAGATTTGAACCCAGGTCTTATTGTCTTTGAGTCTAGCTTTCTACTCTCTATGCAATGCTTCAATGGCTATAAATGACCTTAAGGAAATGCCAGAGAAAAGTCTTTAGTGTAATTTTTCTGATTAAAACTTTCCTGTTCAGTGTTGATTATTCATATGATAAATGTGAATGTAATATAATAAATACAATTGTTTTCCTTACATGCAGGACTTAATTTTCCTCATTGTGACAATGCTGCTGTACATTCCTGAGGAAGAAGAAATATCACTTTTCTGAAAACAAAACAAAACAAAAAACCAAACTTAGATCTTGGCCATTTGTCAAGTCATTAATCTGTGGATTTTTAAACTCTCAATGCATTTTCTCCCAAAGTTGCACCACCGATCTCTGTAATCCCAGATTAATGGAATCTTGGAGAACCACAAGAGGTCTTTGATTATTATTATATGAAATAATGGAAGCACTTTCAATTCCACCCCAGATGTCTCTGCATTTCAGTGGAAAAAAAAATAAGCATCTTTAGGGAAGATAGAACTTCTGAATGGGATTCCAAAGATATAGAATTCCTTTTTTAGAACTCTTTAGGATATTCTTAAAGATGAAAGGTATTTTAGAAATGAAAGATTGTAATTATTTTACAAGAGAGCAATTCAAGACAAAGACATAAGCTAGAAATCCTATTTCCCTCCTTCCTTAACTTCCATTATTCTGTCCCTTTTCATCCCACCTAGCATAGTATTTTGTACTGTCTAATTTTCACGTTTAGTAAACCACTGTCAGATCAAATTATGGAAAGTGTGATGAAGCTCTAATTGGCCATTGTAGTGTATACAAACCTCCTGTGTTTGTCCTGGATAACAATAGGCATCTGATAAATTGGTAATTTGGCTGTCAGCTTCCATAATGTCCTTGACAATAATACAAACGTGAATTTAAACAACTCTATGCAAGCCCCTTTATGAAACATTCATCTTCAGTTTGTATTGTTTTTAAAAAAAGTGTTTTCCCCCACTCCCCACAAAGAGATTAAATGGGAAAGAAATTAAAAATTTAGTAGCCTTTTCAATAATGTTGCAAAGGGTTGATCATCATCTTGGAAGCTCTTGGTTGCCTCCTGTGTTTAAAAACAAATGTTGATGCTATTGATAGCCTTAAGGAATTAAAAAAAAAAAAAAACCTCCTAGATATATCCTGGAAAACTTGGAAAAATATTCCCTGTGGAAACAATAGGCTTAAATAACTTATTTTTGACTTTTCATTCTCCTGATATGTTTCCTTACTGCTGCGAAACCCCAGGACAATGCAAAAAGTTCAAATCCTCAGAGTCTCAAGTTTTGTTGTGTCCCTGTGCTATTCCCTACCTGAAATAATCCTCCTTCCTTTCTACTTCTGCTTTCTGGAGGGTAAATAAGCAGCTGATGACTCATTCACACAGATCACTCACTCCAACAGCAACTTTTATTTCATCTGCCCATGCACTAGACTTTAATTATAAGGGAAAACCAAAAACCCACTGCCTCAGGAAGAACTATCACTCTATCTTGGTTATTTACAAAAAAAATGTGTTTTGGGAGGTCTTACAAGAATCTTACAAGGATCAGGGAATGAGGACAGAAGGAAATGCTTTAGGGCATGAACTCCTTTAGATCCAAAAATGCCTCACTTTTCAATTTTTATTTTCGGGACTCAGCACAGTGCTTGGCATACAGTAAGCACTTAATGTGCTTTTTCATTCCTTCATTCATTCAAGATGGTTCTGTACAGTTCCATTGTCATTTTTCCCAGACCACCAAATTGTTGTGGACTTTCTACATATGGTCATTCCCAGGCAGAGAATAAAGGTGAGGCATAGTTTCCTACTATTGGTCATTTGTACTGTTCAGTTACTTTTTTGGGCAAAGTTGAGAAATATGGAGACTTCCTGACAATAGAAGCTACCAAATATATCTATCTATCTATTTACTATATCTATATCTAAATCTGTATCTATCCATCCATCCATCCATCCATCCATTCATCCATCCATCCAAGCATCTATCTATCTATCTATCTATCTATCTATCTATCTATCTATCTGTCTGTCTTTTCCTATCATGGGCAATTAGGTAGCTCAGTGGATAGAGCTCTGGGCCTGAATTAAAGGAGAATTGAGTTCAAATTCAGCCTCACTTTTTAGCCGTGGGACTCTGGGCAAGTGACTTTATTTCTGTTTGCCTCAGTTTCCTCATCTGTAAAATTAAGATAATAACAGCACCTACTTTTAAAGGTTGTTGTGAGAATCAGATGATACAGTAATTGTAAAACACTTAGCACAATGCCTGGCAAATAGTAAGCACTATATATACATCAACTATCATTGCTATTATTATAATTCTTATCATTGTTGTCATTCATTTTCCCCTCTTTTTTGAATTATGTTCATATGGAGTCCCTTTTAAAAATAACCATCATATAAAATAATTATTAACTAGTCTCAGGCAACCTAATAATATTAATAGCAGTGTTAGACAATAGCTTCTATTTTGATTTGAAAAGAGATAGGACTGTACCTCCTCCGTCATGGCAGAGAGGTTGTGGTGGTAGGGTTGCTGAAACCAATAATTATAAACATTGTCACACAAGCTTGCTGTATTGGGTGTTATGCCTTAAGTGTTTTCTCTTTGCCCCAAAGGAGAATTCAGTCTGGAAGGGGATAGGAAATGCTTATGAGTTTAAGATAAAGGCATTAGCAAAACATACATATTTTTAAATGAAAAAAAAAAAAACAACTCATATTCTTGATCTGGTTCTCTGAATATCAGTCTTATGAGACCAGCTGGTGTGCCTTAAATTAATGCTATTCTCACGTGACTGGAATTGTTTTGTCCCTTTTTAAGAGTCCCTCATGACAATAATAAGCAACCAAATATGACAGTGTTCTTTTGCCTTTTTGAACATGTGTGGAGCTAATGTATTTATCAGAAATCAATAAATGATGCTACAAGATCATCAATTCACATACTTCTGATGCTCCTTAGAGTTTATCAAAAATAAAATTAAGCAGCCCCCATTCATACATTATTTATAAGATGTCCCTACTGAACCCTAAAACAGAAAACCTTGAGTAAGCTCAGCTGCTACAGTTCGGATGGAAGGATCTTGCCTAGTTCTGTCCATGGTCTTATCTATGATTTTCTACTGACTAAAGTGTGAATAGGCCCTCACCACAATAAGTGGAGTTGCCCTATACCATAGCACATTCACTTTTCCCTCATCATGGGAAATACTAGAGAATAATGTTGAGAAATTTATACTCAGAACTTTGAAAATTAGAGAGAAGATCCTATATGGGACAATAATTATTGGTCTTTATACGCAAATTCATAAAAATCAATTTTGGTTATTTTGGAGCATTGCATAATTGCATAAGCAGTTATTAGATGAAAAGCTGTCTGGGGAGAATTATATAGACAACTTTCCTACTACAATTAAAAGAGTATGATATTTGAAGTCAGGAGACTGCAGTTCAAATTCTAGTATTTCTAATAACTACTTTTGTGGTCTTGGACAATCATTAAATCTTTCTGGTCCATTTTCTTATATTTAAAATTAAGGGGGGCAGAATCAAGATGGCAGCATAGAAGCAGGAGAATTTCATGGTTCCCACCATAACCACCTCAAATACCCACAAAATATGACTCTAAACAAATGTATAGCTCCAGAACTCATAAAATGACAGAGAAACAAGGCTCCCGCTGATGGCAGCCTGGTGGACAGAAAGGGCTTATCACAGGGTGCTGGGAGCAGAGCCCAGCCCCATGTGATTTTAGCCCTAGGCCATCTAGGAGAAGTCCTGGCTGGAGCTTTCAGGAGAGCAGATCACCAGCAGCTGTGGTGGTTTCCAGAATTACCAACCTATAAGAGCCAAGGACAAAGGGAAAAGGTCAGTAGAACTCAGCTAAATTTGGGGGAGAGGGTCCGGACAACTGCCTCCAGAGCTAGAAGCAGTCTGAAGCGGCGGCCCTGCAGCTGCCTCCATGTGGCTGCTTCAAAGCTTGCAGCCTGCAGATTGTGGGGTGGAGGGGGGAGAGGGGGGCAAGTGATCATTCAGAGGCTAAGTACTCTTGCCTTGAGCTGCCTGGATCGGGATATTGGTCTTGGGTGGTGGTCCTGAGGTGCATTTTCAGTGAGCCCAAACTGGTGGGGGCTGCAGAGAGGGCACCCACCTAATAGCTCCAGCAGCTGCAAAAACCCCAGTGATCTGGGACAAAGCTCTCCCCTCTGAAAGCAGAATTCTACTGCGGCTCAAAAATCAAATTAATTGACTAGTAACATGAGCAGGCAAAGGAAGCACACCAAGCTCAGCAATCAAACATTACATTCCTTTTCTGGGGACAAAAAGGATCAAAGCATAGAACAGGAGGAAGACAAAACAGTCAGATCTCCCACACCAAAAGCTTCCAAGAAAAATGTAGACTGGTTACAAGCCACAGAGGAGCTTAAGAAGGATTTTGAAAACTAAATAAGAGAAGTGGAGGAAAAATTGGGGAGAAAAATGAGAATGATGCAAGAAAATCACGATAAGAGAGTCAACAAACTGACTGAAGAAAATAACACCTTAAAAAATAGATTAACTGAAATGGCAAAAGAGGCCCAAAAAGCCAATGAGGAGAAGAATGCCTTAAAAAGCCCAATTTGCCAGGATGGAAAAAGAATCTCAAAAGCTTTCTGAAGAGAATAATTCCTTCAGAATTAGAGTGGAGCAAATGGAAGCAAATGACTTTATGAGAAATCAAGATACTATTAAAGACACACAAACAAGTAGAAAAATAGAAGACAATGTGAAATATCTCCTTGAAAAAACAACTGACCTAGAAAATAGAT
>CM053589.1:68381157-68414160 GCA_028646515.1 Pseudochirops corinnae | reverse complement strand
TATATATATATATATATATATATATATATATATATATATATATATATATATATATATATGTATATATATCCATTGTTGAGGAGCAAGAACAGGAGTCTAATTTCATTGATTCATAGAGTAATAGGATTACAGATTTAGAGCTATAGGGACCCTAGAAGCTGTAGAGTTCAAACACTCACTTTACTGCCAGGAGGCCAGTGTTCATAGATTGAAAAGTACCCATTGGGGAGTAAAAGTATAAGAACACTGGAAAGATAGGAGGTGGCTATGTTGTGAAGGGCTTTGACTACCAAAGAGAGTTTTGTATTTGTTCCTGGAGGCAAGAGGAAGCCACTGAGTTTGCTGACATGTTAAGAAAATCACTCTAAATTCCTAAATAGACAATGGATTGTCATAGGGAGAGACCTGAGGCAGGCCGACCCACCAGCAGGCTGCTGCAATAGTCCAGGTTAGGAGGTAATGAGAGCCTGTACCAGATTGGTGGCAGTCAGAGGAGAGAAGGAGGCATATTTGAGAGATGTTGCAAAGGTGAAACCAATAGGCCCTGGCAACAGCTTGGATGGAGCAGGGAGTGGGGGTGGGGGCTGGGGGCAGGGAAAGGGGAAGGGGAAGGAAAGGGGGAAGGGGAAGGGCTGGTGAGAGACGGTAAGGAATCCAGGATAACTTCTAGGTTAAGAGCCTGAGGTACTGGGCAAGCTCTCTTTCTGCTAAGTCATGTTCTCCCTATAATTCACATATTTGTAGATAGATGCTCCTAACCTACTAGAGGGCTCCTGAAACCTATATATCCCAGGAATCATTTTTTCTTAACAGCCTTAGGAGTCCAGCCTCTTTGGCCTGGGGCTTTCCCTAGCCTGGTATTTAAATTGTTTTATCTAATTCAATGCTTTGATCCAATTCAATAGATTGCTGTGCAATTATTGTTGCCCTGAGTCACCAAAGGATCCACATTACTACTAGGTATACATCCTCCCTCTCTCCCTCCCTCCCTTCCTCCCTCCCTTCCTTCCTTCCTTCCTGTCACATAGTGCTGTGGCACAGGTATTGTTTCCTAAGGCCATTTATAGGAAAAATGAAATTTAGACAAATAATGCAAGCTGGTTTAGATAATCAAGAATGCTACTAGACTAGAGTGTTCAATCATTCTAAAGTTAAGTCAACATTTTCTAGGACTAATTTGCCTACCCTGACTCCCCCTAGGGAATCATGTGCTCATGTGCTTGACCAAAGTTAAAGAAAGATGTTTTTTCCCCTGCAGAATGCCACCTCTTCTTTAGCACCTCCACCCTCAAAGTTAAATCATGCACATTGCAATCACAAATTCACCGTTAGCTAATGAAGATACTTTCTGATTGATAATTCAATCACCTGACATTTGGTGTTCCATCATATCCTTCTGCTTCACCTATATTTACTAACTAAACATCTTGCCCCTTTTTTCCCCAAAGGAGAGTAAATGACATGTGAATTAGAAAACACCATTATTGGAGATTGCATAACTTCGAGTTCAGAGATACTCCTTTTTCATTAGTTTTTAAACTAGAAAGACTGATTTGTGAAGCTGAATAATAACCACACAAAAAAGCCAATTTTTTTTTTTTTTGTGAGTAAGGTGTGAAACGTGGTAGCACTTGATTAGAAATAAAGGACTAGTTTAAAAACAAAAGCAGTGTCTGTATTAAATGATGATTCCTTCTCTCTCCTGAATCTAATGTGTTAGCTAGATCTGTCTCCGCTTAATTAATCCCACTGCTTAAAATGAATAAATACTATACCAATGACCTAACTGATCTCTCTGTTTCAACTCTCTCCCTACTCCAATCCATCCTTCAAGCAGCCATGAAAGTTATTTTACTACTGTACAGGTCTGGCAATGTGACCTCTATACTTAGTAAATCTCAGTTGCTCCCTGTTACCTTTAAGACAAATATAAACTACTCTACTTGGTATTTTAAGCTTTTTGCAGCATCATCTCTTCCTATATTTCCAGTCTTCTTATACTCCCCTCCACACTTGCTTGTTACAGTTCAGTCATATTGGCTGACCATTTTCCATCTTTGCAAATTGAATATACTCCCTTCTCCCCTTTCCTCTTGGAATTGCTAGTGACCTTAGAGAGCCCAAGAAGGAAGGACAAACAGCAACCTGTTTCCAAACTTATATGTTCTATATGCACTTATATGTGTATCTGTCTCCCCAATTAAAATGTACAGTCAACTCTGAGAGTGAAGATTGTTTCACTTTTGGTTTTATTCCTCCAGCATTTAACACAATACTTGGCACATAGGTAGCACTCAATAAATGCTTGTTGATTGATAGACTGTAGAAACATCTCCCAAAGGTTTTGCTGAAAAAGATGTTTGCCATCAGCAAGAGGAAAAGTCAAAGGCTAAGTGGAGAAATGAGTGGAGGATGATGAGTAGTTTAAACAATGAGTTTGAATATTCCTTCAAAACTGGTGAGTATAAATATAATGATCAAACCACAGCCTCTGAAAAGAGTTGAGAAACAATGCTTTCCTCCTGTCTTTGAAGAGATATATTGGTTTGCTTTGATGAATTGCTTTTTTTCCCTGCCCTCTTCTAAAATCTTTGTTAACAAGGGATAGTTTGCTGATTAGAGAAGGCTTTCAGAAATGGATGTGATATTAAAAACAACCACGAAAAACAAAAGATAAAATTAGGGGAAAATAACTATTTTTTTAAGTGCCTGTGTACAGAGCACTGTTCTAAACTGTGGGGAAGTTATACAGCTTAAATAGCATATGGCCTCCATCATCATAGAATTTACTATGGAGTTAGAGATGGCAACACAACTATAAAATACATTACAAATGGGGAACAAATTTTAAAAAAGCAAAAAAACCCGGTATTATATTATATTAAATTTACTCAAAGAAGCTTTAGAATATTTATGGTTATAATATGTATAATAAATTGGTGGGTCACAAGTGAGAAAGTCAAAAAAATCCCACATTTTATTAAATTTACTCAAAGAAACTTTATAAAATTTATAATAAATCTCTGCCCAATGTTTAATTTCTCTTGTATTATTTTTCAGTCACTTCAGTTTTCTTGACTCCATTTGGGGTTTTCTTAGCAAAGACAGTGAAGTGGTTTCCCATTTCCTTCTCCAGTTCATTTTATAGAAAAATTGAGGCAAACAGGATGAAATGACTTGCCCAGGGTCACCTAGCTAGTAAGTGTCTGAGGCTGGATTTGAATTTAGGAAGATGAGTCTTCCTGCTCCCAGCCCAGCACTCTGTCTACTGTTCCACCTAGATGCCCTTCCCTGTGAGAAATGTACATGTGAAAATCCCTGTCACTATAGAAAACTATGTCTTCTTTAAGAAAAATATTCAGGTCTTTGAAGGGAAATGTAGTCAAAAAGTGCCTATTTATCTTTCAGTTAGTCAAGTGCACTGACTTACCTGTCCCTTATCTTTTTTTTTTCTTTGCCTTATCCTCATCTGTTTTCCTGATCTTTTTTTAAACAAAGGTCAAATATGTATTTGCAGGTGACACCAATTGTTTCAAACAGTTTGTCCCTTCCCTTTACTGTTCTGACTTAAATCCCTTGTGGCATCCTTTGCTACATGGATAGTGATAAATAGGACTGAGACCGAGTAGGAAATGAACTTAAAAGTGAGTTTATAGGACTGCGGGGGACCATCTGTTAATGTAAATGTTTAAGGTAAAATGCATTAAGGCCTAAGAGCTGACGAGACATTTTATTTGCACCCAGCCTCCAGGATTGTTTCTGGCTTCTGCCTAAGGACAGGAGCGTTCTTAGGTGGAGATGGAAAGGTTGTTTTTTTATCTTCTGCAATCTGTTTTCTGGGGTGAACCTCGAAGCACCAAGATGAATTATATGTTTTAAAGTGACAGGATGCTAAGAGTTGGGTCTGTGTTTTGCTAGGATTGTTTTAAGTGTTTACAAGTGACAGATTCTATATGCATCATTATCTTCCCATGATTGTCTGTTGTTAAATGGTAGCTGTTGTTCTAATTATGTAAGCAGTTGTCTTTAGCCTTGAAAAGTCAAGTTATAGCCCTGGGCTGTCAGTTATCAGTCAGAGTAAAAAGATGATTTATGAAAGTAAATGGGCCGGTTTTAAGACCAGTATTAAGGCTGCCTGAAATATACAACAATTTAGCAGACCAACTCAAAAAGAAAAATAGTTACTTGGAATTCTCTTTTTTGTTTATAATCACCATCTAAACTTTATTATTATTATTATTTTAAGATAGGACTTGTGATTTCATTGGTGTAAGAACTTAAAGTCAGATCACTCCATCTTATGATACAAGTTATTTTGGCCTCTACAACTTATAGTCTTAGAGAATCACCCAGAAGCACTAATATTTAAGTGACTTACCAACCTTCATACAGTATATATGAAAGGCAAAAATTGAACACAGGTCTTTTGGGGGAAGGAAAGAAAAGAACAGGAGAGGAGAAATTAGAAAACAAGATGGGGGAGAAAGAAGGGAAGAGAGAGGATAAAGAGAGGGAGAGAATTAGTGTGAGAGAGAAAATATAAGGAAAGAGAAGAGAGAGGGAAAAAAGGAGAAGGAAGGAGAGGAAAGATGGGGAGAGAAGATAAGACAAATCCTCTGGCAATGAAACAGAAACAGAGATGAATATAGATGAGTCAGCAAGATAGAAATAAAGGGAACCAAACTAAAATATATTATAATACACATGATGTAGAACATCATAGCAATGGATTTGGATTCAAGAAATTTAACATTTCTCTTATCTGCCTATGTATTGTCTCAACTTACTTGGTCCTCAGTTATTTCTGAGGCTGTTATGGTGGCTCCAGGTATTAATCTTATGGTAGTGCGGAGAGTACAATGAGACAAAAAGGAGGATGCCAGAAACAGGAGGTTTCATCTCTAGATGGGTAAAAATGACTCTTTAGCTAGAATAATCCAGATGTGTCATCTCACTTCTCAACCTTATCCTTGGAGGTCATCAGAAGAGTCACATTTTAAAGATTGACATGTGCTTAAAATCATTAAAGAGCATTAGTAAGAACTTCAATGTCTCTAAATTCCTCCTCCCGTATTTTTTTTCTTTTCTTCTCTCATTCTACTTGTACTTTTTATGTTTAACCTTCCTATATGCAATGTGTGAGTAGGGAGGGGGCTCCAGTTCTCTTTTCATGGGAGAGAAAAGGTGGGAAGAAACAGTGTCACTGATGGGGAGTAAGATATGGGCTATGCACTCAAATTAAACTTGTAAGAAAAAATTGCAAAGGCAATGTTTGTCACTTTGGTATGTTTGTAACTTCACTTTCCTTGAAACTTCCTAAGAGATTGTCCTTGTCTTTGCTCATTTCTGATCAAGAAACCATATCTAATAAAAAATAAAATGAAAGTCAAACTATGAGCTCTCTTCTCAATTTAAGGTAAACTCCCTATGAACTTCCATGAATGCAAAAATAAAGGTGATTTTAGGGACCAAAAAACCAAACAAACATTGTTTTCCTTTGTTTTTCCTTTTACTCTTCTCTAACAGTACCCAAAATAATGTTAGCAACTAGTTCTCTAGATTAAGGCAATAAAAGCTCTTGCCATTTTAAACTTTCCCAAATGACAAAGAAACCTGAGATTCATAGTCAGATATTAGTTTTCAACATTGCCTGCCAGGTATAATGACATCTCTTTTTTGTGAGAGGGAACTAATGTCCATGCTTTGTTTTAAACACTGTTGTACCCAGGTCATATTGCCCAGACAGGGCAATATTGCCAGGTCATATTACCTTAGACAGAATACAAGGAACAATTTCTATGGACTGCAAGCATATTGATTCAATTGTACAGACAGACTAAAACCTACTAAGCATACTCTAAAAATGAGGCTTTTCTCAACCCTAATATATTCTTTAAATCAGTTCTCTTTGCAAGCAACTAAAATGAATTTGTCAAACAACCACAAATGTGTACACCAATGTAATACTTAGTCCAAGTGAAAATTATAGACTAATGAAATATATTAAGTTAGATATTTAAGTAATTTGTTGTAGAATACTTGTTGTTTACCTACCCTTTGATAAGTACTGAGGAGAATACAAAAGAATTATAACCCTATATTTATTGTCAAGAAACCTGAATTCACACCCCAATCCTGATGCTTAACTAACAATTCAACGTGGATTTCTCTGAGCCTGTTTTCTCATCTATAAAGCAAGGAACTTGGGTTTCATGAGCTCTAAGGTTCTTTCTAGCTTGAAACTAGTGATCTAGTGAAGGAGTTTACCATATTTTGAGATAGACTTAAGATATAACTTGAGAAAGGCAACATAATACAAAGGTCTCTTAGTCAACCTAAGAGCAAGGACCTGGGTTCAAGTCCCAGCTCTCACATTAGGGTTTGCTCACAAGGAATTCCTTATACCAAAGAAATCACAGATCCAGTTTCAAGCCAACAAACAACAATGAAACACTCCCATTTGCACTAAAATGCTCGATTTTAGGAGCCACATATTAGGAAGGGCACTGAATAGCTGAAATGGAAGGGATAAGGAGGATGTAATGGATGAAAGCTACAAAAATGGAGATTTTTGGCTCAATGCAAGAAGAAAGTTCCTAACAATTTACAGTTGTCTAGAAGCAGAATGTGTTGCCTAAAATATTTTCAGGTACAGGCTGGATAATGTCTAGACATCAATGTTGTAGAGGAGATTTCAACTCATAAATGAGAACTAAATAAACTCTAAAGTCCTTTCCAGTTCTAAGATTCTGGGATTTCCTGCCAAGTACAATAAACACTAGAGAAGATCAGGGAGGAGAAAGAGCAGTAATGTTAAGAGTTATCAAAGGAAACTTTGAGGAAAGAGCAATATATGGGATGAACCTTGAATGTTTGGATGGATTTGGTGAGATTTAGGGAATCATGGAATACCCAGATTCAGAAATTGAAGGGACCTTTAAGTTCATAATCCGATCTCTTCATTTAAGAGGTGAGGAAGCAGAGGACATTTCAAGAAGGATATTTCAGTCAGGGCAATTAGTGACCAAGACAAAAAAAGGTTAAAATGAATATAATGTAACAATGAATAAACAAACTGGTATGAGTGGCAGAAAAATGGGAAATTGCATAGAATTATATAGCATCAAAAGGTGCTAGTGTAAGGATCTTGGACTATGTCCAATGGACAAAGAAGAGTGAGTTATTGTAGGTTCTTGAATCTGGAATGTAAATACTTAATGCAAGGTATAATATTTGCTGTATTAGTTAATGTGGATTTATAAATATTCATTATACTTAATATTTTTCTTCATATTAGCCTTATATTTAGCTCTTTTTTTAATCTAAAGAAAAACTTCAAAGCAAAATAGATTTCTGACATTCCCTAGTAAAAGACCCAATATTTTATAGGTCTGCACAACCTTTGGGTGCTAGTTTCCAAGAGAATTAACAAGTGTTCCATTACCTGCAAACAAGGAGAGTCTTAGTCATTCCCTGAACACAGGAAAAGTCCTAGAATTCAAGAAGAAGGAAAAAAAAGCCAATCTAAATTGACTCAAAGAAATGTAAAGTGCAAGTAAAGTCTCCTGGAAGTTGAGGACAAAATTTTAAGATAGATGATTTTAAATACAAATCAGATGATTGATTTATTGTATATTGGTTTTGAAAGTTAGAAAATAATGTCCCTATTGCATATTGAGATTTGGGAAAGCCTAGACTTTCTTTTCTAATTCTTGAAAGATTGTCAAAATATTATTTCATTTACAATATTTCCTCCTAAGTATTATTAAGTTGGCAGGCATTTTCACCTTCATTTTCTAGACACGCTAGCAAGAATCAAGAAACTATTTTCTTTTAAGTCACACTGAGTACGCTTGGGAACTTCTACTCTTGCACAATAACCATAAGGCCATTTTAGGTAAAAATATTTCTTGTTAAAAATATGGTAGAGCCCCCTTCCATGCTATTCTAAGGTTCATTACATCTGCACAACAACAAAGCAGGCTTGTTGCAGAGAATGATATCATAATTCAGCACCTGGTATTTCCTTTCATCCTCTGTAGGGTTTGTTCCCCATGAAAAGAAAAAGAAATGACAGAATATATCTTTTCTCAAGAAAAGAGCTCTGCTTTTCATATTTGTATATGTTTTCTTAAAAGTTTGTTAGTCAAATTCTTACAGTCTTTTACAGTGGCAAAAATAATGTTCCATAAAGAATGTAATATGCTCATTTTCTTTCTTAAACAGAGTTGAAAAAGTTTACTCCTTTTCAAGGAAAATCACAGAGAAATCTGTGATTTCTTTCATCTGAGTATTCCTCATTTTCCACTCAAGATAGGCATTCTTTCCATACCTTTTAATCCAATATAATTTGTCTATATCCTCCTATATAATCCTATATATAGGCCTTTTGTCTAGGTCTCTTAATAGAAGGTAGGTGCCAGGTAATGTGTGGGTTGTCCATCTTAATGATATTCCATTGTTCTCTTTACTTGAACAAGCCACATCCTTTCCCACTCATATATTTCTTTGATAATATTTCTTTCACTGGCTTTTGCACTTAATTACTCATTATTAATATGTCACGGTCTATTTACACCCATCTAGGCATTTCTCCATTGCCCCTTGGGTGATTCACAAATTTCATTCTTCAAAAATTGTGGTATACTATGGAACACAATCACATATCAACATTTGAAGAATAGTAGTATTAAAGGGATCAATATATTTGATTCAAAGAGAGTTTGGCGTCATTGAAAGTTCTATATAATTTTCTAAATGCTATCTATCTGTAGTATCTACCCCAGGGATGTGTACTGAAGGACCAGCTCAGTGAACTGTCCATCAAATTTCATGTCATAATTTGAATGAAAATTCTTTATCTAGTTGGTTTTTCATCTCTCAATTATAAGACTGAATTCCTTAGTTGCTATGAATATTATTTAGGAGGCCTTGAAATCTTCTTGGACTTGAACTAAGATTAAACTAGTACCCTTAAATAAAATCACTGTATACTTGTGTCCTTCCTAAGCTTTCATTGTGCCTTTTAGAATTCCCCTGATTTAATTGATTTTACTATATCAGAACTTAGAAGTCTATGGAATGCAGGCCATTTATACTTTTCCACTTAAAAGTTGTCCTTTTTCGATTGGCCCAGGATCATGACATCACTATTGTGAAAAATCTTCTTGCTTGCTCTCAGAGTAAACATATGGTTTCTTTTCTGACACCAAGTCTTCCAAACCAATTCCATACTTTTGAGTTTTTCCCATTAATAGCCTCAAGGCAGCCTGAAGTAACCTGATACAAATTGGCACTTAGTTCCCTTATTTTTTTTTAACATGTTCTTAAAAAAAAAAAAAGATGTGCATACAAAGATCCATAGATAACATAAGTAAAGGCAAGGCAAAATATTTCACCATTTTAATTATCTATCTATCTATCTATCTATCTATCTATCTATATATAAATATATATATATAAAACTTTTAATAACTCTATTGAGAGAACTATCCAGAGAGTGGATGACAAGAAGAGGCAGATTGTCTGAGAAATAGTAGCTCACCACTATTTGATTGGCTTAAAACATTATTCCAGAAGGTCTGTGCTGTCTCTGAATAGAACAATTAGAGCCTACCTGAAGCAATCTCTACTTGAGTTGATAGGTTGAATTCTCTCAGGTGTATCATTAGCATTTTCTTTACTCTCTGTAGAAAAATATTGTCTAGTAAGTGCTTAGATCAAAAATGTCCTTTGGTTTCTGGACCCCATTTATAATTTGTTTCTGGCTTACTACATAACTTGGGACAAGTCACTCAGCTTCCTCGTCTTTCTAGTTTCTATCCCCTTAGTACAAACTCTTGTTCAGAGTTGAACTGGACCTGCGTATAGTAACAAGTTTGATGTCTCACCAACTCTCATTTGCATAAAAGGAGATAAAATTAAATTACCAGAAGGGTCATAGGATTGGAAGGAAGTAGAGAAGGCCAAACTCTAACTTTTCTGAGATGAAGACAAACTAATGACTAGATTCTCTTGCTCCAGTCATTATACAATGGTAATACTAAGGCACTCAAAAGTGAAGGGATATATGATGGGGATGGAAGTAATTTGGGCCTTGGGCTTTTCAGAGTTGCAGTATTAGAAGCAAGGGAAGAAAAGGCAATCCAAATAACATCTTTAACTCCCCACTGGGTGAGGAATGTAGTCAACTCAATCAAGGAATATTTATTTAGCAACTACTTTCTGCAAGGTGCTAGGATATGAAGGGGGCACTTATGCAAAGAAATAGAAGATTAATCCTTTCCTGCTGGGCTATTTCATCTAACTGCGAAGTTGGTATATCCACAAAAACTGAACCCTCAATTCAGGGCAGGACTTATAAACTATTCAGTAATTGGGAAAGGTAATAAATTCTCACAGTTTTGAGGAGAGTAAAAATTACTTTTGTCTGAGTAGCTCAGGGAATACTTCATGAAAAATATGAAGCTTGGACCTGGGCTTTGAAGGATGGATAAGATTCAGAGTTGGAAATGAGGAGAAGAAAAGCATCCCAGGTAGAAAGGCCCATTTTTGTAACCTCAAGGGAACAAAATCCCTAGAAACTAAGATTTTTGTCATTTTCCTGATTTAGCAATGTAATACAGTTCAATCTAACAGATGGTTAGTAAGCTTGGACTGTACACCAGACATTCATTGTATTAGTTGCCAGGGACACAAAGGTATTTAATCAATCCCTGACAAAAATAGACCTGCCCTGACCTCATGGGACTTACATTTTATTGGGAGAAAATAATACGTCAAAAACCAAATGAGAGCATGCAAATATATAAAAATGAATTCCACATATTTTGGGTAGGGGGAACCAACTGAATGAATGAAGAAAGGCTCCCTCATACAGGATAGCTCTTGAGTTAAACCTTATGAAAAAAGAGCTATGTGTGCTAGGAAAGTGTAAGCTTCTTCAGGATGGTATCAACAATGCCTAGCACAGTGCCCACCACCTCAGAGTTCCTTATATTTTTTTGAATAAATTAAGTTAATAGACAAATTTAAAAAGCTGAACTTTGTCATAAGGGGTTATTTTATTTTATCATAGAGATGATGGTTACAGAACTGTTCAGCCACACCCTCATAATTGTCCAGAACTGCCAGGATATCCTTTCCAAATACTTTTCAGAATCTTTCAAGGAATACATGAGGAGAACAGCAGATTCCTTAAAGAGTCTTCATCATATCCCTCTGGCCAATTTATCATAGGATTGTTTGGCCTAGATTGAGAGATGCTATTTTTCTTTTGTCTGCCTTGGAGGATTAGGGGTGGTGAGGTGTATATTGTTCAAATTATCAGAAAAACACATATATTTATATACATATATATATACATGTATACACACACATGTATACATATATAGCTAAGTTTGAGTCAAGTCTCAGTTAAGTTAAAAATGGGATGGTAATAAAGATGATATCTTCCTCATTTCACATCATGAAGAAGAGTTGTTGTCTTGCTTGTACTACCATTGAAAAACTGCCTATGGGGTGTGGGTGTGTGTGTGTGTGTGTGTGTGTGTGTGTGTGTGTGTGTGTGTGTGTGTGTGTGTATAAGTTTGCTTTTTCTATTGGGATGGAGTGAAGAGAAAGAGAATGATCTAGAGACAGACAGAGAGACAGAAATGGAGATAGATTGACAAAGAGAGAAACAGAGGCAGAAACAAGCAGAAAGAAGAAGAGGTAAAAAGAGGCACACAGATATACAGAGAGATAGAGGAAGAGGCAGACACAGAAACAGAGACACAGAAGCACAGAAAGATACGGACCAAGAACAAGACTTGTAGATCCATGCAGCATCCAATTGTCTCTCACTTTTCATTCCAAACTACCAAACTGGGCAGGTTGTTATTGACCCATGCAATGACTTTACAGATCCATTAAGATAACTTTTTCCTCCTTATTGCATTAATAGAACATTCTTATCAGAGAAAATTATAACGAATTCCACTTTGATGTATGTGTTGTTAAGCAAGAAGCAGAAGACGTACATTGGAAGAGGCAGTGACTCAAGGGTCAGAAGACCTGGTTTCAAATCCTGCCTCTGATGGGTAGCTTTGAGCAAATAGCCAACCTCCTGAAATTAGATTCCTCACCTGTAAAATGGAAGGCTTGGACCACACGGCCTCTGCCAGTTCTAGATCTGTGGTTCTTGGCTTTCTCTGATAAACAGAGCTTTCTTTTCATCAGTCAGTTTTATTCTCCCCATCATCACCACCCTGTTCCCACAGGGAACAGAATGCCCTAGCATCACAGTTTTCTGGGTGACAGGTTTGTTATTCTCTCAATGTAAACTGTCATTCACTCAGTGTCAAAATCTCAGCTTTATCTTCAACTCCATTCTTTCTCTTGCTACCTTCCCCTTCATCCAATCAACGGTTGAGTTCTTTGGACAAACTCTCTCATGTTTTCCTTTGTAAATAAAATGGAGATATATTTACTAGTGTGGATTTATAACTGGTTGAGTGCCTTGACTCAGAGTATGAATTGGTATGGTCTCTGGTCTTGGGTGCAGTTCCAGAGGATCTGTTCTAGCTTCTTTCCTATTTAGCATTTTTTGTCAAGATTTTGGGTGAAATATAGCTGGCATGCTTGCCACATCTGCAGATAACTAATATTGGGGGGTGAGTGAAGGAGAAGCTAATGAATTAGATAGTAAACTCCAGGTACAAAAATATATCTATGGGTTGCAATGTTGGGTCAAACTGAATAAGATAAAATTCAATAGAAACAAATATATTGTTTTATACAGATTCAAAGAATAAAATTTACAAATGTAGGAGGCAGGAAGTTTGGCTAGAAAATAGTGCTAGAGTTAAGGAGAAGGACCTGGATGTTTCAGTGGGTTGTTAGTTTGATAAAAGTCAACAGTATAATATAACAGCCAAAACCAAATGATGTTATTGTAAGTTACGATAAGAGTTGCACAGTCTGTACTTTGCCTTTGTCAGTTATATCTGGTATATTGTGTCCATTCCTAAGCACCACATTTCAGAAAAAGATATGGCCCAGTTGGAACACCCAGATGATGGTAACCAGGATAGTCAGAGGAGCGGAGAGAATGCTCTACAGAGAACAGAACATATAGAAATCTGTTGAAGAAACTGGGGATGTTTAACCTAGAAAACAGAAGACTTAGATGGGACAGAAGAGCTGTCTTCAAGAATCTGAAGGGCTATGATGGAATTAGAGGGCTATGAAGAATTAGAGATGCCCTAAATGACTCTGGAGAGAAGAATGAACAGCAGTGGGTATATATCGCAGATTTTGATTGCATATAAGAAAAATAAGCCTAAAGTAGAAAGGACTGCCTCCAGAGGTTGCAGTTCTCCACTCATTGGCCATCTTTAAGCAAAAGCACGATATTATTTCTTAGGAATGGTTAGTCAGTCAGCTAATAAGCATTAATTATAATAAACCCTCATATTGTTCAGTCATTTCAGTCATATCTGATTCTTTGTGACCCTGTTTGGGATTCTTTTTTTTTTTTTTTGAGGGGGGAAAGCAGGGCAATTGGGGTTAAGTGACTTGCCCAACATCACATGGCTAGTAAGTGTTAAGTGACTGAAGCTGGATTTGAACTCAGGTCCTCCTGACTTGAGGGCCGGTGCTCTATTCACTATGCCATCTAGCCACCCCGTTTGAGATTTTCTTGACAAAGATACAGGAGTGGTTTGCCATTTCCTTCTCCAGCTCATTTTATAGATGAGAAAACTGAGGCAAATAGAGTTAAGTGATTTGCCAGGGTCACACAACTAATAAATGTCCAAGGCCAGATTTGAACTCAGGAATATGAAATTTCCTGACTCTGGGGCCAGTGCTCTATCCCACTGCACCATCTAGCTACTAGATTACACCCTCATTACATGCCATTCCTGGTGGCACTGAGGGTAAGTGATATGCCCATGGTCACAAAGACAATATATGTCAGAAACAGAATTTAAACCCAGGTCTTCCCAATTCCAAGGACAGCCTTCCATTCACTACACTATACAAACTTGTTAGTAATTATAATATACAGAATATACTTTATCTGTGTGTGGAACTCCCACTGCATGCCACCAAAGCCAAGACAACTTGTTTGTAACTTGGAAGAGGAGGTCAAGGGAGTTGACTGAAACATATCAATAGCATTGTTCAGCTTTACAAAATTAGTAAGCATTTGAGGGTTCGTATCCAGGTCTTCGTGTCTGCATGCTACTCTAGTCCTTATGCCACACTGCATAAATATTAAATAGAAAGACAACAGTATAGTGAATGAAGAGTCTGCCATGGAATCAGAAAAACTTTGGTTCATGTCCTTTCTCTTTGACCTTGACTTAACTTCCCCAGTGCTTTCATGAAACTAAGACTCTAAGTTTCTTTTTTTATTACCCAATTTATTTTTATTGTTTTCTCCAATTAACAGGCATTTATTTTCTCTCCCTCCCACTTCCGCCCCCAAACAATTGAACATCAAAAAATAACACCCTTATAACAAATATGCATGATCAAAGAAAAGAAATTCCCACTTTGACCATGTTCAAAAATACATGTCTTAATTTTGCATTTTAAGGCCATCATCTCCACAGCAGGAGATGAGTATGTTTTAGTCCTCTAGAATCATGATTTATCATTGCATTGATGAGAGTCCTAAAATAAGACTAAAAATTTCAAAGAAGGTTGTGATCTGCATTGTCAGAGGGAGTTCCTCATTTCTTACCTGGTGCTCCTTGGGTCTATAAAACCATTTTTATTGATGTCTTTCTTTTTTTTTTTTTTTTTTTTTTTAAGCTATTAAATGTGTGGAACAATCAAGACTTGCTACAGGAACTCAGAGTAGGAGGAGAACATTGTGGGTTGGCTTGTTGGGTTTGGTTTCTCAGAGGGAAAGAAATTTAGCAGTGTTTTGAAGCTTAGATATAGCTAAATAGGGAGGGTGGGAGGTAGTGAGGAATGAATTTTAAATTAGGCCTAGCTTAGGAGAAGGACTAAAGAGCAGTTGAAAGAAATGTTCCTATATTTTACAAAGATTGGGATTATGGTACAAGGAAATATCAAGAGAAACCGAGGTTCAAATCTCACCTTCTCGAGTTACTAGGCAAGTGGTACTTAGCAAATCCCTTAAACTTACTTTCCTCATCTTTAAGAGGGAGATAATAATAATTGCACTGCCTACCTCACCTGGTTGCAAGGAAATCATATAGTAAAGTGTATAAAAATATGTGAGCTATTATTGCTGTTTGCTTTTACTTGTGTGTATGAAAGGGCCCAAAGCAAAGAGCTTAAATATTAGCAGATTTTTTTAATGTCAATTTAAGGTATGTCTTGCTCATATGGAATTTCCAGTTCTCCAGCAGATTTTTATTTTGATTCCTTCTTGGCAGCTGACTTGAAAAAAGAATTAGGAAATCAAATATTTCTCTCTAAGGGTCTCTCATTAGAGATCTTGCTTCAGTTGTTTTATCTCAACCCCTTCCCAAAGAGTCATCACTGATAACTCTGTGTAAGACAGCACAATTAAACTGCCATGGATATTACTATGGGGATAATTGCTGGAATAGGTGGTTGTTAGTGTAAGTGCAATTATAACACAGTGATGTGTGATCCCAAAGACCTAGTTGAGACTCCAGAGAGGATGTGTGGTCTTCTGTAACTTTGTAGTCACACATTAAGAAGTGATGTTACTCCACTTACCTAATGGAAACAACAGGAACAGAAAGTCCTGTGCTTTTCAAGTGTTTTTAGAAAGAAAAAAATCTCTAGCTCATTTTTGCTTCCTTCCTCCCTCCCTCCGTCTCCTCTCTCTCTCTCTCTCTCTCTCTCTCCCCCTCTCTTTTTCTCTTTCCCTTCCTTCCTTCCTTCCTTCCTTCCTTCCTCTCTTTCAGTTTTCAGCATTCACTTTTATAACATTTTGAGTTCCAAATTTTTTCTCCCTCCCTCCCCTCCCCCCTTTCCAAAACAGCAAGCAATCCGATATAGACTATACATGTACAATTATATTATAAATGTTTCCACATTAGTCATACTGTGAAAGAAGAATCAGAACAAAAGGGAAAAACCATGAAGGGGGGAGAGCAAAAAAAAGGAGAAAATATCAAGCTTTGATCTTTATTCGACTCCATAGTTCTTTCTTTGGATGTGTATAGCATTTTCCATCATGAGTCTTTTGGAATAGTCTTAGATCATTGTCTGAGAAGAACTAAGTCTATCATATTTGGTCATTGCACAATTATTATTACTGTGTACAATGTTTTGGTTCTGCTCACTTCACTCAATATCAGTTCATGTGTCTTTTTAGGTTTTTCTGAAATCCATCTGCTCATCATTTCTTATAGCACAATAGTATTCCATTATAATCATATACCACAACTTGTTCAACCATTCCCCAATTGATGGGCATCCCCTCAATTTCCATTTAATTAATTTTTAATGCACTTAATGCATTGATATGTTTTGTTGCTGTTGAATTAAAATGAAACTAAAAAGATGATTGATTCAATTTGACAAATATCTTGACTAGATGGCTATCCTTAAGGTCTAGAACTTGTTGAGTCATTTCAGTTGTGTCTGACCCTTCTTGACCCCATTTGGGGTTCTCTTGGCAGAGATAATGAAATGGTTTGCATTTCCTTTTCCAGATCATTTTACAGATGAGGAAAGTGAAGCAAACATAGTTAAGTGATTTGCCCAGGATAACACAGCTAGTAAGTGTCTGAGGCCTGATTTGAACTCAGGAAGATGAGTCTTCCTGACTCCAGGCCTGATGCTCCAGCTAGGTGCACAAAAGTCTGGAAGATCTAGGTTCAATTGCTGCCTCTGAAACTTAGTAGGTATGTGACACTGGGCAAATCACTATGCCTCTCAGTGCTTCCCAGGCAGTTCACTAAGACTGTAAGTTTCAGAAGAGTTGTTCAATTGAACACCATGGTTTCCCTGGACTAATAACATCATAGCTTATAACCAAAAAGAAAAATATATGAATACATTTGTGCAAAGCACTGTGCTAAGAATTAGGCTATAGTGACAAAAATGAAAAAGCCCCTGGCCTCACAGGGATTATATTAGGATAAATTGATTTCTCTTAATCATCTTCACCACTTAGTTTCCTCTTGCTTATGATGCCTTTCAATAATTTTAGATCTAACCTTAAATGCAATCCAGTCTATGAGTTGATGGATGGTTTCTAAGGTCACACTTTGCTTCTTTTTGGAATTAGAGGATCTTGTGGAGCTTTTTATTTTTTTTTTCCTGTAAAAGTGTTTTTTTTCAATTGATCTTATTGGTGTCTTTTGGTTTTTTTTCCCTATATTTTTTTTCCCCTATATTATATCCTATCCCTCTCCCGAAGAGCTATCATTTATATGAAAGATTAAAAAAAAAAGAAAGCAGAAAAAATGCAGCAAGATTAAATACATCAAAAACTCTGATTTTATATGCCATGTTCTGTATCTATGAAATCCCCACCAACAAAATTTCATTTATAACGGACCTCAGGACAGATGTGCATACTCTATGATTAGCATTATAGGCCCCATTTAAATGCAAAGGCAAATAAGGCTTCTATTGTCCACAAGTAGCAGAAACCTTTCTTATAAAGAACCTAGGAGTTTAGGAGTACAAGGAAGTCTAATATTTGATGCACAGGTTTTAGCGCAATATCAATGAACTAGTAAGAAGTCTCAATATTGATAAATTAAAGATTTCAGTCATTTGGACAAAAATGGAAACAAAGAGCACTATGTACCATCCATTGTGGTGTTTGGTGAATCAGGGCTCCTATTCTGATGGGCAAACATCAAATGGATATCATCTATCCAATGTGAGTGTTCCCTTCAAATATGCAGATAGCAGCCCATCCATGCCTGCCATTCCTATGTATCTGTTATCCTCTCAACCTGAAATAACAGATTAGCATTCGTTTCAAATTTGGAGAGGTGGCATAGCTAGATTTGGAGTCAGTCAGTTAATATTTATTAAGTGCTTACTACGTGCCACGCATACACTGGGAATACAGAAAAAAAAGGCAAAAAAAAACAAAAAACAAAAACAAAAAACAAAACAAAAAACCCATTATCTGCTAGCAGCATGACTATTAGAAAGTTAAATAGCCTCTTTAGACCTTAGAATCTTCAACTTTAAAATAAAGTTGTAGAATTCATTCTCTAAAGTCCTTTCCTGATTTAAATCCATGCTCCTACGATCAGGTATTTACTATGAGCCAGTGGGCCTCATGTTGGGCCTCAGTTTTCTCATCTGTAAAATCATAATTTTAGACTTGATGAGATGTAAGGCACTTTCCAAATCTCTGATATTATAATCCTACTATCTGATGTTTACCAGCTAACTTTAAAGAAGTCACATGAACTCTCTGAGTAGGTTTCTTCATCTGTAAAATGAGAATAGTATTACCTGTGGTACTAATCTCATGGTCTTCTGAGTAAAGGACAATGGGACAAACTGGGGTAATGTATATAAAGTACTTAGCAAAATTTTAAAGGGCCCTATAAATATCAGAGTGGGATGATGATGATGATGATGATTAGTGGACAAATTTAGATTATCCAGTAATTCCTTATTTAATATTCCTAGTAGATCTCTGGGATGGTCTACAGTCAATTGATTCCACGTACCTTAGATTCCACAATACTGCATTGGAACCTGAGAATTCAGCTCTCTTTAACAAAACTGCTAGGCCAGAGAATATCTTTCTTAGTTGCTATTTCTTTCACTTATCTCTTAGACCTGTGAAACCTTTCATTGAATGGTATTATGGATTGACTGAGTTCCAGGGTCTTCTGTAGAAAGACTAGACTATGAAAGAATTAAGCAACTAAAATCTCATGGAGCTGAATATGTGTGTGGTGAGGGCACTAATATTGTGTAAATATATCACCCTGTGTCTCTGTATGAGTGTACTTTTATATCTTTTATTTTGGTTTTCTTTGGAGAGATAATTGTACCCAGGGATAGAGTTTATTCACCCTATTTTCTTGATCTCATAGTACAATGCCTCATCTATTTTCTACATGACTGAGCTTTACTTCAGACTTGACGAGTCATATATCATTCTGATTGATTTTTCTTTGCTTACCCCCATCAAAAAAGAAGGGGGGGAATGAAATACAGATTGCCATAAGGCAGTCTTGTAGCAATGCAAAACAAGCACAGATTATCACAGAAGACAAGGATGACCCCTAAGTCCAAACTAGTTGTCCCTCTCCCCGTCTGAGGCCAAGACAGATAGTGTAATGCAATGGTTATCAGTTTCTTGACTTTGGGTATACCTTCCTTTACCACTATTCCCCCAACAACCATCCCAACCTCTAAACAATATGGAAATAAAAAACAAATCTAGAGTTTGCCATTTGTGTGAACACAAATAAAAAGTAAATCAATACCCCATACTTCTTAACAAACTTCTTGTTCCTATTTAGAGTATAAGTAGCTCAGTGGGGTACCTCTAGTGTAGAAGAAAGCGTCATTGGATAAGTCAGTGGGCAAGACGAGGACCATGCAAAGAATGTGTTTTCTTGGTTTTGCTCAGATGGGGACAGCAGAAAGAGAATGAGATTGGGGATACTGGCTAGTCTGTTCGTGCTATGGCTGATTTTCTCAGGAGAGATGTTGGGAGATAGAAATGAATTATAGCTTTCCATCCAAAACTTTTAGTGTGTTTTAATCTGGGGATTTCCTTTTCCAAGTTTTTTTTTTTCAGTCCTTATAGACTCCTTTCTTATCTTGTCCCTACAGGGCATTATGAACGTTCAGTTGTAAAGGTACTATACTGAAGCACAAGCATCAATGTCACATTTTATTAAAATGGAGATATGTAGACAGAGGAGGCAGAGGAATATTTCAGCATGTTTTGAAATGACCTTTTGCAAGGATAAGTGGATATATGAAAAGGGACATGATTGTAATACCAGTGAAATACTCCCCACCTATCTATTGTCTTTCTGAAATGTTTTTAGTCTCTTTTGTAACCATGAATATCTTTTATTTCACCTGGTTCAACAATAAAAATTCTTAGAGGAAACTCATACAATACCGCACTTGTGACAAAAAAAGTACCCTTAACATTGAGAAGATGTGTCTTTTCAGGTCTTAGGAGAATTCAGGGATTGCTTTTGTTTGTTTTTCCCATGGGTTATTAACCATTAGCAAGGTTTCTAAGAAAAATGGATCTGTGTGCCCTTATGTTCAGTTAAGTTTAGGACTCTAGAGGAATAGATGGAATTCACTGACCTGATTGAATGTCCCAGGGGAAGTACTGGGGTGAGTTCGAGGGTGGTGGAGTGGTAGTTGGGGCAGTAAAACTATGGCATCTTTTTTTTTTTTTTATTTCAGGACCTATAAATTTTGACTTCAAAAGGGCGGTAGGGTATGTGCATGTATGAGGAAAAAAAAATACCAATGCATCACAATGGACAGGTCATTCTGTTGAAGGCAACTGACCTCCTGAGTGTTTGGAGATTAGAAGCAGTAATAATTTCTGGCTGCCATGCTTTATGCTAATGTGGCAGCTTGGGGTTGTATATTTCTGCTGAGACAGCCACTTTTGTGAGGCTTAATTTTGCTTGTAATGGTGTTGGTAGAGGTCTAGGTATCTGTTCTCAGCTTTTACTGATTTAGAGGACTGTCGAAACAAGCCATTAAAATTATTATTAATTTTTAGTACTTATACCTGCAATTTCCCCCCTTTTTATTCCTTTTGTTCTGGGGGATACAATCATACAGTTAAACTTTTCAGGGAGGGGGTTTTGCTTTTTCCCTCCATCAAATGACCTTCATACTAACTTATAGGATTACAGACTTTAGAGATGGAAGAGACCTTAACATTAATCTAGTTCATCTGCTCTCATTATACTGAAAAGGAAACTAAAGACCAGAGAAATGAATTGACTTGTCTATGGTGATGCAAGTAGCAGAGTCGGAATTGAAATGAAGACCTGTTTTCTACAAATATGATATTCTCCTACATCATACTCTTGCCTTTCTTACTTTCTAAATCATGTTTTCAACAATACTAGAAGTTGATCATCTTAACACATAAATGGTTAGGATATCAAAGCAGTTTAATATGAGAATTATCTCTCTCTGTATCCCCTCTCTTATTGGTTTTTCCAGATGCCTTCCTGACATTATATTGGTCATTGTGAAAATTCACCTTAATGCAGAGGTTTGTTTTTTTTTTTTTAATCCAATTTTGCTTATCACCCATGTTCCTAGTCTGGCCCTTGTTTCTTAGCTCTCCCTCTGTAATTAGGTTCAGAGGCAGTCCTCAGAGATCTGGAAGTGAAAATGATTTGAAATTACCTTTTGTTGTTAATTGACAAAATAATCTACTAATTCTAAGGTCATAGGATTTGATTTTGCTCCAATTTCTTCTGAATGAGGAATTCTTAGGGTATGGGAAATTTCCTCCAAGGATGTTTGCCAACAATTCATCTGGGGCTTATTAGTCGTAAAGAGTTCCTTGGGCATTGAGAGGTTCTACCTCTGGTCACACAGTTAGTATGTGTCAGAGCCAGGATTTGAACTCAAGGTGTTTTTCATTCCAAGCAAACCCATTCTGTATCATGTGATGGGTCCTCTCATTCAAATATAAATTATAGAAATAATGATAAATTATAGAAATAAATATTAAAAAGATGATAAAATAAATTATAAAAATAATTTATACATTATTGAATGACATTCCCAGATACTACCCTCAATTTTTAAGTGTATACTTCTGTCACCTGATTTCATTCCAAATATAGAGTAATGTCAACTCTCAATCACAAGATGGATTTTTGAATCAATGAATGAAAAAAGCATTTATCAAAGTGCTTATCATATGCCAGATCCTGGTAAGCACTGAGGATACAAATACAACTACACTCAAGAACATTATATTCAAACAGAGGAGATGATCCATATATTGGAATGAGTAGTAACCGGGAAATGGATTGCCTGTGAAGACAAAGAAATCTGAGTTGATGCAAAGGGCAGACAATTGGTATACCTGTCCAGGACAAATGGGAGCATGATAATATTGATTTGATTACTGAAATCAGAGTGAAGGGTAGAAAGGAGAAGTGGGAAGGGTATAAGCATGCTGCTACATTAGAGTGAAGGCTTGGATGGAGTGTGGTGGATGGCCTGATATTATGATATCTAACTGACTAAATACAGTGGGCTAGTTGAGTCTATTTTGCTTTACTCAACAATCATAGATGTAGCACTGAAAGAAAACTTAAAGGTCGTAGAGTTCACCTACCCCATTTTACAGTTGAGGAAACTGAGTCCAAGAGAATAAAGTGATTTGCGCAAGACAGTTAGTAAATGGCAGAGCCAGGATTTAAGCCCACATCCTCTGACTCCAAGTCAAGTGCTTTTTTTCCACTTCACCATTAACTATTGGCCATTTTCTTCCTCCTGGTGGATAAATTAAATTGCATAATTCTTTTTGAAACCTTGTTGTGTGCTGGCAACCTGGATTGAAACTCAGAAGGATCTACTCAATCCATACTGAAGAACTGAAGCTTACATTGTTGTATAATGACCCAATTTGGATATTTGGGGGAAAAGGAGCATTTTATATAGTTTAAACGGTAGTATTTGGAGAACAGAGAAACTAATGGGATAAATTTATGGAGTGATCATAGTTTACCATACTAATTAGGGAAAAGATTGTTTCACTAAAACCAGTTGTTACTTGTTTTTTGTTTTGTTTTGTTTTTTCCCACTTGGTTTCTCCAAGAGAGGAGACATGTTGGAAGAGGACTGAGATGAGTCAACTTGGAGGGGCAAATATGTCCTTGCTACCTTAAAAAATTCTTTACCTAGTATCTTTTAAGCAAAATTAACCAATGAATCAAAAAAAGTATGATGTTATATGCAATATTGTATGTGTTAGGGTGATTATTGTGTACTTTTCCTGGTTCTGATTATTTTTTCTCTTTACATTAGTTCATATAAGTTGTTCTATGCTTCTCTGAATTTATTTCTTACAGCACCAAAATACTGCATTATTTTAATGTATCACAATTTGTCTAGCCATTCTCCCAATTGATAAGCATCTAATTTATTTACAATTCTTTCCTACAACAAAAAAAGAGTTGGTGCAAATGTTTTGGCATATATGGAACTTTCCTTTTGTCACACTTTAGTTTAAAATAGATACTTTACAGTATTAAAAATTCTTCCATGACTATGATTTGTAATTTATGCTTCTTAGCATAAATGAGTGTTGTATTTTGCGAGAGACATTTTTTTGGGGGGGGCATATTAATATTAATATGTGGTTTATAATTTTGTAATGATTAATTGTGGCAATCATTTCCCTAATATTGAGCTATCTTTATGCTTCTAGTACAAATTCAGCTTTTATCATAGTGGAAATTTTTTTGGATAAATTGTTGCACTCTTTTTGCCATGCCTATATTTAAATGCTTTGAATTGTTATATGTAGGCTAAAGTTATCTTTTTAGATCTTTCATTCTTGGTTTATGTATTAAAATCTATTTGCCTCATAAAATGAGTTTGGCAGAGTGCTTACTTTCTCAAATTTGAGAATAAATTGTATAGAATAAGGATTAATATACTTTAAAAATTTGATAGAATCTTCTTAGAAATTTATCTGGTTGGTGTGGCTAAGTGGCACAGTAAATAGAGCACTAACCCTGGAGTCAGGAGGACCTGAGTTCAAATGTGGCCTCAGATACTATATGACCTTGGGAAAATCATTTAACCCCAATTGCCCTGCCCTCTCCCCTCCAAAAAGCAATGAATGAATGAATGAATGAATGAATAAATAAATAAATAAATAAATAAATAAATAAATAAATAAATAGATTCATCTGGTTCCTTGTTCCCCCTTTCTCTCTTTTGGTAGTTCCTTTGTAGGTAGTTCAGTTTCCTGTGATTGTACTATTGAAATATCTTTTCTGTTTGTTTTTTTTTAGATAATAATCTGTTTCTCTTGAATTCTGTTTTGTTGGCATGTAACTGTATGTAATAGGTTATGAATTTTTCAAACTCTCAGCTAGTTGTTAATTCCCCTCACTCATTTTAAATTTGATTAATTTTATTTTTCCTCATGCCTCTTATTAATCATTCTAAGGGTTTAAAATCTTTGTTGGTCTTTTCAGAGAAACAGTTTTTAGCTTTGCTTATCACTTTTAGCATTTTAGATTTTTAGTCAATCTGTTTCTTCCCTAATTTTTAAGACTGCCATTTTGGGGGTGACTATTTTGAGTTAGGTAGTCTGTTTACTTTTTAATTTTTAAGACTGCTCCTTTAAGTAATTTTCTTTTTTATATTTTGCAAGCATGCATTTTTAATGACATATTTTTTTTCCTGTGACAACAACCTTAGCTACATCACAGGAATTTTGATATGTTTTATCTCTATTATCATTGTCTTCTACATAGTTGTTAATTGTTTCCATGATGTATTGTTTGATCCACTCATTGTTTAGGACTTCATTAGACTTAGGACTTTTGCTTGATTACTATTTATATTGTGTTAATATTTGTAAAGGATATGGTTAGTATCTCTACTTTTTTTTTCTTGCTTTTGTTTGCAATTTCTCTAGACTCTAATCCATTATTTATTTTTGTTAAGGTGCTATGTGTTACTGACAAATATCTATATTTTTTATTATTTCCATTCAGATGCCATAGTTTAATTTAATTCTAAAAAGATGTTAATTTCTAAATTGATTAAATAGTTTGTTCAGTTCTCTGTTTCCCCTTTTGTTTGTTTTGCTGATCTATTTGTCCAACTTTGAGTCAGAAATTCAACTACTATTATTGTGCTAAAAGCTATATGTTTTTCAGTTGAGCTATTTTTTCCATTATGAATTTAGATACTATGTTATTTGGTGCATGTATATTTACTACTGATATTGATTTGTTGTCTATGGCCTCTTTACTTTCCCTTTATATATTTTAAATTGGTAGTTTCAACTTGTTCTATGAGAGCCTGTGCTGGAAAAAAGCATTAAGTATTTTTTTGTTAATAGTAAGCTACTCTGAAGCATCAACACTAGAGCAATTTGTCTACCCCAGAAATATTTATTTATTAAAGTGTAAATATTCAAAATGAAAAGAAAGAAGCATTTTGATATAGCTAGGTGGAGTGTGGGAGAGAAGGAGGGAAATTAGGTTAAAATGTTGTGGATTTAAATTAGGCAGTTTCACATTTGTCAAGGATTAGTAGCTAAAAGAAAAAAAAAAGTATAAATGAATGTAAAAGCATGTATCATTGAGGCCTTTCATTTGAACAAACTCATGAGATTCTTGGCTATTCAGATCATGAAGTAAATACTATACAAATATAAAAATCCTGATAATACCCACCACCCAGTTGGTAGTAAATTCAATATCATTTCGGTCCAATGTCTCTGAAGAATTATATAACAACGCTAGAAAATTAGGGCAAATATGACAGCCTTCTTATTTGCTTCTCCATTCTAAACTTGATGCTTCTGTAAGGATAAGGATACAAGTCTGAATTAGTTCTGCTTCAAAAAAAAAAAAGATGGATAAACTGTTAAGAGGTCATTATTGTTCTTGATCAAAATTTAAATTTTTGCATTCTGTATACTATATTTATTGTTATGAATTTTCTTTCTTCTCATCATGGGAGTTAAAAGTTGATTGTAGATGCCTTTGAGAGTAAATTTTATTTAGTGGAAAAGGGCATTACACTTGGAGCCAGGAGACCTTGGTTTACATCATGGATCTGAAGACCTTGGACATGACATTAGTTTTATGACCGTGGGCATCAACGTTCCCAAGTCTCAGTTTCCTCATCTATAAAACAGTATCATTATTAACAATAATAATACTTAAATTACTTACCTAACAGCTGCTGAGAAGAAAGAGCTTTGTCAACTTTGAAGTCCATGTGAGTTTATTATACTTTATTTAATTAGGGATTCCTAAAGAAAAGCAATCTAATATTGTTTTGGAGCTGGTGACAGGAAACCAAGATCTTCTCATTATACATATGATCTTCCCAAGAATGTGACTGAGGGCTCTGTGTCATTGTAGCCTTTAAAGCAATTCTGAGAAATTGAAAATGGAATTTTCTATCAATTTGACTTTATAAAAAGGAAGAATAAGTGACCACCCGTATCAAATAATGTGAGAACGTGCCTGGGCCAACTGACCAAAAATATCTCTCCCATTTTCTTCAAGAATGTTTGAAATTCTGCCACTACAGATATATTCTTTGGATTATTAAGTTTTTAGTTCTCCAGATTCTCTTTTTGAAATACAGGTAACAAAGGGGGATTCAGCAATTATCAGTTTATACATTACAGAGGATTAGCTGAAAGCAAGGCCCTGCAAGAAGGGGACATGGTCCTTAATACCTCTGATTAGCGAGCAGAGGTACCAAGAAAAGGGCTAGGATACTCAAAGAGAATATACGGATGCCAAAGATAAACTTCTATTTCACAATTTTGCCTAGAGCTGGCCTGCTGTGCACTAAATAACTTGGCTCATATTGAAATGTTAAGTGTCCTGAATTAGTATGCCTCATTGTACCCAGTGGAACAAAAATAGTGATAGCCTTCTGCATATTTCTTAAGGGTGAACACATCTTAAGTAGAGCAAGAAGGTCATGAAGTATAATGGAATGAAAATAATAAAATATGAATTTAGTGTGACCATCAGGAATGATTTCCTAATGGTACCTTTCAACATCTAATTATACTAACTGCCATGCAATTAAATTCAAGAATCATTTACTAATCAGTCAGTCAATAAGCATTTATTAATTTACTTTGTTTGAAGAATCGTGCTTAGTCCTGGTGATAAAAAGAATGGCAGAAACATGAAACTTGCCTTCAAGGAGTTTACATTCTAATGGGGGAGATGACATGCAGACAACTATTTATATACAAGATATGTACAGAGTTCAAATCTGGCCTCAGATACTAGCTGTGTGACCCTGGGAAAGTCACTTAACCCTGTTTGCCTCAGTTTCCTTATCTGTAAAATGAGCTGAAGAAGCCATTCCACTCCAGTATCTTTGCCAAGAAAATCCCAAATGGGGTCACAAAGAGTTGGATATGACTGAAATGACCAAACAACAAATAAAAAATATACAAGGTAAGTAGGAGGTAATCTCAGAGAGAAGGTACCTGGGAGAGGGCAGGAAAAGACTCTTGAAGAAGTTAGGATTTGATTTAAGTCTTGAAAATGTCAAGGAAACCTGAAGTGGAGGCCAAGAGGAAGATGAAATATAAGAATGGAAAGGTAGAAAGGATCCAGATCATGTTTGATCCTTGGGGTAATAGAGAATCTCTAAAGTTTATTGATTAGAGAAGGGACAAAGAACAGAGCTGGGCTTTAAGGAAATAACTTTTATATCTGAATGGAAGTTAGATTATAGTGGGAAGAGACTGAAGTTATTAGGCACTTAGTACACAAGAGATTAAGCAGTGCTTTGTTTTGAGGTGTTGAAGTCAGTATAGTCAGACAATCTAGCAGCTTGTCAGTAAAAGGAGAGATCTAGAATGACAGAGTTTGAGGGGATGGCGATGGCGTTGTCATTTAAAAGGGGTTTCTTTTGCTTGTTTATTTTTAAGGATGGAGAAATTTAAAATAGGGTGGAAAGAGGGAAATTAGAGCAGTCTCACAAGGGCAAAACTTTAGATACATAATTCCATGGAAACTTTACCACAAAATTGTGAGATGTGAGGTAAATACTAAGGGTATTATGACAGTTTTAAAGACAAAGAAACTGAGGCTTATTGAGGGTAAAAGACTAGATCAGGAAGGATGTGAATTTGAGTTTCTCCTTCCTTTTTCCACTGTTCCATGTTGCTATTAGATATTGAGTATACCTTAGAAATCATCTGTTTTACCCAGCACCCCCATTTTACAGATAAGGCAATCAAGGCTCAGAGATGTGAATTGACTTTTCCAAGGTCACACAGACAGTAAGTAACAGTCAAAATTCAGATCCAGCTCTTCAGATGAGATGTCCAATGTTGGTTTCTGGAACATAGAACTATGTGCTCTAAATGAGAAAGGGAAAAATATCTGAACTGAACCATACAAAGAAACAGTAATTTCTTGAACAAAATTAGCTGAACTGGCATACCTGTCCCTCTACTTATTTCCTAAACAATGTAGTGTTGTTGGAAATGTTTGCCAGTGTTTATACCTTTGATAAATAGCCACTCTCTCTAATTACATATGCATTTCAGCTGAATGCCTAGGCAAGAGATATCTTATGTTAATGCAAGCTTTTTTTAACCAGTCCCATTATAGTTCCTGTATTGCTAATGTACAGAGTTCCTACAATTTAGTACAAATTGGTACAATTTGTACATGTCAGGAAATTGTAGTGGATGTCACTGTCCCAGGTTCTCCCACAGAGTTCTTCCCAGCCCCCACCCGGCTCCAACTTCTGCATATAAATAAATTAGACTGTTATTAAGCTGCTGCTGAAATTGGAGGGTCTCTTCTACCCTAAGTTTTTGGAGCATTATGAGTAAATGCAAATTGGTAGTTAAGGAAGAGAGTAGTCAGGAATCTTTTACAAACTGAAACCTATTTTTAAGTTTCACTTAACCACTCTTATGCAGAGGATAAATTTTATTTTAAAACTTAGTTTAATCAAAGAAAATAAACACCTGAATTTATTTTGGATAATCAAGAATAGATTTATCTTAATGGGAAAAATTACTTTTTAAATATTTAGCTCTATTAAACAAAGAGGAAGTAAGGTTGATATCATTTGGAGAATGAACACTTAAAAATATCTCCATAAATCTTCTAGGATAACAGGATAGAATCTTAATAAATCTAAGATTAACTCCTATTTCATAAAAGTTGGAAAATTAATCTTCTACAGGGAGGGTGGAAGAGAATGCATTCGAAGGATAAGGTCTTCTGAAGTTTTGTTCAGTTTGTCAATCTCCATTATCATTGGGAAGGTAGGGGATCTTCTTGAACAGAATAGCAACGTGCTCGACCTGTGAGTTGGGAATATCAATTTGTTAGTTGTGAGTTTGTCCATATACAATAATCAGCTGAGACTAGAAGGAAAAATGAAAGAGAAAATAATAATCAACTAAGAACCATTTTTGGTCCTTTTGTTTGTTTTATCTGGTGAAAAAAGGTTTATGAAACAGTTTGAATGAAGACATGAACAAAATTCATCTGCCAAATGGGAATGATCGTAGTCCCTATCTCATAGAATTGATGTGAGGATAAAATAACTTAACAGTTGTAAAGAGCTTGGTAAAACTTAAAACATATAAATCCAACTAATCTTATACAGAAAGATTCATACAATCATAGCCATTAATGATATACAAAGAGAGTCAGATGAAGATACTCTCTCATTCTCTATGCACACATGGCTTCCTCTGCATATAAAACATGCCAGTGACTTTATCCTAATAGGGTAAATTCTAATAGTGAAATGCTTTTCCCACATGTACAGTTAAATTCTCTATTTTGCTTTTAGGTTTATTTTTTCCCATTCATTTCATGCATGTTCTATATCTGTCAATCAAAAATAAGGGAGCTTGTTTCTACTTGCAGCATAAGTAAATCTATTTCACTGTCTATAGAGAAAATGAGAGAGTGACAGAGAGAGAGAGAGAGAGAGAGAGAGAGAAAGGGAGAGACAGACAGAGAAGAGGGAGAGAGAGAGGGAGAATATTTTCTAAATTCAAAGGTGAATTAGGATAACAAGAAGTCATATAAGAATAGAACTAGGACAAATTTTAGAAATCATCTAGTCATATTCCCTCCATCTTATGTTCATGTTGAACCTGAGTAATGATAAGTGGTACAGTAAATAGAGTACTAGGCCTATAGTAAAGAAAACCCAATAATCTAGCCTGAGAAACTAGTTATATGACCCTGGGAAAGGCATTTAATTCTTTTCAGCTTTAGTTTTCTCAGACATAAAATAGGAATAATAACATCACATATTTCACAGAGTTTTTATGAGGATCAAATGGGAAACTACTATAAAGTGCTTTGTAAACTTAAAGTGGTATATAAATGGCAGCTATGATGATAATGGTATATTGTAAATTTTATATATGTATACATACACACACAGATAGATAGATAGATAGACAGACAGACAGATAGATGATAATGATAGATATATAGATACGTAGATGTTGTTGGCCAGTTATTTCAGTTGCTTTCAACTCTTCATGACCCCATTTAGGGCCTTCTTGGCAAAGATACTGGAGTGTTTTGCTATTCCCTTTTCCAGATCATTTTACAGATGAGGAAATGGAAGCAAACAGGGTTAAGCGACTTGCCCAAGGTCACACAGCTAGTAAGTGTCTTAAGGCCAAATTTAAACTCATAAAAATGAGTCTTCCTTGCTCCAGTTCCATCATTTTATCTGCTGTGCCACCTAATTGCCTCTACCTACCTATCTATCTATCTATCTATCTATCTATCTATCTATCTATCTATGAATAACTATTCATGTTAGCAATAATGATGATCATGATGACGATGATAGCTGAGGCAGGATTTAATCAGAAAACTTTGGTGATGGGAGCAGTCACATCTCTGTTCAATAGAAGAGCTAGGATTCAAACCTTGACTCCAGGTGCACTCTTTTCTTCCACTTTCCCATGCTGCCACCTTAGTTTTGGAAGCTTTTTTTTTTCTTCTGGACCCACACTTTGTATTGTATAAATCAAATACTTGACTGTGAAAATGATAATTCTTAGATACTGACTTGAGTTGAATCTTTAGCTACATCCCCGTTTTTATCCATGCCTGATCTACAGGGTAAGGTGTGATGATTCTGGTCTTTTAACTTCCATCAAGTTAGAGGGGCCTGAACACCAACTGAAGGGTACTTAGGTGATCAGGAAGCAAGTCAATATTGCCAGGGAGTAACCAGGAAGATAGAGGGGCAGAGGCCAGTCATAGTTTTTGCTCAGCTATGTTACCTTTTATGGGAAAAAAAATCCATGGCAATGGGTGGGGGTGTTTAGGAGCAAATGTGAAGCTGTGGTCCTACCTCATGTTTGTAGAAGAGTGGAGAGATGTGGGAAACCATGGTCCATATTAGTCCTCTCACAGGGTCATATATCCCATGTTAGATAATAAACTTCACTAAAGTAGAGAACATATTAGTTATCTTTGTATCTCTCCCAGGTTTCAGTGTGGCACTTTCACCATAGTTGAAGGAATGAATAGAGCCAATTATGTAGGGAAAAGAGCCATGACCTCAGAGTTAGGAGAGCAGTATTCCAATCACTGGCTCTGTCACTGACTTTCTTTCACTTTCAACAATACACTTTCCCTTTTTTTAGCTTCAGGTTAGTTGCACTTTGCAATCTGTGCTACCTACATACCTCAAGCCTGATATTTATGTCTGAAATACATTCTCCCCTCACCTCTATCTCTTAGAATTTCTGCATTTGAAAAGAGAGGACATTTGGTTAGATTTTTTAAAAAATACTAGGATTCTGAGAAATATTAATTTTCACAAATGTTGGTAGTTAGAACAATGCCATTCATTAGTACCTCTGGGACTTAGAGTATAACAGATGTCAAATCTTTTGAGGGGGACTCCTCTTATCCATGAAAGGGATGCTCCTTGAGCTGCCATTCTGTGGGTTAAGTTGGGTCTAGGCCACAAGAAAGAATAGGTCAGCTTCATGCCTTGCCTAGAATCCCATCATTTAGATGGTAAATGAGGCATGAAGTACCCTGTCAGAAATCTTAACATCTTGAAGTAGTGACATTAAGCCCCTCACCTCAGGGCACAGACAAAGGTCTCTGTGCTAAATCATATCACACAGTCATCCCTGATACTCCTCATGTCATTTCCCTTGTTTGGTAACCTAAATACACAAATACATATATGTATATGTATACAAATACATGTATGTATTTACATATGTGTGTGTTTATATAGTTCCAGAGACAGAAAGTTACTTCCCTAATCAAAAATTCTGACAAAGAATGGAATGGGTTCATTGGATGCTGGAGAATGGAAAAGGAGCACGTCAGATTTTCCTGTGTGTCAATAATGAGTGACATCTATGATCAGTGTGTTTCCTGGGAAACATCTAAAGAGCAACACTAGAAAATGTTGAATAAAACCTCCTTTCTTAAATCTTTCCACTGGGGTATTGCATCTTTTGCTAGCCCCTATTCCACAGCTGCTTAAACTATGTTAGAAATAAGGCATGACCTCCCAATCTCCCAACACTTAGAATGCCTATGGAG
This sequence comes from Pseudochirops corinnae, assembly GCA_028646515.1. NCBI lineage: Eukaryota > Metazoa > Chordata > Mammalia > Diprotodontia > Pseudocheiridae > Pseudochirops > Pseudochirops corinnae. The sequence goes on along the minus strand of CM053589.1, from coordinate 68,381,917 downwards.
CCAGGTGTCCTAAAGGGACAGGTTAGTTCTTCTATAACTTCCATATTTTTCTAGTGGACCTAGAATGATCAATGAATAATCAAGCATTCATTTAGAACCTACTATGTACCTGACTAGGCTAAGTGTTGAGGACAGAAAGGTAGAAATCATATCTGAGAATGTTTGCCTGATTCTGTCTCCTTGGTTTATCATTCCTTTATCAGAAAAGGAAATTTTATTTTGTTAAAATGAGTGTACTTGGGTGTTGGTTGAAAATATTGCATCAAAACAGTCTAAAATATGTTTTTAAAGTTTTTAATTCACACATAAGACTCCTTCCCCTATTCAAATATTAAGCTATTTTTTTAAACATGGAAATTGTAAATGGCTTTTTTAGTCCGTATGTTTCTAGTAGAATTCTTAGGAGAATATTTCTTCCATAGTTCTTCCTGAAAGTTTATTTCCTTATGGTATAAAAGTTAAAAACAAATTACTCTTCAAAGCAAACAAACTAAAAGAAATAAAAATTTAGTGGAACCACATCGTAGTTTTCCTATAGTCCTTCCTGTCCACAAGATTCCATTGATTAACCTTGTTCAGATCAGAGTGCAAGGGGTGGAAAAAGGCAGCCATGTCTAAAATACCCAGTATATGGGATGAGTGAAAACTTCTCAGTTTGGGGTGGTTAACTTTTCAAATTGCTTCTGTCAATCACTTTCATGTTCCTTTGTCTGTTTTCCCCGCCTTGGTGGGACCCTCCTCTTATCTTTCCTTGCTGTCC
>CM053589.1:68368270-68381057 GCA_028646515.1 Pseudochirops corinnae | reverse complement strand
TTTTGTAACTTGCCTCTTCTCCATGATGAGTCATGGGGAAGACCGCCCTCTTCCACCAGGGAAGAGAATAAAGTCCTATTCTTATCCTAAGAGATCTCTGTGTTTATTTCTTGTCACTAAATTAAGGATGAAGGATATTTTTCATCCCAAATACCAATAATTCCCTTCTTTCCTCTTTGACCCTGTAAACCAGCACATCCCTGAACAGAAGTGTCTTTAATACCTGTGGTCTTACTATATCACCTGCAAAGTCTACTCAATCCTTCTATAAGAGATAGACTCAGTATTGATATGCTTCGAAATTCCCATTTTCAAAGTTTCTTCACTTCTAAAAATGGGATGAAGCATTCTCATTTATATCCTGGGTCATAGTATACCAAAGTGCATGAAGAAAGTAAAATAAGCATTTCTACTAATGGTTGAAAAAGCTTCTTAGTTGAGGCCAGTGTTGGAGTAATTGCTTTCTCATAAAGCTTCCTCATTAATGATGTCTTTTCCTTTTTACCTGCTGGTATGGATTTCAGAACATTTCCTTTATCATCATCACTTCTTATATTATTTAAAGAGATTTTTCTCTCTTGTTCTACCACTTCCAATGTGGAACCTTCGCAAAATAGGCAGTTTTCCCTCAACCTTCTTAGAATTTTAATTTTATGATAAATGCCCTTTGTTGACTTCCAAAACTGTGATCTCAGTGAAGGGAAGGAATCATTGAATTTTTTTTTTATTTACCAAAAGTTAAAATTTTCAGGAATAGCATCACACCTTAGTTACAGAAGATTCTTTGGGACTGTTATTTTGTGTCCCTGTAGAGTTAGCTTACTTGTTTTTGATTAGTATGAGGTCAAAGAGATTGATTTAATCCGTATTCAAGCCACTTAGTTTTGCTCAATTCTATTACCATAGAATGGTATCCTTAATTAACATCAACCTGGACCAGTCATGGTTGTGTGGCCCTTAGGGAAAGGAACATTCTATGGCTGGATCTGTGCAAATCCATCACCACTATTAGAAAAATAAGTACATATTTCAAAGTGTCTCTTCTACTGGTGGTAGAAATGTGGTGTAGGTCAGTAACTTTGTCCTTGTATAGGAAGTACTGAACTTTATAAATGTACTTCACAGTAACAATTTCTCTGCTAGCCATTCTAATCTAAAGAGAAGAATCTGATTCTGATAACATAAGACTTCACTTCAACAACAGTTCCCACAGGAAATTCTCCAAATAAAATTTTAGAGGGATATAATGCATGTACCCAGTTAAGTCTAAAAGGGATGAAGTCCATAGAGAAGGAATGAAGTCTCAGTTTTCCACTAATGAGAATTTTGTTCCAACTTTGATTCAAATTCTTGGCTAATTAACATACCTGAACCTTGAATTTGACTTTTAAAAGGAGGCTACAAAGAGACCAGAGAAAGTAGGAGAGAGCAGGAGAGAGAGAGGAGAATCATTATTTGGAAAGAGGCCTACAGAACAGCAAGAGCCTATAATGCCAAGGTGGTATTCACAGTGCCCATCGCAGCTATGAATATGCTATGTAGTTGTGAATGACAAAATGTAACAGGCTCTTCACATGGAGGACAGAATCAAAGCATTTATTCAAATTATCAGAAAATAGAATCCCCAAACCAGAAAGCCAAATTCATTATAGTGACCATGAAGTTGGTACACATAACCCATGCAGCAATCACCAACATTCCCAAGCCTTCCCAGACCTTCAGTCCATCAGGTTCTTACAACAGAACAGCTTCCCTTAAGCAAGAATGTCCCTTTCTCACTCATAATAGCTGCTCATCCTCCATGCTGCTTGCTCCCAGCAGTTCTGGCTCTCTCTCAGCTTCTGTTTAGCTTTTTATTCTGGTAATTAGCTCCACCCTGTTCTGCCCCTTCCTGTTGCCTTAGCAAGTTTCTCCCACTGTGAGTTTCACAAGTTATGTTTCTTAACAAAGACTTGATATAATCAAGGACAAGTCTCAACCTAAATTACAAGAGGCAGGGAAGATCTTAAAATCCTCATTACCATCACAGACCTTTCTACACAAACCACACATTCCCAGATGACAGCAGTGGCAAGAGTGGCAAGTAGTTCCTAGAGTGAACCAGGAGTTCCAGGAATGTGATCCATTGGCCAAGGGGGAACAATGGAATAGCTTGACTAAATATAGGAGTTTCTGGAGCAGGACCAGCAGGAGCCAAATCCAACAATGAGATATGGAGAAAAAGGAAGGAAGGAAAGGAGAGAGAAAGAGAGAAAGAAAGAGAAGAAGAGTGAAAGAGAGAAAGGAAGGAAGTAAAGAAGAAAGGAAGGAAGAGATAAGGAAAGAGAGAAAAGAATTTCTGCCTTTCTATCCTCTGCATTTAAAGTCTAGCACATAATAGGTTCTAAATGAATGTTTGCTTATTCAATGATCATTCTAGCTCCACTGAGGAAAAAAAAAATAGAAGATATAGAAGAACTTGTGTTTCAGTTTAGGACATCTGGCTCCACAGACATTCTAAGTGTTGGGAGGCTGGAAGGTTATGCGTTATTTCTAATACAGTGTTAGCAGTAGTGGAACAGGGGCTAGCAGAAAAGAGGCAACCCAGAACGTCCCCAACCCTAGTTCTGTGAGCTATGTGCACTGCGCATATGGATGAAGCATGAATGGGGAAACTTCATTCCCCAGTAACTCAAAGTTCATTTTCTTCTTAGGGGGAGGGAAGAGTCTCCCTATAGAACTTTAATTCTGGAGAAACTTTGTAGACTCCTAAGAAGGTAGATCTTAATGCATTTGTTACTGTTAATTTCAGTTTTTTTTTTCTTTGTATGTGGTATGGCGGCCGGGGGGCCATCTAAGGTAGTAATCAATCATCAGCATTTATTAAGCATCTGTTGTGTGCCAGGCATTATGCTGCGCATAGAAAATTAAGATAAAATAAAAAATAGTCTATGGGCTTCAGTATGAGTGCTTTGCAGGTCCTGTCAGACAAAACCTGTCCTATATTCAATGTTCTGTTAACCTGAGTATTTGTATGGAAGCTGAGAGCTATTAACCTCTTTTCTTCCTTTTCTTTCTTTTTCAGTCTTCCTTTTCTTCCTTCCTTCGTCTCTCACCCTTTCTCTCTTTCCTTATCTCTTCTTTCTTTCCTTCCTTCCTTCCTTCCTTTCTTCTTTCCTTCCTTCCTTCCTTCCTTCCTTCCTTCCTTCCTTCCTTCCTTTCTTCTTTCCTTCCTTCCTTCCTTCCTTTCTTCTTTCCTTCCTTCCTTCCTTCCTTCCTTCTTTCCTTTCTACTTTCCTTCCTTCCACCTTCTTGCCTTATTTCCTTCTCTCTCTCTCTCTTTTCCTCCCTCCCTTCTTCCATCCCTCTCTTTCTTTCTTTGACTCTTTTTCTTTCCTTATCTATTTCTTTCTTCCTTTCTTTCCATTCCTTTCTTCTCCTCTTCTCTTCCCTCCTCTCCTCTCCTTTCCTTCTTTCCTTTCTTTTTTTCATTCCTCCCTTCCTTCCTCCCTCTCTATTTCATTTTCTTTCCCTGAATGAAATTCCTGAGTAAGAACAAGAATTAAAGAGTTCCATAGTAAAAACCTTATAAAAATGAACTTGGTCTATGCTAGTCCAGAACACCAGTTTTGAGTCAAGATTTACTGTTGACTGCTTATCCAATTTTCTCTTCAATTTGACTTCCCATCTACTCTAAATAATTAAGATTAAAAATATGACACCACATTCTGTGTGGAAGTAAGCTTAGCCCAGGTCTGAAACAATGAAAATTCTCATTCATTCATGTTATCTAAAAAAAACAAAAACCACTAAATTCATAGCAGTCCACAGATCAGACCCTCACAAAAAGCTTGTCAGAGCTGAAAATTGAGATAATATTTCTTTGTGATAAAACTATTAAAACAAAGAGAATACTCAATAGTAAAAGTGGGAGAGGTCACAGAGTCATTCCCTTCTATGACCTTCGCAACTCTGTCACCCCTGTCCCTTCCTGGGAGGATAAAAGAAAGAATAGAACTTTGGCTGCCCTACTTAGCCTTAGAAAAATGGGTGCCATGCTGTTACCTGATACAAAATTCATGTATTTCTAGTTAAATTTATAATGCGGGTTACTGAAGTGCTAAAACCTCATAAAGGCCTTTCAGGAAAGGCTATGTCAGAGATACAATGGCAGGAAATAAATCTTCAATTATAACTAGTCCGGCACTAGAGAGAGAGCAAGTTTAAAGGGACAGGTTGGCATTGGGGGAGGAGGGAATAGGGTGATTGATGGAAAACAGATCTTTGAAACATTTTCTTTCATTTACTTTGTTTTGTCTCTCTCTCTTCATCCTCTTTTCTCTGAGATAGCTCAGTGGGACAGTGAATAGTGTGTTGGGCCTGGAATCAGAAAGACCTGAATTCCAATTCTGATTCAGAACACTTACTAGCAATGTGATCCTAGGCAAGTCACTTAATCTTTGTTTGCCTCGGTTTCCCCAACTGTTATATAGAAATAACAACAGCCCTAACTGATAGTGAATATTAAATGGAGTATTTTTTTTTTATTATAGAAGTGCTTAGCGCAATGCCTGGCACATAGAAGTTACCACCTAATTGCTTATTTTCCCCTCCCTTACCCTTTCTTGCTTTTCTTTCTCTTACCTGTTTTCCTCTTCTCTACTATGCCTTTCTTTTTTTTCAATCCTCTGTCTTTCTGAATTTTCTACTGCTATTTTTCTCTAAAAATAAGAAGCTTTTGGACAAAAAGTCCTATTCCCAGAATTACGCTTTCTTGCCTGATTGTATTCCGTTCCCTGAGGTGTGTGTACTATAGGTCACAAAAGTGCCATCCATACCTTCAGTCTTGATAGGGAAAGAGCAAGCTGTCCAAGCAATCAATAAGCTACCAACAATGGCCTGTCTTGTGCCAGGTGGTGGGCTAGATGATGCGGGTGCAAATGCAACAAGTCACACAATCTCTGCTCTCAGGGACCTTCCCTTCTAATGCTTTATAGCTCAATTTCTGGTCCACATAATAACTATGGAAATATGAAGGTGAGTCCAGTGGGCCTTGGCTTATTTAGAAGAAAGCTGAAATAAACTGGAACAACACTACCAAGGACCAGCTACATGATCGAGAGATGACTACTTAACACAATTTCATTCCAGCTAGCAAATTCAAGAGTTCAGTAAAGGCAAATGTTCAATGCCATGCTTTATCATTCTGTAGATCAGTTTATGCCTAATTTTAAAAGGATAAGATGCAGGAATAATAATAATGATTAATAAATTATAACTTTTATATAGCACTTACAAGGTGCCAGGTACTTGGCTAAGCATTTTATAATTATTGTTTCATTTGATCCTTTCAATCACCTTGGGAACTAAGTGCTAATATTATCCCCATTTTTCATATGAGACAACTGAAGCAAACAGAAGTCAAGTGATCTGCCCAAGATTGTGTAGTTAGTAACTGTCTGAGACTGGATTTAAACTCAGGTCTTCAATGGAACTAGACAATTTGAAGCCTGGGAAGTAGGAGTGAAAAACTAACAAAGCAATGATATTCAACTGTCTATTTGTATCTCTCTATATATCACATGATTTAATATATATGCATATATACATACCAAATGTGTGTATGCATGCATGTGTGTATGTATACACACATGTATATACATATGCACACATGTATACATATATATGTATGTATACACATACATGCACACACATATATAGAGAGAGAGACAGAGAATAATACACACACAGTATTTATGATTTACAACTTCTATCCTCACCTGACTCTAAAATTCTATGATTGTTTGAGTTTAACAGTAGTCTATACAAGATCCCCACAAATACCTGTATGGATAAAATACATCTATGCTGTAGCAGAGAGGAAAGGACTTGGAATCTGAGGATTTACATTCACTGCCTTGGCTCTATCATTTATCTGCACAACAGACAAACAACTTAAGTTCATTGTACCTGAGTTTCCTTCCCTAGTTAATAAAAGAGACAAATTAAATGACCTCTAAGCCCCTTCTAGGTCTAAATTTATGATTCTGAAAACAACCAGCCAATGAAAAAGTAAGAATAGTGTTTTAGTCTTCTCTGCAGCATGGTTGAGCTAAAGATGGGGATACTATATGGAAAATACTATATCTTAGTAGATTTTGTCATTGATAAGACACTAAATTTCTGTCTGGAAAAAACCTTGTCCAATCTTCTCATATTATAGTTGACAAAATTGTGGCTCACAGACGAAGACAATGGATACAGTTCTATGACTTGCAATCAGGAGGAGCTGAATTTGAATTCTGCTTTAGACATTTACTGCTGATGTGTCCTGATCAAGTCATTTAACCCTATTGGGCTTCTGACTGATCATCTGCAAAATGGAGGAATTAAATGCAGTGTTTAAGGTCCCTTCAAACTCTAAATATTTGGTCCTATGATAAATAACTTGCCCCAAAGTCACACAGCCAGTAAATAGTGAAGCTGAAAATTGAAACCTCATCTTCTTAAATCCCCACATTTTATTTCATCAAACTTCGTCTCTTTTGACTAAGGGAAATATTTAGACTTTAAAAACAAAACAAAAACACCTAACTGAGATTCCTTTTGCCATTATCACCTGGGCTTTTTCAGGAGAAGATGCATGTGTATATATGTATACATATGCATACATGTATGTATATATGGAGAGAGTCTGTTCATGAGAGTTGAGCAAGGTTATTGTTCTTGTTGTTCACATATATACATATACACATGTATGCATGTGTGTATGTATGCATGCATGTATATTTTTGAGGAAGGTTATTTTTCATAAATAATATATGCATATATCATATATGTGTGAAATATATGTATATTGTTTGTATATACATCTGGGTGTGTATACACATGCATATACATACACATATGCACACATATATGTCTGTTTACGTAAATTGAGCAAGGTATTGTTCCTGTTGGAAAGTATATTTATTCCTGTGCTCAAATGATCATGGGTCCTATAATCTGAGATTTAACCGTGTATCTTTTGAATAGAGAAAAATGCCATGTGCTATTTATTCCTAGACAAATATAACAGAAGGAAAAGTTATCTAATTAAGAAAGTAAGAGAGGAAAGTAAAAAGAAGAGAATATATTGCCCTGTGAACCATTATTGCATCTACCATCTTGTGATGAGATCCTAAATTTATTTATCATTTGTCAGTATCTCTTAAATTAAAATAGGTGAATATCTTGCTGCCCTTTTAAAATAAGAGGAACTGAGAGAATGAAAAGTACTCTGTGTTACTTATCTAGACTACAGGAGAAATACAGTCATATATGGTTAAGTAGACTATTGAATAAAAGGACAGAAAGGAAGGGAAGAGGGAGAAATTCTTTTTTAAAAAAGACCTCATTCATCCTGCAACCTCCACCAACCTTGGGAAATGACATTTCCCATAAGACAATTTTACTTTTAACCAAGTTTTATGAGAATATTTTCAAATGAATTATGCACTTCCCTGCCTTCTTTTGCAAAACATATCGAGCATTATTTAACCTTTTTTTGGTGACCAAATCAATCATTTTAACATTAGTTGTTTCACTATATTTTTTTAAAAAGTGACACTCTTTGAGCTACTGGATATGGTAAGCTATCTGCATATACTAGAATCAAAGAAATGGTAGAATTGTAAAGGACTTTACAGTTCTCTAATTGAATTAAGATGAGGAAATCTTTACAATTTTACAACTTACAATTCTCTAATTCCTCAGATGAGGAAATCTAGATCAGGAAAATAATGTGATATGCCCAAGGTCAAATTTTCATTTTGTGGCTAGGATAGTATTAGTACTCAGGTCTCTAGTCTGCTAGTTCAGTGTACTTTTCATATCATATTCCTAATGGAATGGCAAAAACTGGATTTTTCCATAATGTTGTATTTTTATAACTTGGTCTGTTTATTTTGGTCACGAGTTTCTTTTTGTTTGGTTGGGTTTTTTTTTTCCTCTCCTTTCCTATAAGTCATCCACTCCCTGATGATTTTACTATGTCCTCCTTCCAATCCCCTTATTTTACATACAATTATCTAAGGATTTGAGGATGGCTTTATATTCCTTTGTGAAGTACATGGGTTTGGGGACAGTTATATTCCTCAGAAGAATTTTTGTTCATATTTTTTTTCTGTTCACTGATACGTTCAAATTGTCAGAAATCTGAAAAATACATATCTGACTTATTTGGGTAATTTCTTTCATTTTGCCTCAGTTATATCACATTTGTTGTTTAATCATTTTCAGTTGTCTCTGACTCTCAGTTGTGTCTGACTCTTCATGACACTCTTTAGGGTTTTCTTGGCAGAGGTATTTGTCATTTGTTTCTCCGGTCTTTTATAGATGAGAATACTTAGGCAAATGAGGTTAAGTGTCTTGCACAGGGACACATAGCTAGTAAGTATCTAAGACCAGATTTGAACTCACCTTCCCAAGTTGAAGGCCCAGAGCTCGATCCCCTGTGCCACCTCACCATCCCAATTACAGGATGACCAATATTCTAATAATTACTGCTAATGTCTGTGTCTTAAAGCATATTCCCACAGTGTATTTCCTTTTTTCTTTAGTAATATAATAAATGAGTAGTATAGAGTTCTCTGTCCCTAGTCAAATCCTCATTATTTTTTCTTACTTCTTCTCTTGAGTGTCTGGATTGCTAAAGAAAATAATTCATGGCTCTAAAAAAATTCTGCTGTGAGGACCTATTCATAAGGGCTGGTTTTTTTTTTAATTTCTTGCTTTGAATTTTTTTGATAAGCAAAATGTTAAACTCTTTGCCCAAGATGCCCTTTGCCCCAGTCTTTCTCAATGACTTGATTATTTCCCTTTTCATAGATGATTCTGCCCTTTTCCTACATTTACTCTTCCAATTTCTCTCCAAAAGCTATTAAATGCATTATTTCAGATCTCAGCACATTGCCTTGGCTAACCAAAACTATTCAGATATAATTGCTAGTTGTTTATATCAAATGTTCTTTGCAGATCCTTTTTGTGTTTTAAAAGTAATGACGCTGATTAATTGACTTGGAGATGCAAGATAGAGCAATAAAGGTATTTATGAGTATTCATGATCTCTGTTTAGGAAAAATTAATCAGTTTTAGAATAAAATCTATATGTCTGGACAAATCATCATATAATGTCAAAAAGGGTAGTGAATAAAGGGGAAATAGCTATGCTGGTAATTGAAAGAAAAATTAAAAGTCTATAGCCTTTTTTTTTTTTTACATGAAAAGAGATTCCAAGTTATACCTTTAAAAAGGTTCAGTTTTTGCCGGGTTGTCAGAAATAACAAAAAGCAGAACTTGAGGTAACAATATCCCAAATTAGAAGAATGGTCAATAAGGTGATACAGTGGAGAGAGTGCTGAACTCGAAGTTTGGAAAACCTGAGTTCAAATTCTGCTGCAGACATGTATTAACTATATGGATCCTCAGTAAGTCATTTAAACTTTCTCAGCCTCATTGTCCTCATCTTTAGGATGGGAATAATAATAGCTCCTGTTTTATAGGGTTGATAGAGGAATCAAATGAGATAACATAGGCAAAATGCCTCATGGGCTGCAATGTATATTTCAAAAAAGATTATTATACACTCTTACGTGTAAGTCTGCGCAGTACAGAAAGCATTGGACATGCAACAAGTGATGTATGTATATATGTGTATGTATATATACATACATACGTGTATGAGTGTATATATATACCTGCAGTTGCAAAGTTTTGGTCCCAGTTTACACAAGAAAAGAAGCTTAACAAAATGTATATTTTATGAAGGGCAGCTAAGTGGTGAAGTAGATAGAACAACAAAACTGGAGTCAGAAAGATCTGAGTTGAAAGGAGGAAATGGGGGGGAAAGTAGATTGGGACCTAAAAATTTTAAAAACTCATGTTAAAATTATTTTTTCATATAATTTGGAAAAAATAAAATACGAAACAAAATTTTTTTAAAAATCTGAATTCAAATGTGGCCTCTAACACTAATAACTTCATGACCCTGGGCAAGTCATTTCACCCTGTTTGCCTCAATTTCCTTATCTGTGAAATGAGCTGGAGAAGGAATTGGCAAACCACTACAGGATCTTTGCCAAGAAGATCCTAAATGGGCTCATGAAGAGCTGGACACAAATGGAAAACAACTGAAAAATATATTATGGAACCTTTCCTTTGGCATATACCTTATCTTTTGTCCTTCAAAATATTTTCCATTGGCTTATCCCGTTTATGAAGATAATCATCTTGAGTAGATGTGTTCTGTTTTATATTTGACTTGGATGAGAACCAGAACAAAATCTTATGAAGGAAATAAGGCAGCTAGGTACAGTAGAAAATGTGTTGGACGTGGAGTTAGAGGACATAGGTTCAAATTCCTGCTCCACCATTTCCTCTTACTGTGACCTTGGACAATTAACCTATTATCTCTAGGACTAAATTTCGTCATCTGTAAAATTAGGAGGTTGAACAAGATTTAGTATCTAAGGGCCCCTTTGGCTCAAAGGAGTTTGAAAATATCATAGCTTCCCCCAGGGGAAAAAAAAACATAATAATTTTATCATCTTGCTTTATAAATATGTGTGCATAGAATTTGTCTGTCTGAATACAGGTTGAGTGATCACGACTACGGATTTTGTGAGCTTGAATATTTTGTCAAACCTAAATTTTTGCAATGCATCTCCCATCTGATTGATCATGGATTGTGTTTAGGCCAATTCTACTTTGGATGCAAGGTTGAGATGGTAATAACTTGCTTTGGATCTATCATCCATGAATTTGTCTAAACCATTCTTGAGCTATTTATCTTTCTGGCCCCTACTACCTCATAATTCCAGTGATGTACACAGCAGTTATTGTAGTTACTGCCAGTGCCATGCATCAGGCTGATGGGCAGGAAGATGGAAGGAATTCATAGCATCATTGGCTATGAAAGGGATTGTTGTTTCTCTGTCCCAAAGCATTGAAGGGATCTCTCTGGATAGGGATCTGAAATCTGACTATCTGAATGAAAACCAGACAAATGGTGAGCTTCAACCCCTCTATTTCTGTGCTGATCACATTTTAACACCATGACTTTTGCTTAAAGGGCAAACTGTACTTACTGATTGAGAAAGAAATATCAAATGTGAATAGCTTTTCTCAAAAAAATATTACCAGATTTTAGGATGCTAGCTCCACAGAACCCAGCAATCCATACACCCCAAAGTGACATAATGGAAAAACAAAATAACAAGGGGTGTCTTCTATTTTACTTGGGGGGGGGGAGAAAAGAAGAGAGTCACAAAAAAGAAGAAGAATATTTTTGCCCATTAGCAAACCCAGAGAAAACTCACTCTGAGCATAATATCTAGGTGTATTTGCGTTTATATCTCTAATATTTTTAGGTCAATAATACGGAAGACAATTACATACTCTTTCTTCCAAGGGCCATGGTACCCCAACTAAATTCTCAGTGAAAAGGTCCATGGAAGAAAATTAGCTAAGTAGTTTTAATGTTCTTTCTTAACTCCAAGTGTTGTTGTCTAGTAATTTTTCAGTCTTGTCTGACTCTTTGTGATATCATTTGGGATTTTCTTGCCAAAGCTACTGGGTGGTTTGCCATTTCCTTCTCCAGCTCATTTTACAGGTAAGGAAACTGAGGAAAACAGGGGTAAGTGACTTGCCCAGGGTCACATAGCTAGTAAGTGTCTAAGGTCAGATTTAAACTCATAGAGATGAGTCTTCCTGACTTCAGGCCTGTATCACTTAGCTGTCCTTTGACTCTATATGTAGCATAATATAAAACATGATAAATCTTTGCTTCCAGGACATCCTGGTTAATATTTGTACACTTTAATCAGTAATAGCCTACCAGAAGTCCTAGAATAAGAACAACAAAGTAGATAACACTGTAGGGTACAAGATCAAGCATGCTGGCAAAAAGACCATCCTTCTCCGAGCATGTGTTCAAATCCAGGTAGTTAGACTGGCCCAAATCACTTCCTTTTGTCCAGTCTCCCAGAATTTTGACTAACTTTCCAGAGTAACTCCAGGCTAGATAAGACTTGGAAGCAACTAGAAGGCTGCTTAGAAAGAGAGGGCACAGGCAGCTCCCAAAGCCCCAGAAGTGATCAGATCAAAAATGACATTCATTTGTAGCCCAGTCCTATGTTAAAGACACCTAATGCACTCTCCTATCCCCCTTCAGTTTTATTCCCATTCGGTTAGAGAAATGGCCCTCCCCCAAAACAAACTGGATTTTTTTAAAGCACATGTTAAAGTTTGGACACGGAAGCTGCCAAAAATACCATTGACATAGCTAGGTAAGTGCATTGGATACAACTCTGGGCTCAGAGTCTCAGAGTCCCGAGTTTAAATCCAGCCTCAGAAGCCTCCTGGGCGTGACCTTAGACAAATCACCCGTCATTTTCCAGAATAATAAGAGCACCTGCCCCCTAAAGTCGTTGTAAGGATCAAATTAGGGAGTATTTATAAAGAATAAAATAAAATACCACAGTGTGTGGCACAAGAAGGTGATATAAAATTGCTAGCTTTGTTGTTGTTGTTGTTGCTGCTATTGTTATACCAACCTGCATTGGCTTTAGTAGAAATAACCCTCTTGGGTAGCGTCTAGGAGAGACATGCAACTGAAAATACAGAATTTCAGAGTTGGAGGGAACTCCAGAAACTGTGTACTTTGATCTGCCTGTGGTCTCCCAAGGTAAGCCTTCTTAGAATCATTCATATAACAATGACATAGATAGATAGATAGATAGATAGATAGATAGATAGATAGATAGATAGA
>CM053589.1:68344285-68367770 GCA_028646515.1 Pseudochirops corinnae | reverse complement strand
CTGTCCATAATCAAGATTATTCAAAACTTTAGGAATTTGCCAATGACATGGAACAAGATGTTTTATAAAATGCGTTTAGTCTAGTGGGGGGGGGGGGCATCCATTCATTGATTCAGCAAATATCAAATATCTATTGTGTGCCAAATATTGTATTAGAAACAGAAAGAAAAAAAATAATTTCATATAAAATTTAGTCTCTACCTTCAAACCACCTACAGAATAGCTATAGGACAACTCACCAATAGAGAGTCTGTTAGAGAGCTGCAAAATAATTTGCTATGTGATTTTTGAAGGAGATAGTTATTACCAAATCAGGAAGGGGTGATGGTGAATATCAATTAATGAACTAGGAATAAGGAAACTGCTCCCCCATTGCTCAACTTTGGGCAATTTACCCAGTCTCTCTATGGTCTTAGTTTCTCCATAAATAAAATTTAAAAATAATAATATCAGATTCCTTTTGAAGATACAATGAGACTATATGGCTCAAGGAAGACAATGCCTTATATAAATGGGAAAGGGTGTTATTATTCTTGTCTCCTTGGGGCTTGCTAAAACAATTTACTAATGTGATATTAATGCAATGTTTGATACCATTTATAAAAAAGAATAGGTTGGAATGCATGGCCTCTGATGTCCCCTTCCAGCTCCAAATCAATAAACCTGTGATGCATCACTAAGGACTCTGAAATGTAGGAGGAAGAAATAAGGACCTTGGAACTAAACCTTTGAGGACTCACAGTCTGCTCTGCAGGAGGAAAATTCCACTTCTTTTAGAAACAAGGCAGCCTAGGGTGACTTAATTCAGATCCATTTCAAAACTTTTTTGGGAGGGTCAAGATTGATCCAACTAGGAATGGCTAGGTGGTGCAGTAAATAGAGCACCAACCCTGGAGTCAGGAGGACCTGAGTTCAAATCCAGCTTCAGACACTTAACACTTACTAGCCGTGTGACCTTGGGCAAGTCATTTAACCCCAATTGCCTTGTCTTCTCCCTTCCAAAAAGCCAAAAAAAAAAAAAAAAGATTGATCCAACTAAGTGGCTATAGTTTGTAAAAGGCAACAATTTATATTAAATCTTTGAGTTACCATTTCATGCACACCATCTTTTTAATCTTCATTTTCTGTAGCTTCGGAGTAGTTAGTCAGAAGGGACCTTAGAGACCATCTCATTGATTCCTCTTATTTTACAAATGAATATCTAGAGCCCTGGGTCTTGAGTCAGGAAGACCTGTATTCAAATATGACCTCAAAGACTCACTAGCTTTGGGACCTTGGAAAGTCTTTTAACATAGATCTGCATTATCTTCCTCAAGTAAAAAATGAGGACAATAATGATACCTACCTTCTTTGATTGCTGTGAGGATCAGATGAGATAATACATCTAAAGTGCTTAGCACAATTCCTGCCACATGGTAGAATTCAAATATATATGTATGTATGTATGTATGTATGTATGTATATATGTTCTCTTCACATCCCCTTCCTGAAAGTTTAAGTGATTTCTCCATGGTCACACAGATAGTAGGTAGCAGAGTCAGTATTCAAACCCAGTTCTTCTGGTTCTAAACCTAATTCTATCTAGTAGATCATAATATCTTAACATATTGGATGAGGAATATTTGAGAAGAAGAGAATCTATGGTTACATTTTCCAAGGCCATTTTTGAAGATCTGAATATTGCTACAAAGAAAGCCTGGAAAATACCAAGGCTTTTAGGCCATTAAATTGTATTTCTGAAGTCAGAACTTCTGGGAATTGGTTATGCCACATGTAAAATTATTAGAGCTGGTATTAGAGTGAAACTCAGTGGCTACTGTTGCTCTCTTAAGATTAAATTTATCCTATAAGTCCCTAGATAATTACCTAAATGCTATGCTAGAATTGTCTAACTTTACTGTTTCCCCCCCCATAACTGTGAAAATGATAACAAAAACAAAAACAATAAACATTTTTAAAGAACCAGAACTGAGTTACAATTATATACCATGGTCAGTAGGTCCACGGAGTAAAAGTCTTTTTCCAGATCACCATGGTGCCAAACGAAAAATGGTCCATGAAGTCTCCTTTTTTTTGCCCATTTTTTTCTTCTCAATTGCCAACTTGATAAATACAAAAAAGAAATAAGACAGCTTTATTTATTTAATTATTTTAAAGAAAACTTTGGTAAATTGTGAGTGAGGGTTGGAAATCCATTAGGAGAAGCTAAATGGATTAAAAGATAATAGGATTCTGAAGAAGAGCTTCCTGCGAATCACAAATAAATTCATTATGTTTGAGGTTGTTACAATTACTACATACAAACCTGCTTCCCTCACAATAGGAGCCCAGGTACCTGCAGGATCACACAGAGAGTGATAAGAGCTAATGAAAAGAGAAAATGAGCTTCATAAATACGAAGTTTAGATTCAAACATATATTCCCCTGAGATTGCCAGTACCTTGTTTAACAAGATTAGAAGAGCATCTCTTAAGGTTATAAAGGCAGAAATGAACACTGTAGACAGGGACTCACAGGACCCTGGCTTCCCAGGCTATGGCATTGATACCACTATGAAACAGGTAAGATCTGGAGCAAGCAGCACATAGACTGCAATAACTGCATATGTATGGGTTGAGTGTCCCAGACGAAGAGGTTTTGTTGTTGTTGTTTTTTTTAGGTGGAGATGCCCAAGCTGTCTCTCCTCAGCATTCTTTGGTCTCCTGCTTTTGCCCTTCATGGAAACTTCGAATTACTTGTATTTCCTAGTGGGGTGCTATGAATCCCTTTCCAAAGCTCTTTGGTGATTTATGGAGAAACAAGTTTGCATCTGCCTAAAGGGCTTGAAAATTCTGTATGTCTGGCACATAGTAGGTATTTTAAAATGCTCACTGTTTGCTTGACATCTATTTGGTTGGATAAAAATATCTGTCTCCAAGACTCTGGTGCCTTTTTCCATGGCATCCCAGCTGAATTTATTTAGAACTCAAGAGATAGCTAAGTGTATTGGAAAAGTCCCTAGGGTTCGAAGTTAGAGAATCTGAGCTGAAATCTCAGCTCTTACTAATTATGTGCATTGCAAAAGTCACAACTTCTCTGGGTCTCAGTTAATTCATTTTTTAACAAAGAGGATCACAGATTTAGAGCCATAAAGGGGCTTTGAGGTTATGGAGTCCAACTTTCACCTTTTGAAGATAAGAAAACATGGGGGACATCAAGATTAAGCAACTTGCTCAAGGTCACAGAGTGGGAGTGTTGGAGATAAGACACTGAAGTTCTAAAGTTTGTAAAGTATCCCATGTGAGACATGGGAGGCACCAATACAAGACTGCCCAGAATAGCATGCCTGCATCAAAGACTCTGTGCTCCATGAGCAAAGCTCAATGGTAATAGCAGAAAGGAAATTGAGATGCACAAATCTAGAGACATTTCCATCTCAAATGTTCAAATGGATTTTTTTATGCCTGAGCTGTGACAGAACCTTCTGAGCTCATATAACACTGATCAGCCATAGAGGAACAACATTGTATCTTGACCACAGGATCATGATGATGTCATTGATCCTCTGAGTGTGAAGGAAGAACAAGAACATTGGAGATAAGACTTAAACCCAATTTTTTCTGACTCCCATTAGTCCATTATACTACTCTGCCTTTAAATCTGACATCCTCTAAGCTCCCTTCCAACTTGATATGTTAGATATTGAGGATATTCTGAACTTCAGTTGAGGGGTCAATAGGAGGGCCCCAGTGTATTAAAATGTAACCTGCATTAACATAATATTACTTATTTTAAAAAAGTGGTTGCTTTCTCCATTGTTCTGCCTTTTGACAACCAATATTCCTTGTTTGACATGATTATGAAAAGTAATGTAAAAAAAAAATAAAAATAAAAAACTAAAAGCCTAGACAAAACAAAATGCCTCGTAATAAAACCATACTACAGAGTACTTCACAAAGATTAAAATGCAATACAAGATCCAGGAAATGCTGGGAAGTAAAGCTCTAACAGTTTAGAGTTTATTACTTAAGGAGTTACTAGAAGAGATGACAGAAGTATAAACTCGATTCTGGATGGAAGGTAAAATGAATTGATTTATCCTTCCCCTCATTCAAAAGGGTTAACTACTCTAAAAAACAATGGGACAGGTCTGGGGAAAGGTTCATGGAATCTACTCTGAAAGATGAGAGAATTTCCTATTTCATGATACCAAGGTCTAAAATGGAAACAGACAAGCCAGGAAAAACAAGTCTCCCTTGCCACATAATGTCACCACTGTCCCTTCCATGGCAGCAATAGTATCTTCACCTTGAAGCATGACCCTTTGCAAAAAATATTAGTTAACAAGCACTCAGTACCTTCCTCTCCCTTTTTCTGGAGGCAATTGGGGTTAAGAGATTTACCCAGGGTCACATAGCTAGTAAGTGTCTGAGGTCAGATTTGAGCTCAGGTCTTCCTGACTCTAGCACTGGTGCTCTATCTACTATACAGCCTAGCTGCTGCTTCGTAGTACTTTTTGAAGCCAAGTGATTTGGCAAAATGCCTGTTTTTCTCAAGGGCCAAACCTATTGAAGAATGGTATTGTAGCAGAAACTCAGTGGATTTGGGGACAAACTTTGTCTCTGCTACTTACTGTGGGTATGACCTTGAGCAGATCCTTTGTTAGCAGCCTCATCTCTGCAAAGAGGATTTCATGTAAAATGGTAACCCAAGGTCTCTCCTAACTCTCAATCCAAGTTCTCTAATGTCAGTGAAGAAGGATTTTTGTGATTGGACCATGGTAATGGGAATAAGCCCAGGCACAAATGCAATGTCACAAAACTTGTTATATGACAATGATTTTTAAATTATTAGGTGTTATTTAAAAAATATTTTTAAATAAGGGATTTTGGCAAAAAATATATCTATACTATTGACTATTACATCATTATTAACATCATTTGAGATCTGAGTACATTTGGAATTTATAAAGTCAAAGCCCAGTCAAAGAGTACTGGACAAGAAATGAATGACTGTGGAGTCTGTTGAAAATTGTTAGTGAAATTGTAGGGGATTGGGGGGGAGGGGGTTGTGTAGAGCATAGCAGAAGGTAACGCCTGAAATTAGAACTTGTCTGAAACATTGAAACTAAAATAGCTTTAGAGTTGTGCAATTGGTCTAGAAAATGAAGCCAAATTAGTACTGTAAAACAACAAGAGCTCAATATACCGGCTATTTCTAGGCTTTTCTCATCTCTGCTTTTGAAAAACAATATAAAAGAGCTGAGGAGAAGGAAAAGAGAAGGATGGGTTTTGTGTTATTTCAGAGATGAGGACCAGGAAGGTGTCTGTCCTGGTGAGATGAGAAGGAAGAGAGAGAGCACAGGACTAATGCCAACCTACCTACCTTTTCAGCTTGATTTACGTGTTTGTCCCCATCGTGTTCTCTATGGTGCAGAAAGACTAGCCCTCTTACTGTTCCTCATCCATAATGTTCCATTTCCAGTTCCTCTGCATTGTCACTGACCAGCCCCTATACCTGGAAATAGAATGCCTTATTTTTTTTCCTCAAGACTCAATTCAAGTGCCACCTTGGGTAAAAAACTTTCTTTTTCTCCATAGTTGCTAGGGGCCACACTCATCCCCCATCACTTTATATTCTCTCTCTCTCTCTCTCACATACACATACACACACACACACATATGCACACGTGCACACACTATAATACATATATATTTATATCTATATATCTGGATGTCCTGTTGCTCTCAGAACATCTGACACATTCCACATTACCATAAAATGATGAAACCTATTTTCATTAGACACATATAGTCCTATCATGAAAACCAGTCTTAATGACATTATAGTCAAACTCTGGGAGTTTCTCAGCCCTTTCTTACCATTCTCATCTTTATTTATTTATTTATTTTTGCTTTTTGGAGGGTGGAAGGCAGGACAGTTGGGGTTAAGTGACTTGCCCAAGGTCACACGGCTAGTAAGTGTGTCAAGTGTCTGAGGCTAGATTTGAACTCAGGTCCTTCTGACTTCAGGGCTGGCACTCTGGTCACTGTGCCACCTAGCTGCCCCCCAACCAATCTCATTTTTTTAAAAGAGTACTTGACTTTAAAGTCTATAAACTGCCCCCTGGTTTGAGCCCTTGTTCTCTCTGCTGGATTTGATGACTAAAACTGTTCCTTTTAAAGCAACAGTCAGTAGTGCCTGACATAAATTCTAAGCCCCACCCCACAATGTCAATACAATAAACTTACTCTTATCTGGTGTTCTGTCCAATCTAAGCTCTGTATCAACCTCCATTTCTGCCCATCTATAATGCACTAATCTCTGATGTTCAGAATAATATTTGAAGCAATTCAAGAAGACTTCTAAATTATTAAAGAAAAACTAATTTAAACTTTCATTTGGGAATGAGACTGTGGTGAGAATGAGGGAAAACTAGTAGATGGCCTGTGTGCTTTCTTGGTTTTCATATATTGCCAATTAAAAAGATCATTTCCTTTTAATCTTAATGAATTTAACAAACATGCGTGTTTCCCCATACAAAGATCAGAAAGAGGGCAGAATGTAACATTATGAACCTCTGTAACATACAATGATTTTTTGTATATTTTAAATTTAACACTTCCTGCATTGTCAAGAAGACTAAAGAAAGACCCCAGAAAGTTAGTTGGACAGTCTGTGAAGTATTATGGAAGTATGTGGTCAAGAATCAGGCAGAATGGATGAATTATGGTCAGTATCATTACAGGAAGTACATGTATGAGATCACAAATCTATCACAGCATTAAAATGTAGTTTTAGCACTAACTTAATTTATTTTTTTTTAAAACTGACATTTCATAGGCAATATATATACACTATTCATGAAAAACATTCCATTTCCAAAATATTTCATATGGTATAGAATTTACCAGATAACACTTTACTTGGAATTTATGATATGGGCTTACTTTACCATATGAACAAGATCTTTATCTTATTTCAGTAATAAATTCCTCTTTTGAGAGACACACCTATATCATATTAAGTTCAGCTCTAAAACATGGTGTTATTGGAGACATGTCTTTTTTGATGAATGTGTTACATTAAAATAATAATTCACTTAAGCTAAGCCTTTGAAAACACATGTTATTAAATAAAAAAAAAAAGAAAGCACATGTTAAACATCAATTTAAGTTGAAATACAACTATTCAGCTCTATCACAAAAGCAAAGCAATCCTGGATGTTACAAAGTGCCTTGCACACTGCCTTCCCAGTAAAATTCTCCTAATTTGCACTTGTTTTGGATATCAAATTCAATGTTCCATACCTTGATAAGAGCACTAGAGGAAAGCCTCACAACAACTTAGCTAGACTTTCTGTGAAGAATTAATGAGACATACTTACACGAGATTCGTACAAGATGGGCAAAAATGTTGGGGTTATGATCTATATCATTGCAAGTTCTTCAAGGTTGCTTCATTAGTAGTCCCACATGTCACCATTTTCCATGAAAGAGCCCTAACACTTATTATAAATGTGAAAGTGCTTCAAAAATTGAAGTGCTAATAAATTGAAAAGTGTTGGTGATGGTGTGAGGAAAGCTCCTTCTAATGGAAGGATAAAGAAATCTGGATTGTTCAAAACACTTCCTTGAAGACCTGGGGCCTAGCAATTTATTTTAAAAATATTTCGATTATCATATTTTGACATTGTTAGGTTTCTTTGTAATTTTATGTATTATATTTTATGTATGTAAAAAGTTAATTCTGAGAAAGCATCTACAGCCTTCACCAGACTATCAGAAAGGGTACATGACACCAAGAAAGATTATGAACTTCTGTAATAAAGTATATTTGTAATAGAAAGTCACTGTAGATAACAAGGTAGAAAAACACTGACCTTGGAAGGGTCAGATCTGGACTTGAGCTCAGCACTTTGTGCAATGCCTCGCACACAGGAGGCACTTAATAAATGTTTATTCTTTGATTATTATTTATTGAAGGAGTCTCATTCCACTGGTTAGTAGCTGTGTAACAAAATTAATCAAGTTCTCTGGACTTTGGTTGACATCTTTAAAATGGCTTAAATAATTCTTGCATTATCTATCTCAAAGGATTAGTAAGTGGATCAAATGAGGTAAAGTATATAAATACCTTGTAACTGAAATATTCTTTAAATGTTGGGCCTATATTACTACTAATAATATATGCAGAAGTAGCATCCAATAGTACCGTGATGTTAAATTCTTAAAGAAATTGGGGCCACTAACTTGGACATAGGGATCCCTGTGGGTGACATATTGACTTAGAAAACCACATTCTATATTACGTATGTTTTATTCTATTTTTATTTATTTAAAAAATATTTACATTTTTTATCTGGTTCTTGATACACTCAAGAGTCTTGTGGACTGCGTACAGCAAATGTGTGTTTGGCACCACTCATGTGGTGGATAGAAAGCTGGCCTCGGAAGACAGGTATTCAAATCTTGGCTCTGATGCATACTGGCTCTGGGAGCTAGAACAAGTCACTTAACAGCCACCAGGCAACCCTTTCAGACCATAAGCTGATCAGAATTGGTAGACAGAAGAGTGTGTGTGTGTGTGTGTGTGTGTGTGTGTGTGTGTGTGTGTGTGTGTGTGTGTGGTGTGTGTGTGTGTGTTCCATTTCTTTAGAAGTCTTTAAAAGCAAGATAATGTCTTATCTTTCTGAGATGATTTAATGAAGCCAGAGGGATGAAGTATACAACCTTGCAAGGATTCTTTTAACAATCATTCTCCAATTCTTTCTCCCTTCCAGTGTCAGTATCACTGTCACTGTTCCTTTTGTTGGCCGTTGTATGAGTAATGACAGAATTAAGATGAGAAAATGGGAACATTTTAATGCTAAGTGCCCATTAACCTTTGCTTAACTAATGTTGCAACTGCCATGGACCTTGCCTGGGTAGTGGATATGATCCTTTGTCTCCACCTCCACTACACAAAGATACCAATCTGCGAAGGATTTGACACTAAAGAAATGATTACACTTGAACTTTTTATAAAGTATTGCTGTCTTGTTAAAGAAACCCACTGGGAGTTCCCTTGCTCAGGAAACCACAGAGACATCATGTATTTCTGTTCTGATTATATGCTTTTTTATGTTATCATTCAACATTAATCTCACATTTATATTAGACTGGTAAACAGGTCCTAATAAAGAAGACAGTGGAAACCCTTTAAAAATGTAGGTTTTGTGGGTTTTATGATTATTTCATGTCGCTTAAGCCTAGCAATACATCTTGGTACATATAATTTCCCAGGAATAAAGAACAAAGCTGAAATCCTGTAGCTTTAAATATAAAATGCATTCATGTTAGCCTTCTTTTCCTTGTTATCATGGACTAATTAAGACCTTTATTAGTCATCGTGTTTGAACCTTTTACCCCCCTACTTCAGGAAGTAGGATGCTGGTATTATATTTCCAAGTTCTGATTGGAAGACTCTAATTTTCCAAAACAGTTTCTAATTAGTAGGTATTTAAATACATTGGGATTTGGGCAAACTCAACTCTGCCTCTGAAAACTCTGTGTAGGTGTGATTGTGGTTGGTAGTATTCAATTGTACCTGACTTTTATACTGAATATGAGTTTGTGGCTACCCTGTAAAACAAATGCTGCCTCTGGCAAGCATAATTAGAGGAGGCTATGAAATCAATTGATCAACACGTATTTATTAAGCACCTACTCCAAGCCAGGCACTGTAAATACAATGAAAGAAATGCAAGCTCTCAAAGAATTCTAAATGGAGAGATAATATATGCATGTGTATATGCATATAGATTATATATAATACACATACATGCAAATATACATGTATATATACATATATGTATGTGTATATACACATACCCTTATTTTATACATATTGTATATATGTATCTAATAAAATATAGTACAAAATTACTTTTGAGGGGTAGTCACTAACAGCTAAGGAGATGAGGAAAAGTGGCATTTCAGAAATTCCAAGAAATTGAGGTGAAAAAGGAAAGCATTCTAGGTATGAGAGACCATCAGTACAAAAAAACAAGAGATGAGAGATCATAGGATCATAGATTTGGAGAAGGGAGGAATCATAAAGGGCATCACATTTAGCTCCCTCTGCCCCCTCCATTTTTCAGATTAGGAAACTGAAACCAAAAAAGTGTAAGTACCTTGTCCTCAAGATCAGGTCACAGAAGTAGTAAATGTATGATGCCATATCTGAGTTGAGGTCTTCTTGATGTCAAGTCTAGCACTCTCTATACTACAATATGATGCCTCTCAGAGTATTGTGTTTATCAGCAAGGAGGGGAATATAGTTGGATCAGAGAGATGTAGAGGTTAGTAACATGAATGACAGTTTGAAAGGTAGAATTAGACCAGATTATGAAAAACTTTAAATACCAAAGAAACTAATTTTTATTTGATCCTAGAGTTATATGGAGTCACTGGGGCTTCTTGAGTAGGAGGTGGGTGGGGCAACATAGTCTTACTCATGAAAAAAATCACTTTGGAACTGTGTGGAAGATAGATTGGGGTGAAGCAAGAACTAGGTTATTGCAGTGGTTCAGATGAGAGGTGATAAGGGTTTGAATAGGGTGGTGACTGTGTGAGTGGAGAAAAGGTGAGAAATTTGAAAGATGTTATGGAAGTAGATATGACATTGGCAATTAATTGGTTATGTAGAGTGAATGTGAATGAGGAGTTAAGAATGACAGATTGCTTATCTGAGTGATTGGAAAGATAGTAGTACCTTTAACAAAATAATATATACATTCATGTGTATATTTATGCATGTATGTAGATATACTAATACATAAAGACAAACATAGATATATAATATACATTCCAAGTTTTGCATACACACATGTGTATACACACATACATGTGTACACACATACACACATACATACATTATTCAATAGAGAAATGGTGGCCTAGTGACTTAAGATGGTACTCATAGATGGTGCTTAATAAATTTATTCAGTTGTAAACTGGAATCAACACTTGCATGCTGGATAAAGTGAAAGCCATGAAAATCTGTGTTCCAATCCTATCTTAGACACTTAGTATACCTATGTGACCCTAGACAAGTCAAGTCATTTAAACAATCAGTACCTCAGTTTCCTTATCTCTGACTTGAGTATGGCAGACCTCTTGGGTTCCTTTCAGCTTTAAATCTGTAGTAAATGTTTGATTATGTACTACACTAAGGAATTCTGTCACTAATATTGATAGAAGTGAATTGTATCTGCGGAAATTTTAAGGGGATAATCTTAATTAGGGAAATGTTATTCCTGGGAGCTTAAATTTCTTTTCCTAATCTTTTTGTTTGTTTTGGGTTCTTTATTAAATATAATAAAGAAACATTCTTTTGTGTTTAAACAGGTGGCATGTTTGTGATCATATTTAAAGGAGCATTGACAATAGCATTTTATTCAAACTAAATCCTTTGGTTCCTTTCTCTGCAGCAACATATACACCTATATGTCTGTAAAAAATGAAAGAAAAAATATATGGTTCTGTAATTCCTCCTCTGAGGCCAAGATTAGAAACACCAAGAGCAAGTTATGTCTTAGAACTATGCTCCTTTAGTGAAATAATGAAACAAATGTAAAATGCTTGAAAGAAGGAAGGTTTGAACATATGGGCTGTGAGGTGCTTATATGTTCTGGAACGGTGTCCTTGAGCTAGTTCCAGTTTTAATCCAACATCCCAAAGTCAATATGGCAGAGAGAATAGTTTATTGTGTTTGAGTGATTTGGAAAGGATCGCCTTTTACCTTGCCTCTTCCAAGCAAATAGAGACATGTTGTATATCTCTCCCTGCCAAAAGTGCCCTTTAATGAGGTAAGAATATTTTCCATCACCAGGACCATTCTTAATGTTATATCATTCACATTCCTCCTTCTGGGTATAATCTAGTAGATGGATAATCCTTCTGCTTAGTTGTAAGGCTGCCATGTTGCAACCATTATTGCCACATTTTGTGTGGAACTAAATGGATATTTAGTACTAGTTTGTTGGAGGAAAAAAGAGGAGTACAACAAAAGCCAGATAAACACATGCAGCTGTCATAAACCCGGCATACCTGTCTATGGTACGCATGTATATGGGAAGACAAGGAAGAATGATTTTTTGAGCCAAATTATCAGTTTAACTGGGAGAGGCTATATTGTTATTACTGCTATTATTGTCTTGTGTATCTAGCATTTAATTCAATAAGCATTTATTAAACATCTTCTCTATGGAAGAGTTATGTGAGACACTACAAATAAAAAGAAAAAAAAAACTAGTCCTGGGTGGGATAGGGAAACAACAACACAAGTCAACCCAATGTCATTTCATGGAGGATTATAGGGAATACTAACAGTTGGAGTTTGGCGTGGGGAGGATGAAGTCACAAAAGGGCTTATGCACAAGGGGGCACCTGAGTTGTTCTAAACAGTGAGCTAGAGATTTCATTAGGCATAGATGAATGTCGAGATCACTTGAGAAATGGAGGGCAGACAGCCAGTCCAATAGAATGGGGCAGCTAAGTGATAATAGAATACCAGGAGTAGAGTTGGGAAGACTCATCTTTCTGAGTTCAAATATGGCTACAAATGATAGCTATGTGACCCTAGGCAAGTCACTTAACCCTGTTTACCTCAGTTTTCCCAACTGTAAAACGAGCGGGAGAAGGCAATGGCAAACCACTCCAATGTCTGTCAAGAAAATCCCAAATTGCAGTGAATAGAGCACTGGCTCTGGAGTCAGGAGGACCTGAGTTCAAATCCGACCTCAGTCACTTAACACAAAACGAGCTGTGTGATCTTGGGTAAATCATTTAACCCCAATTGCCCTACCTTCCCCCCTCAAAAAAGCAAAATTAAAGAGAAGAGAAGAGAAAAGAGGAAAGGAAAGGGAAGGGAAGGGAAGGAAAGGGAAGGGAAGGGAAGGGAAGGGAAGGGAAGGGAAGGGAAGGGAAGGGAAGGGAAGGGAAGGGAAGGGAAGGGAAGGGAAGGGAAGGGAAGGGAAGGAAAGGAAAGGAAAGGAAAGGAAAGGAAAGGAAAGGAAAGGAAAGGAAAGGAAAGGAAAGGAAAGGAAAGGAAAGGAAAGAAAATCCCAAATGGGTTCATGGTCTTTGCCAAGAAAACCCCAAATGGTGTTTGTGTTTGTCCTTTGTTCTTAAACAGGACCATGGGCATCAGGGAAATGGTGACATGACTTTCAGTTGACTTTGATTTGAGTGAGGAAGGAGTGTGAAAGGTCAACAATCTCCCTTTCTCCTCCAGAGCCATCTGGGTTCATTGATCATTCATTAGGATGACTGGAAATGACCCTTTTAGGCTAAGACTTTTCACTGTTCACTTAGAGTGAGGTAATGCCAATTCAATGAATAGGCCTCATTAAGAAGTGAGTCTAGGGACAGTCTCTTTAATTAGAAAAAAAAAGAAAAAAATCATTGGAGAATTTCTTCACTCCTTTCTTATCATTGACTATTTTCCTCTTTTGTTTTCCCATTCATCTTTCACTTTTGGATAACCATATCCACCTTCCCCCATTTACACTCTCCCAATCTGAAAAAAAAAAAAAATAGTCACAGCCTATCCAACTACCTTTCTCAGTTTTTTTTTTCCTCCCTTTTATTACTAAAAGTTGGGCAAGACTTTAAAAATGTACTAAGACTTCAGATATCTGGACATTCTGAGAGTTGATACTATTCTGTAGTTTCCATCCATTCCTGAATCAACATGGTCTTCTTCATGGCAGAACCAGTTTTTAAACATTTCATAAACAAGAGCCCAGCAGAGAGTTCCATAGATGTATGAATGGTGATGCTGTGCATTTGTGTATTTTCAGTATGTTCTATTGAAAGTCATCTTATGAAAAGATCAGTTGTCAGTATTTAACTCCATGTTAAACTAACCCTCCAACTCCATTTTTTACTGCATATGACAACATATCAGATTTTATTGTGGGGGACACCTAGACATCCATTTTCAACCTTTGGCTTATAGTATGTGTCATTGACATTTCTGTGTGAAATTTATCACTTTAGCTAGGGTATTTTTTTGTCCTATAGGGTTTCCTTGTATTCATGCTTAGTGCTACTATTTTCTGACCTATTTCAGTCCTTTCATTGCTGGACCACCCTCTGAGCCTTTTCTAATGCTGCAGAGGTATCTACTTGACAAGAAGGAAGGGGAAAGACTGAGAGACAGAGGGAACAGGAGAAAACAGCACTGGCATTTAGATTGAACTCTGCAGGTTTGCCTCTCTCATAATTTTCACCTTTGATGGGGAACTGTCCTAGATTTCATCCACTAGCCTGAGGTTCTGACATGGCACCTTCCTAAATCAAGCTTGAAGGGAAATTGATTGAAAAGAAAACACCATTATGGGAAAACAATTCATTCCCTTTCCCCTTGACAGAAAGTAGACTTTTGTATAAACTGGAAAATAAATATTAGTTCACTGTTTGCTTTAAGAGACAATCGCTCATTCCATCTTGATAACTTTGATCACTTTTTACAATAGGATTCCCTTCCTACTTTGGAAGGAAGATTATTATTATTTTTTTTTTTGCTAGTGCTGTGGATATTTCATGGATGTTAGCTTTTTTTCACCTTCTGCCCCAATTTGTGTTTAACAAAACACAGATATATTGATTTCTAGAAAGGTAGTCTAAGGTGAAGTTGACCATGTAGGTCAATGGTACTGATGGTAGATGACCAGATGGGCCCACAAATACTTAATGCCATGTTTCTGTTTGTTACCCCTTTCAAAGTCTAATATGTTTAACTGTATAGCGTTGAAGCCTCCTTTTTCTTTTTTTAAATGTTTTGTTGATGCTTCCCCCTTTTTATTATTATCACTTTAAACTTATTTCTTCTTTCAAGAAATACTTTCTTATAACAGGTAAATACAACAAAAATTTACAAATAAAAATATTGCACATGTCTAAAAATGTAGTCCTCATTTTATATCTGTAGTTCAAAACCTCACTGAAAAGGAGTCATACTTTTGCTATTAAATCTCTGAGGTCCTGCGTTGATTGGAGTCCTGAAGTTTTTCAGTGTTACTTCCCTTACATTACTATAGTTATAATGTACATTGTTCTCCTCATTCTGCTTACTTCATTCTGTATAAGCTGATGAGCCTTCTTAAACTTCCTTGAATTTTTCATATTTGTAATTTCTTACATTTTGGTAATACTGTGTTACAGCCATATACCAAAATTTGTCCGGTCATTTCTCAATTGATGGCCTCCTAATTTTCCCAATTCTTTGCTACTGCAAAATGCATTGCTAAGAATATGAGATCTTTCTCTTTGTCTTTTACCTTATTAGGGTATGCACTTCATAGAGGTATCATTGGGTCAAATAGTTCCTACAGCCCAGTAACTTTTATAGTGAAGTTTTCCAGAATGGTGGGCCAATTCAAAACTCTACTAATGTTAGTGTTCCTGTCTTCTCCAGTCCTCTTCAATAGAACCTGCTTGTTCTAATCTTTTAAATCCTGAATAGCAGGCTTTTGAAGAGAAAATCCACTGGAGTAAAAACTAGGTTATTATCAAACCCTTTTGCAGATCCTTAGGAAGCAGCATGGGATTGCAAAAAGATCGCAAGTGGATTCTGGAAAGATATCAGAATAAGACAGAAAATTGTTTGGCTCTCCTAAATTCCCCCACAAACAATTTAAGATAATGCCTTAAGGTGAACTTTAGCAAGTCAGAAATAATTAAAAGTCTGAGTAAAACAGAGGTCCAGTCTAAGAAAATTGGGAGAGCTTTAAAAAAGATTTAACCTCCTAAGGCGGTGGTCTGGTCTGATTGAAGTACAGGCACCTCTAGTCAGATACTGCTGAATCAACAAACAAGCCATAGGAGTGGCTGTGTTGGCCACAGTCTCAGTTTTAACGACTTTCATCCAATGGACAGTGTATGGGTCAGAAAGCTGATCAGTGAAAAATTGCAGGGCTTTCCACTGGCACTGGACATGGTCCTAGGCTATAGCTGTGTCTGAGGAGGAAAGAGTACATGCCAGTGAGAGCAGTCACAGAGGGGGAGGGGATCTACTGGCTGCAGGTACTTACAAGAAAGTGGAGTGCCTGATTTTGGTTCCAGGGCAGAGGGATGAGCTGAACCTTGCTGTTGTGGTAAGAACCACAGGGAGTAAGGGCATTTGTGTTGAAAACATTGCTAGGGGCCCTGGTCATGCTCAGGATCAGAGAAGAGTATATGAGGTCAGACCCTGAAATAGAGTTCAGAAAACAATAGAATGAAAAAGCTGAAACTCGAGACATTATTCTCCACACGTTGGGTCTAGAACCCAACTCTAATATAAAGTTAATAGCCAAGAAATAAACCATTAAAAATGACTAAGCAAAAGACAAAGTACATGACTATAGATAGCTACTATGGTTTTAGAGAAAACCTTCGTTCAAATTCAGAAGAAGACAGTGAAATTAATAGTTACTTTTATTAAAGAGAATGATAATAATGGGGCAACAAAGACCTAGGGGATGTAGCAAAAGCAGCAATCAGAGGAAATTTTTTATCTCTATAGAGAAAGAACAGACTAGTGAATTCTGTGTACAGTTGAAAATAGGAAAAGACCAAATTAAAAATCCCCAATTAAATACCAAATTGGAAATCCTAAAAATTAAAAGTGAAATTAATAAAATTGAATGTAAGAAAACTACTGGAGTAATAAATAAAACTAGGATTTAGTTTTTTGAGAAAAAATAAAATAAACCACTGGTTAATATGATTTTAAAAAGAGAAGAAAACCAAATCACTAGTATCAAAAATGAAAAGGGTTGAATAGACCACTAATGAAGATAAAATCAAAGCAATCATTAGGAGTTATCTTGCCCAATTATATGCCAATAAATTTAACAATATAAATAAAATAGAATAATGCTTATAAAAATGTAAATTGCCTAGATTAACATAAAAGGAAATAGAATATCAAAATATACCTATTTTAGAAAAAGAAATTCAATACACCACAAATGAGCTTCCTAAGAAAGAAAAAATATAAAGACTAGATGGATTTACAAGTTAATACTATCCAATATTTAAAGTCAGTTAACTGTGATATTAAATAGTTTGGAATAATAGACAAAGAAGGAAGCTAGCAAACTCCTCTTGTGAAACAAATATTATGCTGATACCTAGACCAGGAATATCAAAAACAGAGAAAGAAATGATAGACCAATTTCACTAATAAATATGGATGCAAAAATTCTAAATAAAACATTAGCTATGAGACAACAATATATCATAAAGATTATACAGTGTGACCAGAAAGTAACAAAAAAATCATGATTATAAGCTTTTGAAAAACTTTAACACTCATTCCTATTAAAAAAACTTGAGAGCATAGGTATAAAATGTATTTTTTCCTTAAAATTATAAAATGTACCTACCTAATACCATTAGCAAGCGTTATTTATAATGGGGATAAGCCAGAAGTCTTCTCAGTAAGATCAGGAGTGAAAAAAGATGTCTGTTATCACCAATATTATTCAATATTGTATTAGAAATGTTAGTAATAGCAATAAGAAAAGAAAAAGAAGTTGAAGGAATCAAAATGGGCAATGAGGTAATAAAACTTTCTCTTTTCGCAGATGATATGATAATATACTTGGAAAATCTTAGAGATTCAACTAAAAAGCTAGTTGAAACAATAATTTTAGCAAAGTAGCAGGATATAAAATAAATCCTTACAAATTATCTGCATTTTTTATCTCACTTAAAATAACTATAGAAAATATAAATTACCTGGGTGTATGTATACCTGCCAAGACTACATAAACATAATTATAAAACGCTTTTTATACAAATAAAGTCAGATTTAAATAATTGGAGAAATAGTAATTATTCATGGATTGGTTGATCCAACATAATAAAAATGACAATTCTGCCTAAAATGATCTACTTATTCAATGTTAATCCAATTAAATTACAAAAAAAATATTTTATTGAGCTTGAAAATGTAATAACAAAATTCATTTGGAAGAACAAAAGGTCAAGGGTATCAAATGAATTAATGAAAAAAATGCAAAGGAAGAAAAGTGAGCAGTACCAAATCTTACATTATATTATAAAGTAGTAATTGTCAAAACTACCTGGTATTGGCTAAGAAATAGAAAGGTTGATCAGTGCAACAGAGTAGACATACAATACATAATAGTTAATGATTATGACAACGTTATGTTTGACAAATGCAAAGATTTAAGCTTTTGGGATAATCTCTTTTTGGCAAAAATTTTTGGGAAAACTAGAAAGTAGTCTGGTAGAAACTGGATATAGACCAATATCTTACACCATTTACCAAAATAAAGTAAAATGGATACATGAACTAGATATAAATGGAGATACCTAAAGTAAATTAGAAGAACTTTGGACATATTACTTATCAAACTTGTGTATAGAAGAATTTATGAATAAACAAGAAATAAAGAGCATTGTGCATTGCAAAATGGATAATTTTGATTACATTAAATTAAAAAAAGATTTTGTATAAATAAAGCCAGTGTAGTCAAGATTAGCAGCAAAGCAGAAAATTGGCAGAAATTTTTATAGATGGTTTCTCAGATAAAAGTCTTATATCTCAAATATGAAGAGAACTTTGTCAAATTTATAAGAATATAATTCATTCTTCTTTTGATCAAAATAATCAAAGGATATGTACATGCAGTTTTGGGATGAAGAAATCAAAGTTATATATAATCACATGAAAAAATAATCTGTCATTATTGATTACAGAAATGTAAATTAAAACAACTTTGAGATAGTATCTCACACCTATCAGATTGTCTAAAATGACAGAAGAGGAAAATGACCAATGCTGGAGGGAATGTGGAAAATTTGGGACACTAAAACACTATTGGTGGAACTGTAAACTGATTCAAACATTGTGGAGAGGAATCTGGAATTATGCCCAAATAATCACAAATATAATATAAATAGAAGGCAAATATTATATAAATATTATATACCCTGTGACCCAGCAATAACACTACTTGATCTATTTCCCAAGGTGATTAGGGAAAAAGGAAGAGAATCTAAATGTTCTAAAAATATTTATTATAACTTTCTTAATGGTGACAAAGAACTGGAAATTAGGGAATGATTAAAAAAGTTGTGACATATGATTGTGATTGAATACCACTGTGCTCTAAGAAATAACGAATAGATTGACTTTAGAAAAATCATGGGAAAATTGGAATAATGAAGAGTGAAGTAAGCAGAATCAAGAGAATATATATAGTAACAGTAGGAATAACTGAATGATTAAGTTATTCTGAGTGCTATAAATATTTGAGAATCAACTACAAAGGACTTATGAGGGAATAGCTATCCGCATTGACAGAAAAAAAAAACAATTGATAAAAAGAAGTATTTATAGTATGCTTTTGCATATGTGCATGTATCTATGTCAAATGGTGGCCTTCTCTAATGTGGTGTGGGGAGGGAGAGAAACAGTTTGGAACTTAAAATGTAACCAAAAATAAATTTTAATTTTAAAAGAAAGTTTTAAAAAAAGAGATCTCAGGACAAGGAATTATAATACCTGAAGATTTTAGTCCAGGTTCTGCCACTGTTGAGATATGGTACCTTCAATAAAGTACTTCACTTTGGTCCCTAGTACCACCATATTGAAATTCCTTAGCCATAAGCAAGTGTTCTTAGAAGTGAAGTCTACTAGATGATATAAAAGTTTCCGTCCAACACTAAATGCTATGATCTGTTGATTTGTCCACTGTCAAATGGCTAGAAAATGATTAATCCAGCACTAGAACTCTGGTCTTTGGACTCCTACCCTAGAGTTTTTTCAGGACTGACTCTCTAAGGTTTTTTCTAGGCATAAAAGTACATGTACCTATGAATTATTGTGGGTAAGTGACACAGCAAATAAAGTTTACTGTGGAGCATGAATCATTTAAAATATAAAAGTCTATCTGCTCATCAAGGAACACCACTTTGGAATATCTATGCCCAACTTATTGAAGGTACAAGGACAGATTAGGATTCTATGCTTCTCTTTATTTTGTGTATTCCTCCAAGGATAATTACTTGGAAAACGGTGACTCATTACAAAACAACAACAACAAAAACAAACAAACAACTCCTTTCCCATCCCCAATTCCATGGGGTATTAAAAAATTAGGTTCTATCCTTCCCTACCAGTAATCTTGGCTCTGAAATCCCTGTATCCAATCAGCATTTCAGGGTTCAGAAATTAGAAGTTATTTCCTACTTAAATTCCTAGTATGTTATTAGGGTTCAATAAATAATAGTAATGCTGTCATTTACTCCAAAAGTGGTTGAGTGCTAGGGGGTAGTAATTTCTATACTCCAGCTCTTCAGGAGCTTTTGAAAGGGTGATTCAGATTGCGTATAAATGTAAAATTGTTTTTATAACCACTCCATTTCATACTGGAGAGAGCCAGGTCAGTTATTCTGAAAACAAAACAAAAACAAAACAACCCCCAACCAACGCTAACATCTTTAAGATTACTGTGTTGTGCCTGTTAAGTCAGCTCACACTGCTGGGACCTTTGTTGCAAGAAGCAAATCTGTGTTAATTCCTTTGGTATGCCTTTCCATAATAAGAAGGAGTGATAGATTTGTCTGGCAATAAGAGGGATCACCCTTGTACTTGTCCACTCTTTGGACTGTAATTCAGCATTAATTAATGTGTTGTACTGAGGATTATATACTGTTGCTTTACTTTATTTTAGAAACCTCTCCAGCATAAGTTATAGGACTAAGAATGATTGTATATTAGAGACTACTATGCTCAGGCTATACTGAGGCTAAATAGTAAATAGTAGGGAGTCAGTCATCTTGTATTTTGAGGGTGACCTTTAAAATTTGGCCATTATGAAGGGATGAATAAAGCATTTACTAAGTGCTTCCTGTATGACATGCACTGAGCTAAGTACTTGGGATCTAAATAGAAGCAAAACATTCTCTGCCCTTGACAGGCTTACATTCTTAATTGGGGAAGACAACATTGAAAGAGATGCTGGAAAAGGGAGACCATATAAGTGGCATGAAGGCTTACACCCAGGTAATATAAGGTAAAAAGATTCATTTATCAAAACTGAAGAATCTGGGCATGAGAGGCAAATTTCTAATGAGGTAGAGATCATGGATGGGTAGGGCCATGATGAAGAGATGGTTTTATTTTAAATGACTAATCTATAAGACTCTTCCATTAAGTAAAAGCTAATACTCATATTTTGCAAGACAGGTAACGAATTTTATGATATATGTTCATGTTGGCAAATAGTGGAAAATAGTATATGGAATAGGAGAGAACTAGAACTTAGAAGTGTTTTTTTTCTTTTTTTTAACTTTTTCCAAAAATGAAATAAATGTGATTTCATTCATACAACACAGAATGAAACTGTTGAACTACCACCAGAGGCAGCATGGAATATAGTGGACTTTGGAATCAGACAGGCTTAGTTCAAATCTACCTTCTCCCTTATTGTGTGACCTTCAGTAAAATCATTTAAATTCCTGGGGCTTGCATTTCCTCAGTTTTAAAACAAGTAGGCTGGACTAGATTCTCCCTTCCAACTCTAGATCTTTGTTCCTTTAAAAAATAGGACATGTGTTAGTAGATATTTTTATTCTCTCTTAAAGGGTTATAGAGATAGAGCTGGAAAGGAAGTTGCTCAGTCTTCTGTTTTTTCAGTCATGTCCAACTCTTCATGACCTCATTTATGGTTTACTTGGCAGAGATCCTGGAGTGGTTTGCCATTTCATTCTGCAGCTCATTTTACAGATGAGGAAAATGAGGCAAACAGGGTTAAGTACCTCGCCCAGGGTCACACAGCTATGAAGCTATGTCTGAGGCTGGATTTGAACTCAGGAAGTGGAGTCTACTCAGCTTCAGACCTAGCATTCTACCATTGTACCACCTAGCTGCCTGTGAAAGGGAGTTGAGATTATCCAATCCAACTATCCCATTTTACAAGGAGGGAAAATGAAGCCCAGAGTGGGGAAGTGATTTGTGCAAGATCACATAAGTAGCAAATGACAGACCCAAAATTTGAACCCAGGCCCTTGAATTTTAAGTTTGGTCCTCTTTCCACTGTGTTGCTATAGCCCTCTGGATGTACTTTTTCACCTGATCTAAACAATGGACTTAAATTTATAAGACCTAGTTAGAGTCCTGATTCTACCTTTTCCTAGCTGTGTGACCTGAGGCAATTCAATTAACCACTCTAAGCCTCAGTTTCTCCATCTCTAAAATGGGTATAATAATACTATACTTACAGTAATATCAGCTACTTCACAGAGATATAAAGCTAAAATGAGAATTATATACCAGTCATTTTAACTTCAAATGTAAATTATAAACATTGATGAAAATATGAATGATTAAATGACAAAATACACAGATCTCCGTATAGGCAGAATTAGGGTTATATAAATCACGTTCAGGGGAAATATATATTTTTTAAATTGAAGATAATTGGCCACTCAGGAAATATTTATTGAGCACCTACTTTTTAGAGTACCTATATCACAAAGGAAGCATAAAACAAGATGCCTATATTTTAGGAATTTACATCTATATTGGGTAGAGAAGACTAACCAAAGGAAAACTAGAGAAGACAATAGAAAATTACATAAAATGTAGTTCTACATCTCCTGGTTCAGGCAAGCAATGCTACTCATTTCAAATAAGGGAGAAAGTTTTGTGGTCTGGAGTGGTGGTGAAGGCTTCCGGGAAGAAGCAGGATTTGAAGAGATCCTTGAATGATGCAGCACTGCATAGGCTAAAGAGATAAAGGGAGAGCACTCCAGGTGGGAGAATCATCATGAGCAAAGTCTGGGAGCTGTAAATGAGCATATTTTGTTCAGGGGGTCTGTGAAGAGAGAAAGAGAGAAGCTGTTAAATTAGCTTTTCCATTCAAAGGTAGTTTGTGGGTGGTACAAGAAAAGGAGTTCTTCAGGCTCTCTGATTAAAATTAGTTGGGGGTCTGATGCAAAGAAAGGAGAATAAAGTTCTTGCTAAAGGGACTGCTGAAAATCAGCTTGGCTAGGATCGTGAACACAAAGAGGAGTCTTAGGACAGCAAAATTTTAGCAGGACTCACTAATAAATGCTGGAAGGAGATGGGGAAGGAAGATGAAGGGAACAAAGGGAGGAACTTTCTAGAAGGAAGTATTCTCCAAAAGGAAAGAACTCTTCATAGAGCCTGACTTGCCTGGTTACCACTTAGAGCTGAGATCCTGCATAACCAGCAGTACTGATTGTGTAGCCTAGGAGGAATTGATAGAAGAACATTGGAAGATGAAGTATGAGAAGCAGAGCCACTCCCTGATCCACTGTCTGGGGGAAATTTCTCCACAACCTGCAGAGTTGAGCTGCAGAGAGTTCTGCCTGGCAGGATAGATAGCACCAGCAGTCACTGTGGCTGTGCAGAGCATAGACAACTGAGCAATTAGCACTTTGTAATAGGTGTGAAATCCTAATTAAGATCTTCA
>CM053589.1:68325252-68344185 GCA_028646515.1 Pseudochirops corinnae | reverse complement strand
AGTTACTTTGGAAGGAGAAGAAAAGGCAATCTTGAAGGTGTTGGGGGGTATGATGGGCCTGTAAAAGGTGCTGGTTGACATCATAATGTCATTAGCCTTAGTTCTTGATTTCATGGTAGGTAGGATGTTTCTTCCAGTTTTGCTTTTGGATTCTGTTATCCTATAAAAATGACTTACTAAAAAAAAAAAAAACCTTTTAAATGTTGTCCCTTTGATTAATTTGTATACTCTGATGAACAGTTTAAAGAGAGCTGTGAAATGTTCCCTTCATTTCAGAAAGCAATGTGGAATTGTGCCAAAAGGAAATTAGCAAATAAAAACCCCATACTCTTTGACCTAGAGAGTTCACTGATAGGCAAATACCCCAAAATGTAAAATTCAGGGAAAATGAGCCATATGTACCAAAATATTCACAGCACCACTTTTTATGGCAAGAAAGAACTAAGTCAGTGCCCATTAACTGGGATCAGCTAAAGAAATTGTAGTATAAGAATGTACTGAAATATTACAAAGTAAAGCAATAAGAACCAGGAAAATAATGTGCATCATGACTACAGAAACATATATGGCAAAAACAATAAAAGGAAACTGAAGCCATGCTATTATAATAACCAGACTTGTTACAAGAAAAGAGACTGGGAAAATATACATCTCTTCCTTCATTGGAGATGTAGAGGACTTTGGGTACAGAGGTTTCTACATGTCGCCAAACTTGGTAGTTGTTTTGGTTAGTCAAGCTGAACTTTTTTAAATAAAATTTTTGTTAAAAGGGAAAGTTTTCCAGGTAATAAAAGATTGAGGGATATATTCATAAATGAATGTGATTATACAAAAAATTTCATGAATTAAATGCTCAGCAAACTGCTCAACAAAATCAATAGTGCTGAGAGGTAGGAGGTTAGAGTTCTTTTGTGTGAGAAAGCTTCCCATTGGCTTTTTGAAGTGTATAGATTATTGCATTTCCAGCAAAGCGACTTCTGTGTACTTCGTATCTCTAGTGATAACTGCCACATCCCAGGTAGTCACTGGAAATGGCTGCCTTGGTTTCTATTGTAGATCTTGTTGTTTTGAATACAGACTATGATCATTTAAAAGGCTTTAGGAAGGTCAGGAGGGGAGAAAAGTGTATGACAAAGCTAAACCACGAAGGTCCCAAAATAAAAGGCACCACCTCTAGGTCTTTCAGTAATTCTTGGTTGTCTTCAACCTTAAGAGACAGGGAGAGAAAAAATAAAAATTTACTTATAAATTCTCCAAATGTTTTGCCACAAGAATTCCTAACCTTTTTTCTTTCACTTTTCTATCAGTTCATTCAGTCCTTCCAGTGTCCATGGCAGTATAGGACAAGCACAGAGAATAATTTAAAATATTTCAACTCTTTTTTTTCCAAAATTATAACTTAGCACAATCTTGAAGTACAATTTGGCTAAGAGAGTGGACCAGACCTATGATTTCTATGGATATGGGGAACTCCTCGATTTCTGTGGCTAAGAAGAAGCTTCTACCAATGTCTTCAGTTCATAGTTTTAGAGATTTGCCTAGAACATAGAAGCTAAGGGACCTTGTCAAAGACCATGCAGCCAGCATGTATCAGAGACAGGACTTGAACACAAGTTCTTCCTGACTTTCAGGACAACTCAGTCCATAATCTCATACTATTCATTTAGTTTATTTTGGCTTAAAGTACTACTCAGTCTTTTCTAGCCTCAATCAAGAGGACTTGATTCCAGGGCCAGTGCTCTATCTACTGTGCTACCTTATTCCTCCTAGTAGCCCCAGCCTTTTTTACCTCTAGTTTTTGGCCCCTCTAAGACCATTGCACTTTGGCTATTATTTTCAACTTTTCCTTTTTTTGTTGTCCCAGATTCCTCACCTCTTCCCCAATTTACTCTCTATGTAGTTCTACCACTTATATTCTTCATTCTTTCCCTAAAGGCCCATAAGAAATTTCTTTCCTCCCTCTGATTCAATATCAGTACCGCTTCTCCATTTCCCTGGTTCTTGAGAAATCAAGACCTCTTCTTTTGGGATCTCTTTCCTCAATCCATTTCTGATTGGAAATGCCCTCCCTAGGAGCTACCTCCATCAGCATGGCCATGTTCCTGGGCTCCACTGTTAGAATTAGTCTTTCCTCTTTACTGGAAACACACTTTACTCTTAGCTTCCCTTCTCTAAATGTCCTTTTTTTGTCCCAGATTCCTCATCTCTTACTAAACTTTCTGTCTATTTAATTCTGCTACCTGTGTTACTCATCTTCTGCCTAATAGACCTGGTTGGCCTTGAACCTCTCAGGAACACATCAGCATCGTAGATGGCTTAATTTATATCCTGCCCTATTATTTCTCACTTAGAAGTGTTAGCATTCTCAAAGCATCACATGTAAGTTTTATGATAACTAGCATTAGTCTGGAGTTGCTTGTCAATAAATACATATTTGGCTACAATATTTTTTTTTCTTACTGGCTTTTAATCTGTTTGGATGAATAGAATAGAACCAAAAGCTCACTTGAAAAAATAGAGCATTTTTTTATTGTTGTAGCAACCCCTTGGGGATTCCTTAGATGTCTTTCCTGGCTAACAGCTGTGCTAGGTTATATCTTTGTCTCTATACGTTGTCTTTCCCTTTGAAATGTGAGCTCTTTGAGAGGAGGGTTTGTTTTCTGTGAAAAACAGGGGAAGAAGGAAAAAAAAAAACCAAGATATTAAGTAATCTCTAAGATGTTGGTCTAGAATTGGAAAAGGAAAAAAAAAAGAAAAAAACGGATTTTCTGCCTTAAAATATAAGACATACCAAAAATCTTAATGAAATATAGGTTAAAACTGCACTAATACTTTAGGACATCTTGTATATATGTGTCCTGGAATACAATTCATAGTTACTCATTGTGCTTTAAAGGGACACATAACTATCTGTTTTTACCAAAGGGATATTTTACAGGAATCAGAAGACCCAGTTCTAACATAGTCCTAGCATTGTTATATAAACCTCACCCTTGTAGATCATTGAAGAGAAAGGGCATCAGCATGATCTACCATTAGTTCTGGCAGCTGATCTGGGAAATGCCCATTTGTCTGCCAGATTCCTTACATAAGCTGTACCTGCCAGGTAGCAGAGGACTGTAGGTATGTTTAAGCAGGCTTCCCTTCTGCTCATACAGCACTGATAGACAAGCCTCAGGTGTTCCTTTACTCCCATGCTTGCCAAATGTCTTTTTTTTGGCCCTGACTCCACTGGCATGTATGAAGCAGAGGAATGAGGTAAAGATAGTTGAGCAAATGATGAAAGGAAACTAGGTGGCCACTGGGCACCTTCCTATTAACCCCATTTCCTGAAATCATAGCTATTATGGTCAGGGTGAGTGAGGTTAGATGTGTGACTAATGCTTGAAACCAGTTTCTGGGCCTGTTACCATACAGAGTAATAGACTGTAGAGAATGGGCAGGGTAATTAATTTCTAACAAAAGAAAAAAAGAAAAAAACACTTTGCAGACACACTTATTGCTCTTGCAAAGATCTTTTTGTTTTCATTTTTTCTAAATGCAGGGGGAAAAAGAGTGTCTGAATAAAGTTCCTCTGAATATTTATTATTAACCTGGTGAATTTTAGAAGCAAAGAAACTTTTCTCTTGAAGTACTGGTGTATCATGTATGATTAATTATATACCCCTTGGCTTCATGCCAGGTTGTTTGAAAACCAGAAAAAGAAAAATGGCAGTGCCACTGGCCAGACAGCATACACAGAAAGGCAGTTGATGATTGGGTCAGTGGCTCTAAATCTTGTATTAATTTGCTGAGACTCAGAAACACATAATCTGATTGTCTTCATATAATCTATGAGATTTTGGTTGACAAAGGCCAATAGCCTGTTGCCAGTGAAGGAGCAAACTTCATCATTACTATGGGAAAATAACATACTTCCAAAAAACACACTTCTTCAATTGAAACAGTTTTCTCCAATTTATATATATTCACTGCCAAGTCCAATGGCCTTTCCCAAACCCTATCTGTTTGACCTCTCTCCACATCTGACATATTGACTGCCACTTCATCCCCTCAATACCGTAACACTGCTCTATCCTGCTCTTCCTTCTCCCTATCCCATACCTCCTTTTCACTTCTCTTTCTCATTTGATCATCTAATTCCCTTTCTTTCTTCATCAAGTTTGAGATAGGTAATGACTGTGTAATGAGCCTTCTTGTGTCACTCTGTACTCCCTTCATTGGTGATCTCATCAGTTCCCATGGTTTCAGTTGTTGTCTCTATTCATATAACTCCCAATACTATATAATCATCCCTAATCCCTGAGCTCTAGTCTCTTTACTCCACTTGCCTGCTGAATATCTCCACTGGGATATCTCTTATCAAATTCAATATGTCTAAAGGGAAATTATTGCAGCCAGATTGTGGATGACCTTACTTGCCAAGCTGAGGGCAACTGTCTTTCTTATTTTAGAAGCAATAAAGAATTACTAAAGGCTTTTGATCAGGGAAGCACCATGGTCAGACCTGTGACATAAGAAGGTACAGCTATGTGGAGAAAGGAGTGGATAAGGGAAACACTGGAAGCAAGGAGAGTGATTAGAAGGTTATTACAACAATTTAGGGTAGAGATGATAAACCAGGGTTGTAGTTATGTGAGTGGAGAGAAGGTTGCCAATGAAGAGAAATTATAGATAGATACAACATTGACAAGTATTAGAATCATAGTTGGCTTGTTATTAAAGGTTGAGAGTGAGGGACAGGGTAGAGTCAAATATGTTTCTGAAATTATAAATCTGTGTGACTGAAAGGATGATAGCTACTTCTAAAAAAATAGGGAAGTTCAAAGAAGGGATAGTTTAGACATTGGGCATTGGGTATGAGTCCAATTGAAATTCATGAATAACTGTCCTAAATTTTTCTTATGGTTTTCTTTCTCTAATGTTCTCATTAATCAAATGAAGAGAATAACCTTCCACCAAAATCTTTTTAATGTGATCAATTTGGGATGCCTATTCCTAGAAGTCTGTTTCATAGACAGGATAAGGACTGGACATAATATTTCATTGTTTTTAGGGAACTCTTTGGTAAGGAAACTTCTTCTATCAATGCAGATTGGTGACTACTTTGCAATTAATAACAGAGAGATGCCAAAAACACAGAGATGTTAAATGATTTGCCTAAGGTCACACAGCCAATAGGTGTAAAAGGCAAAACCTGGACCTGTGTTTTATTAGTTCTGAGGCTAGATCTCTATGTACCGTGTCAAGCTCTTTTTTAGTCTGTTTAATATCAGTGTTAAAAAAACAAAAAATAAAAAAGTGAGAGATAGTAGAAACATTCAATCAAAATATACAGTACAGTTATCATCAGATCAGGAGAATGGAAGCTGGGTTGTGAGGAAGAAATAAAAGACAAACCAAAAGACAACTTGATTCAAATTATATTATTGAATCCCTATTCTGCCATTTTTGAATACCTGGTTTAGGGGCTTCAAGCCATTTGGATCTGTAAGCTCTGAACTTCACAAAGAGCTGGGATTGAGTTAGACATCTGATTAGCACCATAGCTAATGTTTGTTGATTAGGGGATGATGAGTTGCCAATGTGTATTTCTGACTTGTCACAAGCATTCCTTTTCTCATAAAATGACCTTCTGGTCAACCTGTTGCTTAGTAACCTGCTAGTTATATTCCTTCCTCCACATCCCCTCCCCAATAAAGCTAAAATCATCTTTCTAAAAATATCTTTAGAATAGCACTAAACATTTTTATTTGTAACTTTGAGAAATTATTTTCAAAGTTCCACCTAGGTTTTTCCCTCTACCATTGGGAAAGAAACATTAACTCAGGTCATCCAGACTCCAAATCCAGTGGTCTATCTACTATACTAGTGGTGATAAGTTCAAATAGAAACAGGGACCATTTAACTGTACATAAGAATCCCTGACTTATAAAATCATATATTAACATTATCTGTTTTGTGTTATATGTATATATATATATATATGTATATATATATATATATACACATATATATTTTATTAAATATTTCTCAATTATGTTTTAATCTTGGCTTTACTCAGGAGTGTTGTGGGCTACACGGGTACCCAGGGGTCACATTTTTGCTACAGAATCCTCTAGACATGATCAATATAAAAAATTAAGCCTTCTGTTCGAGATATTTTCTTAGATTTTTAGAAATATGCCTGAAAGGCCTACAAATAATGTACTTTTGCATTCTTTTTTATTACTTGATTCTCATTGCTATTAATAATTCATCCATCCTAGCCTCCAGGATGTCTCACAGAAGATTACACCTGCCATGGTTCTCAGTACTTCTAGTTGAGTATTTATATTAATTTTATTTTAGCATATGACAAGTAAGGTCCTGAAAAGAGACACAGTCTTGCAGAGCAGTATTAAAATCAGTGTAAATATTTGTTGAATGAATTAATAAGTAAGCAAATGCTAGACTATGAGTTAGAAGATTCAAATTCTATTCTTGGCTCCATCTACATTATGTGACCTCAGATAAATTACTTAATTCCTCTTAAAATGAATTACCTCATTTGCAATATGTTTCTAATATATCTACAAATTCTGGGGTGGCTAGGTGGCACAATGAATGGAGCACTGGCCCTGGAGTCAGGAGGACCTGAGTTCAAATCTGGCCTCAGACACTTAACACAAAAACTAGTTGTGTGACTTTGGCTAAGTCACTTAACCCCAATTGCCCTACCAAAAAAAAAAATTTAAAAATCATCTATATCTACACATTCTGCATATCTATGAAAACTTATCTTGCTATCTTGTGAAGATCAAATGACATAATGTATATGAAATCAAGATAAAAACTATAAAGCATTTTGCAAATGGAAGAGAGAAGAAGTGATCCTTCCAGGAAAGAAAGGGAAAGAAAAATCTAACATTGTATGATATTCATGTTATACTTTGGGAGAGTTAATTCCAGAGAGTATTGAAAAATAATGGATGGAAAGGTAAACCAAAAGGTGTAGGA
This sequence comes from Pseudochirops corinnae, assembly GCA_028646515.1. Taxonomy (NCBI): domain Eukaryota; kingdom Metazoa; phylum Chordata; class Mammalia; order Diprotodontia; family Pseudocheiridae; genus Pseudochirops; species Pseudochirops corinnae. The sequence goes on along the minus strand of CM053589.1, from coordinate 68,337,186 downwards.
AACTCTCAAGAATGACATTTTGAAGACCAAAATTATTCCAAAGAGGAGGAATATAAGTAGCTGCCTAAAATGGTGGATAAGAAAGTCCAAAGAACTCATCAAGAAGTACAGAATTAAGAGAGAGAGTTGTATTGAAGATAGAACAGTGGCTAGTAAATGAGAATATATTGAAAAGCATAACACAGTCCTATAAGAATTTTGTCAGGACCTCTAAAGCCCACAATAAATAATCATTAGCAGTGAATTATAATTCAATGTGGCTGGGGTTTTTAAGCTCTTTATTTTTTGTGGGGGGGGGGGGGATGTAAGAGTAGGAGTAAAGAAGGAATGGAAATTCTGTACCAAGTGGATGAAATAATAGCAAACACCAGTAAGATGGGTGAACCATTCAACTGTCATTTTGCTCCTATTTTTTTTTTTCCCAAGGAGAACAATCTTTCAGTTGGGAAGGATACAGCTAAATAGTTATCAAGAAAAGGAAAGAAAAGATAGTTGAGGAGGTAATCAGGTGGTATCTAGTTACTTTTTTTCCAGCAATTCTTATAAGTTATATTTATTAGTGTGGTCGAGATAAGGAAGAAATTTGGGCCTGGATTATAAAATGCATCATCTCTGATCCACTTGGCCAAAATTTTCCTCTTTTTCTTCCCATTCTTCTCTTTTCTGTCTTCCACCTTCTAGCTCAAATTTCCCTCATTAAATCAAAAACTACCTTATCAACATTCCTGCATGTCTTGGCCAAGGTCTCCACATAGTTGACATTCCACTGGTCCACTTGGTCTTTTGAATCTTCTACAAAAACTTGCCTTTTATCCTCTAAATATGACTTGTTACCAGTTAGAAGAAAGGGAATGTTCTCATCTTCCTTGACTTTTAAAATCTGCTCCCTGAAGTTGGTGGTTGCTGCAAAAGATTCCAACTCTGTTATAGAGAAGATGCAGATAAAGCCCTCCCTCCTTTGGAAATAGTTGTCTCTTATGGCAGTATAGTCCTCCTGCCCAGCAGTGTTGAGGATGTCAATCTAGACCTCTTCCCCCCATCCAGAATGATCTTTTTCTGGTAGCTGTTGGCTTTTGTTGGCTCATAGTCTTCCACAAACTCATCATACATGAACTGTGGGGTCAAAGCAGACTTGCCCACATCACCACTGGCCACCATGATGACTTTGTGTAAAGTCAAAGAGTTCTGGCCCTTGGGCTTATTGGCCACCATCTTTGGTTATGGAAGTGTCACAGGATGAAAGAAGAATCTTCTGTGTGCAGAATGCCATTTCAATGAGCTTGACAAGACATCAAAATTGCTGTTTCCAACCCTGCAGCCAGCCAGGGAGCAGAGGCGGGCACGGATGCACAGCCGGCCAGGGCAAGGATGAGGCCACCCCTTTTGCCTCTGCCGCTGCAGGGCCAGGACCAGGCTATCTATTTACCTTTACTGAGGTTGGCACAAAGCATGAATGAACTACTTCCTAGAGTACTGAATGAAAGAACTGTAAATTGGCAACTAAATGTAATTGTTGTAGAACTTTTGGTCATCCTTGAAAAATGTAGAAAACTGATGAGAAAGAGGCTGTAGGAAAAGAGGACAAATTTCCCAGTTAATCAGAAAAGGGAAGACCTTGCAAATTAGAAACAAGTGAGCTTGATTTCTCTACCTGACAAAATTCTAGTAATGCTTATGAGTTTTAAATGAGATACTGCATGCAAAGAGCATCATTAACCTTAAAATATTACATAAACATCTACCATTATACTCATTAGTATTATCAAGCTAGTGAGCATTTTGAAAGTTAGGCCTTATGGAATTTTTAGTACTAGGGAGGAGTAAATGTTTATGAAATCTTAACATTTTTGAGCAATTTTTCTTGGGAATCATCAGTGTTAACTCCATACAGTATTTCAATCCATTTTCCCTTCACTAGTCTCACCCCCTTTATTGTTGTCTAAGCTCACGGAATTCTCTTGCTTGGCTTCATTGATGTTGTTTTTCTTCTAGTAAAAATGCCATTTCTGACTCAGAGGCAAGCCATAGTTTGCTTCTGAATTTTTATAAAAGCTATATTGATTATTCATCAAATTAGAGTAGAGTAGAAGAACAATGACGAGGTGTTATTCTCATATAAATAGAGAAATGCATTTACTTTTAAGTCAATATCAAATAAAAATTTCCATGATGTTCTTCTCTTGGAGTAAGATTTTTCACGAAGCATGACTTATTACCAGTGACTATGGCACTGGGTACCAAACATAGCATCCTATGCCAGCGATAAGAATGACAGAGCACTTTGTAAAGAAAATTACAGAATTGGATTTACTTACTTGTTTTATGATTCTCAATGACCTTCCATAGAATTTATCCATAACTTTCAGAATGTGTTTGTTCAAGGAATGGAAGTGCTATCTTCTGATCTTGACATGGATGATGATAACATGGATACTGGTTAATAATTTTTGGAGTCACAGAATTTTAATTGGAATGGACTTCTTCACCATCTAATCCAATCTATACCTAAAAGAAAAAAAAATCACCTTGGACAAATGGCCTTCTAGCTTTGCTTGAAAGCCTTCAGTGAAAGGGAAGCTGCATTGTTCTGAAGAACCTCATTCTACTTTTGAACAACTCTTATTGTTGTTCTTATCAACAATATGAAGCCAAAATTAACTTCAAAGCAACTTATACTTCTTGCCACTTCCTTCTTGGAGCAGAAAGAAGAAATCCAATACTTGTTTGACAAAATGATCTCTTAAATACTCGAAGACAGTTAGTGTGTTTTCCAAGAGTTTTCTATTCTCCAGGCTAAATATTCCTGAACCATTCCACCAGTTCTCAAATAGAATGATCTTCAGGCCTTGCTTCTTTAAATTTCTGTCCTCTGGACACTCTCCTGCTTAAAATGACCTTCCTAAATGATGACACCCAGAAACAAATACAGTATTTCAGATGGGCTCCAGCAAAGGCAATTCTATCGTGATTCTATCATAAACTATTCTCCATATGAATCATGTCACTTGATTATAATGGAACATGAAATTTTATGATCTTCATTGTATCACTGCTTGGGGACACTACATCCTTTAACTCAGTGTATAAGTGGACGTTGTTCTATATGAGTTATATATTCTGTTCACTCTTCCTTGACTATGGTGGCTCCTTACCTATCTGCTTAAGTGGTAGTACTGGACAGAATCTCACATTTGGCATCTTTCATTAGGGTGGTCAGAAGTGAAGGGATATTAAAAAAAATGGGGAAATAATGTATTAACTTTATAGGAAAGAAGGTGCTATAGCCATATCCTTGTGGATATCATTGTTTCTGTTTATGAAATACTTGATCTTCTTGAATAGAAGATGAGATATTTAAACACTATGCCACGATGGCTCTTCTATTATTTACCTCCATTAATTACCTCTTTAGTTCATATTGCTCTTATGTATCACTATAGTAGGAGGAGGGAGTTTTAAAACAAAATGAATCCCTCTATTTTCTGGCCCTTGGATCTTCCTCAGAGTTGTCCTCTGGCTGTTTTTTTTTTTTTAATTTGTCAGTCAACAAGCATTTACTAAGTGCTTACTATGCACTTGTTATGATGCTAAGCACCTAGAGTACAAAGAAAGGCAAAAGAAGTGAAATTCTTCTTTGGTACTATTCTATCTCCTTTACCAGTTCCTCCCAGCCCCACCCTTTATTATTTCCTTAAATCCTTTCCACCATTTAAAGATAGACTACAACAATTGTAAACCCTATTCTCTTAAAGGATTATAGGAATTACTATTTATATTAGTATATTATATAAAGGATTATAGAAATTACTAAAAGGCCTCCTGCCCCCTGGTCATTTTATTCTGGAAACTAAGTTCCAGCTGGGATGTATAAGCACAGAATCAGTGAGGAGGAAAATCAAGAGAAGAGTTCTAAACCAAGACTCTTGAGTCTTTTTCACACATTTTACTTCTCTTTCTGAATGATACCAATTGCCCATTTTTTTGAACATCAGTTCTTTGAGGACAGTGATGATGGCCTGTACATCATTAATCCATCCAATCATTCATTATTCTAGCAACTCCACATTGTCTATAGAGCAATGCATAATATCATGCATTGCCAGGTTCTCCATATATATATTTATAACTGTTGGCTGATTAAAGGAAAGACTGCTCACCTGGTTTATCACTCGTAATTCCAGCATCCTAAACTATACTCATTCTTTCATTTCAAAATCTCTTCTCTTAAACGTGAAGAAGGGGGAAAAAAGCCCTCCATCTTTTGCTCAATGGATGAGTGGCTAGATGGATGATCTTTGCACATGTTCATGTTAAGTAGGAGCTGTATAACATCACTTGTTCTTTTTTTAATGTGACTCACGACAAAATTACCCCCGGCTTTCAGTAATCTCAAGAAGAAAAAAAAACACTTGCCATCTGCAATTTACTGCTTTTAACCTGCAAAATAGGATCTAAAATGATACTCAGATACTTAGGAGACTTCACGTGTTGTAGACAGAAGCTGACAGATGGCACATAGGGGAGGGGGACGAGTGGTAAAGAATGGGAGGGGAAGGCAGAGGTAAGACAGCAATGGTAACCAAGGACTTCATTGGGGAAAAATTATAGGTTCCCTTTAATTAGGAGTGGTTGCATACCCTCTTCATCCTCTACTTTCTCACTTCATGGAACAACTCACCTACTTGAAAACTATTTTGCAATATATCTATGAGTAAGGACACTGGCAGCATTCATGCAAGCAGTCAGGAATCTAGAAATTATATTGCTCCCTTCTCTATAGTTATGTTTGTTGATTGCTAGAATTTATAGAATGTCATCATAGAAAATAATAAGAGACATAGTGTAGGATGGTAGGTAGAATTCTCAGCATTGGGCAAGGAAAACAGATTCAAATCTTGCTCTTGATACATAATAGTCCTGTGAGTTTACACAAATTGTTTAAACTCTCAGTGCCCCCAGACAACATTTCACACTATGTATTACAAAACTGCCTATCTGCTTGGTGAAGAAAATACCTACACCAGGAGTTCTTCACATAGATCAAATCACAGACCATGCCTGAAAAAAAAAAAAATCTAAGCAAAACAGTTACCAAATGCATCCTAAATTAAAAAGCCATCATTTTACTCACATGTAACTTTTTTTTCTCTTCTCGGTTTTTAATTTGGCTTCCTCAAATTAAGCCTCTCTTCTTTTCAGAGATGAACTTATTGTGTCCAACTAATTCTTTTGCTTGATAGAACATTTGTGTCTGGGAGATTTTGAACTGGCATATACATTTCTCTTGCCAAGAGGTCTAGAAACTGTTGGCTTCTGCAATTCCAGAAACAACACTGTGTTAATTGGTTGTTAAGATCACAATGGGTCAAGTGAGAATTATCAGGCTAAAATACTTACCTAAGAGGGGTCTGTCTTTGTCACAGGGTGCTTATTTGCTGAGCTTTCAAGTTTTTTCCTACTGAAGAAATTTGACGGAGAAGACAACGAAAGAGAAAGGGAGCAGAAAAGAGAGGGAAGGGTAAAGGGAAGTTGAAATAGATAGGAAAAGAGAGAAACAGCAAGGGAAAGGAGGAGGAGAAAGGATGGAGAGAGAGACAGAGAGAGAGAGAGAGAGAGGGGAGGGAAGGGACAGAGAAGGAGAGAGGAGTTGGGGGGGGGGGCACAGAAATGTATTCTAACATATCTTTTACATTCACCAGATAAGAGACATACCATTGAACCGTGCTTCAAATTTCCTTTGAACCAAAAGCTATGCTTTACAAGTAGTATGAAATGTACAATGAATGTTCATGGTTTCATATGCAAGGTTCTTTTTGTATTCTGTTGCCCTTTTCTGATATGTTTCAGTTCAGAGTATTTTTTTTAAGTTAAAACTAGCTTTTGTCACATGATACCTCAGGCTATGTGAGATAAGCCACAAAAAAAACAAGGAAGTTCAAACTTAGAAACTTTTTTTTTTAAAGAAGGGAACTGTCCCTGGTCCTGCATGACTTGGGAAACATGCCTATTTTAATGAGGATGCCATTGGGAAACCATGGGAAGTGAATGGAAAGCCTAAGATCCAGTCTCTTCCAGTATTAAAGGCAATGACATAAAATGACATCACTGTCTGTCTGTCTGTCTGTCTGTCTCTTTCTCTCTCTCTCTCACACACACAAACACACACACAAGTAAAACAATGATAAAACCTTTGGTCGCGCATTGTTCAGAAAGATATTAGAACCCAATTAAGAACTAAAAACTAAAACAAAATTTAAAAGTCCAGAGACAAAGTGGGGTATTCAATTCAGTTCAAGGTGGTGATTTTTCCAAGAGAACCCAGAACAACTTCTGTGATTACAGCTATATCACCTCAGGCTATGAGTCCACCTGCCTGATCTTTTTAAAGCCAAATGGAGTAGCACCTAATCATTACTTGAATTAGGGACATCTAATGACAAAACCAAATGTCATGTGATAGAGTATATTAGATTCTTCCTCTGTGTTAGTTCTGAGCCAAAATTTCATTGTGTCAATACAGGGAAATGTGTCTTTGTGGGTTTCCCTTTTGAGAGGAAATGTCAAACAGAGGTGCAGATCTGTAGTGGCCCTTGGAGCTCTTTGGCCCATTTTCAAAAATAAAAAGCCTTGTGGACTCCAATTTGAATAATTATATTCTGGACTTTCAACTGTGTCTGATTTCCAAAATCCTTGCACCTACCTAATTTTTCTTCTGTGCCTTCTGAAATACATTTGGTGCTTCTCTCCATAGGCAAAAGAGTTAAAGTTTTGGGGAAGGTGTTGGGAGTATTTCGGAGGAAGAATTCCTGTTATACAGATGGAAAACCTGGTGCCTTTTAGTCTCAGATCAATTCATCTCAACTCTCAAGAGAGATGAACCAAAGTTTCTTAAAAATATCATAGTCTTCCGAATTCCATGTTCACTAACCAGTGTCATTTGCCTCTAGGGAACAATTACAAATAGCTTGTTTTCTTCAATGCCACCAAAAAAAGAAATTGTCAAGGGAATTGTCTCTGAAATAACTGACAATAGTCTCATGGTTCCTTGCCTTCCCTTTGGCCTTTCTTAACTCTTTGTTTTAAATTCTCTCCTCTTTTCCCTTTATTATTTAATTTTCTAAACACACATTTCCCTAGTGTGAGACATGTAAATATTGTAACTGAATTACTGTCTGTTTACTTAGCTCATTATAGAAAGCCATGATAAGCTTTTTAATTACAAAATTAGTTCCACAGAATCAATTTATTTCACTTAATGGCCTAGGGAAAACTATAAAAAGGGGGGAAATGCCCCTTCTCTATCTCTTAATGAATATGCTTTATTTCCCACCCACTCCCCACATAATACAATAATAATACACTTACCCTTCTTATAAATGAATTGAACCAAAGTGATGGGTAATATAACTATAAAGCAAATTAATAGCTATGTTTATGTTCAGTATCACTTTGTTTCCCATTTTTCATAATATATACATGTATAAATCTTTTGGTTCCACTTACATGTTGACTTGAATCATTTTTATTTTATTTACCTTAATCACTTTGGGGAAGATACTGAAATCAAAGTAACTCAGCACTAATGTTTCACCAAACTTTCTGAAATGTCACTTCTGCAATCCAACCCACAAATCAGATTAGGAGAAGAGCACAGTCTCATGTACAATCTATGTGGATTGATCACTTTGTGAGATGCCCATTGTGGTGATTGGTTTTAGCTTTTTAATTCTTTTCACTAACTAGGTGAGACTGATTTGATTCAAGTGACCTGGGGAAAAGGAGGGAGAATAGGATTACAATGTATAAATAATTTAATAAATAGTGATAATTTGAGGAAGGAGGAAAAGCTAACAATGAAGGGGGTCAGGAAAAATTCCCTATAGGATGTGACACTTTAGGTATTTTTTTTAATGGGAGAAGTTCCAAGAGAAATAGGCAAGGAGACAATGACTTCCAGGCTTGGAGATTACAACCTGGGCAATGCCACAGAGGTGAGAGAAAGAATGCTGAGTTTGCAATCTAGACCCTGAGGTCTTTCAGCAGCTCAAGCTAAAAATAATTGGAAAATTGCCCTGATGAATCAAGTACTATGAGAAGCAAAAAAAAAAAAAAAAAATTCCTAAGCAAAATAAAGTTCTTAGTCATACTGTCATGGCTGCTAGGATAGAAGTAGGATAGAGTATGGAGTCAGGAAGACATGGGTTCAAACATGGTCTTAGATACTTACTAGCTGTGTGACACTGGGCAAGAGTTTCCTCTTACAGTGTTACCAAATGAGCTCATGGCTCAGGAAAGTTCTTTTGGTCCAGGGATGAGGGTGGGGGTGAAAAGGAGAAGTACTAGACTTGGAAACAGGAAACTTAGGGTCAAATTTGAAAAACAGAAGTTATTCAAATTTTATTCATGGACAAGAGTCTTAGACTTTTTGTACCAAAATTATCTCATTTGCACAATTAGGCTAATCATACTTATCTCCATACTTTATGAGCTCCTTCCTAAATAGTCTAACACAATAGAAATTTGGGCATTATCTCTTTATGGTAGCTCTACTTTCTGGAGTCAGACCATTCCAAATGATCTGTTTCAGAAAGAATGGGTCACACTGTAGCTCTCTACCTCCCTCATATCTGTCTGACTGTATCTAGCCATATTTAATCCTGCCTCTTCTATTATCTGGACTGCTGATCCATGCCCAACAGCTATGGCAGGTCTCACAGTGCCACACAATTTCTGATTAACACACTCAATGCTGGTTAAAATTATGACAAATGATTTACAAATAGCCACTGCAGCTTGTGTGATTTGTGGCCAGCTGAGAATCCATTTGTGGCTAGCAAAATTTCCATCTGCTACAGTATTAAGGAATCCCTAAAATGCTAGCAGTTGCTGCTTTCTCTAATACCAGAACTGGTTTATATCTTGGGGATTATGTCAACTGCCATTCATTTCATGTGATTCTTCCTGAATAAAGTTTGTACTAGGATGTGTGCTAAACCAGAGTCACCCTATGAGCTTCCTCCTATAGTGCCAGATGCTGCAATGTACCTAGTATCCTTTAGGAAATAGCATGATTGCTTTTCAAACAGATATTGGTTCAGTTATATGATGAAAGCTCAAATTCCATCACTGCATGCATCTCCCCATTATGCTCATTACAACATTTAGAGAAACTTGAAGTAGCCCAAGCATTAGATGCTTGAATAGTTGTTAAAATGTGAAGAAGAAAAAACAAACAAACAAATTTGGTTTCAAGGCTCAAAGTGATTTTGGCATGTAATTATGGACCTATATTTTGAGGAAACAATACATAACTGTCTATCCTTCTTCGTGGGCAGATGTGGTTATGGTGACAAATATGGAGGTTCTTCTACAGGAAATGGGAAATTATTAAGAAAGGCTACTTTAATGAACCTACATGACTGGGCATAATAGAGAGTTGTTGTGGTATAGAAGAAAGAATGCCAGATTTTGAAAAGGAGAATTAGAGTTTGAAAGCTGACTCAGCCATTGAGCATGGCACTTCCTTTCCATGGACCTCAGTTTTGTTTTCTGTCAAATGGGTAGTTGGACTAGATCATTCCTAAGGTTCCTTTGAGCTCTAAATTCATGATCCTACAGGCCTCTGATCTTATGACTGCCTTACTTCCAGTAGCAATGAGAGGTGGCAACTACTTGTTGAAAGTTTCAATTATGTGGGGAAATTGTTTATCTTTGGTGTCTAATGAAAGCTGGATAATCACTTTGGTTTTAAGAAAACCTATTATTTTTAACTCTGAAACATTTTTATTCTGGTATAATAATTTTGCAGGTAGTCTACCAACAATTTCCCTAGGTAAATTTCTTGGGTATTAATGCTACAAATTGCTCATTACTATTTAATGTGATAATTCTCATATCAAGAATTATTCCCTGAATTACACATCAAGGTAATTAGATTATTTGATGATATCACTATTTTAAAATAAAAAATATTGTATATTTTATAGCCTCTTACTTTTATACAGTATTTTACCGTTTACAAAGCACTCACAAGAATTCCACAGAGTAGAAAGGAAGGTATTATCTCTATACCATTTTAAAGATGAAGAAGCTGAGCCTTATCGTGGTTAAATCCGTTGCTCAGGGTCATTATTGGAAGATCCAACTTCTCCAATAAGGAAAAGAGAGAGGATTGGAGCCCAGTTTGAACTTCACAAGTACATGATAGGGGATGACTGGTGGCATAGCTAGGCAAGAGTTCAACTGAATAAAAATGTTTGTGGGGGGGGAGGTATGGGAGGCTTTAATAGTGGAATGAAATCTTACCATGATCAGCATTGTGAAGACGTTACCAAGAACAACAAAAATTAAAATAAAAAAAAATCTAATACTTCCACGAAGGACTCAGTTTCAAGACTGAGAAAGAAATAACCTCACTGTATTCTGCAGTAGTCAGGGAACATCTAAAACATTATATTTTGATTTAGTTGCCACAATTTCAGAAGATTATTGTCCTCTTCCAGGTGCTCTGCAGATTATTGATCAGAGTAGTGAAGGACACGAATATGATGTGCATGTAAATTGTTTGAAGGAAACTGGAATATGTAAGCTGTAGGAAAGAGACCTTAGGGGAGCATGATAGCTAAGAAATGGGTTTGGAGTTATAGGATCTGTGTTTGAATCCTACTTACTTTGTGTGCGACCTTAGTCAAGTTGTTTAACATCTCTGGGACTTAGGTTCCTCATTTGAAAAATGAAGAGGTCATAGGGGGTACCTTCTAAAGTCCCTTCCAGCTCTAAATCTATGAACCTGGCTTTCTTCAAGTGTTTAAAGCAGCGGTGGGGAACCTCCAGCCTTGAGGCCACATGTTGCCTTTTAAGTCCTCAAGTGCAGCCCCTTGACTGAATCCAAACTTCACAGAACAAATCCTTATTAAGGGAAACCCTTAATAATTATATATACATGTGTATAATTATATATAAAATATTAGTGTATATTATTTAAAATAAATATTAATAATACATTATGTAATATATTATTACTTAAATAAATATATAAAATTAATAATGAGGGCCACATGTAATCTCAAGGTTGAAGGTTTCCCACCCCTGGCTTAAAGGACTAGATCATTAAAGAGGGATTAAAGTAGTTCTGCTTGCCTTCAGGGATCAGAATGGAGTGCAATGGGTATATATTTGAAAGGGAAAATGGAATTTAATATAAAAATATTTCCTAACAATTAGTTCTACCGAGAGATCTGAAATTTCAAATAAGAAAAGGGGTTCTATGGATAAGGGTGCAAAGGAATTATAATTCATGCATGGGAGAATAGCCTACAAGAATGAATGCAGAGAGAAAGAAAATAGGACAAAATGGACTGTGGAGGCAGGTAAATTAATATCATAATTTGGTTGTAGCACAAAATGCAAGAAATGTAATGGAGTTAAATTAGTCTGGAAAAGTGGACTGGAGTCAGATTGTGGAGTGGCTTAAATGTTACACTTAGAAGTTCATATTTTATCCTATGGATATTGGGGTGTTACAGAAAGATTTTTTTTTAGCAAAAGAATGCATGGTTAGATCTCTGCATTGGAAAAAATATTATATAGCCATATAAAACATCTAAAGGGAGGGAGACCTTTAAGAGCCCATTAATTTAGTCCAGACAAAGGGGAATAAAAGATGGTGATAACACTTTTGGTGGAGAAGAGAGGCAAATATGCATAGCGAGGTGGAGTCTGGAAGACTCATCTTTCTGAGTTCAAATCTGGCCTTAGACTGTTGCTAGCTGTGTGACCCTGGGAAAGTCATTTAACCATGTTTACCTTGATTTCCTCATCTATAAAATGAGCCAGAGAAAGGAATGGCAAACAAATCATTTATCTTTGGCAAGAAAACCCCAAATGGGTTCACAAAGCATTGAACATAACTGAAACAATTGAAAAATAACAAAA
>CM053589.1:68276337-68325152 GCA_028646515.1 Pseudochirops corinnae | reverse complement strand
CATCCATACCTAGTCAGTTACCAGAGAGGGAAGCACCAACATCTGGGTTTTCAAAGCCGGGGGGCTCAATGGCTTCCCAGAATCTTATCTGGCTAAATCAGATCAGAGAATGTCACAGCCCTCTTGACTCCACTGCCCAATCACAAAGTAATAAGGCATGGGCATTCCTGAAGAACAAGCCTCCCACCACAGCCTCCATGTAACCACATTCAGCCTATTAGAGGGTAGAGTATACTTTCAAATCAGGGAAGGTTCTCGGAGCCACTTAAGCCTAGGGGCAGGGAAGATCTTCAGGTTCCCATAACATCTGTAAAACAGAGGAAATAGTATTTACAATACCACATTCACAGGACTATTGTATCAAATAGAGACTATATTGTACCTATATTATATTGTCTTAATATATTCAATTATTATAATAATTATTATTATTCAAGGCTTTCAAACCAGGATTCTTGAATTTGTGGTTATAAAGTCATTCTTAGGAAAAAGTACCCTATTTTATTTTTCCTGCTTTGAATAGTAATCTTATCCACAGGTGGATTTTCAGTATTTATCCCAGATTTAAGATTAAACTATCATATTTCAAGGAATGTTCAAATGGAGCTATAGTAGGCAACTTGATAGCATGATAGATATTACCTTGGATCTGGAGTCAGGAAATCCTGAGTCAAATCTGGTCTAAGATACTTACTAACTGTGTGACCATGGATAAATCACTTAACCTGTCTGTTTCAGCTTTCCTCATCTACAAAATGGGGACAATAACATTGCCTACTTTCCAGCGTTGTTGTCAGGATAAAAAGAGATAATATCTATAAAGCATCACAAACCTTAAAATGTCATATACATGTTAGTTATTATTAGTCATTGAGCAGCTGGGTGGTACAGTGGGTAGAGTACTGAGCCTAGAGTCAGGAAAATTCAAATCTGACCTCAGACACATACTACCTGTGTGACCCTGGACCAGTCACTTAACCCTGTTTGCCTCAATTTCCTCATCTGTAAAATGAGTTGGAAAAGGAAATGGCAAAGCACTCCAGCATCTTTATCAAGAAAACCCATTGAATGGGGTCACAAAGAATTGAACACAACTGAACAGCAAAACAAAAATTATTGGTAATTGTAGGGGATTCAAACTCTGCCAAAGGATTATAAAAGTTGACTTATATATAATTCTGCCCTCTCTTCTAACACTGTTCTGGTTTAATTCCCAGAAGAATTTTGGCATCCTTATCATCTATCCAGACTATGATCTCAGGCACACATTAAAAATTGATACTTGTTGCTTTATTGATTTACTAGTATAAGCTTTCTCTGATGGACTATAGACTTGCAGATGATTAAAACATTTTTATATTCCAATGATGTTCAGGTTTTAATGATTTTTACTTTATTCTCCCTTCTAGATTATGTTTTATGCCCCATTGAGATGAAAACTAAAAATATTCTAATGATCTAGCACTTAGATTCTGTTTGTTTGAGACATGGAGTGAGTGGAAAGAGGAGTGTGAGGCATCAATACCTAAGTCAAGTTGTTACCTGGTTACATTGTGTGTAGAAGCAGTAGTCTTGACAGTAGACTTGTTATTCTCTTTTCTGTACTACCAAGAAAGATGAATGCTGGCTGACATAATCTGGATTTGATGAATCCCTAGAAATGGCATAGAATGACAACACAGGTCAGGTTATGTGAGTTACTATACAAGATTTGGAGTTAAAGTAGAAATACTGGTTAATCTTTAAAGAGTTCCTTTAAATTTTATCTAAAATTATTTTGATGACCTCTAAGGTCTCTTTGCACTCTATATCCTATGATCTTGTCTTCTTGATCTTTGCCTTCTCTGACAGGTACAGACCACAGAAGAGTGTTGGATAAGATTTCTGAACTCGCTTTGGTAGAAATGCTTTACATTGGTGTCTATCTTTTACTTAATCTTTCTGCCTTTTATTGCAGATGGAAATATTTTACATCACCATTGGGGTTGACCTGCATTTGCATTTGACCTGAATAATTCAGGAAAGCGTAATTCTCCATCTGTCCTCCTGAATTGCTTTTGTAGTCCTCTCTTATGACATCAGGGATACACCTGAGCCCTTGGGGTTCTACTATAGTATGACCTTTGAGATTTTCCTGGCATAGGCTTGTGAAATTGGATAGTATTCAGAATTTTGTGGCTATGCCATTGCTTAAAGAATATTTCACTCTTTTAGACATTTTAAGGGACATTTCTACAGAATAGCCTATCTTTGGATTGGAGAGAGGCAAATGGCACAGTGAATAGAGTCTTAGAGTAAATAGGAGTGAGATTCACATTCTGTCTTGACATTCACTAGCTATTTTGTCCTAGGATCCAAGAAGGACAAGCACCACTAGTGTGAGGACCTGCTGAGTCCTTTTCAGGCTGTTCATCCACATTTGCTGTCTATGTGGCACATTAATCTTACCTGGGGCTTCAAGAAACTGCAGTATGCACAATGGCCACACCCCAGTGAACTGTCTACACAGATTGGCTAAACCAAGTTGAGGGTAATCAATGAGCCTCAAATCCGTCAGTGAGTAAGAGGGCTATCTACTCCAATTAAGTGAAGACTTCCCCCAGTGGAGTGAGTAGATGAGAACAGTTTGTTACAATGGCTAATGAAGGAAGCTGAAACAGGCAGTGTGGAGCACTTAGAGCTTAGTCAGCTGTTGAAAACGCCAACATTATCCTCACTTTTGTCTGGCCACTGGACTTCGATAATTCTGGGAGAGTGAGGTTGATGATTGTATGCAACTCTGCCTCATTTAAATACAGTTTAATCATGAGTCAAGATATCACCCCATAATATCATTGGTCATCTTTGAAAAAGAAGGACAAAAACAGCAGATCCTAGGCAAGTCACTCAACCTATCTCTGAATCAGTTTCCTAGTCTAGAAAATGATACCTCCTTCACTGGGTTGTTGTAAGGATCAAATGAGATAATATGTGTTAAGTGCTTAGCAAACCTTAAATCAATATGTAAATGTTGGCAATTATTATTGGGTAATTACTAGAGTTTAACTTTGGGACAAAAAAATCAGAAGCCATTAACAAATATTATTGACCAAAAGACACCAAAAGCTAGTTATAGCTTGTTGAGGAGATAAGATATATACACAAGTGATGCAAACACAAATTAGATAGTCTGAGTGGTGATATTGAAGAATGGAAAATTGGCATGAACAAAGGTATGGTAGCAATATATGCATTATAGGATCAGGGCAAGGGGTAGTCCACCTAGAATTACACCCCCTTTTCCCCCTCCCAAAAAAACCTTTTTTGTAATTGCTTCCTAATCTTTCCCCAGCTCTGCCTTGGTTTATGCCTTTTCTTAATCTTGTTAATAGATATCAAACATCCCCTGAGAAGCAGTGCTCTGTGTGAATTGTGTACAGCCCCTTTAGGAGGAAGAGTATTTCCAGAGAAAATGATTCTCTCAAGATGCTTAGTCTCGCCTGGGCTGGTATATTTAGGATGCTTATCATCACCTCTCAGGATTGAACCTCTGACCCTGCTGAAGTTAGTTCATCTGTCACCAATCAAGGTCCATCACATTTATAAATGGGATATTATGCAAGAGAGGTATTGTTCCCTCTTTCAAGCTGTTTCTGAGGAGGAGGAGAGTACAAATACTACCCTTTCCAGAGCAGGTTAAGTACATGGCCTATTCACTTAGGGCCCAATTAGTACTAAAAATCAGCTCTAGAAGGTTCTGCTTTGACCTTGAAATTAGACTTCAAAAAACATCCTGCTCTTTGTTGTAGAGAAGCGGGGAGAGTTGTAGGTATGTATAGCTGCCCATTTACTTTTCTTTCTTCCAGGGAGATATGGCCACTGTTGTTTTTGCATTAATGATTCAGGCAACTCTCCATTAATTGAAATAACAAAAAATAGGAAACCACACAGATAATATAAAATGGCAGATCATCAAAAATAATTTCTTGGTAGCTTTAGAATATAGTCATAAACCTTACAGTGTAATAGCTAGAGTGCTGGACTTGGAGTCAGGAAAACATGAGTTCAAATCCTACCTCGGAGACTTATTATCAGTGACCCCATTTTCTATAAGAGTCTGAGGTCTGTGAACCTCAGTTTTTGTCATCTATAACAGGGCTTCTTAAACTGTGGGTTGTGACCTGATGTGGGATAGCAAAAAATTTGGCAAAGTAAAAGGCTTCTGAATGTACAAAGACCAAAAATTAATTTAAAATCACACATATAATGAAATGAGAGCACTTGCCCATATTGTGTCTTTTAACTTCATTGCAACCTTAGTTGTGAACACAAAACATGTACACTTTGCACTGTGCATGCCTTCAGGCCATCCAATACCAATGAAGGCTGACAAAATAAGAAAAGGGGTCATGGTGGAACAAGTGTAAGCCCTGATCTAGATCATCCTGGCCCTGAGGGAGGTTGGTATGCCTTCTACAGTAATATGGAAGATAGGGAGGGGTAGTAGAAGGTTTAGAGGGAAAGATAATGAGTTCCATTTTGGGACATAGTGATTTAAAATGTCTACTGGACATCAAGATGTCTGAAAGGCAATAGCAAATGTGAGATTAGAAGTCAACAGAGAGGTTGGGGCAGGATAGGTAAATTTGAGAATCATCAGGGCTTTATTATTTAGTTGATGGTCTAGACTTAAGATAGCTATGAAGAAAATATTAATAAGGCTGATTAAATTTAAAATTCTGTCCTGCATTTTAGTAGAGTTGGTTATCAAAGACTTAGCACCACCGGATCTGAACCAAATCTGAGGGCAATACTTATGTGAAGGCAGGTATGCATAGAAACCAGCTAAGATATTTCTGCATCTACTACCTTGAGTATCATTCCAACCCGTTAGTAACCAAGAAGGGTTGTTATGTAAATACCATTGAAAGCTGCTGCAAATACAGAGGTGGTAATTAGTTAATTTTGTAAGTCAGTCCTAGGCCTTGTCATCTCAGCAACATAAATATAATTTGTCTCTACAGAGATATGTCTGAAGAAATCATAAATGGGAAGGAAAAAAAAAAAGTTGTCAGGTACTAAAATATAGGTAAAGTGTTTTAAATTATCCTTAATTACAGCTTGTTTGTATATGTGTCTCATAACCCATTCCTTTCCTTCCTTCCCTCATATTCACACCTACTTTACTTCTTGGCTATACTTGAAAGTGTATGAACACCAAGTTACAGACTTGGGAGATTTCCCTGAATTTTGGTTCTCTGTTCCCTATGCCAGGGATATTTGCCAAATGAATGCCCCAGAATAGGGTTAAGAAGCTTCTTCCAGAATGTTGCATAATAAGCAGGGATTGAACTACTTTTTTTTTGCACAATTTGCCCTTTTAAGAGGAAAAAAAATCTAAATTTAAATGTGGAGGGGATATCTAAGTATTCTTGGCAAAATCCATCCCGAGGTTTACTGTGGGTCTTTTATCCTAGAAGACATGACCCAGAGAGAATAAACACAACAGGTCTCTGTTCTTAATGGGGAGAATGTTATGATGTATTTTATATCTATCTTCCAGTCACCGGAATTTGTGTTAATCTCCTATAACAGGTGTGCTTAGTCAATTATCCCTTTGGCACTCAGGTGAAGCCTATGGACCCTTCCACAAAATATTGTTTTTAACTGCTTAAAAAAAACACATCGCATTACAAAGGAAACCAATAATGTTGAATTCTAGTTATCTATCATCTATCTACCTACCTACCTACGTCTGTCTGTCTATTTATCTACAAACATGAACATCTCTCCTGAATAATTTCTTTTTGAGGGAGATAAGAAGTAAATCTCTCTTTAAGAAATAGGCAGGGTATGAAGGGAATGAGTGACATAGTCCAGAACTTAAAATGTAACATACATACACATACGCACACATAATTTTTAATGGGAAATAGGCATGAAACAGTGGGAAAATTATTTAATTTAAAAAATATATATAAGGCAACAATTGGCAAGAATCTCAGCGGTCATCTAGTCTAATCATCCCCTTATATTAGAGGTGCAAAAACTGGAGCCCATGAAGGTTACTCAGTCTTTCAAGAAGCATCTATCAGGCATTGTGTTAGCTACTAGAGATACAAATATGGGGACTAAAACAGTCCCTATGCTCAAGGGGATCACATACTAATGGGAGATACAAAAAGTCCATATATAAATATATACAGAATAAATCTTAAAAAAAGACTGAACACAAATATATGCAAAGCAGTTAGATACAAGTCAGTATGGGAGGAATGACTAGTGTTTGGGATCAGGAAGGACTTCATGTCAAAGTTTGAGCTTGAGCTATATCTTGAAGGAAGAGAAGCACTCTGAGGTTGTGATTTGTCCCAGGTCACCCAAGGTGGGAAATAGAAAAAGTGGTATTTGAAACAAAGACATGGGAGCCCAGTGACAGGGTTCTTTCTTACCATATTCTGTTGGATGAATCATTGATCAGCCACTTGGTTGCCTAGGCCAGTGCTCTATCTTCTGGACTGACCTGCCCAGGTCAATGAGCATTCTGGATGTTTAATTATTTAAATCATTGTGTCTCTGGTCAGCTAGAATGCACAGCAAATAGAGTACAGATTCTGGAGTTGGGGAGACTCATCTTTCTGAGTTCAGATCTGGTCTCAGACATTTACTAGCTGTGTGACCCTGGGTAAATCATTTAACCCGGTTTACCTCAGTTTTTTTTATCTGTAAGATAAGCTGAAGAAGGAAATGTCAAAACACACCAGTATCTTTGCCAAGAAGACCCAAAATAGGTTCATGAATCAGGATTCAGCAACAACAATCTCTGAATTTTCTACCTGGATAAATCACAAAACATTGAGAGGTAGAATAACCTTCTTCATGTCAGCACATTTATGGAGTACTTTGGAAGATGCATATTAGACACCTTAGCCATGTGGGAAAAATAGTTCCTGTCCTTAAGGAGTTTATAGGCTAAATAAGAAAGGTAGGAATGTGAATGGCTGGGTATTGCATGCCTTGATCTATGCATGCATGCATGTAAGAATTACTGAAAACTAGTGAGAATGACTCGTCTAGGATAACTGAAACTTTTTCATTGATTTATAATCATACTCTATGTTTACTGAAGAACCCACGTATATTTCTTTAGTGGGTAGATATCCTTGTTAGTGAACACTATCCCATGTAGTCATAAACTTTAAAGGAGCATAATGTACACAGATGGAGTAATCTACAGCAGCAGTATCAACCAAATAGAAATGGGGGGCCATTGAACTATCCAGAAGGAGTCCTGATGGCCACATATTAATTTAGAGAACCACAGATTAATATTACCTGTGTCCTATTATATTTTCATTTATTTTGTGAAATATTTCCCAATGACATTTACATCTGATTCAGACTGCACTGATTTGATGCCTCTGATCTACATATCTTATTCCAAAAGCAGTGAGGCCATCTATAGTGGATGACATGTTAGGCTTGGAGTCAGCAAGACAGGAGTTAGAATTCTGCCTGGAGTACAAACTTACTGTTTGCCTCTGGGAAGTCTCTTATCATCTCAGCTTCAGTTTACTTATCTGTAAAGATACACATCTCATTTCATAAGTAACAAATGAAATAATGCATGTCATATGTTTTACAAATCTTAAAGGGGTATGTATTACCTATTTTAAGCATGGACGAAGACAGGGCGAGCTAAGGAAATGCTATATAGAATATGACTAAAGTATAGAAATTAGAAGAATAGATTTGGAATCAAAAGACATGAGTTCACATCCTAACTCTGTCATTTACTACCTCTATGACTTTGAGTAAGATATTCAAACTCTCTGGTCTTTCATCTTCTTGGATTAAATCATCTCAAAGATCCCTTTTGTCTTTATGTCTATGATTTTTGTATCTGGATGAGGAATGTCAGATTGGAGGTCCAGTAGGATTCTTTACAATACTCCCTTGTTCTTGTATAGAGACTTATTTGTCAAAAATAATATTCATTTTTCAACAGTCCTTTGAGGAAGGTAAAATAGGCATTATGATCTCATTTTTCAGATGTGGAACCACAGGCACTGGGAGATTAGGACATATCAAGATTCTAAGTAGTGTTAAAGTAGGAGTTATAATCTCTTTTTTTTTGTCTTGAATATTTGATAATCTTTAAGCCCCTGATCTCATCTCAGAATAATATTTTGTAACAACAACAACAGTAGCATTTATGCACCACTTTAAATTTTACAAAACCCTTTCCATGATAACTACTTTGAGCCTCACAGCAACCCTGTGACATAGGTGTGAACAGAATAAAATACAAAGAATTACAAAAAAACCAAATAAATTGAAATTCCTTTTATCAAATCTATCTTTCCATCCATCTATCTATCTATCTATCTATCTATCTATCTATCTAATTTTAAAAGCACATTCATGGACTCTTAAGTTCAGAATCCCTTTTGGGAAGAGTTGTGACCAATGCTTTTGGTTAGAGCTTCTGACAGAGAGGGGGTACAGAGGATAGAATTTCAGACCTAGTCGGGCATTCCTGAGTTCAAACAAACCTCCAAAACTCATGAGCTGTGTGATCCTGGATCAGTCCCTTAACTTCTGTGAGGAAGGAAAAAGAAGCAGACAGAATTTAATGAAGAGTATACTGAGGCAAGACTCTAAGTGAGATATCCTTTATTAGTAGGGACATACATCCTGGTAACAAAGAGGTACTGTTGCTTAGCCTTCATTTGCACCAAAAGATCTCTATCAGTGGCAGACAGCATATTTTATACCTAGGTTTATCTTCCTTTTGATGGGCCTGACAGTACATCTTTTAGACCTCCCCTGGCAAGCCTGATGAGTGGACATTTTAATGAGAAGGTGGGCTTCTCAGGTCTTCCCTATTCATTGTTGGAGGGTGAGGTAGCAAGGATATCTCCTGGGGAGGGTCTTAGTTCAAACTGGCTTCTTTAAGCAGTAAAAAAAAAGGTCACGGGCCTTTACCATGCAGATTAATGAACAGATGCCTTGCGGAATGGGAGTAATTACCTTATTCTATTATGCTCTTCAGAAAAGTTGCTTGATCTTCAGAAGTTGGGGTCTAAGGAAATGAATGGATTCACATAGAAATATTGGTAATAAATGCAGTCCAACATTAATTTTCCTCAGAAATAAGAATTAGTTAAACATAACTATGACTATATACAGCTACTTATACATACCTACTATGTACCAGGCATTCTGCTAAGTGCTTTACAAATATTATTTCATTTTTTCTTTACAACAACCTTGGAGTGGAGGTGGGGGTGTCACTATTATGATCTCCATCTTACAGTGAGGAAACTGACATAGACCGGGCTTAAGTAACTTCACACAACTAGTAAATCTCTGAGGCTGGATTTGATCTCAGGAATTCCTGACTCCAGTCAAGCCCTCTGTCCAAAGTGCTACCTAGGCACCGTAGTAAAAGAAAGGACAAAGTGAGATAATATTTATGAAGTACATTGCAGAATTTAAATGACTTCATAAATGCTAGTTAGCATTTATTATTTTGACTTCCAGCTGAGTGTTCTCAAGACCACAATTCTGTAATTTGTTAATGGAGGCAATTGGAAATACACGTTAGAGCTATAAGAAGTGGTGTCACTGGAGAACGGTACTTTCTCCTTTCTGTAGTTCTCTCCCCTTCCTTCTCCCCTCCCCCAGTTATTTAAAATAGAGTTTAAGTGTGATAACTCCTGGTTACTTACAATTGTTTCATCTTGAATGTTGTGTATATGGATGAGTTAATATTTGTAAAGTGTGTGGAGGTTTTGGACAAAAAGTGCTACATGACTACAAGAACACTTTTCCCCCTTATTCTTTCTAAAATAGTTCTCTTCTTTGGCATGTAAAAAATCTGAAGTCTGGTTACCATTATAAATATGCATGAGCTGTTGGGGAAAGAGAACATAAAGTGTGAATCACACTTAAAACAGACCCACCCGCTCACTCCTGACTTCAGGTTTTTCAGAAGTGTGAAATGAAAATGATTTTAAAATTAGAAAAAGTGTCATCAGAACTTTTATCAACCCTCAGAGAAAATAAATAACCTCTTTAAATGTGGAGAATATTTATTTATTTATTTAGCTTCACAGTTAAGATGCTTTGATACCGTTCTTGTGTTGAAAAGCACACAAATTAATTTTAATGAATGTGGAAGAAATACCTACTAAGCCCGTCAGAGTTCCATTGCCAGTGTACCCAATGCTGTAATCTAGGGTTTCTGAGGGATTACTTAAATATAATCTATGTGCAAATTGTTTCACTGGGGAAATGAAACTCACACAGGTGTGTTTTTTGCCTGACACATTTGCATTTGAAAAGTGATCTTGGAGCATTTGAGAAGTGGGTGAATTTTGGTAAAGAGACACTTGCATCTTAAATTACTGGGTTTTAGCAACAACAAAATGAGAAGGAAAGTATTTGGCATTAGCTGTTTACTTTACAGTTTGTGTCAGTGGGATTTTTAGCATTGTTCTTAGCCTTTTCTCTTCTTGCTGTCTGGGGTCTTTAAAGCCTTCCTGCTTTGAATTATGTTGAAAGATAGATAGAGATCACTTATTTAAACAAGTAAGTAAAAGAAAGCAGGATGACTGAGGACTGTGATTTTGTTTATTTGTTTATTTTACATTAAATTATTTCATCTAGTTAACTCTTGGGATATTTGGGGTTAGAAAATCCCAAGAAAAAATGTGTAATTTCAAAATAACCATTTACCAGTGGCATCAACTGGCCTCTATGTCTGGGCTGATTTAGATCAGTAGTTGAATGCAAGAATGGATGTATTGGATACTACTGGGATAGCAGCATGTTACCTAGGGAAAGGAGTAAAGGTTTTGGAGACTAAGAATCTGGACTGAAATCCCTCTCTAATTCCTTACTATCTCCATGACCTTGAGCAAGTCACTCAACATCTTTGGTTCTTAGTTTCCTCATCTGTGAAATGAGGGGGGCAGGCCATCTGGCCTTATAGGTTCCTTTTAGCTTCAGACATATTATTCTCACATCCTGCCTTACATCTTATAAGATGGCAAATTGAGGGAATAAGAGTCTGTGCCTCTCGATTTTGTTTTTTTCATTAGTTGTGCAGGTATCATTTCGACGAGTTTTAATTTTGATAATTCTATTTTCCAAAGTAGTTGCATGGTGTCATGGCGGTTGTTGTTTGCCCTTCTTCTCAAAGAGAGTTGGACTTGGAAGCAGGAAGACTTGAGTTTGAATCCCACCTCAGACAGTCACTAGCCATGTAACTTTGGGCAAGTCATTTCACCTCGATTAATATTAATTGTCTCATATGTAAAATGAGAATAATAACACCTATCTGGAGGCTATTATGAGAATCAAATGAGATAATATATGTAAAGCATATGCAAACACCTTAAAGCCCTTCATAAATTATTATTATTGTTATCATCCTAAATACAGTTGAAAAGAGTGTGATTCTTTCATTCTTTTCCCAAGTGAGACATTTCTAATACTTGTTAAAATACTGATTGTTATAATCTACTGTGATGGAAGTTGACTTTGGGGGTATAATATGCTAAGTCAGTATAAAGCCAGAGGAATTAGATTTAAGGTAAATTGGATAATGTAATTTGTTTTAGTGTAATTATGTAGCCTTTCACTTGAATTATAGTTTCTGTGTCTAACACATTACTATTACTTTAGGACACTCTTGAATTTCTGTTTTGGATTGGTACTAAATTTAAGTTGATGAAAGTCAAATTAAATAGATACTGTCAGACATAGTCCTTTAAGAGGCTTGCTTTAAATAAAAATAGAAAGGTGAGGTGATATACAATCAGGATTTTTTTTTTGATGTCTACTATGTACAAGCTATTATGTTGGACATTGGATTGAGCTCTGTGCATAACAGGAAAGAGAAGTCTAGTTCCTGTCTTCATAGAGCTTGAAATCTAAAAACAGAGATGTGACAAGAAAGTGCAAAGTATCCGTAAGGTATTATTTGAAAGTTCAATTAGAGAGGTTTAATAGCATACTTCATCCTATTCTCTGCTCTTAATGTTAATTTAAAGGAAAAAAAGGCAGGGTGTGTATGTGCTCATGAGCATGTCTATTATTTATCTCTGTACAAAATATGCATATTTTCCCATCAATAACTATAATATAAAGGGGAAAGTAATAGATGTAGAGACTTTATTCTGTACTTGTGAATGTAATTATGTCAGCTGCTCCCTGCCCACTCATTAATCTTTGCCCAGGTCTAAACTGCTTCTGAGATTTCATACTTCTCAGAATTTTTCCCCCAACAAGCTATGATTTCTAACAAACTGATTCTCTAGCCACACTCAACCTTAGCCACCCTCAATCATTTTCAAACTCTGAATCTATTAAACTGGGGAGGGACAGGTGGAAGAGGGATGTTGAATACTATATAAGTGACCATTTTCAAATGAAGTAGGGGCTGAGAGTTGCCATTCTGAATTGGCCATAATCTGATCTGCCTCTTTACTCTCAACTTTGACAGTAGCCCCTGTTGGTGAGTCTCCCAACTATAGCTAGTAGAGGTATCAATTATGTAACATGTTATATTCTTGGGCTCCTGGACACTGTTCATTCTTCCCCTTCCTTCCGAGAAATTTCTCATTTTGCAGGTCTTCAAGCATCAAATAGTATACAAAAGTTTGAGCTCAAAGACTAATGAAGTTAAAATTGCTTCCCTGGCATTTATACTCTCTGGGGGGCAAAAGACAAGGCAACAAACTATCTCAGTTTGATAAGAGACTCATTGAAATACAAATTCGTAAAATATTGAGAGTCAAGCCTCTACCAGATTAGACTAAGAATTTACAAAGCTATGGAAGGAAAGAATGAGTTCCTCTACATACACATGCACTTATATGTGCTCACACACACACACACACACACACACACACACACACACACACACCCCTACCAATATTTTGTCTTACACCTCTTTAATATACATAGGTATTATTGTGTATCACAGTCCTCAGTTCTTGTGGCTTATCCTTCTAATAGACTTTAATCACTATCTGGATATAGTCTATGGTTTATGTAAATTCTTTGTCCCCTCCATCAACCCCATCCCTGCACCATAATATACCAGGAGTTCTCAGCCTGTTTTGACCCCTATATCCTTGGTTTTCAACAAATTCTCTTGTTTCCATTACTCAGCATGAAGAGAAATAAATGCTTGCTTTTATCCTGTATAAACACATAAGAGATAATATATAGCTATCAACTAAGTATTCTCCGTGTGCCAGGAGTGACCAGGGACACCCAATCTGGTCTCTGCCCTGAATTCAGTAACTACTTAGGTTCTGAGCAAGTAAGTAAAGTAAAACTTTAAATGGGGAGAAATCTTAAGGACTGATTTTGAAGATGAAGAAACTGAGTCTAGTGATTTTAAGATACTTTATGTCCTTCATCACATAGTTCATAGGTAACAGACCCGGAATTTGAGGCCAGTTTCTCTGATTCCAAAACTAACATTCTTTCCCACTGTACCATACTGCCTTTATAATGCTTGTTGGAATTTCAGTGAATGTTTTTTAGGTTTGTTTTTGTTTTTCAGTCATTTTCAGTTGTTTCAGACTTTTTGTGACCCATTTGGGGTTTTCTTGGCAAAGATATTGGAGTAGTTTTCCCTTTTCTTCTACAGCTCTTTTTACAAATGAAGAAGCTGAATTGAACAGGGTTCTAAGTGACTTGCTGAGGATCACACTGGCCAAAAGTGTCTGAAGCCAGATTTGAACTGAGGAAGATAAGTCTTCCTGATTCCAGGCCTGGCACTCTATCCACTATGCCACATACAGTGTCATATATGCTCAATTCTAGTTTGACTGTAGACAATTATTCATCTGCCCTGTAATGACATAGGAGATGTTCAATGGTACAGTTATGGATACACAAGAGAACAGAGTTCAGAGAGGATCCTTCTTTTCCTAACCCTCTCAGTGTCATTCTGGACAACTTTTTTCCTATGTAAGGATGCTCCCCTTCTAACCTTTGCACAGGTAGTTCATTTTCCCAAGGGTCCACTTGCAGTGCATCTCTCCCTTCATGATGTTCTAATCTAAGCTTATGCAAACTCCTCTAGCCCTTCTCTTACACACCTTATCCACTGCGGAAGCTGTTTGGTCTGGACAGGGCTATTCACATACTTTGCTTTCCTCTCCTATCAAACCTACAGATCACCACACAATTATGAAAAAATAATAATAAATGACCTCTCTTTCTCAAGAATTTTTCCAGGCTCAAAATGTTGTTTTCTGCTTATGGGGTATTGATTGTGTATTATCAGTTTAGCTCACACACCGACAATTACATGGAGCACCAAGGTAGCCCTGACAATGAGACCAGTTGCCATGGCAATGAGAGAAGGCCTATTGCTGCTTTCCAGGGCCTGCTCTATAGTGATAATCCTGCTGCTCATTTCATTTTAATTGAAATTTGAAATCATATTCTCTGTGAAGAAATAAATGGAGTTTCTCCCCATTTTTCCCTCTGTCCATACATACAAAAAAAAAAGTACAAATAGGAGAGATTTGCACATTTCTTAAAGGAAACTATTAACTTCCTCAGAGTATCTTTTCTAGAACTTTCTTGAAGGTGAGAAGTAGCATTTAACTAAATACAAATTGAATCAGCCTACTTTGTTGGTACATTCCTAATTAATAACCTATTTCCATTTGTCCTAGCCATCTCACCCCTGTAATACCACGCCTCCTTGGTGTACCATACATAAAACAATTTTAATGAGTCTACTTTCTAAATTCAGTTCACTCTTAAATCTCAAGACAAATGTAGATGTATTTTATGTTAAAATCAGCATCTCAGAACATTGTTCTGATATTTCATCTTTTAAAATGTGTTAATGATAGTAAAATTTAATCTGTGGTGGCAGAAGAGATTCTTTCTTTTCTCATGCCAATATTTTTCTTGTTCTTGAGTTGTTTCTGTTTTGTCTGACTCTCCATGACCCCATTTGTGGTTTTCTTGGCAAAGATATTAGAATGGATTTCTAGTATGGATTTCTTTCTCTAGTTCATTTTACAGATGAAGAAACTAAGGTAAACTACAGTGACTTGCCTAGGATCACAAAGGTATTAAGTATATGAGGTCATATTTGAACTCAGATCATCCTGACTCCAGGGCAGGTATTCTGTCTACTGCACCCCTGAGTTTCCCAATTTTCTTAACCCCATATTAAATTTTTTTAAAGATAATAATTCTAAAAACATATAAGAAGTAATAACTGCAATTTTGTTAATTTTTTTTTTCCGTCTTTGGTACCATTTTGAAGATTTCCTTTTCTCAAATGATAGATCTTCTCTTAATTCTTCTCAGTATTCTGTCAGATCTTCCTCATTCAGTGAAATCTAATTAGTAAGCAGCATTTATTAAGTGCCTAGTACTTTTTTTCAATTAGTGTAAGGGTTCTCTGACCTTTTATAACACATTAAAGAAGTTCAAAAGCTATCACTAAGAATGCTATTTACTGCAACTTGTATCAATGATTGATCACAGCCTCTTTTGTTAGTTTTTCTCTGTTTTCAGGACTTCAGAAAGCTTAGCAGTATGGTCCAGACCCAGACTTTCTTCCCTGCCCAGGGAAACACTCACAGAACAGGAAAAAGACACTGACAAGCAATCAAACCCTGCCAACATGCTGTCTCACCATGATAATGTATCACTAGTCTCCCTTTTTCCCTCCTACGAGTACTACAACATTCCAAATGAGCAGTATGGTTAGGGACAACTTCCAGATATGAGCAATGGAATCTCTGCTTGTATGTGCTGGCTTCAAATGCCCCAGCAACGATACAGACTGTTGTATCATTGGGGGCTTTTGGCTGTATCTGTTTCCTTATTGTTCTTACTACTTAGCCATAGTGCCTTCCTTGCTGTGCTAACAGTTAGGTGCTTGGAGTTCCTAGATTGGAGGGATTTGAGGGTAGACATAAGTGAAATAGAAATCCATTTTCTTCAAGTGCTAAAACTGAAGAAGAAAATAGTTTAAAAATTAAGAATGTAAAAGTAAACATAAAGTTATAGTATCATAGATTTAAAACTAAAGAGGCTTATAGATCATCTGGTTTAAACATTTCAATTTGTACATGAGAAAAACAGAAGCCCTTCAAAATGAAATAATTTGCTGAAGATCACATGGGTGATAAGTAGTGTAGCTGAGATTCAAACTCAGGGACTACAAAACTAGTGCTCTTTTTACTGAATGATCTCCTATATTATTTTAATATTATATATGATTGCCCAGGATATAGAGTGAGTTGATCAATTACATGGAAAATATCTTAATGTTGCATATTAGTCACAGCCTTGAAAAGTTTTTTTTTTTTAAGAAGGACCACAAATTATAGTTGAACTACTCTCTCATAAAGAAGGAATACTTTCATTGAAGTTATAGTTTGGTCAGTAATTTAATAACACAGCAGAGGAGACTATCCATACAGTTTTCTTCAGCTGGAATTGCAATAATAATCTCTATCCATTTGTGATCCTGGTCACCAAAGAATCTTTGCCATTATCTATACTTGTCATCATGGCCATCAAAGAAGTGATGATAACTTGTCTACTCACATGGCAGACATCTCATGAATTTATTACAAAAGACTTTACTAATAATATTTTATCATTATTAAAATAAAGCAAGTCCTTTAGATTATATAGATAGATAACAATCTCTCTCTCTCTCTCTCTCTCTCTCTCTCTCTCTCTCTCTCTCTCGATCTATTTCTATCTATCTATCTGTCTGTCTGTCTGTGTGTCTGGCTATCTACCTATCTACCAATCATCTAGTAGAAATGATCAAAAAGATTGTAACCATCTTGGAAACTACCAGCTCTGCAGACTAGATAAAAGAATTCAAAGAAACTGGAAAATATTAACTAAATATTTAGACAGGACAAGGGCCATGAGTGCTGTTCTTTGAATTTCTGAACTCTGCTTTGTTTTGAACTTACTGAGTGTCAACTTAAAAATTGAATTCAATAAAACAGGTTTTGATCTAAGCTCTCCCTTCTACTTTTCCTTAATTCAAAACCCTTGTAGACTTTAATCAATTTTTAAATCTATATGTTTAATTCACTTAGTTTTAAATCATTGAAATGTTTGGTGAAAACTCATTGAGATGCAAGAAGCTATAAGCACCTCAGTATTGCCTTCCTCTAGACTTTCCTCTCTGTTACACTTTAATTTGTTTTTTTCTATGCTGAAGCCAAAGTTGTCTGCAACTCAGTTTCCTCATCTAGGCCTCAGTTTCTTCATCTGTAAAATGTAGGGTTTGGAGTAGATGATCTATAAGGTCCCTTGCAGTACTGAACTTATGATACTAGAACATAATATTGTACTTAGGATTTAAATGCATTCTCTGTATACTTTATATTAATATAGAATTTACCAGTTTCAAAACAACCCCCCAAATAGCCCTCCAATGACTCTCTTTAGCACTGTTAAGGTTAAATAAAAACTTTTATTTGAAACCTGTAAGGCATTTCACTACCATGACTAGCTGACCATCAATTTGCTGCCACACCTTTTATTCTATTCAGAGAACTAATGACCCTCCCTCTTTTTCTGGGCATCCTCTTGCTCCATCATTCTTTTTATGGTTATCCCTTGCATATCAAGGGGCTTGAGGAGCATAGCTCCCCCAAGATCTGGAAAATCTGCATAAGATTTTTTGACCCTCCCTTTGTACTAGAGAATAAGTCTGAATAATTATGTTATTAAAAGATAAAATGTGTTGCTATTATACATATGTTTTATGCATTTCTGACTTTCTAACATTTTTTGGTCATCTGTTGGCCTTTGCATGGCTATGGCAAAACTCACCACAATTTTCCATTTAGTTTCTTATGTTGACTTCCAATGTGTTGAAATTGTAGTGGGGCAAATTGCAATGTGGAAAGGATAACTGTACTTTAGAATTCAACTTAAAATTCTCCTATTAGAGGAAATTCCCTTGGTGTGTCAGTACTGGGCAATAAAAAGAGTACTAGATTTTAAGTCAGAGGCCTTGGGCTTAAAACTTGGACGTGCCATCTACTACTTATACAACCTCAGGCAAGGCATTTATTTCATCTCTTTTCACCTCTATTTCCTCATCTATAAAATGTAGGAGTTGAAAAAGGTAATCTATATAGTCCCTTGCAGTACTAAATCAGTCAGCGTAGACTATAATACTGCACTTAGGATCCAAATGAGTTCTCGGTATACCTTATATTAATGTACTCAGTTATTTATTTAATATTCTCTAATATATTATCTTTTTGGTTTGTCCCCATTTGAATATAAGTTTCTTGGAAGCAGAGCCAACACAGAATCAAGATCTCTATAAATCCCATAGCAACTAAGAGAGGGTATCTCTTTTTTCCCATAGAAAAGAGACCATATCCCTGCAGGCATTTACTGAGTGAACACTTGTGTAAGATCATGATTCTCTATTCCTTAAATAACATTAGGTTTTGCAAATAAATCAAAATGATCCATTAAAAGGCCAATATTGGATCAAAATTATGAATACAATCTAAATTTATAAAATATTTTCTAATCAAAACTGTGACCTAGGGAATCAATATCCATTTAAACTTTATGCGAATGATAGTATCTGGTATGAATGTCTGTGGCAAAACTTTTCAATAGTAATTGCAATATAATAACATCTGTCTGGATATGGCCTGATCCTAAATTTTACCTATTTCACTTCTAAAGGAATCTCTGCAGTAGTTGAATTCAAATGGAATGGCATTGGCTCTTTCTTATAAGCTTCAAGTTGCTCTAGAGAACACCTTGGAAATCTATTCTTTACAGTCTTTTGTAAAAAAGCCTAGGGTTGGGGATGGTGGTAGAAGATCTGGGATCAAAATCTGGCTTTGCCACTTAATGCCTACATAACTTTGGTCAAGTTACTTTATCTACTGATATGTCTGTTTTCTCACTGGTAAAATTATGAAGTTGGATTAAATTCTCTCTAAGAAACTCTACAAATATAAACCCTCTCATCTTTTGAGCACCACTGCTTACCTTGATGCCTTTCGTACCATCATTTTTATTAGCCTTTCCCCTTCCATATGGTGACCAGGCCCAATTGAGGCAAGCTCATGAGACCTGAAGGGATTACAGCTTGAAGTTTTAAGCCTGTGGGCTTGACTCCCATAGTCTACCCTGGCAGCATCTGTCTAAGAATAGATCTGAGACCCTCAAGGGTTTTTGAAGCCATTACCAGCAGCGGGTCGGAGATTAAAGTAACTGAAAAGAAAATTGAGGCTAGGGGACTAGAAAGACACTATCTATAAGTTCAAAGTAATATCAAAGCTATATGAACTGCAGAGGTAGTGAGAGATAGGGGCTTCTTTTTTCCAGAAGCTTTAACAGCATACCCTCCACATAGAAAGACTTCACTGTTTCAGGCTTCAGATCCTCAAAGACAAGCAGAGTTCTTAATTAAGTGTCAAAGAATTGATTAGTAGAGCTCCTGCAATGCAATCTCATTGATGAAACCATTTTGGCAGGGCAGATGATAAAATTAGACCAAACAAGATGTGAGATCTGCAGTGTTTTGGGCTACAGTCCAGTAATTTTTTAAATTTGTAATAATAAAAAAAAAAGACAGAGAAAGAAAGGAAATGCAAGAGAAGTGGATCTTTGTGTGCGAAAGAAGATGAGAGGAAAAAATTCAAGAATATCCTCTCTCCGCCCCCAGTTCTTTTCATGCAGGTAAAGATATTTAGAAAATGTTTAAAAGTATTCATTATCCTGTCTTGACCTCTTGTGTTCAGTAAAACCAAATAATGAACGATAACTACAACTCAATTTCTATACCAAGACTTAGTATTTCACAATACTATTAGTATCCAATGGAGGTGTAAGAGCTATGTTGTTAGTACTTGTTATAGGTACTTGTTAAGACATCACTTCCTCACCCCTGCAGTGACTAGTCTGATATCTTGTGAGAAAAATAAAGAGAAGGTCCTTCTGTTTTAGTAATGTACATCCAAAGGAACCTAGGGAGATAGTTAATCTAAAAAAGGAGATGGTTATCTAAAGGAAATCTCTTTGCTGAATTGTCACAAACAATGTTACAAAGTGACATTCTGCCCATTTTAGAGAT
This sequence comes from Pseudochirops corinnae, assembly GCA_028646515.1. Classification (NCBI taxonomy): domain Eukaryota; kingdom Metazoa; phylum Chordata; class Mammalia; order Diprotodontia; family Pseudocheiridae; genus Pseudochirops; species Pseudochirops corinnae. Next base: position 68,305,030 of record CM053589.1, on the reverse strand, counting down.
GGGCATACTAAGATATAGAGCTTCCTCTGTCTCAGCTAATAATGAAGTCTATACTGAATTTCTCCTCACATGTCTTTTCGTTTAGCTGATCTCAAAGAGAAAGTCTTTGCCATCAAAGTCCTAGATATTGTCAAATAGTTTGATATCAGAAACTAATACAATTTTATCAATGTAAATGCCATTAGAGCAGAAGCATTAACATCTGCTTTGCTATGAAACTTTTTTTCTATCTGAACTGCACTCGAAGCCTTTCATATGCGTTGTCTCTTCCATTAGAAACTGAACTCCTTGGGAGCAGAATAAGTCAATACTTTTCTTTTTGCTTAGCACAGTGGTTTGCATATATAGTAAGCTCTTAATAAATGCTTTATATATGTATGCATGCATGCATTCATCCATTCTAAAATTCTATTTTAGAGCACCAGAATTCTGAATTGGGAAGCTAGATGGCACAATGGATTGAGAGTACCAGGTCTGAAGTCAAGAAGAGCTGAGTTAAAATATAACCTCAGCTACTTACTAGCTGTATAACCCTAGGCAAGTTACTTAACCTCTGTTTGCCTCAGTTTCCCCATCTATAACATGGAGTTAATAATAACACCTACCTCCCAGGGTTGTTATGTGAATCAAATGAAATAATGATTGTAAAACACTTAGTACAGTGTCTCTGGTACATATTAAGTACCGAAAAATGTTAGTTAGTTAATTAGTTAGTAGTATTAGTAAAAATAGTAGTAGTAAGATTTAAATTCTTAAAAGTCATCAGAAGTGACATAAACTTCACAGTCTCAAAATGCTTATTTCTTTAAGGGTTATATTAACTCCATTGACTTTAAAAATTTGAATGTCTTTTAAAGGGAAAAGTGATCAGATTTCTTTTGTTTGGCCCTAAAGTTCAGAGTTCTTTAGAGAAATTGGTGGAATTTGAGTCCAGATTTTAATTTCCTAACAATGAAAGATTCACAAATGTGGAATGGATTGTCCAGAAGATAGTGAGTTCACTATTCATGAAAGACTCCATCTTAATAGCAGATTACTATTTGCCAGGAATGTATAAGAGGACTTTTTGTTCAGGTATGCTTTGGATTAGATCATTTGTAATTATACATGAATGCTAAGGGGTCTCATAGGTCATTTGATTGAGCCCTCTTCTTTTTACAGCTAAGGAAACTGAGGTCCCTTCCAGCATAAATTCTATGGGAAAAAAGAGAAAGATATTGGATTCAACAAACTAAGAATTCTTTAGAATTTATGGCAAGCATTCATTTTTAAAAATTTCTTGGTATCTTGGGTACTGGTGAAGAAACAAACGGCCATCACTTTGGTGTTAGGTATAGGACGTTAAATTTGGCACTTATCAATGATCTATACTTAAATCAGCGATAGCGACTCAGATGCATAGCCATCCCCCTGATATCTTTGTTGGCAATTTTTCTTCCTTTGCCCTTGTGAACCTATGGAAAATGCATGATGTATTTTTGGACTAGTAGAACATATAGATCAAATGTTCAAGGCCATTAAAATAAGTTTAATCATAATCAACACTGGCATGGAAGCATTAATGCAGGAGGGCATCAAAATGTGCTGTGTCATTGATGCTGTCATTTCATTGTCTCTTAAAGGCTTCCTTCATTTCATCCATACATTTTGCAGGCCTAAATGAAAGGAAAAAGGGGGGGGGGGGGAAATCTGGTTATACTCCCTATCCTATAGTTTCTTTATGGTCATGTCTCTGCTTGGCTACTTAGGGGGAGCCACCCAGCTCAGTTCACAGTATAGTGTAGTTGCAGAAGCACTGCATTTATTGTTTGTTAGAAGGGCTGGGTATGAAACCTGGCTATGCCATTTATTACCTGTGTGATCTCAGACAAATCATTCCCCTTCAATTTCCTCATTGAAAGTGAGGCAAACCGGATGATATCCTTGATCTGCCCTACAATCTTAGGATACATTAACAATTCCGGGGTTGTCACTAGCCATAAGTCTGATCTTGTTCCATAGTAAGGATCAGACCTTGGCAGTCCATTGTTTGGTCCAGCAGTTATGGATCCCACCCTATGTCAGAGAATGCTCTGGGGAAACAGCAATCTCTATGACTCTCAGAGGGTTAACTATCTCTCACCTACTTGTTTTCCTTTTGTGGGCAGTCCATCTAACTGGATCATTAAGTATTCATAGAATAGACAGATAAATGACTGAAAAGGTAGACTGGACACAGACTCTGAAGGACTTCAAATGCTGAACTGAAGATTTTGTATTTTATCCAAAAATTTGCATTTTACCCCATCCTTCTGGGATTTAAAAAAAATAAATTTCTCCTAAATAAGGGCTAAAACAAAGCTGTCTTATATCGAATTCCATGCTAAAACTGATTAGTTACAGTGTTCCTATGTTGTTTACTATTGCTCTTCATGAGATGACATGACTCCAAGTCATATTGCAAGAATAGGAAGGAAACAGAATGAAAGAGCAAAGTGAGTCAAAAAGGAAAAAAAAAAACAGGTCTAAAAGTGACCTCAGAGATCATTTTGTTCATTCATTTATTTTACAGATGAGGAAACTGAGACTCCTGTCATCTGAAGCCTAAGCTTATTGTAATCTCCCATCACTGATTCAGTGGATAACTAAGTCTCTTTCAGTCTCAGTTTCCATTCATGTTAAATGGAAACGATCACTCCTGTTTCTTCCCTCCTTCCTTGAACATTATACAGATCAGTAAGGAAATACCCTCAAAGCATTTTTAAAGTTTCTCATTTCTAGTCATCACATCACATGAAGTGGTGGCATAGTGTTATTAAAACCAATACTACAGGTAATGAATTCAGAGTGGATCTTCATTGCATATTTAGTGAAAATTCTCTTTCCAGGCATATGGCCAGGAGTTACAAAGGATTTCCAATTCACCTGTTTCAGACATTCTAAATCTCCAAATTATAGATATACTACTAACATGTGTATGTGAAAGAAGACGGGGTTATTGAAGCAAATTGCCATTGCCACTGGCCTTTTTACCTTTAAATTGCAACACTATGGCTCCCTTCCTTGGCAGACACAAGCAAGATGAAAGATTCATGCTATATCATCCTGGGTAATAGTGTTTCTTAGCAAAGTCCCCTTCTCATATGACAGCCATGGATATGTGGCTGGTGTTTCCTATAAAAGACAATTTCCTTCAGAGAACAAAGCTATCAAAGCAATTGAACCAAATGACTTCAAACTCCCCAGGGGAAAGTACTTGCCTTCCTTAAATCCACTAGACTTTTGAACAGCTGCAGTTGGTCATTATGTTCCAATTGGCTTTGGTCTATGTATAGAAGATGCTCCTTTAGACTACATCCAGGAGCAATACATTTGAGCTCTTGGGAATCAAAGGGGGTGGGGGGGATTGGAGAGGCTAAGAGAGGGAGGGACAAAAGGAAAGAGAGAGAGAGAGAGAGATAACATAACACTAGAACTTCTTTATACAGTGTAGACAGTTGTAGGAGGACAATTTCCCAAGCTATGATAAAGCAAATAAGGCCCTAGTGATAGAATCCTGATAGAGCTGCCCCCAGTACCAATATTCTCACTTCATTATATGTCTGGCCCCACTGAACAGTAGGCCCACTGTACCTACCTGGCCACCCTGCCAATGTCCTAACTTCATATATGCCTCACTGCTCACTGGAACAACAGGCATATCCCTGAACTTTTAGTTCCCACAGAAACAGCAGGTGTGTCCATGTGATGGGAACCCAGCTACTGTCTCTACCTTAGTCACTGTGCTCAGACCCAATCCCCCAGAAACAGGTGTGTTCTTGTATTCAATCACAATTACATGATCCATATAGCCCAAGATAGGATCACAATAGCTAGTTAATTGGAGGGCAGCATGACCAGAATGTTTACCCATCAAATCATAGATGGGATGCTTCCTCCATTACCTAATCCCTTAACAAACCCCTTCTGCCTTTTTAATATTTATGATTTCTGTTATGAAATTGCATCTTAGCCCTATAAAAATCCCTCTTGCTTTCTCTGACATTTCTGGCTCCTCTTGGAATTTAGCCCTCTTCATGACAGGTGTCAATCTCAATAAATGCCTATACTTGGATTAGAGGTGGTCTGATTCTGAATTCTTTGAGATGGTTCCACAATACACATGAAACCTCAACAGTTTTTGGTGTCCCTGGGTTTAAATTGCAATACTAGATTTCATTGACTCTTTCCATTGCAAGCAGAAAAGTTTTCCTAAAGGTCTTCCTAACAAGATCTGTTATCTAGTCTATAGATATGTCTTACATGCAAGGGATAAGTAGGATTATGGTCAACTGTGCCTCAGTGCTCTCAGACCACAGAAGGCTTTCACATTGTACATTATTTGGGGGAGGGATTGATGGAGGAAGGAAGAGATAGAGATAGAGAATAATTTTTGACAATACCAATAGAAATGTATTTATAGATATGTTAAAGGATATAGGTTGTTATATCAAAGTAAATATATTATTCAGTGACTTAGTCCTTAAAAACAAAATAATTTTCCTAAAGTTAGTCTATGGCAGATGCAAGATGGCACTTGAGTATACATTTCCATTTCTGAAGTGCATTGTATTTTGGAGGCACAATACATTGGATGGGGCAAGAAAAGTCTCTTTAAAAGGGAGTAATGCATCATTAACTCACTTGTCAAAGAATTTCTGTGATACTTCAGGTCTAGCACTCTATCCACTATGCCACTTAGCTGCACACTAGAAAAAGAGTAGGGACCTGTTATTTTCTGGTGAGAATTCTTTGTGATTAAATTAAAAAAATTAAAAGTGTCCTTTATGTAACATGTCTTAGTCTGAATGCTTTCATAGGAGTTGAGTACCCTTTTCATTTTATTTCAGAGACCCCAAACCAATGTAACCAAAGGAAATCTTAGGTCTGGCCTATTGAGAAGTCCCTCGAGATTGAACCTGAGCCTTGAGACTGTGTTAAATTCTGGGATTTACGTTATATAATCTGACACCCTTTATGTTACAAACAAAGAGAAAGAACCTCAGGGAACTTGCCAAAGTTCCCCAGGGTGTAAGCAACAAAATCAGGCGCTTAATTCAAACCACCATGTTCTTCCCACAATGACCTGTTGGTAATAACTATGAAGTTGAAAAGTTGGTACAAGCATATAATATTGGCCAGTGTTATAAATGATTGTATATGACATAACCAGGGGAGCTAGATAGCACAATAGAAATGATCCTAGTGCAGACATAAGAAAAAAATGACCTAAATTTTCTGGCTTTGCTGCTACGCATTGAATTTTATCCCAAATTGCCTGACCTCATGATGCTTAGTCTCCATCTTTAAAATGTAAATTTAACCATGGGAATCTTTTAAAAGCAAGCATTTTTTTTTTTTTAATTAGAATGGTGATGGATCTGCCTCAAAGGAATGTAAGATGGATTGGGTGGTAGACTTGAAATCAAGAATATTTCTATCTCAGATAATAACCATGTGACCTTGAACAAGTCACTTAAACTTTTTGGATCTCATTTTCGTCATTTGTAAAATGAGAGAAATAATAGCATTTACTTCACAGGATTTGGGGAATACTGAATGGGAAAAAATCAGTATTTAAGATACTGAACTTGGCTTTATGTTTTGATGTCCAGGGACTAGTTGCTGTTCTGACCTTCCTTTCCTTTCTCCTGCTCAATGGCAAAGTAGAAAAAATGACAGAACACAAACATGCGAGAAAATGTGTTACAAAGCAATGCAATTTGGCTAAGTTTGTACTATAGACTTAGTCACTAACCTTTTTATGTCCTAGCTCTCCAAATCATGGAAATAAAATATGAAATCTATTTCTTGTTATTTCATGTTTATTTATTTTTTATATTCATAAGCATTATTTCAGGAAAGCTTATGTCCGACAACCCCCTCATTTCCTTTGTTAAAAGATGAAGAAACCCTGCTGAAACTTAGTTGGTGTGAGGCCAAAATAACCAGCCAATGAAAACAGCAGGCAAAACGTCAAACTTATAACGTTGCGGAGATAGTCTGAGATGTGAATAAAGGAGGAAAAGATAAAAATGAGCCTGACAGAGTGAAGACATGGTCTGCTTAAAAAGGATTTCCTAAGGCATGTTGTTGGACACGAGTCTGGTGTGTTACTACTAAAAATGTCGCAGAGGGTCCACAGCTCAGTTTTTGTTCCTCAACTCTCTGCTTTGGTGATATCCAATTGTTGTTGTTCAGTCATATCCAACTTCTTCATGATCCCACGTAAAATACTTGTCCATGGTATTTTCTTTGGAAAGATATGGGAATGGTTTGCCATTTCCTTCTTCAGTAGATGAAGGCCAACAGAGGTTAAGTGATTTGCCCACAATCACACAACTAGTCTGAGGATGGATTTGAACTCAGGTCTTCCTGACCTCACACATAGCACTCTATGCACTGAACCACCTAGTTACCCACTGTACCAATACCCAAAATTACAGAATGCCTACATGATTGATCCTGACCTCAATTGGTCATTCATTGCATTTAATCATTTTTATTACTAGTATTTCAATTATATGAAATACTAAAAGATTCATCACTGAAACTTTTCAACTAATCTCAATAACAACCTTACAAAACAAATAAGAACTTTTTTCTGTTCACTTGTCCCTTAGAACACTCATCTAACCAGTATCTGCCAAGAACTTTATTTGTTGGCCCAGGATTCTTCTTACTCACTGTTCTTTCTAGTCTGATGGGATTGCTCTGTTAATTTCAATTGATATGGTAAACATACTTTATTTGACATGCAAAATTGACAAGTTATGAAGCAGACCAAGTTAGTCTTTTGTAGTTTGTGTATAATTGCTTCTGGGACATTTCCAACTATAGGCATCTTGAACTATAGGTCCCATAGGTATCAACTTAACATGCCCAAATAAAATCACTAGCTTTCCCCAAAACTGGCCCCTTCTACTCACATGCCAGTTTTTATTGAGAGCACCACCATCCTTCTATTCACCAAGGTTAACAATTTTGACTCTTCACTCCCTTTCCCTCTTTTCACTCCCATTACTAATCAGTGGCCATGTTTTATTGATTCTACCTCCATATCTCTCAATTCCTTCCCTTTTCTCCTTTCACATGATCATCACCCTGGCCCTGGCCCTTTACACCTCTCACCTAGGCTATTGCAGCAGTCTCTTAAATTTTTCCTGTGATTTATCTTCCACCTCTCCAATCTAACATCTATATATAGCTACCAAATTTATGTTTCCAAAACACAGATTTGACCATGTCACTCTCCTGCTCAGGAGAAGTTCCATATGGAAACATATAGCTCCAAGTTGTCCTCAGGAGGAATACAAATAGAAATATTTGATATTTAAGCTCTTTATAATCTACCTCCAGCTTGTTTTTCCAGATTTATTGTGAACTACTTCTTTAACCCAGTCAAATTGGGTTCCTTACAGTTCAATAAGTGCAACAGTCCATCTTAATCTCCACACCTTTCTGTAGATTATCTCACATGCCTGGAATGCACTCCCTCTTCACATTGTATAATTCCTTGTAAGACTCAACTCAAGCTCCACTTCCTAGTCCCCTAATTGCTTGTGTCCACTCTCAGAAGTAATTCACTTCATAATTATCTTGTGTCTTTTATACTTACTCACCTGTGTCCTTTTCCCTTTCCTCCCCACCAAAAAACCAAAAAAGTCAGTTTCTGTAAAGCCAACCATGAGCAGCTCTTCTGAGGACTGCTGCTGTGAATAACTTTAAGGTGCTGATCACATAGTATATAGTAGATAGTAGATAGTAGATAGTAGATAGTAGATAGTAGATAGTAGATAGTATATAGTATAGTGAACTCTCTATTCAGCAGTAAACTAAAGGAAAACATTCACAACAATATAACCAAAAAAACTCATTCCTTAGGTGGCCACATAGTCTTAAACAAAACATATCATTCAGTAAGCCGTAATCTCATCACTCAGTATTGAGTACTCAAGTAAAGTTTTCTTTCATCTTGACTTGAGGATGGCTTCAATCATCCTTAAGCCACTCATCCTTAAGGGGCAGTGGAAAGTACAAAGGTCATCCACCCCTAGGTCATAGTATATTTTAATCTCATCAGTCAACACTAAGTACCCAAGTAAAGGTCCTTTCATCTTAACTGGATGCTGACTTCCAGACTCCATGGCTCCTCTTCTACCTCCCAGCTCTTGCCTGGATTCACCTGACTGTTGCCTGGATTCACAGGTAGGCAGTTCTCTCATTGCAGCTCACAGTGACTAGTCCACTCCAAGCCCTTTTCAGTTTCTGTTTCTTAGAAGACAAAACTTAACAGAACTACAACAATATTTAAACACATTAAGCTTAGCAGAGTTACAATATTCACATACGTTGCCAGCACTTATCATCACAATTCACTTTCTGTCTGACAAAGTAACACAAACCAACAGACAAAGCTCCTGTCTGAGAAATCAAACACAAATAAACAGTTAAGTCCCAGGACTTCTGTAAACAGCAGTAAAGTCCTCTTTGAGGACTTCTATAAACAGCAGTGAAGTCTTCTTTAAAGGCCTCTGGATCAACAGTAAAGTCCTCTTTTGGGACTTCTGTCCAAAAACAAAAGACAAGGATTTTGTCTGACAGACACAGTGCTACAGAGTGCTGAAATCACAAGCATTCTCCCTCTCACTTCTGCTTGGTCCCAACTTGTGCTTAAGCTTTTATCCTCTTTGCTCCTTCCTGTTCCACCAGTCCTATTAAATCCTTCCTGTTCCACTCTTTTAGCAAGTTCCTCCCACCATGGGCTCCATGTGATGATATTAGGCCTAATAAGGGCTCCAAAGGCCAGCAAAGGGTTCTAAACTCCCTTAGGCCTATTAGGGGCAACCATGTATATACTGTTTCCAACAAAGACTTGATATAATCACAGGAGGGACTCAAAGGCGCTTGAATAGCTAAAACAAAGAGCAAAGTACTACTTTGTTTGCCATTACAGTTCTTTGAAGGGAGAGACTTTAATTTTTATCTTTGTATCCCCAGCACCTAGGACAGTACCTGGCACTTATAAGGGGCTTAATAATGTTTGCCAGATGAATAAATGATTGGCTAGATTTAACAGGATCCTCATAGAGACATGATTCTCTAATCCAAAAGAATGATTCTAAAACTAGGAATTTGAAGCATATCAAATAGCATATATTTACAGATTTACATATATTACTATATTTATTTATATATATTTATTACTATATTTATATATTACTGTATTTAGATTTACAAAGAACTGAATGTCAAAGAGTTAGAATGTGTAACAATCAGGATTTGAACCTGGAAACTTCCAATCCATCCTTGGTTGCCAGATGTATTATATACATGAACCTTAGAGAACTTTGAGTTCAAACTCAACATTTTATCAATGTGGAGGCTAAGGCTCAGAGAAGTCATACATCTACTAAATTTTTGGCATTAGGATTTGAACCTAATTCTTCTGACTACAAATTCAGATCTTTTTCTACTATACCAATTTTATTACAGATCTAATTTTTTTAATGGAGAATTATGCATTCACAAAACATGAAGATGAATATTTGTGGAAATTCTGCAAGTCCCTGTGCCTCCTAGACCAGACTAGAATTACTTCCTGCCATCTCTGTGGAAGGAAAGATTCGATTTAAATCATGTATGTGTAAAACTCACTGTAGATGGGAATGACCTCACTCCTAACCTACTGCCTGAAACTTTCATGATACTGTTGGTCACCCATAAAATGATGTGCTCGTCCACATTTGTATTTCTTTCTAGATGCCAAATCTTCAGATTTTAAATATAAACCACCTGACTTGATTAGCTAATACCACCCCCCCTAACTTTAGGTGCAAATATTTTCTGGGGAGGCAACTATGAAATTTGATATGACTCCCCTGTCTAATTTGTGTTCTGTTTTTCCCTTTTATTGTCACTGACAAGAATAGTTATTAATCAAGACTCAGTCATGGGTGACTCTTTGTTCCCCCTCCTCTTTTTCCTTTCCTTCACCTAGTGAGTTATGAAGAATGATGCCTTTCTCTTTCTCACCTCTCTGTCTCCCTGATCACTGAGCACTCAAGTCAGGACCCATGACAAGAAGTCCCCTTTGGGGAGAAAGCATTGGGGATGACAAATGTGTCCACAGAGCCTGGGAGTCAGGAGGTTGACTTTCTGACATCTCTCCACTGGCCACCATCAATCTCTCCATGTCAAGAGCCTAGGGAGGGAAAAAAAGTCCTTTGTTACTGCTGTTGGCTTCTTATGCTGGCTAGGTCTTAATTTTGTGAAGAATTTAGGGATAAATTTTCTGGAAACTAATGCAATGATTTGGAATCAAGGAAGAAGAGGCTTTTCTAGTTTGGAGGATTTCATATCTCAGGACCTGCCCTGTCCCTATCCTTTCCCTCCCCTTTCTCTACCACCTCACATACATACATAGTCATTACACTTTCTTCATTACTGAGCCTTGTGTTTTGTTTCTCCCTTTTGTTATGTTGCCTCCCATGTAAACATAAAATAAAGCTAAATAAAAAGAAAAATATCATTTTAAATGGCAATATGTCATTTTCCTCCTTTACACATTACAGGATTGGCACACTGTAGGTTCAACAATACACTGATCACACTGTGATTATTTTAAAGTGTACAGAGAAGTTATTTCTAAATGGAAATTCCTTTCAACCTATATTCAAAAATAGTTGATGTTCTGCCATAAGAAATTCATTCCTTTGGATTAAAAGATTAAAACATCTCTATTAAAATGCAAATGAGGAGTAGAGTACTTGGTATCAGTCGTACCTTAGTATGAATTAGTCTATCATATCAATTCCTGTATTGATAGCTGGTAGAGAACAGGGCTCCAAAGGATTGAGAAATAAGGCAGATATGTTTTGATGGGGAGGAGAAAAGAGTCAAATCTCTGTACTGATTTGGGTAATCTGGCTTGTATAAGGTAGCACAGTAAAGACTTTGGAGAAACCAGTAGGCAAGAAAAGATAGTAATAACACATTATGTTTGTGCCATGATATAGTTTTAAAAGGTCTTTCATATATATATCAATAAGAGCAAAAGTGTAATACAGTAGAAAAACCAAGACACTTGGGGGGCAAGAACCTGATTTTAAATCTTTGGTCTGATCTTCCTACCTTTGTATCCCTGAGCAAATGACTTCATCTCTTGGGCCTCAGTTGTCCCATGTGTAAAATGAGAAGCGTAGATTATGAGGTTTTAACCTAGGGTCCATGAACTTGTTTAATTTTTTTTTTAATAACTATTTCAAGATAGTTACTTTGAACTATTTCTAAATATATTCTTCATATTCTTCATATGAATGAAGATAATTATTTCAAGATAACTGGTTTCTTTTGTAGTTCTATGTATTTTATTTTACATATTATAAAAATATGATTTTGGAAATAGATTCACAGGCTTTACCAGACTACCAAAGGGGTCTATGTCACAAAAAAAAAAAAATTAAGAACCTCCAATCAAGATGCTCTTCAAGGCCTCTTCTAATTCTGAATTCTATGATATAATTGCTTTATATTTTCCCATCACTTGTTTGAGATAATTAGTAAAGAAATTATTTAACCCATCCCAATTTCACAGCTGTTTGCAGGAATTTTGTATCCCTGGGGTTCCAAAATTAGGTATATAAAAATATAGGAATGGAGCGGAGATCACTCTGAACTCTGAAGTTATACCAGACCATTTTCTTATGAATGCTGGAGATCTCTGTTATTCATCCTTCTGTCTTTCCCTCACTGCTGATTTCATGTTAAAATTCAATTGAGACAAATAATCATAGATTATATTGTATCTCTGTTTCTGTTCTAGCACTGCTAAAGAAGCGGTGAACACAGCTGGATTCTTAGAATGCTGCCAATATTTTGGCTTGTCTTGTTGGACACTATATTTTGTTAGTAGGTTAATGGATTATGATAGAGAGGCACCAAAAATAATATCAATAAAACATATCATAAAAGTGAACTGAAATAAAATACAAAAAGAGATGCCAATTGAGTAGCTTTGCCACTATCTTACTACCTACATACATATATTACATGTCTACTTAAAAATAGCAGCAGTTCAGAGTTCATATACATCTTCTTTCATGCAACTTCCATGCATATTGACATGTTTGATATTATTGATGGTCATTTAACAAGAAAAGAGAGAATTTATTTTTTAAAAAGAATCTTTTTTTTTTTTTTTGTATCTCCTTCACTTTTTCATAAGGAAATAAAGAAATGGAGCAGGAATGTTTCTAAATAGGACCAATGTATCCTTAAATATGATGATGTTTCTGAATAAGCAGTTATGGTCCCAAGCTTTTTACACATAAACAGAAACTCAGAGAGCCTATATGACTTGTCCAGGGTGATGGGACGGATTGTTATCAACTTTACCTCCACCTCCTTCATCTTTCTCCATCTGTCCATTTATGAAGATCAAAATTTCCTCGCATAATGTCAATTTCAGCAGTTCTCCTCTCCCAGTCCTCCATCTTTAATCTTTTCAGTGTGGTGGAAGAAGAGAGATTCTAATAAGTTCTTTTTTTTTTCCTGATGTGATTCATACAGAACTAAAAGCATTTTTCTATTTTCCTTTCATGTGCTTTTGTTTTGAATTGCAGATATTCTGTATCACATATATTTAAAACTTATTTTGACAGTGCGTAATGTAGACTTAAAAAACATTCTGAACTTGGCTGTTTTCCTCAGATCGATTCTTTTTTTAACAGGAACGCAGTAAATATACCAACAAGTGCCAGAACATACAGTATAGTGAACAGCCAAGGACAATCTGTTCGGATATTTTGTGTACTTAAGACCAGCTTGTTGTTTACATGCCCAGGAGGAATGTATTTTTAGTTTGGGGGTTTAGTGGATTTAGTAGGGACACTATACTTGTTTCCTCCTAAAGAGTGCCAGAGCAGAAGAGATATATTTGCACTCACTGCTAATATTACATGGAAACATATAATTTGAGCATATAGAATCATAAGTAAAAGCTTCTTAAATGACTAAAATATCTATGTTCCTGTGATTTTTATAAGAACATTTAGGCTGAATAGCATTAAATCTATATTAATGATTCCATAGATTAGTCAAATAAATTATTTCATCTCATGACCTGGCTGCTTCTTAGTTTTTGTCTTCATATAAATTATTGCCCCATATATATAACTTAGGATCTAACCCTACTGGTCTGCTTTCTATTCCTCCTGCACAACTTTCCATCTCCCTTCTCCATGGTTTGTATTGACTATCCTCCATTCTTAGAGTATTCTTCTTCCATACCTTGGACTCTTAGACCCTCTTTGCTTCCTTCAGGACTCAGACTGTGTCACCCTCTGTAGGAAGCCTTTCCCAGTACACCCAGAGGCAAGAGTCTTCCCCTCTAAGATTACTTTTCATTTTAATTGGCATGAAATATTACTATATTATAAGAAATTATGAACATGAAGAATTCAGAGATAAATGGGAAGAATTATGCTTACAGATGCCAAGTGAAGGAAGAAGGTACAGGAAACAGTATACACAATGACTACAACAATGTAAATGGAAAGAACAACAGCAACAATTACAAAATTAACAGAATGTTATAACTAAGTTTTGTCCCAGAAAAGGAACTGGAGGCGGTGGGGGCTGGAAGGGGGAATGCATTTCACTCTATTACTGGTTTGCAGAGGTAAGGAATGATGGTTATGGAAACTGCATCTATATTATCAATATTGATGCAATCATCTCAACATTGCCCTTCTTTTCTCTGTCCCCTTCAGAAACTTATTTCTACCTTTTAAGTTTTAATGCATTTCTTTAAAGCTCCTTTTCTTTCTTTTCTTTTCCATAATCAGTATAATTTTCCTTCCTGTTCTCATTTCTTCCTTTCCTTCCATCAAAATTTAAAAAATAAAAGTGCTCCCGTATAGCAGTTTCCCTCTGGTTTTGACCTCTTTGGACTCCATGCCTACCAGTTGTATTGCTGAGTCAAAATTATTACTGGGTCAAAAGTGTGCCTAGTTTAGAGAGGAAACATGGGTTTATGTTAGATGTTTTTTAAGTGTGCTGTAGTTCAAATTGCTTTCCAGTATGGTTGGATCAGTTCACAGTTCCATAAAACAATATATTAGTGTAACCTATCCTCCCACAACCCTTCTTCAAATTATCATTTTCCTTATTCTCTTTGCCAATCTAATGGGTGTAAAGTGAAACTTTAGGATTTTTTTTAAATTCACATTTCTCTTATTATCATAGATATGGAACATTCTTCCTATTTTTATTGATAATTTGCTTCTCTTCTTTTGAAAACTGTCCATGTCTTAAAAGCTAATAACTCCACATTTCTATTGAAATCCTTCTCTTTCTTCATGACCCAACTCAGATATCTGTTCTGCGAATTCTTTTCTGTGAATTCTTCCTGAATTTCCCCAGGAGAAATTGTTCTCTCATCTCTCAAATTTTCTTGTAGTACTCTCCTTTGTTTTATCCTGTTCTTTATATCAATAATTGAATTGAATCATCTGTTTGTATATAAGTAAATATCTAGGTATATATACTTGAATTAATACATGTAGATGTGTATACATATGTATATATGCATGTGTGTATGTATATGTATGTGTATAATATATATACACACACATGAAATTTGTCATATTAGAATAAAAAACTTCTTGAGAGCAAAACCTATGTTGTTTTTCATCAATGTGTTCTTCATATCCTCATACTGTACTTGCATATATCAGGCAGTAAATACTTGATGAATGAATAAATAGCATGCAAAACATTATCCAATTGGGGAAAACTGGAAACAAGGAACCAAGTAAGGAGAGGAAACATGGTTTATGTTAAAAAATATTGGGTTTGCATAAAAGTTTATAGATTCAAAATCTAATTCTGACAATTATTACCTAATTAGATTTGGATAAATCATCTCTCCCTTATGTGTCGAAGCTCTGTCCTTTATACAATGAATCAGTTTTTGTTAAGACCTATTGCATATCAAAATTCTCTGATTATTTTATGTGTCTACTGCAAGTCTAAACTTGAGGTGCTGAGATCCTCAATTTACCTCCGATTATGTTAGTAGAAATGGAGAGGAAAGGGGTGAATGAGAGAAACATTATGATGGAAGAAACTTCAGAGTTTGATAACTGATTAGACTCTTGTAGAAGTCAAATAGTCCAATTTGGTGTCTGTATTAGGCATAATTTTATTTAAAATTTCAGTTATTGTTTTAAACATATATTCACACTTCAATACTTGAGCTTTAGAAATACACGATGATGATTTGTGGTAAGTAGGAGAGACAGCTTTTCTTTTTAAAATTTTCTTGGATTTAAATTTACTCTACTCGAAATTTGCACTGGTTAGTATAAATTATACACACACATATACACACATGCTTATATTCATATACATATACATGTATGTAAATCACAGACATGCAGACATATATATATATATATGTTCAGATATATATATATATATATATATATATATATTAGTAAAAAATACTCCATTTCAAAACACTGCAGACACTGGTAGTACATTGTAAGTGAGAAGGTATAATTTTAGGTACATTTAAAATTCTGAAGCTTCTTTTACTTGCTCTGATATTTATGTGCCAGGAGATTTCTCATTTCTCTCTCTTATTCTTTCTCTCTCTCATTCTCCCTCTCTTTTATTTTTTTTCTCTCTCTCTCTCTCCCTCTCTCTCTCTTGCTCTCTCACTCTCTCTGTCTCTCTCTCCCTTTCATATTGTCTCTCAGTGGTTTATATAGCAACGGTTACTAAGGAAAGAGATGAATTTAAAAGAAGTTTCAAAGACTAGATAGAACAGTATCTTTATATTAACATTATATGCAACATAAAGGGACAGGATCAAATTGAAATAAATCCATGAATGAATGTATAAATAAATATGTATGTGTGTACACAGACATATGTGTGTAGATATGTACATATATATATTCACACATATATTTGTAATAAAAACATCTGTGTGTATACTTGTTCTTTGCTTTTGACATCTTCAAAAAAGCAATCATCAAAACACAGAAATGCATCAGTTAGTATTTGACTGTTTGGTCTTTCCCTGTTTGGGGGCAGAAAAGTTGATCTGCTCATGTATACCCTTAAGGTGTCCTCAATTTAGTATTTATAGGCTTGTTAGTAGTGGGCAGCTTTATATTGTCAGTGAAAACTTACGGAGCCCCTGGGTACATACAGTTTAGAACCACTCCCAGTTCTAACACACAGTTTATTCTGACACAATTGTGAGAATTTATGCATAGGGATTGTGAAACTGTGGACATTTCTCCAGCTTTCTTTCTAGGTGTCTCCTTAGAACTGATTACTTTTTAAATATCAGTTAAAGAGTGGCAGAGGTGAAGTGTCATATAGATGTTGATTTTACTGGTAAGTGATATCAAAGCCTTCTTATTAAACAGTTTTTGCCTTCTGAGATTTTCTACCCAATTCCCCTTACCCACTATTGAGCAGAAACAGACCTCTTGGATTTTATCAGATCATTCCATTTACATTTCCAATATAAGGAATTTTTCCCTGTTTTCCACTTGACTTCCATTTGTTGGATGGCTAATGACAGCCAACTGGAAACTGACCAAACTATTAGAGTCTTTTCATTTCCTTTAGAAGGAGCTCTTAGCTAGATCATCATGCTATTAACAAGTATAGTACATAGTTAATTTGGGAAGAAAATTGTGTAATAGATTTGCTTCCAGAGTGTTCCAGTTGATTCACATTGCTGTCACCTTCTTTGGAATTTTGGTAGAATTTAGAAAATGAAACTACCACCAATTTTCTTATTTTACTGATGACAAAAACTGAGGTTCAGAGAGGTTAATCACCAAGATCAAATAGTAGGAAGCAGAATTGGATTCAAACACAGATCTTTTGCTTTCAAATCCAGGGTCCTTTTTAGCATTTCAAACTTCTACTTACATCATAATAAATAGTGTTCTATAAATCTGACTGTAGAGAAGAGGTGCCCTTTCTCTCTCTCCAAATAGTCATTTATCACCTCCCCTACCCCCATCTCTGATTCTATATGTTTTGCTTGGGCAAAGTAAGAAGCAGGCATTTGCTAGGGTGTGTAGTCAGAGAAAGA
Source organism: Pseudochirops corinnae (assembly GCA_028646515.1). NCBI lineage: Eukaryota > Metazoa > Chordata > Mammalia > Diprotodontia > Pseudocheiridae > Pseudochirops > Pseudochirops corinnae. The sequence continues at coordinate 68,287,887 of CM053589.1, read as the reverse complement.
TAAGAGTGTGTCAAGCATAGCTTTGCTTGTGAAAGTGGCAAAGGAAATCCTAGGAAATCCCTGGGTTGATTACCTAGATTGTATGGTAGATAGAGCTACAAACCTGGAGTTAGAAAAACCTGAGTTCAAATCCTGCTTCAGACAATTAATTAGTTATGTGACTCTGGGGAAGTCATTGAAGTCCTGTTTGCCTTTGTTTCCTCATCTCTAAAATGGGAATAATAATAGTACCTACCTCCCTGGGTTGTTGTGAAGATAAATTAGATAATAATTACAAAATGCTTAGCATTGTTCCTGGCACATTAAACACTATATAAATGTTAGACATTTTTATTATTAACCTGGTCCAGATGTCAGTTCCTAAGTATATAGAAATTGAAGACTTCCCATATTCACAAGGTCCTTAATAAATGACCTAGAAATGGTCATTTCTGGTGCCAAAAATCTATTTATAGTACTTGAGAGATAAAAAGTGACTTCAAAATTGTCTAGTCTAAGTTTCTTATTTTACTGATGAGAAAATAAGACTATTGATACAGCCTCAAACTGCTATGTAGACAGATAGTGTCTTGAGTGGGGAAGCCTAGGTTCTTCAACATTAAGTGGTGAATTCCTTGAGGGCAGGGACTGTTTTTTTGCCTTTTATTGGATGACCAAGACTTCACATATTGCCTAGTACATGGTAGATGCTAAATAAATAATCATTGCCTTGACTTGACTACAGTCTCCAAGTGTGATCTTGACTTCCTGCTTCATCTCCATGAGGCCTGAGAACTTCATCTAAGATGAGTGAAATAACTAGAAGAGATTATCTAAGCTTCTTTACGACTAGGAAATATCCCATAATTCTAAATGGAAAACCTGTTAAGCTGTTGCTATACTTCTCCCAACCCTCACCATGTGGCTCTTATAATTTGCATTGAAGCTGATGTAACAGTTAAGGGGTTGAAGTGCATCTGAGAGGTGTTTTTAATTGGGGTGGTATTCTTTGGTTTTAATAATCACTGCTTCTATTATTTTCTTCTTCCTTTTTTTTTTCTCATCTGCAGATCAACCTTCTGCTATATTTTCAAGAGTCTGTGGCAAAGGAAATGAATACACTAATTTGTCTGTTACTATTTGGATGTTAATATTGTGTCTTAGCAGCCAGAAGAGCAGCCAGAGCCCCTATGGGCATCATTGTGTTCGGGCTGCAGTTTTGGTTGCCAAAGTGGAGATTTCACTGCTGAAAATCCTTACCACCTGTTAGGGGGAAAAGGCAGTTAAAGGACAAATCCTCCTTTGTAATGACTTTCCTTCTTCTATTTCATTGGAAAGGACTTTGTGAAGTGACATGTCCCTCTAAATATAAGAATCTACATTCTACACCTCTGACACAGAGATTTGGTCCCTGCTACCCACAGGTAATGCATCTGTGGCTCAAGGTTGATTCATTAACTTATGGTAGGAGAACTGGCAGAGAAAGATGGATAGACATGAAATTCTAGGGAGTACACAGGGGCCTTTTGGAAGTGTTGTCCCTTCAGTATTCTAAAAAACAAGGAACAGCTATTTTTCTGTCAGGGTTCAAAACGTATAAAAGATTGATACCTTTCTCACATGTGTTCCTCGCTAGAACACACACACACACACACACACACACACACACACACACAAATCTATCATGACAGGAGCTCCAAACCTTCAAAATTCTTCTTTGTCTTCTTTATTTGTTCTCGGCTAAAATAGTTGAAAAAAATTCCTGAGAAAAATCTTGCAATTTTTGCAAGTTGTCCAAATAACTATACAGAGGTTGTAGGTAAAATTTTATATGGCATCTCTAGCACAGGAAAACTAAAACACCTTTTATAAATGTAGTCAACTCTTATTCACACTAGCTATTCATGCTATGGGAATCAAATATTCCCTCAATCCTCAGTTCTCTATTAAGCAACATTAATCCTCTTAACTCCTGAACTAGAGGTTGAAATATATAGTGATACTACATGAACCTACCTGTTTGCAACCACAATAAAAAAGAAGACAGATTAAAAAAAGAGGAAGGGAGAGAGGGCAAAGTAGATAACTGAGACTGAATACAGCTGACAATATGTAGTAGAGTTAGACATATCGAGTACATACATTTTGGTATGTCTGCCTATAACCCTACATTTTTATTCTTCTTGCTCCATAATCCTACAGTCCTAGGAAATCCATCCCAACTTCCCAACCTATTTATTTTCGTTCAGTTGTTTTCATTCATGTTCAACTCTTTGTGACCCCATTTGGGGATTTCTTAGCAAAGATACTGAAGTGGTTTGTCATTTCCTTCTCCAGCTCATTTTACAGATGAGGAACTGAGGCAAACAAGGTTAAGTGACTTGCCCAGAGTCACACAGATAGTAAGTATCTGAGACTAGATTTGAACTCAGTTCTTCCTCACTTCAAGTCCAGCGCTCTTTTCTATTGCACCATCTAATAACCTATAGAAAAGTCCATTATGCCATATTCTTGATAAGCCATTACTCAACCTTTGCTTTGAGATGTATAATAGGAAGTTTGCTCTTTGATAAGGTAAGCTATTCCATATTGAGATAGTTCTAATTGTTAAGAAACTCTTCCTTTTCTAGAGTCCATATACATGTACAGGTATGTGTGTATATCGATATGTCGTTATGTGTATATATATATATAGGAGGGAAGGGAATAGACCAGACATTCATTAGGTGCCTACTATGTGCCAGGCACTGTGTTAAATATTTTAAAATATTATTCAATCATCACAATAAACATGGAATGTAGGTACTGCTGTTAGTCCTGATTTTACAGTTGAAGAAACTGAGGCAAATAGAGGTTATATAACTTGCCCAGAGTTGCACAGCTACTAGGTGTTCAGGGTAGATTTAATCTCAGGTCATCTTGATCCAGTGCTCTGTTCGCTGTACCATCTAGCTACGTCCAGTTTGTTTGGAAAGGCTTTGTGTAGTTCTAAGTGTTAAAGTATTTATAAGTATTAATACCTTAAAAATGATTATAATGATGACGATAAATCTAATAGTTTAAAACTGAACTGAGATTTTTGGGACAACCTGTATATGTATATATAGAAGGAGAGGAACAAGTATAAAGTCATTGGGGGCAGCTAGGTGGGGCAGTGAATAGAGCACTGGCCCTGGAGTCTGGAAGACCTGAGTTCAAATCTGGCCTCAGATACTTAACACTTACTAGCCCTGTGACCTTGGGCAAGTCACTTCAACCCAATTACCCTGCATTCCCCCCTCCAAAAAGAAAAAAAGTATATAGTCATTGGCATGCCACCTTTCTTTAATTGGCATTCTATGGGTATGGTTATATAATCAGATATAAATCCTTCCAAGTATGTTAACATTCAGCCCATACTTTTCTCTTGTCCACAAATATGTGAAGTACTTCATAAAATGCCTTCCAACAACCCTATTTTAGAAAGGAAATTGATTTAGTTAAGCATGGCTTACTTTTACTGAACTTATGTAGATCCTTAGTGATCACCTTTTCTTTTCTAAAAATCCATGAGATTTTCTGACAGTTTTCCCAGACTTTGAATCAAGTTCCCCACTCTAGAGTCTATAATTCATCTTGCTCCCCCCTTTTTAAAAATTGAGACAACATTTGCCTGTCTCCAGTCTCATGACTCCTTCTCCTGACTTTCTTGATTCATTAAAGATAACAAACAACATGTCTGTGATTGAATCAAGTGTTTTTGGTGTTCTGGGATACAATCTGTATAGGCCTGAAAACTTGAACTCATTTTCTTTAAATATCCTCACCCATTCCCTCTTAATCATATTTGTTTTATGCTTCCCAGTTTTAAGGTCATCCTCCTTGGTAGAAAAGACAGAAGCAATATTTGAGTTGAGTAGTGTGCTTGCTTCCCGTCATCTGTCAAGATGGCACCATCTGCCTCAAGCAGTGGGTCTATCCCTTCCTTGTGCTTGTTCTCAGTCTGATAAACACAAGATCCCTTTTATGATCCTTGGCAACATTTCTTGCAAGTTTGAGATAATTCCTGACTTTAGACTTCCCAACTATATTCTTACAAATTTTGCCACTATTTTGTGTTTGTTCTTGATTGTCTGTCCCATCTTTTTCTTTTTTTGTATACATTCTCATCAGAATAGTAGCAATGTGGGAGTGAAAAATGAAAATATGTGTTTGTCCATATGTTTTTCTCACAAGAAATGCTGTTAGACAATATTGGGTAAGTTTAAGGGAGGGCAAGGTGAAGAAAATAGGTGTTGCTATTGTGATAGTTTATTTCTTTGTAAATATTCCTCAAGTCTAGCATTGTAAAACATATCTTGCTAAGAAAAGATATCTAGAAACAATTGTCCTAGTTTTTTAAAAATGGATTTTCTTCATCTTTCAACTGATGCCCTGGGATAATATTTTGTAAATTATCTACAATATGCTTTAGTAGATGATATCAATGGAATCCTGGAGTACCTATCTGATAAAGGGCAATGGGGGGGGGATCTCAGGAAGAGAACTAGAGGATCAATGGAGATGAGTGCATGCAAACTAGCAAAATAGTGTATTGACTCCTTAGGAATAGGGAGGCCTGTGGTTTTATTGGTATAAGGAATATCATATGAGAAAGCTCTACTGATGCACACCAGCCTCTTAAAATCTTACCTTCTTCAAGAAAGCATTTCCAATCCTCCTTCATCTTAGTGCTTTCCCTCTGAGATTACGCTCAATGTATCCTGTGTATACTTTGTACATAGTTGCTTGCATGTTGTCTTCCCCATTAGACTGTGAGCTCCTTGAGAGCTGAGATTGTTTTTTGTCTTTCTTCGTATCCTTTAGGTTTAGCATGGTACCTGGCATGTATTAAATTTTTAATAAAAACTCTATCTGGCTGATAGTCACAGAGAATTGCCTAGAGTAAAATGGTTAATCCGTAACTTGTTCATGGTCACATACAAAGGCTGTATCACAGGTAGGAGTTAAACTGAGGTTATCCACTATCCTCTATGCCACATTAACTTTCACAAACTATTTAAATAATGGTAGATCCAGACATTCTCCCAACATTTAATGACAGCTCCTTTGTATAAAGGTGGTTTTTCCCCCCTTGGTCCATTGTGATAAATGGAGATGAGAAAGAAAAGAGGTTCTGAGATTGAAGTAATGACTTGATTTTTCCTAAAGCTTCTGAATTGTAGAATGAGAAAAGATCAGCCCTAATACCTTGAGTGTATTTCCTAAAAATGACAGTTCTGAATCATTTATACACCAGAGAATATGTTTTAATATATAATAGAACAATGTTCTGCATTCACATACTTTCAAATGAGACCACACACACACACACACACACACACACACACACACCCTGCTTTCTTGATTCCAATCCATCTTCTGGTCAGAGATTTGAAAAGAAAAAGAAAAAGTAATCCACTCCATGATATTGTAACTAGAGAAGAATGCTGAGGTGAGGTCTAATTATGTAAATAAGATTATTTTAGCAGAATGGTCTAAAAAGAGAAACAGAAAGAAAACTTTCCAGATTTTATTATCTCCAAAGACTTCCCCACACCAACATGATTTGATGTGCACCTTGATGATTAAGAATAGATAGAGAGTATGAGAGTACTGCAAATAGGTCATTTCCTTTTTCCATTTTCAAATCATGACGTTGTATGACAACATAGCTCCAGCATCTGTTAGCCTATTGTTAAATCATAGTGAGTTGGTAGTGCTTCAATTCAAAGTAGTTTTAGTGAACTTCCATATAGAATACGTTTGCCCTCAGTAGAAAGAAAAATTTGTAAAAATTAGCATGAATATAACTGTAGAAGCTGGATTTGAGTAGCACTATTATTTCTCATCTATTTGTTCCTTTCTGGTATGATTTTTAAGGAAGAATATCAGGATTAAGTGCAAAATGAAATAGATTACTCTCTGTACAACATTCTCCTCTGAATTTCAATCCACATTACCTATATTGGTGGCCCAATGCTGTCTTTAAAGCATAGGTCATTCTCTCCTTAAACAGTGATTCTAGGATAATATAATATATATAATATATAACATAGGATAATATATAATAATAATACAATATATTAACTCCTCTTATTTCCATTTAAAGCACTTCTGGATCTGGCTCCAACCAATCTTTGCCAATGTTTCATATCATTTTTTTATTCACTCCCCCCACACGAAATATTTATTTTTAGTCAAACTGGTCTACTTGTTTTTCCCTACACATAATATTCTTTTTACTTTCTCTTTGCTTCTGTATAGGATATTAAGCATTTCAGTTGGAATGTTCTTCCCCCTCAAGTCTTCCTCCTGGAATCCCTATATCCCTTGAAGGTATAGATCCTTGCTTCTCAAAAGCATTAGTGCCTTTTCCAACCTTCCCTCAGCCCTAATCTTTGTATTGATTTAGGATGTATCAGTCATTAACCTCAGTAAAATGAAAGCTTCTTGAAGAGAAACATTTCTCACTATTTTCTTTGTATCCCTATCAGCTAGCATTGTGTGTGGCCCAGAGCAGTCACTTAATAAATCCTCAATGAATTGAGTAGAATTAAAGTTAACTTTGGAAAACCCAGGCTCTACTTAGTCTTACTACTGACATTTCAGTGACTGCTACTGGCATTCTTTTTTGCCTAGTTCTTTATGTAATTATCCATGTTAGTAACTTAACCTGAAATAATGCTGTCAATCAGATTTCCCCTAAACATTTAAAGGAATTTGAAATAGGGGGCTCCATGAATAGAAAATAGTATTGTGTCAATAGTGTTTTTAATGTAATTAGACAGAGTGAATGAACCATTAAAAAGTTCAGCTGGTTTTCCAATAAGCTTGGCAAAATCTCAGTCGTCTCTAAAGAGCTTTTACTCAAAAACTTTGGTTTCCTTTGTTACATAGTATATAGGCCTTTCCTTATGTCCTTATCAGAAGCCTCAACGTGACATGGAGGTGACCCAATATTGTCTAAGGCTTTGTTTCTGATGCCCCAGCTCTGATAATTTCCACCAAATCAGAAAGGAATTGAGTATAGACTTATCCTTTGATGATGACTAGTTTAGAAAAATGCATCAGGCCGGCTATGGGGCAAGGAAATTTGTGTCCTGTGGTACTTGAAGACTGTCTACTAAGTTGTAAAGAAAGGGACTGTAGCCTGAGTAGGTGAAAGGCATATCCAACTAGATGAAATCATGATTTCCTGTTTCCTAATCATTCCTGAGAAACAAAATTAGGCTGGGATTCCATAAATTTTGGAAAATCTTGGAAAAATACAAAAAAAAGGCATCATCAGATTTATATCCCCAGTATCCTGCCCCAAAAGACTGAAAGCAAAGACATGTATGTAAGATGCTTGTCCAAACTAAACTATATTGCTATGAATATTGCTCACTACTGTTCTGAACCTATATTATGTTTTTTTTCTTTGCACAAATATTTCAGTGATCTAGGGAAGATTGTTAGAGATTTCTATTCCTTCTAGAGATTTCTAATTTTTTTTTTTTGGTCTTCTACCCTGTTTCCTTATACCGTTATCTTTTCTTTAGGATATCCTACCTAAGTGACCTCTGGTTTAAGGGAATATTAATAGATACTTAATGAAATGCAATTAAATATTTTAAAAGAAATACTCATTTAGTGCCAATTCTTAAATTAATAAATCAATAAACATCTATTGAGCAGTTTCTCTACTGTACCAGGCACTTTGCTAGGTACTGGGGAGGTAAAAATAACAAAAACAAAAGTCTCTGCCTTTTAAAAAGTGGGATAAAAGGGAAGACAACAAATGCACATTAAAAATATGTTTAAATTGTATAGAAAATAAATACAAGATAATGTTAGGAGAAATTTTAAAGAATCAAACCTGTGACCAGTTTACATTAACCAAACATCAGTGGACTATGAATATAGACATGCTCATCATCATACTAAGGATAAACATGCTTCTTTTAAGATATAAAGTCTTATAGAAGAAAATGCAATAAAATGTTGCATACTGCTACACAAATGGTAGCTATATGTTTAATATCATTGTCCCCATCTTCAATTGAATGAATAACAAATATCAGTCAAGAATACCTATTTCATAAAGTTTTATTTCACTGTATTCAAATGTGTTCTACTTCTCTCTGTTGAAATGGGAATACCATCACCACAACTAGGTTCCTTGGTAATTTTTATAGAGTATCATAGATTTAGAGCTGAAAGGAGCCACAGAGGCCATTTCATCCAACCTACCTCTTTTTAACAAATGAGGAAATCAAGGCCCAGAAATGTCAATTCACTTGCCCAAATTCACATAGGAAGCAAGTATCAGAGTCTGATGAACCCAGGTCTTCCAACTCTAGAGACAATATGGAGCAAAAAATGATGCTAGATTCATTAACTCAGACTGTTGGAGTGGGAAGGAACCTTACATATCGCCTCATTCAGCCACTTTGTTTTATAGATGAGGAAACAGATTTATAAAAGATCACACAGCTAAGTAGTAAATGGGAAACATTTAGAGGAAAGGTTCCTTGACTCCTCGCCCAGAAACTCTGGGTTTTTCTGAGTGTGTTATCTTACTGTAATGTAGCTCACATATAGAAAATATTCCATAATAGTGCATATAGTATTGCCAAGAGACCTATTAGTCGACATCAGGCAGAGGTGGTGATGGCTTCTGTGTCTCTCAACGCTGCTGTTATTAGGAGCGCTAGTGTCTCTTTTCAAGTTGTTTAAGGAAGGTATGAGCAAAGAACTCCAGCTAAAACATACTGTACTAATACATACTGTTTCAAGTCCTTTTATAATACCTTCTGTCTATTACAGAAAACATTTCTCTTGGCAAAGTTATACACAGTGTTGTGAGCATTATTTTGTTTAGGTTGGTACATAATAAGCACTTAATACATGTTTTTTGACCTGATTTGACTGGTATGTGACCTAGAATGTGATGAGTTGCAATAACCAAAAGGGCTCAGTGCTAATGAATTAGAAATCAAAAGACCCAAGTTCTAATCATGCATGGTTCTAATTTGCCTTGTGACTTTAGACAAGTCATTTAATTTCTCCTGTACTTTACTTTTCTTATCTGTAAAATGAAGATAATAATACTTGATGTATGTACCTCATATGGGAGTTGTGAAGCTCAAATGAGATAATAAATAGAAAAGATCTTTGAAAAGTTTGTTGTTGTTAAGTCATTTCTGACTCTTCATGACCCTATTTGGAGTTCTCTTGGATTGGTTTGTCATTTCTTTCTCCAGCTCATTTTATCGATGAGAAAACTGAGGCAAACAAGTATAAGTGACTTGTCCAGAGTTACACAACCAGTAAAGTGTTTGGGGTCATATTTGAACTCAGGTCTTCCTAACTCTAATCCCAGCACTATCCTCACTCTCCTTGAGAAGTTTGAGGTTATTATAATAACTAGCATTTGAATAGTGTCTTAAAGTTTACAAAGCACTTTACAAATAAAATCTCATTTTATCCTCATAGCAACACTGGAAGCTAGTGCTATTATTATGCCCATTTTGCAGATGAGGAAACCGGGGTCAGAGAGGTTAAGTGACTTGTCCATAATCACACAGCTAGTTAGTGTTTGAGTCTTGAGGACTTGGGTCATGACTCCAAGTCTAATACTTTATTCACTGTGCCACCTACCTGTCTCCATTATAACATGCTGAATTATTTGTATTACATTGTATTGCACTTACTACATACATTCAGTGTATTATAATGGAAAAAATAATAACAACAAGAAGATATTATACATTTTTTGAACACCAGAGTATAATTATTCTCACTAGCTGAATAAACTTATTTATGTATAAATGGTAAGAGTTTGGTTTGGGTTTAGGCTTGAAAAAATCGTGATATCCAAAGCAAAATTCAATTGAAAATTAATTAGACTTCATTTTAGGTTTAAATAAGGTGCAACTGCCAATGTTTGCATAATTCTCATCTACAAAAAAAAAAAACCAACAAAAAACAAATAAACAAAACTTCCAGATCATTTAAAATAAGCTCTTTATGGGACCAGATTACCCTCAACTGTCCTAGCCCAGACTTTGAGAGTTAATCAATTATGTTACTGGGTACATTTATCAAAGATTTTTATTAGATATGACAGGCAGCATAGTCTATTGGAAAGACTTTAGGATTTAGAAACAAGAGACCCAAGTCCAAAACTTATGTCACTTGCTGGCTGTCCATGCTGGAAACTCCCCTCTTTGAACCTCAGCTACTTTATCTATAAAATGGAAATAATACAACTTGTGGGAAAAGTATATTATAAATTTTAAAGTCCTATTGAAATGAATTATTTTTACAATTTGGACTGCCCTCCCATGCTTTTTTCCTTCCTTTTCTTCCTTATTTTCTTCCTTCCTTTCTTCTTTCTTCCTTCCTTGTCTTTCTGCCTTCCTAGCTGCCTCTTGTCTTTATTCCTGTGGTGAGGACTTCCTACATTTAAAGTTTCACAGTGTGTTGTCCTGGTAATGGATGGAATTCCTTGACTTTGGATTATTTTTCCCCCACAGGACTAAGTAGAAGGTGCCAATAAACTATAAAGAAGACAGATTTATTAAGGAAAAACAAATGCTGACAATTAGCAAAAAGGAAAAAAAAGCTAAATTGTCTATAACATATGCAATATGGGATTCTGACATTTAAGTATTTGTTATGTAGAAATTTCCTGTTTTGAAAAGTTGTAAAACCAAATCTTGACAACAAAACAAAACAAAGATCCTACACAATGTAGAACATTTGACTATTAAGCACACATCACAGAAATTTTTGATAGGCTATTAAGTGGCAATCTCTATATTCTCCCTAAAGGACAAGATAGGATTATTCTCTCATTTTTCATCCTGTTTCCTTTTACCACTATCTCAAACAATAGAGTACCATACCTTTTTTCTTTTTTCAATCCAGTAGATCAGAGAAGGAATAAATGTAGAAGTTTTTTGGTTATATTAGCATTATTTTGGTTATACCCCAGTCATTGGTTGTTTATATCCAGACTTGGTTATATCCAGTCATTTCTGGATATCCAATTCCTCCCTGCTCCTCCCCCACAGAAGGCTATATATGAATGCCAATAAGTGTTTATTCAGGGTATGAATTAGGGATAAATTAGGAAGTCATTCAAAGAGTTCTTTGTACATTTGGAAAGAGTTATCCTTTGTGGAGCAATAGGGATCGTGATTTGGGGAATGGGGAAGATGTATAGTTTGACTTTTGACACTTTGAAGTATCAGGAGGATGTATAATGGAGATGTTCATCATTATTAGAAAATTGAAAATGTGAGAATGAAGATCTGGGGAAGAGCTAGGGTTAGAGATATAAATTTAGGTTTCTCCTAACTACATGCTGTAATTGAAGTCATGGGAGTAGATAAGATGACCAAAGCAGTTAGTACAGAGACAGAAAAGTAAAAGCTAAGGAGAAGGCCTTTGAAGTAACATGAATGGTTTTATTTTGCCTATTTTATTAGCTATTTTATGTTTAACATGGTATTTAAAAATATTTTTATTGATACTTGTTTTAAAACCCTTTTCTCTTTTGTC
>CM053589.1:68258340-68275837 GCA_028646515.1 Pseudochirops corinnae | reverse complement strand
CACCCTAGCATACCTAGGGCGGCTACTAGCACAGGTTCTTAGATCTGCTTTTCTAAAGGAAAGCAACTCAAAATGGGTTAACAATCTTACTTTAATCAAACATATCATTTACCTAGTTCAGGGGAAAAGTCAGCACCCTGAACTTCAGAGAATACAAACAGAAGTTACAAACAAACAGAAAAACAGATCAGCAGATGGCTTCCAGAGCCTGATCATTACATCAGTTACCTAGTCAGTTACCAGAGAGGGAAGCACCAACATCTGGGTTTTTCACAGCCAGGGGGCTCAACCGCTGCCCAGAGTGTCATCTGGCCAAATCACACAACTCTTCTCAAAGAGAGCCCCAAACCAAAACCTCACATCAGGGCGTATATATAGCCTTCTCCTGGCTTGGAGAATGTCACAGCCCTCTTGACCCACTGCCCAATCACAAAGCCATAAGGTGCAGGCGTTCCTGAAAAACAAACCTGGAGCCACAGGCTCCACGTGACCACATTCAGCCTATTAAGGGGCAGAGTATATTTTCAAACAGGGGAAGGTTCTCAGGGTCATGTAGCCACTTTAGCAAAGGGCCTAGGGGCAGGGAAGATCTTCAGATTTCCATAACACCAGAGTGATTTCATGTTGTCCTTCCTTGCTTATTCTACTTTCTGGCAAAAGGACCTGACTTGCTATTCCCTATACATGAGATTCCATATCTTATTTCTGTGGCTTTGCATAGGCTGTCCCCCATGCTGAGATTCTTTTCTCATCCTACTTCTACCATTTGGAAGCCCTAGTTCTCTTTGAGGTTCAGGTCAGAAGTTAATTGTTACAAGAGACTTTTTCTGAGTTCCCTGGGTCTTAGTAGTCTCCATTACCATCCCTACCATCTCTCCCACTACTTACCACCTGAAAAAAAATCTGCTTATGTGTGTATGTATGTATGCATGTATCTATGTATTTATACCCACATGGATAGATTTGTATATGTGTCTCTGTATATGTACATGTAGATTATATTACATCCATATTTTATATCATTATATATATTTATTTATCATTTATAGTCAAGATAAATTATTTATCACATATATTTACTCTGACTGCATGTGTGTGTGTGTGTGTGTGTGTGTGTGTGTGTGTGTTTCCAATTTGTCTTTGTATCTTCAGGATTTAATAAATGTTTGTTGACTTGAATGGAAATCACATCTGGATATGGAGAATGGTCTATTAAAAAAAATACAAAAAACAACTCTGAATCATCAGAACATGTATCAAAGAATTGGAAAGGTTATCTGTTCCAAGTGTTACCCTGCAAAGAATTCTTGTGGTTGAACCAGTATTAGGGAATGTCAGAGGTGGTGCAGTATACTCATATTTACCTTTAGGAAGGTAGATCATCAGAATGACATGATTAAATTGTCATCAGAAAGTCTATAATGACAGCTGTAGGAGGCTGTAGGGAGAGACCGGAGACAGACACACCAATTTGGAAGTTATTGCAATAGTCCAGGCAAGAGGTGATTATGTCCTGAATGAGAGTGGTTACCATGTGAGTATACAGAAGAATACAATAGCAAGAGATGTTTGGAAGCAGAATCAATCAAACTTGGATAAATGATGGATATGAGGATGGTACAGGAGAGAGAAAAGTGTAGAAAGATTTGGAGGCTGCAAACATGGGTCAATGGAAAGATGAGAATGTCCTTTGTGAAAATGGGAAAAAATAGGAGGATGGGTACTTTAATGGGGAAAGATGGGTTACATATTGGCCATATTGAAATCAAGATGTCTATGGGACATGTAGGTACAGCTATACAGAAGAAAGCTGGTGATGTGGGACTGGCACTCAGGAGGGAACTGAGGACTGGGTATGTAGGTTTGAGAGTCATCTGCATAAAGATTGTAATTGAACCTATGAAATCACAAAATGAGAAGGTAGAGAGAAAAGTAGAGGTCCAGCATCTCTGATGCTCTTACTTGCCTATGTAATGAAATACTCATAAATTTTAATATTGTACTGAAATATGGGAATTAGGAAATGTTTTTTAAAAAGTTATATTGTGTGTTCTGCATTGGAATACACAGTTATCTACCAAACATGTACATAAGTGGTAAAACATGGGAAGCAGCAGAATCTCAATCCACATCCATGTCCCCTAATATTAAAAGTGACACCAACTGCAAAGTGCTTTGTGTGCCATGTAGTGAGCTTCCCAAAAGAGAAACATTTTCTTTCTTTCTCTAAATATAAAACATTTTGTCTCATTAACCTGCTGGATCCTCATGAACATTCTCAGGAGTCAAGTTCAGTCTTACAATGTATGAAAGTTATTTATCTTGAATGCCGTAAATTTGGCATATGGGGGGAGGTGACGAGGTTAGGTAGATTTATTAGCATCCTGTCAGGAAATTTCCCATGAGCAGGAGAGACTTGTCAGAGAGTTCTGTGTAATTGATAGGAGCAAGTTGGACTAATTCTTAGCAGATACTTACTGCCTCCGTTCACACCTTTCCTTTCAGACACAAAATGTACTAAGTGTGGAGCTCATTAAGGAGACCTGCCTAAAAACACACTTTTTGCACCTTTCTTTTTCTCCTTTCTTTCTTTTTCTTCCCTTCTTTCCTACCCTAATCCTGTATGCTTCAGAGTTGTTATAGAACAGAATCTGTTTTTCATTCATTTGCATGTATCTTTGATCTCTCTAAGGGAAGCCTTGAACTCAGAGAAATAAGGCTCAAAAAAATTCAGTTATCTTTACTACTCTCCATATTACTTTTATTTTTATGTATTTTTTATTCTATTTTTGCTCTTCCGCAGTTCATAAGCATTAGTTTTCTCACCCTTCTGTTTCCCCCATCCCTAACTGAAAAGAAAGAAAAACAAAAGCCTCTTAAACAAATGTGCATAATCAAGCAAAACAAATTTCCATCTTGGCTGTATCAATTCTGCATCTTTAATCCATCACATTGGTGTAAGGAAGAACTGGAAACTAAGGAGCTGGGGAAGGATTGAACAAATTGTGGTGTATAAACATAATAAAAAACTATTGGACTGCAGGAAATGATAAAAGGGATGATTTCAGAGAAACCTGAAAAGACTTGTATGAACTGATTCAGAGTGAAGTAAGCAGAACAAGGAAAATTTATACAAAAACAAAATTGTAAAGACCACAAAAAAGCCTTTGTTATTTTCACCCAAGGACAGTGAGGAGGGTGGGAATTACTAGGAAAGAGATACTGAAAGGGAGGAGAGGGAAGTTTAAATACTAATTAGCCCAGCTGCTAGTCAACTTTTCTTTTCCCTCCCTGAAAGACAAATATTTAGAAAATTGACACACTACTGTAATCATCCATTCACAGGGCTCAAAACTGTAGGCTTTGGAGCTAGAACAGATCATAGATTTGGAACTCAAATGAACCTTAGAAGTAATTGGGTCCAAACTCCCTCCATTTTACAAATGAGGCAGTTGAGGTTTAGAGACACTGTTCAAGGTTCAGTGACATGTCTAAGGTCAAACTTACCAAGAGAACCAGTTTTCAAACCCAGACCTTCTGTCTTTAGATACAGTGCTTTTTCTTTTATAGCACAATGTCTCCACTAATTTATTTCCATTTATTCCTTTTCAAACTTCACTTTTATATGTCAGGAATTCTCAGAGTAGGGGAGGGGGATCTGTTTATATCATATGTCTGGATAACTAACAGGGAATCTGTTGATTTTATTTGTCAAGATAACTAACCAACATTTCCCTCAAACAACCAAACCCCAAGAGGAGAGTCATATTTTTTTAAACAAGTACTTCAGGTATTATTTTTGGGACTGACTTATGAAGGATATGACCAAGAGTCATGTGGGTGAACCAGACACAAGTTGTGATCTGCTGTTGAATGGAATACCCATATCTGTGATATCACAAATCCATTTGTATATTTGAGTATGTGTCATTCATCTTGTTTCCACAATTTGATTATAAATTACTTTAGAGAAGAATCATATGATGTTCCAGTGGTAGAAACAGAGAGCCACTGGTCATATGAACACGATGTACTGATTTTCTTTACTTCCTAGGTTGTCTTCTTTCCCTCTAGTTTAACCATCAAAATCATGATATGATATGATGCCAAGTGAGGGATAGATTTTGAATTGTTTTGATTCAGAGAGTTTTGACACAGGACATTTCTATGTTTCCTAGTAAACAACACATAGTAGAGGTTTAATAAAATACTTGAATGATTGATTAGTAACAACATATTTTCAGAGTATCAATTATTTGATTGAACCTCAGTTTTCCCTGAAAGGACTATAGCCTTCTAACTATTTATCATTCCAGGGAATAATAGAAAAGTGGCTTGCAGACACCAAGGATTCCATTGTGCTCAATTTTCTACTATATCCTCTTCCCTCAAATGCATTTTTCTCTTATATTTGGGACCATTTGGACACAGACTTTTGCTATAGTCAGATAGGAGCAGTTAGTGGCACAGAAGATAGAGCAGTGGGCCTGGAGTCAAGAAAGACCTGAGTTTAATTCTCACCCCAGACACTTAATAGTTGTGTATCCCTGGGCAAGTCAATTAACTTGTTTGTTTCAGTTTGTTCAATTGAAAATGAGGAAAAAAGCACCTATCTCCCAGGGTATTTCTGAGGATCAAATGAGATTTTTATAACAAGCACTTAGCTGAGTGCCTGCCACATAGTAGGCACTTTATAAACGTTTATTCTCTTTCCCCTTCCCCTATAGTCACCTAACACTCTCCAAGCTCTTGGGGAGAGGGGGCACAAAACATTTTAAAATATCATTGATTTCACAGACTGTGGTATCATGAGGGGAGCTGATTAAAGAAGTCAAGAATTAGGATAGTTCTGGTGGGGACTTCTCAAAAAAGGCAAAGTAGGTGACCATGTTACTTCATAGTTGTTGTTTCATGGAAATTAGGGGAAGGCTAATTTTTTTGATAAAAGATATAGGGTAGTAACATAGACAACAAGTATTTATTAAGCCATCAGGCATTTATTAATGCTTACTATGTTCAAGCACTGCATTAATTTGGGGATATAGATGCAAGCAAAAAGAAAGATACTCCCTCCCCCTAGTAGCTTAATGAGGAGGGATACAGCACACAGAAAGTAGATGAAAAGGGGATTGTGGGGGGGGGTGAAGGTCCCTTAAGGGCATGATGTAGAAGTGTGGAAATTTAGAAGCATATCTAGAAGGACAATTAAGGATGGTTAACTTGAGTCTCTCCCCAAGATAGAGGCACCTGGAGGAAAACACACATGGGGAAAGGGGACAAGAATCGGGATAGATGTTGCAAGGTGAGGCAGTCTTAGATATTGAGGGAAAGTTTCAGGATGAAATTTCATCTGAGACATGGTATTGAAGTGTAGAAGGTCAGAAGCACAGCTGGGAGAGAAACAAGGATAAAAGCCAAAGGATGCTCTTTGTAAAATATTAAGGAAAGTATGTAAAGTATGCCAAAGAAGAAAAAGCTTACTTCTGTAAGAGTGCAAAGAATTAATGCCTGCTTTGCCATCTCCATCTTAAGGTGAAATTTAGAACATTAGAGGAAAAAAACAAAACCTATTTGTTTTGAAAATGAGAAATGTGAGGTGATAATTTTCTGCCAGAGCGAACATTTGCATGGAGATCCTTGCCAACCTCTTTGCTGAAGATGACCGGCTGGGGATGGTTCTGCAAATGGAGTGTTTTGATTGGTTTTGGAAAGTGGACTTATACAGCAGAGAGCTGAACAGATTGTTCTATTACTGGCAGTTAGGACAGCAATAGATATGTTTTGTCATTTTTTTTCTTAACCACTTTTTTTGTTTGCTTTATTTTGGTGATTTTTGAGTACCAGGGAAAAGAGCAAGACAGAAGGAGCTGGAGGCTGGACTAGTTTCCTTTTTGCATGGGGCTTCTATACCTATATCAAACTGAGAGTCAAGCTCCTTAGATGCAGGAGAGAAAAGGAAAGGAGACAGGAGAAGGAAGAAAGTGTAATCAATCAGTGAAACTGAAGGGATTTGAATGGTTGTTCACTGGTAGCTAGAGAATGGTGGGTTATAGCTGCAAAATGAACTGATTGGTTTGGGGACTTGGTTTGTTTGTTTTTTACTTCCTGAGTCTCTGCTTTATTTCTCTATCTCCTCACTTTTTTTTTTTTTTAACAAAATAAGACAAAGCAAAATAAAACCATGGAAATTAAGCTCCCTTTACGTTTAATCTGGTACTTGCTCTGTTCTCATTTTTACTTCATATACTGATTTTCCTTCTCTGAAAATGGCTAGATTTTGGAAGTTGTAGCATAAGAGGCAGTGTTTTATAGAGTGGAAAGGATGTTGAAGATAAAGTCAGAAAAAATCTAACTTTAAATCTATGCTTTGAAACTTCGTATCTGTGTTAATCTCTCTGAGGGTTAACTTTCCTCAATTACAAAATAGTGATAATGTCTACTATACTAAAGGATAGAGGGGTGGCATAGTGGCTAGAACTCCAGGCCTGGAGTCAGGAAGACTCATCTTCATGAATTCAAATATGGCCTCAGACACTTAATAACTGTGTGACCCTGGGCAAGTCATTTAACCTTATTTGCCTCAGTTTCCTTATCTGTAAAATGAACTGGAGAATGAAATGACAAAGCACTCTAGTGTCTTTGTCAAGAAAACCTGAAATGGGATCATGAAAAGTTAGTCATGACTGAAATAACTAAACAACAATTGCTACTACATAGAACTCAATTCCATTAAATAAACATTTATAAAGCACCTACTTCATGTCAGGCACTTGGCTTTTATGGGAACATACAAAATAAAAAGTCAAGGCAAGTCTCTTCATAGTTTGATAAAGGATTTAGAACTTAGTATTTTTCTAACTCTAAAGTAGGGATAATAATAATGTCTACATCCCAAGGTTGTTTAGAGCAGCAGTTCTCAACCTGTGGGTTGTGACCCCTTTGGGGGTCAAACGACCCTTTCACAGGGGTCACAGGGGTCGCTTAAGACCATTGGAAAACACATATTTCCAATGGTCTTAGGAATCGAGACCTGGCTCTTCTATCCATCCCCAGGTGGGTCCACCCACATGCAGACACGCCCACATATGAATATTAAAGGATCACGGCATTAGGAAGGTTGAGAACCACTGGTTTAGAGGATCAAATGGGGTAATATTTATTATGACCTTCTTAAGCCTTAGAACACTCAGAAATACTATTATCACCATCATTATTTATTATTTTTTATTGCCTTTCTCCAATATTTTAAAGAACTATTCCTATCACCAGAACAATCTCTGATGCCTTACTTTAGAGGACAAATACCTCCTTTCAATGGTCACAAATTCTTGACTGTTAGCGGTGGCAAATGAGGTGCCTCACAACTTTGCTTCTTCAAGTAAGATACATCTGAATGTCAGAGTGATTGGCAATCATACAAGTGAATAATAACCAGAAATTGAAGTTATCTTCTATGATCTTAATAGAGGATCATCCTCAGGAGGAAACCTTTCAAATTTATCAGACTTAGAGCCGAAATCTATTTACCTTTCATTTGTTTTTCTGCCCTATCTATTGCTGTAGTTTTCACTTTTAATTACTAGTGATGTTTATGTAGAAAAAAGGACTTTCTCTACTCCTCCTTTCCAATTTTTTTTTGCCAGATACTGTAATCAAAACTTTTCTCCTTTTGTCCCCAACCCACCAGTCATCTTGTCAGAACTAAGGCAGAATTATGTTCACCTTAATGCTTCCTGGTGACTTTCCATTGGTCACTTTAAAGTTTCTGTGCCTTAGTTTTCACATCTGTACAATGGAAATAATGATAGTACCTATGCCCCCAACGTTGGGAGAATCAAGTGGAATAATAATTATGATGCTCTTAGCATGGTGCCTGGCATGTAGTATGTGGAAACTGAGGCACAGAGACATACAGTGACCTGTCTAAGGTTACACCGGAAGCATTTGAAGTGAATTAAGTTCTGCTTCCAAAACCAGTATTCCTTCTATTACATCATACTTCCTTTCTAAAAGGAAAACTTTCTCATCAGGATTACTTTTTGCCATTAGTTCCTGTACCTGAAGGATTGTGTCTCTGGGTTCAATTCTTAGTATTAATTAATAATAATTGCCAAGCATCAACTATTATTATTAATACTAATGAGAAAGTTTTGCTATTGGAGAGAAGTGTTATGTAATAGAAATAATTCTTGCTTTGGAAGCAGAAAAATGTACTCCAGCTTTAATGTTTCCTCAGTAATCTTGGATAGGTCATTTTGCCTCTCTGTCTCAGTTTCCTTAATTATAAAATGAGGGAATCGGGCTAGATGATCTCTAAGGTAACTTCCAGCTCTGGATCTATGATCTTTTGATCCCACTGTGTGCAAATTGCTGGGCTTGGCACTGGTCAAGATACAAAGTTTAGAGGTCCTTGTTCTCTTGGAGTTTACAGTCTAATAAGGGATGATAGAAAACAGAGAACACCATTTATAAGGGAAATATATGAGAAATCTACTTAACAAAGAGGTGCAATCTGAGGAGAAGGTTCATTAATAACCTTGGGGAGGGGGCTCAGGATACATTTTATGAAGGAGGTGGCATTTATATTGAGTTTTAAATGTTGAGATAGAATTCAATAATCAAAGAGAGAGAGGAGCATTCTAGGCATAGGGGACAGTGAGCAAAGCCAAAGAGGCATGAAAGTACTGGACATGTTTGGGAGCAGAAAGTATGTCAGCTTAGCTGGAGTGTGTAAAAAGTAAGGTATGAATAAATGGAGGCCAGAAAAGGTGATTAAGGACAACTGCACAGAAGAAGATTGGGTAGTTTAGTAGATAAAGCACTGGAGTTGGAGTCAGAAGGATCCAAGTTCACATCCAGCTTCAGACACTTTGCTAGCTGACTGACCTTAGGCAAATGACTCAGCGCCTTTCAGCTTCATTTTCTTCCTCTGTAAAATGGGAATAATGGTAGCACATAGCTCAGAGGGTTTTTGTGAAGATCATGTTTGGTAGTAAATGGAAATACTTCTGTGAACCTTAAAGCACTATGTAAATTCTAGAAATCCTTTTTTATTAGGCATCAGGAAGCCTACTGAAGAATTCTGAGTAGTAAGGAGATCAGATAGAAATCTATGTAGAGGAAAGGTCATTCTGGCAATCTTATGAAGGACAAACTAGAGGGGAAAGAGTAGAGGGCTATTAGTAGGTAGTGAGGGCTTGTATTAGAATGGTGGAAGCAGAAAGAGAAAACAGATGCATGTCAGAGAGGGGAACTGACAGGACTTGGTAACTGACTGGATACCACATGGTAAGGGAGAGGGAAGAGTTAAAAGAAAACTCTAGTGTTAAAAGCACAGGAGATAAGATAAATTGTAAAACCAAATAGAAATAGTGTTATTAGCAGCAGCAGGGTGGGAAACTGGGGCTAAGATCAGTTTTGAGCATGTTTACTTTGAGGTGCCAAAAGAATGTCTACAAAAATCACATAGGCAGTTGGGGATGTGGGTCTAGGATTCAGGAGAAAGTTTAGTCTTGAGACATAGACTTGGGAGTCATCTATATGGGGGCAGGGGAGTAGTTGTGGCTGTAGGAGTGAATCTGTTCAGCACGGGAAAGAAGAGAGAGATAAAAAGCAAAGAAGAACTGGAATGCATCTATATTGAGAGGTTAAAGAGAGAACAATGGTTGTTAGCACAAGACATGTAGAAGTGTCATTAAAAATGGACTGCTAGGTGGTGCAGTGGATAGAATGCTGAACCTGTAATCAGGAAGACTTGAATTCATATTTCGTTTCAGACACTTACTAGCTGTGTGACCCTGGGCAAGTCACTTAAGCTTGTTTGCCTCAGTTTCCTCTTTTGTAAAATGAGGAAATGACAAACCACTCCAGTACTTTTGCCAAGAAAATTTTGCTGAGGTCATGAAGAATTAGGCACTACTGAAACAATTGAACAACAAAAAGAGAGACAGAGAGAGACAGAGAGAGAGAGAGAGAAGAGAGAAGAATTGATCAATAAGCATGCATTTTTTTTTCTATGTGCCAGGTTTTCTGCTAAGTGCAACAAGAAAGGCAAAATCATTCCCTGTCTTCAAAAAGCTTATATTGTAGTGAATGAGACAACACAGAAATGAGAGGGGGGTGGGGCTCAGTTTTAAGTTTTAATAAAACCAAACTCGTAAATATAAAACAATAGTTTTAAGTTATTAAAGCTTAAAACTGCATTAAAACTTTTGGGACACCTGCTATAAATTGGTATTTGCAAAAATACATTGACAGTAGGTGAAAAGTGACCTGAGAAGGGAAGCCTCTGGCAGCAGAATGCGATCAGGAAAGGTCTCCTGTAGAAGGTGGTATTCGATCTCAGTCTTGAAGGAATCTAGGGATTCTGAGAGGCAGAAGTGAGGAGAGAAAGCAGTCTAGGTTAGAGGTCAACCAGTATAGACACATAGAGCATGGAAATGGAGTGTCATTTTCAAGGAACAACAGGTAGACCAGCATGGCTGGATCATAGAATTTAAAGAGGGAAATAAATTGTAAGAAACTATGCAATCACAGAATGATCTAGTGTATAGAGTGTATGTGCCTGTGTTGTCTGTATGTGTGTATGTGTATACACATATATACACCTTTGTACATATAAGTATATGTGTGTATATAGAGAAAGAGACAGATGGATAGACTATGAACAGATAGACAGATAGATAGATACATAGATATATAGATACATAGATGAATAGATGGATGGATGGATGGATGGATGGATGGATAGACAGACAGACAGGCAAAAAGTAGAACAAATGACTGGGTTTTAGATTTCTTTGGTATTGGGAATTCTCAGGAGAGGGAATACACTCTAACAATACAGGCCAGCCTCATCTTTGAAGCTTATAGTGTACTTGACAGTAAGTGACTTGTCCAGAGTCACACACAAGGGTGTGCTGGTAAATATTTAACAACAGAACTTTCTTAAAAACAAAAAAAAACAAATAAAAAAAAGTACACACTTTTAAGTTTAATTTGCATTATTAGTATTTCTGAACTCTAGACAATCAATAAAACAATAAATTAAGCCCTGATTCATTGTGATTGCCATTTTCTGAGGCATAAATCCTTGCACTAAAAATTTAACAATCAGCTCTTCCAAGCCTGTTATGACTGGCTCCAACAAATCCTTGATAGCTAGTATATGTCAGAAATAGATTTGAATTAAGGTCTTCCTGATTTTGAGGTCAGCTCTTATCTACTATGCCAACAGACTTTGAAAAAAAATGCTTATATGCATAACACATAATACATATACTTATAGATGTGTATATGCATACAGACACATACACATACACATAGATATATATATATGTAAATATGACTAATATTTGTAGGTATAAGTAAGCACCATTTTAATTTTACTTTTTAAAAATAAAAACAATTGGTTTTTAAGGGGAGGAGGAACAAACAAGCACATTTGCAAAGGATTGACTTAATGAGGTTCCTTGGTGACATTTCAAACTGTCAGAAAGTTAAAAAGGATCATTGTGCCTTCATACTCTTCTCTACAGGCGCAGACAGAAGAAAGAGAGGACACGTTTTAGGTTGCTTTGTTTCTTTCACACCCAGTGTTTTGTCCACTGATGTTGATGGAGTACTAACATGATGATAGGCATATTTGCAACCAGCATAAGTCACCTTACACTGTTTGGTCAAGGTTTGGTTTTTAATGAGCAAAGTAATTATCAAACTGCTTGCCTTGGATCATGTTAACTAAAAGCAGTTAAGTGGCAAAGAAATAACTGATTGAAGGAAAGTATATTGCATTAGAAACCTCAGAAGAAGATCCCAGAATCTCATTTTCTATCTCATTTTCTAAATCATTTTGTTTAATCTTCATATCACCCCTTCTCTCAATGCCATTAGTGGCTGTTGTTTGACCAGTTTGCACCTGGGCTTGTATCCTCAAAAGGATTGCTTTGATCGTTTTTGGCCTCAGTTTCTTCTTTAAAATCAGAGATTGGATTGGAAGACCCCATGGCTTTTTTCAGCTACAAATCTATGATCCTATATTTCAGGAGCTCTTAACCTTTTCTTGTGTCATAGATTGCTTCAGCAATTCAGCAAAGCCTAAAGACCTTATCTCAGAATAATGTCTTTTTAAAAAATTCATAATCGAAGAAAATGCTAAATTTCAGTTAGAAGTTAGGGAAAATCAAGATGTATTTTTCCCCATCCAAATTCACAGTCCCCCAGAAATCTGTCCCTCTACCCTTTGCTGAGATATGAACCTCAGGCTAAGGACTCCTGCTACTATTGTTCACTGACAGTCAAAGCCTCCATTTAAAAGAAAACATTTACAAAATGTACATAACTTGATACAAACAAAAAAATCTACAGAGTAATGCTAAAGGAGAAGTTATTAACAATTCACCAGACAAGGAAACACTCCTGAAGAATGTAAGAGTTAAATTGAGTCTTGAAGAAAGAAGGAAACTGAGGGGCTCAGTATTCCAGGTAAGGTGAACAACCTATGGAAAGGTGTGGAGATAGGAGAGGCATTAATGTGTTTGAGGAACAGCAAGTATATCAATATAGCCTTCCTGATGAAGTTTTCCCCAAAGCTTTCCAGTTAGATGTGTTCCTTTCTTCCTTGGATTTCCCTGTTGCATTTTGACTGAAACTCTACATTGCTTCATTACCCTCTATCTTTAAGTATAATTGTAGCAACAACAATAGCAACAACTCACATTTTATATAGCACTTTACAGTTTGCAAAATGCTTTACCAACACATTGCCTCATGTGATCCTCACAACAACCTTGGAAAGTAGATGGTATCATTATTCCCATTTTACAGACAAGAAAACTGATGCTCAGAGAAGTTAAATCTCTTGCCTGAGGTCACAAAGCCAGAAAATGCAGTAGGTAGGATTCAAACTCACATCTTCCTAACTCCAAGTCCAGCATTCTATTTATTGCCCTATCTCTTTTGTCTTCATATTCTATCCCCACTGGTAGACTGTAAGTTCTTTGAGGGCAGGTCCTGCCCCCGACCCATTTTTGTAATGTTAACCTATAATATACACCATTAAAGATCTTATATATAATAGACACGGTTGCTGAATTACGTGGAATAAAACATTTTCAGCGGAGATACGATAGCTGAGCAGTTTATACCACAACTATTTATTGCTATCAGGGATAATATTTGGTTTTGCCATTCCCAGAGAAATCACTCCCCATATTAAAGTTCTTAAGAGCCCTCAGGTTTTAGCTTGGAGAGCTAAGAATGAATATTCCCCGGTAAATCACCACTATACCATTTTCTGTAACACAGCGCCCCCTAGCACTACACCATCCAGCTCCATTTAGTTTTCCAAGGTAGTAACTACTGCATCCTTGGGACAGCTTTTGCCGTTTGGGGTCCTAGAATGTCCAGGAATACAGACAACTGGCATATGCCTCCTGGGAAAGCTCATATGAGCTCACAGCAGCCAAGCTGAAGAAGGATGTCAGAACTCTGACATTCTATTCTGCTAGGAGGAAAAGCAGGTGGCATTCTCTTCATGTTGCAATTGAATTAGGGAGTCCCATTAATATTGTCAAGTCAACTTAACTTAATTCTCCTAATCTGCTAATGAGATTCCTTTGGAAGAAGAAGCAATAGAGTTATACGTTGAGTTCTGTTGGCCAACATTTAAAACTCTCCTGTGTGTATAAGGTAATAAAAGAACTGGGGGGTAGGAGGAGGGAGAAGGTGAAAGTCACATCTTAGGGCTTCTTGGAAACAAGTCACTGCTTTCTTAATTGTATTTAAACTGGGTGGTCCTTATTCACTTTGAAATAAGGAACCAAGCTTTGTTTTCAAAGCATTTGCATGTCTGGGAAGAAGGTGGTTGGCTCATGAAGCTGAACATAGAACCTAGATTCCTTCAACCTGAATCAGAAGGTATAGAGCGGGAGGGGGAGGTGTGAGATATTTTAAAAATAAGATACTGCTAAATTCCCTGCCAACCTCCGTTCATGCTGAGTGGAGTGTAAGTATCAAATACTGTATTTCTTCCAGATGTCAGCTATTTAAGAAGTTCTGTTCTATGGACAGCAATTGTTTGAATCCCTGGTTGGGATGGGGGTTGGGGTAGGAGAGGATTAGACTTAATAGAAAAAAATATATACTTATATTGTGTGAATGTGCTTACATATTTGGCAGGGAAGGAGAATACCTTTGAAGGAACAAATATGAAAGTTCATCTCCCTGGTCTTACCCAGTGCAGACTAAACTCTAATACTAAAATCCATAAGTTATGGAGGCAACTCCCTTCCCCATCCCTCAATACTATCCCCAAGAAATCAATCTCCAGGTCAATAAATATTACCCAGGGGTAAATGTTTCTTAGAATTCAACTTAAACCTCTTTTTACACAGTTTCACCCTTTAAAAAATAATAGTAATCTTGAGGTTTTTTATTAGCAATTGACTGAAAGTACCTAGGACCTGTTAAGGTTTTCAATTAGGTGGTAGAGGATTTCTTTTAAAACTAGGTTTAATTGACCCATTTAAGACAGTGATGCCTAGGAGGGAAAGGCTGGCTCGGGGAGGTTTATATCTGATGAAATTTGTGGTGTTGATGGTCTCACTTTTATTATAGAAAATGGCCCCCACAGGATACATTTTATAATAACATTACTTCAAAATTTTAATACAGAGAAATTTGAAATGCTCCTTAGCCTGTTTAATACTGTCTCAGCTTTTCAAGCTTAAAACTCCCAACTGGAAGTTCATGAGGAAATCTTGATTTCTTATTTTCCAGATCTAATTAAGTGCTAGAAAGGTAGGAAAGTATAGTAGAGTATGACAGGCCTTGGAATCAGTAAGACTTGGATTAAAGTCCTGTCTCAGATATTTGACTATTGGTGGGATGAAGACAATAAGTTCCCAGGGCCTCAGAAAAAAAAATCTTACAACTATAAGTTATAGAGGCATTGCTGATCTGCCAATGATGGAGGTTATTTCCATAGCTGAAGGTCATTTCCATACACTGATCCGGACATAGGCAAAACAACTCAAACCAGACCTCCCCATCTCCCCAAAACACATACACACACACACACACACGTACACATACAGGTACACACACACACAATCACTTCTCTCAATTGTTTCCCCTTCGCCTCCCAAAACACCCATTCCTAGCTCTCTCCCTGAGAATCACCATGCTCAGGCCCTTCTCTCCAACCCTTTTTCTATTCCCTGTTATATACTAGTGTAAAATCTGGACATAGCTATGAAATAATAACAATTTGATTCCTGGTCCTAAGCAGAATGGGATTTACTTTTAAATTCAAATGTGATTTTTGGGAAAGAGCATCAATGTAGATTTGGGCACCTAGGAGGTACAGTGGATAGAATGTCTTGCCTGGAGTCAGAAAGATTCATATTCCTGAGTTTATATCTAGTCTCAGATACTTAGTAGCTATGTGATCCTAGGCAAGTCACTTAACACTGTTTGCCTCAGTTTCCTCATCTATAAAATGAGCTGGAGAAGGAAATAGCAAAACAACTCCAGTATCTTTGCCAAAAAAAAAAACAAAAACAAATAACAAAACAACAAAAAACAAATTGGACAACAAAGAGTTGGACACGACTAAAACTACTGAACAGCAACATAGATTTAGAACCAGAAGGTACGTTAGACACCCTCTAGTCCACTCCATTACCATTTTGCAGATGAGGAAACTGAGGTCCAGGAGTTTGAATGACTTGCCCAGAGTCATGCAACATCTACATAGCTGAGGTAGCATCTGAATCCAGGTATTCCTCACTCTAAGACCAGTGTCTTTAGGTCATGCTTTCTCTTCCCTTCTTCTGTGTTTTTCTGATAATAGAATCTACCCAAAAATGCCATTAGGGCTCTGCTGGAAGATGGGGATGGGGAGGGTCTTTTTCTAGAACCAAGTATATAGTTAATAAAGGTGTTAATAAAATTGGAATTAGGAGATCATTTAGAATTATTGCTTTAACTCTCATTGTTGATATTTCAGGGAAGTTTATCATGAATGTCTAAATTTGTCTTACTTCACCCATTTGACTGGAGCAAGAGTGATCAGAGTATAAACTGGGTTTCAGATATGTTCCTGTTTGTACTAGGAGAGAATTATTGTTATGTTTGCAGGACAAGAGAGGTGAGGGATCTATCAGAAGGTCCCTGGCTATGTGAAACCTAGAAGACAGGAAAGAGGAAAATGAAATGGAAAGACTATCAGCCTTGGGGGAGGGAGGGAGAAATGGGATAGAAATGAGAAAGAGAGGAAGGTTTTTAGTTCCAAGGTCAGTGTTAGGTGAACCCATCTCTATTCTCTTGGGGAAAATGAGACAATTCCTTTGTGGTGACCCTCAGTTCATTTCATCATAACCTCTAATGTGAATTGGGGGTCCAAGGATATATAGAAAAGAGTATCATCTGAGCCCTCATTCTGCCAGCTCTCCATTGCATTTTTAAGAAGTTGAACAAAAAGATACACTTAGGTTAATGCTAGCACTAAACTGTATAGTGAGATATACTTCAAGTGAATTACCTTTGAGAGTCACTGTATTGGGGTACGTGTTTGTACATGTGTATGTGTGCACACATGTCTATTTTCTACAAAGGACACAGTTTAAAGACTCACGGGAAGAAATAAAAGGTTATGATAAAATATACAGCATCCTATGTATACCTGTGGTGCTACTTTTAACATAATTCACAGCGGGGGACGGAGCGAAGATGGCGGCGTAGCAGCAGCAACATCTCGCAGCTCTCACATAGCCACCCCAAAATACCCATAAAATAAGACTCTAAACCAATCCTAGAACTCCAAAACGCACACAAGGATACTTCCCACTAAAGTCAGCTCGGCTACAAGGAACCATATCAGCACTGTGAACTGAAGCCAGCCTGGCCTGAAGCCGCAGCTGTGCCCCGGAGGCGGCTGGGTGGGAGAAGCAGAGAAAGCTCTCAGGTGAGCGGATTAGCAACAGCTGTGC
Organism: Pseudochirops corinnae; assembly: GCA_028646515.1. Lineage (NCBI taxonomy): Eukaryota > Metazoa > Chordata > Mammalia > Diprotodontia > Pseudocheiridae > Pseudochirops > Pseudochirops corinnae. The sequence goes on along the minus strand of CM053589.1, from coordinate 68,258,846 downwards.
GTGCGGATTGCGAAAGGAGGAGATAAGCAGTCCGGAAAGGTCTCCAGAGTGGAAAAGCGAAAGGCAGAGCACCCGCCTCCGCATTGTAGCTTCCTGCCCGCAGCCTGCAGACAGCAGGGGGACAGAGCGATTGTTTTCAGGCCAGGGCTCTCGCGTTGAGCGGCCTGGATCCAGATCATCGTCTTGGGCCTCGGTCTTGGAGTCTTCATTATCCAGTCAGCTGGAAGTCTACAGCAGCCGGGAGGACCCCAGCGATTTGGGACAGAGCTTTCCCTTCTGGAAGCAGAGCCCCATAGAGATTAAAAAAATAAAATAAAATCATGGTCTGAACAACCATGAATAAGAATAAGCATAAGAAGCAAAGTAAGAACAGCTCCCAAACCCTAGATTCCTTCTTTGGGGAAAAGAAAGATCATGGGAGAGAGAGGGAGGAGGAGAGCACAGCCAGAGCGCCCCCACCAGAGGCCTCCAATAAACATGAAGAATGCCTTAAAGCTAGAGATGAG
>CM053589.1:68241133-68257840 GCA_028646515.1 Pseudochirops corinnae | reverse complement strand
TGGCGCCACAGGCTCCACGTGACCACATTCAGCCTATTAGGGAACAGAGTATACTTTCAAATATCCAAGGGTCCTCAAAGTCACGTAGCCACTTCAGCAAAGGGCCTAGGGGCAGGGAAGATCTTTAGATTCCCATAACAAAGGGCAGTGTGGGTTTGGTTTCCAAAAAAAGCAGTACAACAGGAAAAGATGTAGCGATGGGCTTATACACCTTTGGCAGAGGGATGGGAAATTATGACCCTCTCCTATTTGCCATGTCATTCCTTAGCTCTGTTCAGGTTGTACCTGGATCACACGCTTCCTTAAACATCCCACTTGTTCATGTATTTCTGTCCCAGCCATTCATATCTCTGTTCAGAACTCAGTTCCCCAAGGACTCTCATCTCCACCCATAATGAGAATTCTGGTTGAACGCGCAAGAAGGTCTTTCATATATTAGACACTTAATGCATATTTACTGAACAGATAAGTAAGTGATACTTCATTTCTTGTAGTTATCACAGAAATATAAGATACTAGAGCTATAAGGGAATTTGGAGATTTTCTAACCCAATACACTGTTCTCCCCCACCCCTCACACTTAATCAGTTTTACAAATTGGAAAGCAGAGGTTATAACTGCTTACATTTACATTGTGGATCAGTCATATAGTGAGTCCTGTAGTGAAAGGACGACAGATGCACAATTCAGGTGCCTGTACTAGTGTCCATGGAATAAAAGACCTGGAGGAAGGCTTCTAGCATGTTGCATGGACTTTCTAAGGAGGATTTTTGGGAGGACATAGATAAAAGTTTTAGGAGATGAAAAGATGTACTGTACATGAATTGTGATCTGAGTTATCAGAGGGAGTAGCCACATTGATGACATCATAGATCCATTGAACTGCTCATGATTTGTAATAATAACATAATAATAACAGCTAACACTTAAATATTGTTTACTATCTCATCTTGTCCTCATAACAACCCTGGGATGTAGGTGCTATTTTTATCCCCATTTTATAGGTGAGGAAACTGAGGTAAACAGAGGTTATATGGGTTACCTAGAGTCACACAGCTACTAAGTGTTTGAGGCCAAATTTGAACTCGGTATACACTGTGCCATTTAGATGTCCCAACCTTTCCTCATAACAGCCCTGAGAAGTAGCATAATATCAGCAGAACCATAACTAATGTGTCAGTGATCAGAGCGTTGTCCCTGGTTGACCAGAGCTTTGTTCTGGGATCCTCAAATATAAAGGGAATGACATTAGGTATGTTCCTTGAGTAGGTAGAGACAACTGACTTGGATGGCAAGAATAATTAGTTAAGACATGAACCTACCAGATGACTTGCCTCCTTCAACTTCCCCCTGCTTGCTGAAGCCCAGCTGAGTTTCTCTTCTGTCTGATCTATCCAGATTCTTCTCCCAGAAGCAGTCTCAAGTTGACTAGTGGTCACTGTCTCCCCACCACAGAGTGGTATCTGTGGGTCTTTCTTTGCAATGGGACTTTCATGTTGAGGTTTGAGGTCTTTCCCCCAAAGCACACACAACTCAATTTCTCTTGAAAAGTTGATTTGAGATTGGGCAAAGAAGGAGGTACTTTTGGGTCTGCTTGCCCTCGGCAGCATTTTATAGTTCGTATATTCAAATCTACATTCTCCTACCTACTGACCCACTCAGTTGACAGGATTTCTAGTTATGCCTTTGAATATAAATGGTATTATTCCTTGTTGTATAAAGAAACTAAGACTCAATAGAGGTGAAGGGACTTGCTTATAGTCAAACAGCTAGTAAGAATTATAGTCAGGATGTTAACCCAAGTTTTTTTGGCTCAAAAATCTAGCTCTCTCTCCATTTAAATCTTTTGACTTCAAGTTCTGTGCTCTCCCCAAATGAAATGCTGCCTCACAAACTCTTTCAGCTCCTTTTTCTCTTCTTCTCAAGTTGAGCAAAACAAATGTGATACATTTTCTGCCTATTGGGAACAACACTTGAAGCATTTGTTGGATGAGTCCTTTGATTACTCATGGGAATAACAACACTGCCAGAGTGAAGACCAGTGTATAATTTGTAGAGAGAAATAAAGAACTGGACTTGAAGAGATCTTTGTACAAACCTAAAACACGGAGGAAAAATGCTAAAATCTTATACCATTTGTGAAATATCTCATGAAATCCTATCAAGTATCCATGGGAAGGCTCAGTGAAAAATTGTGCCATGGATGACCACCTTTGATCAGTTACACTACAGTCCATATATTACAGAGATTCTTTAAGTTTGTGTGTGTGTGTGTGTGTGTGTGTGTGTGTGTGTGTGTGTGAGAGAGAGAGAGAGAGAGAGAGAGAGAGAAAGAGAGAAAGAGAGAAAAAGAAAGAGCGAGAGAGAGAGATGGACCTCCTTTGGTAATCTGGTGAAACTTCCTTTCAGAATATTATTTTTAAATAAAAATATAGAATCACAAAGGAAACCAATTATATTGTAATACATATATGTATGTACATTCACATATATATATGTATGTGTATGTTAATGTGTATATATTTAAAGTTCACAGACATCATCTTAAAAACTTATCTATAGAGACGGCTAAGTAGCACAGTGAGTAGAGCACCGGCCCTGGAGTCAGGAAAACCTGAGTTCAAATTCGACCTCAGACACTTAACACAAAACTAGCCATATGAACTTACGCAAGTAACTTAACCCCAATTGCCCTACCTTCCCCCCTCCAAAAAAAAAAGTAAAAAGAAAGAAAGAAAGAAAGAACTTATCTGTAGTAAATAGTTCAATATGATATGGGTCTTCTCACCTATCTGCCAACATACAGACACACCAACATTAAAAAAAAAAAGCCAAAACAACTTTTTTTTCCCCCCAGGGAGCTCTACCATGAGTTTCTCTGCATCTTGACTTTAAAAATCTCTTCTATCTTGTTATAATGCTGCATAAGGAATAACACAGTCTAACATCATGGATCTGAAACTAGCCTCCATTCTATTAGAATATATTAGGAGGCTCAACTACTTTATCTCCCCTAGAAAAATGTCTAAGGAATTTTTGCAACATCTATTTCTTTGACCTCTCTGCCACACAAGGATGAAACAAACTTGTTGAGTGGGCTTTAAGTGTTAGAAACCATTTGCCTTGTTTTCCAAGAAAAACCTTGCAGGATATCCTTAACCAATACACCTAGGGTCTAGCACAAAGTCCCCTTGGTCAACTTATAATATATTTGGAGCCCACACGTTATCTCTGAATCTTAGGACCTGCCTTGCCATTTCACTGCCAGCAGGAGACATTTGTCAAATTTTTTGTCAGAAACAACAGCCTAATATGACTACTAAGAAAGAGAAGGCCAAGAAGCATCAGGGGAAAAAAAAAAACAAAAAAACACAACACCACCTTGTTTCTTAGAAAAACCTAAACCCTTGGAAGGTAGACTTCTTTCTCTAAAGGATAGCAAAAGAAAGAGTCCCACAGACTAGATTTTTCAGTGTGGGTCGAAATGGTAAGTTTGACAGAAGTTACAATGGGGACCTGAAGGAAAGACTGAAGCAGATCTAAACTCTATTAATGAGAAAAACAATAAAAAGTTCTCTAAAAAAAAGTTGACTGTTAACATAGCTATAAATACATCCAGGGTTCCAGTGACATCATCATAAAATAGTCCAACTCTGCTCTGCTCTGTTTTATGGAGTGTCAGCACATAGATTTATATCCCCATAATTCATAGTTCCTTTCATTTATTTAAGAAAGTCATCCCGGGATGAGAGCAGATGTTTATTATTATATTTTTCATTTGGGGGTATTGATAGAAAATTTTTATTCTTTGAACAACATTAACCCTACAAGTATTTGATTTTATAGAAAGACTTTTTTTTTTTAACATTCTTAGGTGCTTGGAAAAAGTATACATTATGTCAGTCCTATTTTTTTTAACAATTGTTCTCTTCCCTTCACACTTGAAGTAGGTGAATCTCAGAAATCTGGAGGTTCAGAAACCTTTCATTAAGATAAGTACATATAACTCTTTGGACCAATGATCATGCTATTCTGAGGACTTTCATACATTTTCCATAGAGGAATAAAGCCCTGGTTATCCTCTATACATATTTTGCCTTACTTGCTTTGAACCACAAGAAAGAAACAAAAACTTTCTTTCCTCAAAAAATAAAATAAAACCAAACCATACCTGATTTGGACCTTGGATTGAGATTTGAGCCTCTAAAACAGTGCCCTTGCTTTCCAGCAAATTGATAGACGTTTCCATCATAAGCCCAGAATTATGTGCAATCCAAGACATCAATGAACAAAATCATCTCACACCAGCCAGCTCCATTATAGCATGCAAGTGCTTGTAAGTACATTTTTGAGATCATACACTGGGTGGGCAAAACACATCTCCAGAAAGAACCCACCCAGTTTTAGTTTTACTAAATAGCACTCAAATTAATGGATTGGAATATATCTTGAGAGGTTCACATTGATTCTTCTTCCCCTTTTCTTTAGAGCAAACTAATGAAAGCTGTATATCCTGATGGACCATATGGCCATAATTCTAGAGCATGAAAAGATAGATCTCAGAGGCCAACTTAATCAAGTTACATTTGAGGAAACTGAGGTTTCCTCATAAATGTTAAGTAAACTTGTCCACTTGATTTAGGCTTTAATGCCTATAGCTATGGACTATACAACATTCCTCTGTAACCTGTGAAAGTGCTAGACATAAAAAAAGAAAATCTTTATGTACTATTACTAGGTGCATGACTTTGGGCAAGTCTCTTACTTTCTTTGAGGCTCAGTTTCTTCATTTTTTGATTAACAGTAATAACATCAGTGTTGTCTACTTAATACATTTGTGATTATAAAGCACTATGTAATCCAAAAGCATTACATAAATGTGAGTTATTATTATGAACCAATGTTTATAGATAGCTAATTCTTCTTCACACATTATCTAGTTCTCTCCTTCAGAATCATGTAAAGTACTACCCCTTTTCAAATGAAGACATTTTGGGTGCTAAAAGAGGCAGAAAAAGAATATTTGTAGAAGAAACACTGATAAAAACCAGCTTCATAAGAAGAAATACAATTTCTCAGATAAAATCTTGTGGGGAGACATAGACTGTTCTGAAGACCTGAGAAAAAACTGTCCCTCTCATAAATGTATTGAAAGGATATGTTTGAAGGCAGAGTCCTGACTGAACTAAAGATGGCTGCAGTACATTGTGATCCATCAGTTTATTTACTTATTATGATTTTCACAGTTTTGAAGGATATAGATGATAAATTATAAATCAAATAACTGTTTTGAGATTGTGAGATTATATAAGGACTGTGGGTTTATACCTAACATAAGATAGATTTTTTTTTTTTGAGTTTCACATAATAACTTGGAGATAGGTCACTGCTTTTTATAAAGTGACCTTGATGAGACATTAGAAGGATAGGAGGGGTAGGAAATAGCCAGATAAAAATGGAAGCTAACCACAGGAGGCAGTCGAGGAAATGCTTACTGAAGACAGAGTACAGAAACTTTCATGAGCTGCTTATAGCTGATAGGCAGGCTTTGCAAATGTTTTGCTGGGAGTCATGCTGATTGGAAGAGATGCCTTTCATTGCAGAGAACTGATTGGCTCTGGTACCATCCTGCATAGGTTATCAAAGTGGGTGATTACATCCCCTGGAGGGTGCTGGAATGATTGGGGCAGGGGCGGTTGTAGCCTTGGGTGCAATTAGGGGGGCATTGAATAAAAATAAGGAAAGAAGATAGGAACATTTTGAAAAACCATTTGTATATATTTCATCTGTCGTGCAACACTTAAAGTTGTAGTGATATATTATTTTCCAAATAAGCATACAAAATGCAACTTATAACCTTATCAGTGGTCAAGTCTAATAAGTCTTAACAAGCAAGTGTTAGCAATTGAGCCATGTCTTGCATTGTCGGGATGTTCAGAATGCCCCAGTGGGAATATGTGCGTGTAATGATTTGTTTATAATAGGATATAATATGGTTACATTATGCACTATTACATCATCAAAATGTTAATGTGGGGAAAAATCTACAAATTTACAATAAATTATTAAATTTAAGATGCATCATTTATACACATACACACACATATCTGAAATGTCACAATTTTTTAAAATGCATTAAAGGGTTAAAGAAAGTAGATTTCCAGAGGGGTGCTGAATATTTTTTAAAGTGGGAGGTAGGCCAAATAAGTTTGAAAATCTGTGCCATAAGGATTTGCTTTTGTGTTCCTTTATTGACTTCTCTGGTTTGAGATGGAAAAACGAGGGAAAAGATAGGCTTTGCAAATGTTTTGCTGTGTGAAGAGGCAGGCCTTTGCTGAGAATTAATTGGAGGAAACAGAATCTCTTGCTTAAGAACTAGTTGGGTAAAGTCTTCATGGTCCTACCACTACAGCTTAAGAAGGAGAAATAAATCAGATCTGAAAGGCAACTGTGACTGTTTGTCACTCAAAGTATAGTACTTCCTAAGGTTTCTCCCAAGGTTGACAGTGAACTAAAAAAGCTTTCATTGTTTCAGCAGCCTGAAAGTTGCACAGCAGTGACTTTGCCCAGCAGCTTCAGATTATATGGTTCAGACTATTCTTTAAAGTGCAAGGACCTCAAGATCTCTCATTGAGAGTTATGAGTTGCTGGACATATGGGTTTCCCTACTCATATGCTTCCTTGCTAAATTTCTTTATTATTTTTCTCCTATTTCCTCCTCTTCTACCCCTAGACTTTTTGCATGCATTGGTAGGAGTATAACACAGGTCTATGAGTAGATTTTAAAAATTTCTATTATTCCTGTTTCTGCCTTTTATTGAGTAAATAGTATGATTATTCTTGCTTTGCCATATTGTTTTTATCAATGCTCTATGTTTGAGTCAATGATGTCATAGTAACTGATTTTGTGTGGATAGGAAGAACAGTGCATGGGGCTCAGGAACTTCAGAGGTTTGTGGTAGGAGTACATTCCCCCTCCACACACTCCACATACAACATATAGCAACATAGTTATGGTCATGTACAGTCCTCTTACTATGAGAAACAAATCTTGGATCTGCTAGCATGAGGTCAGGTTAGGGATAAATAAGGCATTTCAGACAGAGAAAAATGGAATGTGGGTTCAGGCAACAATGTCTATGAAAATAGGTCTGTTCCATGCTTGGACCACATGTAGATAAAACATAGGATCTTCTTGACCAGTCTTAAAGGGAGATAGAACAAAACATTACCATTTTTCTTTAAAAATAGTCTTCTTATCTCCTAAGCTTAGATCAACATCAACACAGCAAAGGTTGTTGTTGGATAATGCACTGGAGAATAACAAGTTGTTGCTTTTTTGAGCTCTGAAAGGGTCTTAATTTTGTGTAATACAGTAGAAAGAGCTGGGTTCAAATGTTGACTATTTCATATTACTCATGTGATCTTTGGTAAGTCAATTTCATTTTCTGGGTCTTGGTTTCCTCACTCTTAAAATGAGGAACCAAGTCCTTTAAATATATAAGGTTCTTTCCAGTTTGAATTCTATGATCCAATGATAATCCTTGCTGTGTAGAGAATGCAAGGAGTGACTTGCCTCATGAGAGACAAAACAGCAGTATCCTAAGATGATCCTAATAGAAGGACCTGAATTTAAGAATACTCCAGTCCTTAGCAAAGTGCCTGGCACATAGTAGCACAAAACATAGTAAGTGTTTATTGACTGACCGACTTTGAAGGAGTAAGTAAATTTTTGTGCCAATTGACACTTCTGGTCTTCCTAGATTTGGAAGATGTTCTCTACAAAGAAAGCTTAAAAGAAATTAGATACTTTTCATATGCTAAAATTACTTCCTAGATAGATAAGATAGCAAGGCCAGAATTATGACATACCCTTTAACCAGAACACTAACCAGTGCATATGAACCTACATACATGCTTATCACACATAGAACTACTGATCAATTGTCTTCAAACACTGAAAGCCTTATCATATGGAAGTATTATTAGATTTACTCTGCTTGACTCTATGGAAGAAAGGTACAAAGAGGAAAATTTAGGCTTGATATTAGGAGAAAAAATTAAAAACAAAACAACACAAAAACCTTCTAACAATTAGAGTAATCATATAATGAAGAAGAAGACATAATTCATTGGAAAAGACCCTGATACTGGAAAAGATTGGAGGCAAAAGAGAAGTAGAAAAGCAGAGGATGACATGGATAGATAGTATCAATTAACATGAAGTTGGATAGACTTCTAGAGACAGTGGAAGACAGAAGGTCCTGGAGTGCTTCCGTCCACGGGGTCATGAAGAGTTGGACACAACTGAACCACTGAACAACAACCAAAAAGCAGAAAGGACAGCTGTGAGAGGATATGAGTTCCTCCTCAGTGGTGATCTTCAAGCAAAGGCCAAAAAAGTAGCAAATTAATCAACAAGTGTTTATTAAGTCCCTGCTCTATGCCAAATACCATGCTGAGCACTGAGTATACAAAGAATGAAAATTAGTCTCTATTCTCAAGTAGCCCACAGTCTAATGGGAAAGACACCATGCAAAATAGGAAAAAAGCGCTATTATACAAACAAGATATAACCAACATAAGGAAGGCACTAGAATTAAGGACCATAGTGAAAGACTTCTTGTAAATGGAAGGGATTTAGTTGAGGCCTAAACGAAACCAGGAGACAAAAATTAGGAAGGATGGAATTCCAGGCAAAGGGGGACATTAATTTAGTGTATTTTAGTGGGAATTCCTCTCTCAGGTACAGATTGGACTTTTTGACCACTGAAGTGCCTTTCAGTGCTGAAATTTTATGATCATAGGACTTAATGATAGCAAGACAGACTTAAATTTTGTGACCTCTTTTCCTCTAAGTTTAAGCAGCTATAAATAAAGCTAACAAAGAAATCTTGAGGAAAAAAAAATATCACTCTAGCTAAAGGGTTCTTAACTTTTTTTTTTTTAATCATAGACCTTTTTGGCAGTCTAGTAAAACCTAAGGATCCTTTTACAGAAGGGTTTTTAAATGCATAAAATAAAATGCATGAGATTACAAAGGAAAACAAAGGTTAGTGAAAGATGCCTTCTCCCCCAATCAGGTTGATAGATCCCCTAAAATATATCCACAGACAACTTGCACCCTCTGAAATCTATCCATGGACACCAGATTAAGAACCTCCACCCTAGTAGGAGGAACTTGTTAATATTTAAGCAATGTCTTAATGGCAACATTTTGGGACAGGGGGCAATGTTAAAGGTAAGATATGAACACATTTCTAGGGTGGTGGGTTACAAAATAACCCATTTGTAAACTTTTGTTTTGACCTGGAACTTAAGCTTATGTCACTGATAGAGGTATCTATTTCAAAAGAAACCTACTATAGCTTCCAAATTCCTCCTAAAATCAAAAAACTAAACAGTGGATACTTCCAATGTATTAGAGAGAATAAAAATTTGGGGTTTCTGAATATTTTATAATTTTTACTCAAAGCTTTAGCATGTTAAAGATCAATATCATTATGATTCAGTTTACATTCAGTATCACCCAGAAGTAGGAAAAAAATTAGTAGCCCTGGATTAATGTGGACACTTAAAAATTATAAGGTATCAAGCCTTAATAATGAAATCATGTCCCTTTCCATCCAAATTTCCCATTTGGGGGGGAGGAGTTTTAATTTAATGTCACGCCCTTACAAGCGTTAGGTGATACTGCCACAAAAGAGCTTCATTTTGTATTCCTGCATATAGCACAATTTGTCTCTAGACATATTAACTTTATGATTCTATTTTAAATGCCAAACCTTGGTTCTTCCAGTAGAAACACCCACTCAGCAGCTGTTCCAGTGTTCTGAGACGACATTCTTCATGGTGAAGAGCCCATTGCTACACCAAGAGTACACTCAGTTGCTCACCCTACTGTGCTTTTTTCCCAGCAGGGGAACCTCGAGGTCTGAGCACAGATAATAATGAATCCTCTGGAAGAAAGAGATTTATTCTCTCTCCTCTCCTCCTGTCTTTTCCCCACCTCTCTGTCTCTTTCTCTCTATCTCTTTCTCTATCTCTCCACCCTCTCTTTCACTTTCTCTCACACATGCATGTAAATTTTCATATTCAAGTTTTTGTCCAATATATTCTATCATTGTTATATTAATTTGATCAAGCAGGTCAAAATGCTTCTTCTGAGAAATAAAATAATTGATCCACACATGAGCATGCACACATGCACACACACACACACACACACACACACACACACACACACACACACACCCCTTACCTGAGAGCTATGTCTATTCAAGAGGTATTATTCTCTATAGCCTCTAATCCTCATCTATCTGTGTTAATGGCAAAAATATGTAGATGTGTGTATACATACATACATGCATATACATATAGATTTATACATACCTACCCTAAAATACCTGTGTGTTTGTGTATATATACGTGTGCATAAATTTATACATATATACATATGAATATGAGTATATATAGAAATGTAAGTATATGCCTACACACATACCTGTACCTTTCAATTATCTGTATCTATTAGAGCATAATATCTTAAATATCTGTGCTAACTTTAGAGTTCACTGGATAGTATTGTGCATTATCCCTCAGGCTGGTAAGTTTTAACTTACAGTTTATTATCAGTAAACACACATCACTTGTCTTTGGGGAAAATAGCTTTGAGTCAGATGTTGTCATAGACAATCCAAACTATAGATAATCTCCACATGGGTATTTCAATTCCTTTGTTAGCCATAACAGCATAATAGTAGCAGTGTCCACACTAGCAATACACCTCCAATAAAACCAGGGTTTATTTCTATTCTTGTTGATAGCATCAACTAAAATGCCAAAGTCTAAATAGGTTGATGGGAAGTAAATTCTAATTGTTTCCTCTGAAGGTTTTCCCTTCTACTTCGCACAGCCCTCCCTCACTTGAATCCAGTTCACTGGCATGTGATGGCATCACCTCCTTGATGTCATGGTCCTCTTTGAGAATGAAGCACAAACAACAGGTCTGAGCTGATATATGCGGACTGTGAATTCCCTTAACCCTGAACTTGTTGTTGTAGCTAGCATAAGAATAAAGAGAAGGTGCCCCTTTACAGAGATAGTCAGCCTAGTCTGCTTCACACCAAGATTCAAGATTATCACAGAAATGAATTTATGGTATTAAAAGGTACTTGGCAACCTGGGAACTGAGTGCTGGGGAAATGCTTCTGATGAACCATGACTTCTGATCCTTAAAGAGTGAAGCTCCCTGGAGACATAAGTCCAAAAAAGAACCTTACAATGGATGATTAAAGCATCAGTCAGAATGAGCCAGGATGGAATTTAATTTTTACCCACAAGAGAGAGGAGAGGAGGTTTTTCTTTTTTTTTCCCTTCAGAGAAAACCTCAAGTCTTTCAGGAGTCAGACCTGAAAAAAGTACACTTCTTTTGTTCCTTTAGCCAGTTTATGATGAGTGGCTTCAGTGATGTAAACCTCCTGATGATAGGGATGATATTATAGTAGGAAGACTCCAGGAGCAGCTGTCAGGAGATGTAGGTTTAAGGACAGAATTCAATATTTACTAGCTGTGTATGTGTGTGTGTGTGTCTGTGCGTGTGTGTGTGTGTGTGTGCGTGTGTGTAACCTTTGGCAAGTTATTTAACCTCTCTATTTGCACCTCAGTTTCCACATCTGTAAAATGTGGATAATAATATTTATACTATCTGCTTCCTAACATCATTGTGCAACCATTACAAACCTTAACATTCTATATAAATGTGAGCTATGACTATTACATTATTTCATATAGTAATAACCTCTCTAGGTTATACCTTTCTCATTGTAAAGTCAGAAATTCATGAGATCATAGAATTTGAGCCACAGGGGATCTTGGAGGTTACTTAGTCTAACTCCCCTGTTTTACAGATTGGAAAATTGAGTCCTAGAGGTTAAGTGATTTTCCAAAGGTGACATAGTCATTTGGGATTGATGAACCCTGAATTCCATTGTAATCTAAAATTCTATGTTGCTATTTATCATTTTGTTCCTTGTCCTCTTCTACTTTCCTTTTATTCTTTCTTCCCTTCATCCCTCCTTCCCTCCTCTCCTTGTTTGGCTTTGTTGGTAACATACTTGCTCATTTCCTAGCAAATGGGCCTTCTATGACAAGCATTTACATTGGTTTGCTTAGTCACTAAAGAGAAGATGAAAGTGAGTGAGTTAGTGAGAGAGAGAGAGACAGAGAAAGAGAGAGAGAGAGAAAGAGCCTTTAGTGACACATCTTAGAACAATTCAGGCAAAGAGTGAGCCATTTCCTTCAATGGAAGTTGCTTATGTGGGAGTAGAGAGCCTGTATGCAAGTCATACAGGCTGATAGATGTAATTTCCTAAAATGTATACCTTGTCAGTGTGGAGGAGATGAACAGAGAGAAGGTCACAGCATCTGAAGTTGGAAGGACAAAAGGATTGTGTGCTATGATTGTGATAGTTTGGAACTCCTGAAGGGGCCCTAACATTGAAAAATCAGACTTGGTTCTTTGTAAAAATAAATTAAATAGCCACAGTCATGGGTATGCTCTAATAATAATCCTAAATATTCAATAATTATCTAATGCTATTCTCCTTGAAAATGCTCCTTCCCTAGCTAATGTGATTATTTAGTATTTAGCAATAGGAGAAACCTTAGAAATCACCTAATCCAATCCCATCATTTTACACAGGGGGAAACTGAGGACCAGAGATGTTGAACAGCTTGTTCAAGGTCTCATAGTAATAAGCAGAGTCAGAACCTGATACCTTGTCTTAAAACTCCAAATCTAGTAATCTTTCCACTACAACATGGTGCTGATATATGCAGTATCATTAACGCCTTCAAAAGAACAATGGGATAGTGTGTGTGTGTGTGTGTGTGTGTGTGTGTGTGTGTTTGGGGTGTGGCGTGGCATAGAAGTGTGAGTGCCTAGAGTATCCCTCATATGGCAGCGGGTGCCAAAGGTAACACCAGAAATCACCAAAAAATCAAAGGTTGTGGAACATCATTTCTTTCTGTTTTCCTCTCCCATCCTCCCACCATGGTAGGCAACATGCTAATCAGACCAAAAATGCCACCACTGCTCCAGTCTTCTGGCACATCTGGTCAGATGTATAATACACCTCTCTGTGTTTTACTTTTAAGTGTACAGGAAAATTATTAAGCCCAGGGCAAAGATAACTCACTTGAAACGTTCACAAGTTATGACCCAAATGCCTCTCCTTTCTCTCCCCATGAATTCATCTACTTTTAGAGGATATACAATTTAATATTATAACTAATTAAAAGAACAAATAAATAAATAGATAAATAAGTACAAAACACCATGCTAAAGATGGTCCTCTAACAGCAACAACTTCTTAAAGATGCACTGTGAACAACTAGTGCCACAAAATATTAGGAAGAGGTGGTGAGAGGGGATGCCATGTAATAAATGATTAAATAGTCATGTCTACACCACAAAGAAAAGCATCATGATGTATAACATAGATGATTAGCCTTAGATTCAGGAAGGCCTGGCTTCAGGTTTTGCTTCTGAGTTGCCATTTTGCATTATTAGAAGGAATTTCTATATGTCTTGCTGGAAGTCTGCCATACTAATAAAATCACAGGTCCCCATTCAACAGATAAATAATTGTTCCTCCCCAGTTTATAAAAACCAAACTCATACTTTTTACTACATTGCCTTCTCTTGCAATCTTCTTGTTAAGAAAGAACTTTGTAAATCTGGAAGCAAGAGTTGTTTTTTGCTACTCTTGGTTCCTTTACAAGTCTTAAGATTTCTTCACTGAGCTACAGCTGAAATGTTATGAAAAAACCCATAGAGGGGCTTAATCTTAATTTAATCCCTTCATTTTACAGGTAAGGAAGCCTTTAAAGACGTTATGTGATTTGGCCAGAGTCACACAATGAATGTCAAGGTCCTGACTAGAACTCACATCTTTTGACTACGAAACCATGACTCCTTCTACTACCATATGAAGTAGTTCTATTTCCCTTTGATCCCTAATCAATATTGGAAGTACTTAGTACATTCAAGATGTAAGAACCGATTAAGGGCTATCTGTATATGTCTACAAACATGAAGAGGTTTACAGGTAAATAATCCAATTTTATCTTTTCCTTGAATTCAGAATGATTTTTAAAAGTCAAAAATAGTTTATTTTTATTCTGTTATCTACTCTGGACAATACATACATAAATTATGCATGTACATTTCTATACCTATCAACAATAAGATAATACCATTAAAGGACACTATTTAAGGTCCCCAAATTACCATAGTCAAGACACGATACAGTTATCCTTTCCAGAGTGTGACTTCCCCATGACAGTTTCAATATATTATGGGTCTGCATAAAAAATTAAATGAGAATTTTTTTGAAGTTTTTCAGAAGCTGCAGACAACACAGAAGAAGTTTGGAAACTCAGAAATGCGTATATAGTATTGTATGACATCAATATATTTTATCTTTTAATGCCATAATAATTCAAACTTTTCTAGTATGAAGGAATGAAGGGAGAGTCAAAAATTTTTACACGGATTTTCCAGATCATGGGAGTTCCCCCATGTGGAAGGGATGCCACATATGCTCAAGAATCAGTAGCAGCTGATTTCCATTTCCTTAGATAATCATCCTTAGGAAGCTGGGGAGGGAGCAGAAGAACAGTGAATGATTTTAAATCTCCCAGCCTTCAAGTTACACTGCCAACTGGCAGACAGGGCCACAACAGCAGGAATGAACCCCGAGGCAGAGAGCTACCCCAGCTGAGACCTGTGAGTTAGTTGTATTCTACTTTCTTAGTCACTCAGGACATGACAATATCAATATTGCCGGAGAAGCCATCTGCTTTCTTTGGCCATTTGTGTATGCCAATAAGGATTTGCCTCTGTCCTGAGAGAGGAATTCTCATCACTGTTCCCTGCCTCCTAAATGGCTCATTCTCTGTCCCTATTCTGATGTTTTTAGCCGAACTCTATTCTCACCTGGGGAAAAAAGGTAGGAAGTTCAAATGCTTCAACATAAGCATTCAACATAAGATCCTGATGGCTGATGAGAAAAAAAAAAAACATACATTTAGGAAGGATTCCTTTTTCCACCAGTCTCTGCAAAATACTGTGATCAAAGAGCACCCCCTACCTTGGCATTCCGTGCTGCAATCCCATGTTTCAAGGGAGATGAGCCAAGCAAGGATAGACATTCACTTATTTTTCAACTTAAAAATGTGTGTGTGTGTGTGTGTGCGTGCGAGCGTGCACACACACATTCACATGTATGTATGTTGGGGTGGGGGTGCTGTATGTGGAGATCTGATGACATATTTCTGTTAGGATGTGGGAGGGAATAGAAAAAGGTGGTGGTGTGACTTTGATACTGGTTTTTCTATTTTTGCAACATTGGAAGGAGGCTGAAGAATTCAGCCCCCAAATTGAGAACGGCAGAATAGCACCAGATACTAAATCACGCAGACACAATACATGCCTGGAATGTAGGTGGCTTGTGGGGGTTGAGGATGAGGATTTGTCAGGAGGGCTCCTGGCTATGGCCTCTTAGATTCTTTGTTTAGTCTAATTCCATGGGCTGTGAATGGTGAAACTCTTGAGTTACTTTTCTTGCAAAGCTGCTTAAAGGAATCTTTACGTTTCCCACGCTCTCACAGTCCAGGATTTGTGCCTCCCTTTGCTCATTTCTATCCCATTGCTCAAACCTCCAGACAACCTCATGTAAGAGGAATACAACCTCTTCAGACATGTAGTATGGGGTTTTCCCCTTCAGAAATCAGGACTGAAATTGTTTTGTGCTACTGAGTGAACAGAGATATGTGTGTGTGTGTGTGTGTGTGTATATGTATACACACATATATATGTGTGTGTGTATAAACTCTTGAAAAAGCAGAAATAGTAAGTTTATTTACAAACTTGAGAAGGAATTCAAGGGAGCCCCTGAATTGTACTATTTTATAGAATCAATTCATTGCTCACCATCATTCCATTATCCTTTCAGCAAAATTGGGGCTAAGACAGGAACAGGGAAGGAGGGAAAAGGAGGGGAATGAAAAGAGGGACAAAAAGAACAATGAAGAAAATTGAAAGGAAGGGAGGAAAGGGAAAGAAAAAAAAGGTCTAGAAGGAGGCAAGGAGAAAAGTAGGGAGTTGGGAGAAATGGAAGGGGATGGGACCAAATACAACTTTCTTCCAAATTTCTTTCCACACTCTACATACATGGTTCACTGCCCTCAACGACAAGATCGCAGAATATGTCCTTAGATCTCAGTTCTTAACTCAACACAATAATTCAAAATTGGAAAGGAGTAAAAGGAAATAGGAAGACAGGGGAATGAATATTCCAAATATTTTGGAACCATCTTGAGGTTTCACACAAAGTACTATCTTAGAAAACCTCTGAATAATGAGGAAAAGGGATTGAAGTAAATGTCAGTGAGGCAAGGCCTTTAATTACATATCTGTGTTATCAAAAGATGGAAATGAAGAACAGAAGCATGGGGGAAATCTGTATTCCTATTTAACGTCATAAATAACAACAATGACAAAAATCAATATCTTTTGAACGATCAATGGAGAAGCTAATGGTAGGATGCTATGAATTATGTTTCATTTGTTTGGGTCTGTTTGATAGTATCTTGATTTCTCATGAAGTCATTTGCTTCCATTTGCTCCACTCTAATTTTGAC
>CM053589.1:68219368-68240633 GCA_028646515.1 Pseudochirops corinnae | reverse complement strand
CCCCCCCCCCCCCCCCCCCCCCCCCCCCCCCCCCCCCCCCCCCCCCCCCCCCCCGCACACACACTTTCAATTAAATCTGTCTTTAAAAGTTAATTTAAGGACTCATTTCATGCTTTTTGACTTGGGTGAATTTTCCTAAAGTTTGCTCCCAGGACCAGGATTCTGCTGAGTGTTGTATTTAAAAAAAACAGGGTCCTGGGAACTACCCCAGTCCGATGTGTTCCAATACAGTTTACTCTTCTTCCAGCTGATGAAGCACCCAGCTATTATAACTAAATTTGCCAAATTCAGTTTTGCCCACAAAAGAAAAACTAAAAACATGAAATATCTCAGTCCCTCTACTTTTAATAGCATTAACAACAACCTACAGTTTATTGGATAAATTTTTCACGAAGCATCTAGGTGGTATATAATGGATGCCAGATGTAAATTCAGGTTAAACCTGAGTTTGAGTCCTGCCTCTGGCCCTAACTGTAGAAGCCTGCACAGGTCTCTCTTAGCCTCTCCATCTGTAGGAGGTGGTGCTCACATCTACCTCACATGATTCCTGGAGGATCAGAAGAGATGATATACATAAAGTGCTCTGCAATCCTTAAAGGGCTATTTAAATGTTTACTATTATTGTATTATAGTGGAGAAAGAGGTTGGGTATGGAAAGGACTCCCATTTATATTATCTTGGGATCACAGATCTACTTTGCCTTAGTTGGTAAATGTGGTCTAGTATTGGTAGGAACAGTAACTGCAGCATCTTTTCCTGCTTAAAGAAGGATGAAGCTACTGACTCTCTGATAGTAGGAACACTCTCAGCTTTTGTAGTCATGACCATGGATTTGTACTAATCTAACTAGCACCTTTGCTCAGCCAGCTGCTCTCTAACTGTTTTCTCTGCTTTCCTTTCCAGGGCCGGGGTTGCTGAATAATTCATAACCCTAGTTGACAGATAAAATGAGTAGATTTATATGTTTTTGGCCTTGGTGATGAATTAATTAAATTGACTTCTCCTTCCACCCACCCCCCCCATACATTACTTTCTGCTTCTGGAATTTGTAAGCAAATGGGGGGTGGGGAGGGGAGTATTATAATTTCCTTGTTCAGACCACCATGTGAGGGTGGATAGAATCCAAAGAAATTGTGTCTCTGACTTTTTGAAACCAGGAAAAGGAATTGTATACTTTATATTATAAGCAGGCTGTAAAGGGATTGGTAGGTTTGTGGTGGGGGTAGAGGATGATGAGAAAACCTTTTTTTATTCAATAGAAGCCTAATTATTGACTAATGACTAAAATTCTATAATCTAAGGCTCATTTCTTTAGTCTAAGTTAGAGCTTCTTAATCTTTCTTTGTGTTAGGTACCCCTTTGGAAGCCTATGGAACCTCCTTCAGAATAATATTTTTAAATGCATAAAATAAAGTACAGAGGGTTACAAAGGAAACCAATTAAAATTTAATTCCTCATCCAAGTTCATGGACCCCTTGAAGACAATCTGTAAAATTCTTGAGATTTCATGAACTTTAAGAACTGCTGGTCTAAGATTTATTGTTTGGTTAAAAATCAAATGGTTTTGGTAAAGGTATTCTGTTAAATCATATTAGTCCTTTAAATTAGAAAGCTTGTCTGATTGTTTCCTAGAAGCAGTGGGAAGGTAGGAGAGCTCAAATACCCTGGTCACTTACATTACTGAGGTCGGAGAAATAGTGGTCATATTTGCCATTGTAATGCCGTAGGGCTGGGAGTGGGTGGTTGGACCTTCAATGTTGGTCAGAAGAAATATCATCTCATCTAGAATTTTTCCTATGGCCAGGCCTGGTGATTGGGAAAATGGGTAAAAAAAAAAAATGCTCGCCAGAGATTCCTCAGTCCATCTCTGTTAAAGGTAAAATTTCAAAGTGAAAAAAGCAGGTAGCAACTTCCACAAACATTAACTACATCTGCATACATGAAAAAAGTTAGTTTTTCAACTCTTTTGTTTTTCTGCTTGCTTGTTTCTCCGTGTGTGTGTGTGTGTGTGTGTGTGTGTGTTATTTAGAGCCTACATTTAAGCTCTTCATGTCTATATGGCCAGGTGTTCTGCAGAAATATTTAAACTATAGCCGACTTTGTTCTCCCTCCTCAGGAGCCCCCTCAAGCATGTCTTGGAGTACATCCTATAGTTCTTGAGCTCCTCACCTTCTGCCCAACTGCCAGCTCTGTGAATTTATGACCTGCATTTTCAGTTAACTTTTTTTCTGCCTATCCTGAACACTGTTCCAACCCTCCAGTCCCCTACCCTAGTCTTTTCTTTTCAGTAACTCTCTTTAAATCAAAAAGAAAACTTTTGTTCAAATCCAATTTTTGCTGCTGTGTGATCTTGGACAAGTCACTTAACATCAGTGAGACCCAATTCCTCATCCTCAAAAATGAAGATTTTACTAGATTACTTCTTAGGATCGCTTCCAATAATAATTAATTATCCTTTGATCTCATGATCTTTTCCTTCAGAGAGTGGGGATGGCCCTAAGAGAAATCAAAATGGAAAACCATGTTAAAATGTATATACTATAGCTTATCTTTTATATTTGGTACAAATGATGTATCATAAGAATTTCCATTTTAAAATTAATTTTCCTGTTGTTCTCATCTGTGTGAGTCCATCTGAACCCTGACTTCTTAATTAGGATGTTGTCAAAATCATGTTAGACAAAATAAGTTTTAAAAAAAGTTGGCATTACAGGATGCAAATTTAAGGCAAAATATCAAGATTTTTTCCCCAGATTTTAACTCTTTTATTAAACCAAAAAACCTCCACAGAATAATATGTATGTTTAACATGGACAGCTAATTAGGCATAGTCCATATGTAAAAAAAAAAAATGAAACAAAGAATGGTTCATTTCAATAGCATCTTCTCTTGGTCTTTCACTTTTTTAATTCTTTTTTCTTGATTCCAGATCATTGAACACATTACTTGGTTTTTCATATGTAAATCAGAGTATCAAACTTTATGAGACTTGGGTTATATCTTCATTGGAACATAGATCTTGAGCAGAAAGGAACCTCAGAGACTATTTAGTCCAACCATCTAAACTTACAGTTAAAAATTGGAAGTCCAGTGAATTTCTAAATTGCCTAAAGTCACATACATGCTTAATGTCAGAAGCAAAATTGGAAGAGCTGCCTTGTGACTTCACATCAGTTGTTTTCATTCTACCATGCTGCCTTCCTCTTTGGTTCTTCTGTCCAATCAGATATGATTGATAATGATCATGATAACAGAATTCTAATCTTGCCCATTGTCTTCATTTGGTGCCTAGTACAGTGCTTCAGCCATGTTTGATGTTCAGCAAATACTGACTTGTTCTTTCATCAGTTCCAAGTGCACAGATTTACCAACTCATCTCACTTACTAATCTGCAGAAAGTCTCTATTATTTTAGTCCCAGGCTTGCTACATGTGAGGAAAGCTTCAAACATATTTACTCTATGGTGGTAGCAGGGGGACAATTTTCACAAAGATGGACTTGGTTGTTTTGTTAATTGGCAACCATCGCTAGAACTATTTATAACTTTCCCTCTAGCTAGGGATCCATTAACACAAATCAGAAGTATGAGTCAACTAATTATAGGAAATCCCTTATAGCCATTTATCCCCTCCCCCATCCAGGAAGAATGAAAAAAAAAAAATAGGAGCACTTGGAAAGAATACCTGAGACACATTTGAAAACAATTTCAGATCTGGGGGAAAAAAAAAGAAACTGAACAATTGGGGTCTGGCATCTGGAAAACTTGCAGAACGTTTGAGAAAATGAGCAAATAAAAACATTCCAAATGTGGTGCCAGATAAGTTGAACAATTAGTGGCAAAAATAGATTTAACATTGGAGAACATTAATTTAAATCCCAAATCTTTCGTTTCTTACCTGCGTGACTTTGGCCAAGTCGCTTAACCTCTCTGAGTCTCACTTTCCACAACTCTAAAATGAGGGTGTTCAACTCAATAACCTTTCAAGTCCCATTCAGCTCTCAATCTATGATAATACAATCCTGTGTTATATGAATGTCCAGATAAATTCATGGAGGGAAGCAACATGCTTGTTGTGAAATGATTTTCTTTTTCTTTCTTTTTTACTTTAATAGCATTTTTTCCAATTACATATAAAGCCATTTTTTAGTATTCATTTTTGAAAGATTTTGAGTTCCACATTTTCTCCCTCCCTTCTCCACCTTCCCCCTCCCCAAGATGACAAGCAATCTGATATAGGTTATACGTGTACAATCATGTAAAACATATTTCCACATTAGTCATGTTGTGAAAGAAAAAACAGAACAAAAGAAAAAAAACAAAACGTGAAAAAGGTGAAAATAGTATGCTTCCATCTGCATTCAGATTCCATCAGTTCTTTCTCTAGATGTGAATAGTGTTTTCCATCATGAGCCTTTTGGAATGGTCTTTGATCATGGTTTTGCTGTGAAGAGTTAAGTCAATCCTCGTTGATCATCTTAGTGCAATGATTTTCACTTTGCAGTGGCTACTTTCCTTTATTGTGTCTCCTTTCCTTCCTGGATCCTAAACCTGCCTGGACCTAGAAATGGTAGAGTAAACATAACGCTAGTTTATTCATTCCAGGAAACTTCCATTTCTTACATATGGAACTCATTCTGACAATTATTAATATAACAGAACGTGGACTGAGAGCCAGAAAAATTAGATTTGAGTTCTAGCTTTGCCCCTAACTTTGGATAAGGCATCTTAAAAAAAAAATGTTCTACTCTTCCCATTTAGATTTCACTGGAGTATCTTAATCTCTGTTCTTACCTTTGCTTATATTTGAGTGAGTGGTTCTTGTTTTAGTTAAGCAACTGGGACATGTGTTCTTTTCTTTCTCTTCTTTATCTGTAAAATGAAAATGTTAGACTATATGATCTCTGAGGTCTCTTCCAGCACTGAGATTGTATGATTCCATGATTCTTATGTCTTTAAAGATACCATGGTGCATCTTAAACCTGTCTAACTTCTATAGACCTCCCAATATTTTATTGGTCTATTTTCTTCACTATCAAAAATACTTATGCCCAAGCCACTGACCAGGTATTCTCTTCTTTTTTGACCCAGAGTTCTAATGTACCAAAGCAACACGTTGTGATGTTACATAGTCAGTTGTCAGACTTCACTGTCTAGTCAAGTTGAAGATGGGAAAGAAACGGTTTTCATTCGCTTCACTTATTAATATTACAAATTAGTATTGTGTTTTTTATTGTCCTTTGCTTTGCTTGCAGTTTTTGGTACTAAAGAGAAGGGGACAGAACAGGAGCTGAATTTAATATGGAAACATTTAAGTGTTAAGGAAACATTTTTTTTCATTCTCCCAGAATTTCCTCACTGTAATTTTCTATCTTGTCAGGAATGTAGCACAGACTTGTTAACATCTATCTGTCTGAAAGTCCTATAAATTCTCTGCCTTTGTTGAGACCAGGTAATAGGTGTTTTGGTTAGCTAAATATTCTGGTTAAAATAGTTCTGATTTATTGCAGACTTCTGTATACTTGTAGCAGCGGACTGCCAAGTTCTTGAACATATTCTTACAGGATGGAATGAGAGTGGCAGGAATGGGCAGGAGTAGTAGAGAAGGAGCAAAGTGAAAGTGAGATGAATTGAACAAGCAGCATAGTAAAATGTTCCCTTTCCCTCTCTTTCCCCTCAAATAGAATTTTAGAACTTGAAGTTCCCTTTGATTTTCAAGCAGATCAATGTTTCCAAACTGAGAAGTAGCAATATCTGTAGGAAAAAAAATTTAAAAAAATAAATATTTACTTGAAACCTGTAAACAAATAAGCAAACAAGAATCTGAGTTTCCTCCCTGTCCCCCCCCACCCCCCCGGGTCTTACTCCTATTGCTAAAGATTATATGGAAGAAGAATCCTCAACAGAAAAAAAAAATCACTATTTCATAGATTTAAGGCTTTGTTTGGGTAGGGAAAGGTGGATCTATACAGGGATATACTAGATTCAGTTCCTACTTGCCCTTGAGAGATGATTGTTAAATTTTTATTCTTAACATTTATACCTTAGAAATCAGCAAATGCTAAAAATCAGGGCTTGATTTGTTGTTATGTAGATTTTCTAGATTTAAGAAAGTGGAGAAAATGTTAATAACATAGATTAAATTTAAAAGTGGGTTAAATGTACATTTTTTTCCCTTGAAGAACTTGTCATTAAACATTTACCAGCATACTGAAGGATCTAGGTAATGCCTTCTTTTTAAAAAGTGTGGAAAGTCCCAGAACCATTCTGTAGATTAGAAATTCACTTGCATTAATAAACTCTTTGAAATTGCAGACAGGCTTAGAAAAACTAAGCTTTTGACCTGCAACACCTTAGTATGAATTTCTTCACTCAGCTACTTCCCTGAGGCAATAGGCAAAGTATAATGAAAAGAGAAGTGGGTTTGCAATCTTGAAAGCTCTAGATTTGATCCCTGTCTATGATGCTTCCCAGCTGAGTGATCTCAGAAAGTCACTTTTCTCAACTCCACTTTCCTCATCATGAATTGGAAATAATACCTGTAGCACTTACCACATTAGGGTTGTATGGAGGATTAAATGAAATTATGGAAGCATTTGGAAAATCTTAAAACCTATTCCAACATCAGCTTACATTGTGTATGTGTGTGTACATACACATAAATATGCATACATATGCATACATAAACATACATTGTGTGTGTGTGTATATATATATATATATATATATATATGTGTGTGTATATATGCATATGTGTGTATTCATATACTTCTTTAAGCTGAGCTCCAGTGGAATATCATCACATTGGGATCTTATCACACTGAGACAGAAAAAAACAACTGTCTTATAAAATTAGACTCATGGCTTGAGTTTTATTTATTTGTTTACAAAGGACTCTATGAACACATTACCAATACCAAACTTTCCAGATTTTATAAGACACTGCCAATTTCAATGAAAGAAAAATACTTTGCCAAAAGAATAATAGGAGGGCAGCTTGGGGCAGAGGACATAGGTTAAAATATTGGCTTTGTGGTTTACCATGTATGTGACTGTGGGAAGGGCAGCATATATCTCTGTAGACTTTACTTTTTTCTCATCTGCAAAATGAAGGGGTTATAGTCACTGCTCTCTAAGGGCCTTTCTAGTTAAAAATCTATGATCCTGTTCTCCTATTATAGTTGGTTTGGCTTAAGAAATTCAACTGGGAAAACAACTCCCACAACAGTGATCAGTGTGTGTGATACTATTTTTGATTCAGAAAATATGATAATTGAATTTAGTTCAAGAAACAAGCATTTTATGTACCTGCAGAAATTCAGTGACCATATTTTCTGCACCTTGACCGAATGGTGAGAAAGAAAAAAATAATCCTATAGAGTCTTGTCTTTTAACTTAATTAAAATATTTAGATAATTTCATTTAAGTAATTATAATCTTATACACTTTATCATATGCATTTTAAAATGTTATTTTGAGAAGGACTTCACCACAAACTTCACCAGACTGCTAGTGGATCCATGAAACACACAACAATTTAAGAACTCTTGGTTAAAGAGAGAGAGAGAGAGAGAGAGAGAGAAATAAAGAAAGAGAGAGAGAGATGGATTCCATAGTAGAAGTAAATTAAGCCAAGAATGTGATCATGTTCCTCCCTTTAGAGGAAAAATAAAGCCACCTGTGATCTTTAAGCAGGATAGTATAGCTTTCAACTTAATAAGCTTATTATCAAATTGCAAAGTTACTACCAGAAGAAACTCTCCCAATCCAATTGTATCTTGTGTGGATTCTAGTGGCTTCGTGTTTCTCTAGCTATTTTCTTCTGTTAGTATTTCATCACTATTGCTGGTATATTTTTTCTTGGGCTCTGAACTCCCAAGCATTAACTGAATATCAGCTGATCACATTTTCTGCTTTTGCAGGTGGTAAAATGTCCCTCTTCAGTAGTAAAGACCTTTCAGGGTAGTTAAATGTTCCAGGACTTTGGCACAACTGCAGTGGCCAGAGTCAACTTCTAGGGCTCTAAGGCAGGCTCTCTTTACTTCTTTACCCACTCGGAAACAGAGGAGACCCAGTATTGTTTCTGTCTACAGGGAGACTCTGGGCACTCTTCTTACTGTTTCCCCTCCTTCTTTGGAAATTTCCATAGTACTGCTTTTCAAAGCTGTTTGAAAGTGTTTTCCTTAGGGATCCAGGGCATGTCAAGCAGGTAACCTCAAAAGCAGATCTGTAGTTGCCATACCCCTATCCCATTACTTTCCTCACACTCCTTCCTTTATTTCTTCCACATTAAAACATCACTGTGTATACCCCTGAGTGACTTTCCCCCAAACTATGAATTTCAACTATTTCCGATGCTGTCTTTCAAAATTTGAATATAATTACACGCTTTGAGTGCAAATTGTGGTTTTTGCTACATAAGGAACTAATGGAAATGATCTGCCTGTTCCTGTAGTTTACAGATTATATGCTTTAGATCTGGGGACATATATTTAGGCTGCTTTTCTGTGTGGCGCATGAAAATGAAAATGAACTCTGTGTGAGCCATGGTGGTTGCTAAGCATTGTAACAGGTTGATAGAGGACAATATTAAACTGTATCAGGGCTGAAGTTTGACTTAACATTTCCTTCACCCCTTTTGTCACTTGATGTTCTTATAGTCAAGCAAGGTAAAGAAGGGAGGCAGGATGAGACAATAAATCAACATATAGGAGGATACTCAAGCAAAACAAATTTCCACATTGTGTTAAAAATTTTTTTTATCTCATTCTATATGTTTGTCTTTCATATCTCTGTCATGCTGTGGGTAACATTTCTATACTCAGAGTATCATGGATTTTTTTTCTCCCTCCTTTTCCCCTGTGGGAGGTGGAAGAGGAAAGGAGAAAAAAAAGTGCTTAATAATCGAAAATATATGCATGAGTGAATCAGTGAGGGAGCATATGTGTGTGTGTGTGTGTGTGTGTGTGTGTGTGTGTGTGTGTGTGTGTGTGTGTGTGTGTGTGTAGGAGAGAGAAAGACAGAGAGAGACCACAGAAAGAGACATAGAATGGGAGAAGGAGAAAGAGGGGGAGACAGAGAGACAAAGAGTGGGAGGAGAAAAAGGGAGAGGGAGAAGGAGAGAGGAAGAGAGAGAGAGAGAGAGAGAGAGAGAGAGAGAGAGAGAGAGAGAGAGAGAGAGAGAGAGGAGAGAAAGGAGAGAAAGAGAAGAGCACAAAGACATAGGTTAAAATGCTAGCTAGGGCAAGTCATAGAATTTTCCCAGGAGTCAGTTTCCTCACATGTAAAATGATTAGGGGTCCAAAGCTTTTTAGGTATTGTGACCCTTTTGTTGGCAGTCTGCTAAAACCTAGGAACTACTTCTCAAAAGAATATTTTTAAATCACAGTAAAAATACTACAGTTCAGTTAGAGGCTAATAAAAATAAAGATATATATATATATTTTTTTCTCATTCAATTTTATGAATATCTAAACTAGATAATCTCTAATGAACTTTTTGAGTTCAAAGTCACTGTTCCTATGATCCTAATATAATTGGTTTTAGAAGGTAACTTGGGAGAAAAAAAGTGATCAGAACAGAATCTGAGGTTAGCCACATTGAGGATTATGAGGTAGCCAGGTGGCACAGTGGATAAAGCACTGCATCTGGAATCAGGAAGACTTGAGTTGAAATCCACTTTCAGATACTTACTAGCTACTTAAACTTAGGCAAATCATATAACCTTTGTCTTCCTTGGTCTCCACGTCTGTAAAATGGGCATAATAATACTATATATACTTCTCAGGATTGTTGTAAGGATGAAATAAATACCACATAAATTCTAATTATTATTGCTATTGTGTTTGGGAATCTCTAGACTCAGTTTGAGGTCTCTTGATGCTAGTCATTTCCATCGTTTCACAACAATTCATGGGGTTCCACTATAACCCATTCTTGCATATAACCCTAGATCAATCTGTCCTAACACTAGTTTACTTATATCTAAACATGTTCCATAAGCATTTGTGAGGTTCCACTCTAGTACAATTTCTGCCTACACACCTGGATCAATCTATCCCTACATCATTCATCTCACTTACAAAAACAAAATTAAAAAGGACAGGACTTTTTTCCACTAAGGATTTCCCACAAGTAGAAGCCATAATGGATGTCTGTTTCAGAAAGTGAATTTTAGGATTGTGAAAGGAAAGGATTCGTGAAGTGTTACCAGAAATGTAAGGTGTTAGTTTGTCTTCAGAGGTGACTGAGGGATCATTGACCTTCGAGCTTCTCACTCAGTACTAGGCCTTCTTTGCTTTCTGTCACCAGGACAAAGGGAATCTCCCTGACTAGAAGGAAGAAAGTCAGACCTTTACTTCCAGCTCAGTCTTTGGCTTCAGTCCTGAGACTGATAATGAGCAAATGTCAATAGACATCAGGGTCTTTTCTGACTTCTTTTTGATTGATGACTAATGGCCCGTGGGAGTTCCTCTAATTGCTTTGAAAAGCCAGTTTTAATAAAGACTCTAAGAGGCCCTTATGTGTGTGGGGAGGAGTGGGGAGGGGGAGAGGGAGGAAGGGGAGAATGAAAAGAAAGGCAGTGTTATACTGTTGTACTCTGCTATTTTTAGTAGAGGGAGCTGAGATGTACCATCTGCTATTATAGAACATTAATACCTCACCTACCTGATGCTCAGTTATCCAGCAGCTTCATTTATCTGGATTATACTTATAAAAGAAGATGGAAATATCGAAAAGAAAAGAAGGAAAGAAAGAAAGAAAGAAAGAAAGAAAGAAAGAAAGAAAGAAAGAAAGAAAGAATGAAAGAAAGAAAGAAAGAAAGAAAGAAAAAGAAAGAAAGAAAGGAAGGAAGGAAGGAAGGAAGACAGGAAGGAAGGAAGGAAGAAAGAAAGGAAGGAAGAAAGAAAGAAAAGGAGAGAAAGAAAGATCTCTGAGGGGACAACAGCTAAAGTCCCTGTAGTATAAAAATAGGAGAGACCCGCAAGCCTTAGCTCAGTTTATTTGGTTTTTAAGCCCACAGGATGTTAGAAACAACAAGCTGGAAGAGGGCAGATAGGCTATTCAGTCGCTTTGACGTCTGGGAAAAGTAACAAGGGAAGTAGAACAGCTCTTAAAATTAGAAGGAATTTTCCAAAGTTTTGAATCAGTAGACCTGGATTTGAATCCTGCCTTTACTACTTCCTATATGAGGCAGCTCAGTAGTGCCATGGATAGACTGCCAGGACATGAAGTCAGGAAGACCCAGTTCAAATCCAGCCTCAGATACTTACTAATTATGTGATCCTGGGTAAATCACTTAATCTTGGTTTGCCTCAGTTTCCTCATCTGTAAAATGGGGTTAATAGTAGCACCTACCTCCCAGGGTTGTTATAAGGAAAAGATACTTTTAAAGTGCATTGCAAACCTTGAAACACCATATAAATGATAGCTATTATTATGATAAGACCTTGGTCAAGTCCTTTCACTTCCCTAAGCCTTTGTTTCCTTGTTTATCCAGTGAGGATGCTAGGCTAGATGACCTCTTCAAGTTTAAACCTATAATAAACAGCAAGGAAAGAGACTGAAACACTATGAAAAGCAGACATAAGAACTAAAAAATCACAGCAGTCCCAGATAATTAAATGAAAGAACAAGAAGTCCTACATGGCTGAATAACCTCTAAGGGCATTGTTCTATTACAGCTCAGGATGAAAATTGATGTTCCTATGATGACTCTGAGTCATTAAGAAAATGTTAAATTAGGATGAGAAGTCAAGGTAAAGTAGCATAGCAGAAAGATGGCTAGACTTGAAGTCCAAGTACCTGGGTTCAAGTCTTGGCCTTGCTACACTATAGGGTACTCACATACCACCCATATAACCTTGAGCAAGTCACTTAAACTTTTTAGGCCTCCATTTCTTTAATTGCAAAATGAGGGAGTTAGGCTAAGTGACTTCTAAGGTGACTGTCTAAGAATAATCCATTTTTACAGAAATTTAGCTTAGCACAGGTGTAGGGAACCTATGGTCTTGAGTCCACATGTGGCCCTCTAAGTCTAAGGGCCATACTCAAGGACCTAGAGAACCACATGTGGACTCAAGGTCAAAGGTTCCCCACCCCTGGCTTAGTACAATGACGGGCACATAGTAGGTGCTTAATAGAAGTTTACTGACTTTTCATTCATAATAGCAAAATTGAAAAAAGAAATGGTGCTAAAACAGAAAACCCAATAAATTATTCAAAACAATTCATTCCTAGAGGGTTCCATTGTGTTTAATCTCTCTTGCACGTGATATGAATTCATTCAATAAAACTGTATTAAGAAGCTGTCGTAAGCAAAGTACAGTGTTAATTGCTAAGGGTAGAAAGCCAAAAGACAAAACAATCCTTTCTTTCAAGGAACTTACATACTACTAGGGGGACATAGCGTGTGCCCAGATAAATCAATGCAAGATAATTGGAGGTTGGAGAGAACATGAACAACTAACTGGGGCTGAGGAGTGGGCAAGATTAGAGAAAGCTTCCTGTAGATGTGTTGGCTGAGCTGAGCCTTGAGCCTTTGAAGAAAGCTAGAATCTAAGATTTTTTTTTCTGACAGCATAATATTCATGAACATTTTACATATTTACTATTGCATGTCTGCATACATGCCTGCATGCATGACTATGTTCATATGTGTATGTATGTGTTTATGTGTGTGTATCAGACTTCAAATTTCACTGGTATAGAATGCTCCTGGTGCAGAAACCCCTCCACTGATGGACATCTGTAAATTTTTGTAATGTATTGTCTTAGCTTCCAGAGTCCCTGAAAACTATATTGAATGACTTGATTATGGCTGATAGTGTGATTGAGTGGATACTGGCTGCTTCTGAATAAGGAATACCTAGGTTCAAGTCTTTTAACCCAGTCTGTTTGCTTCTGATACATCCTGGCTGTGTGATCCTGAGGAAATCACTTAATCTCTATTTGCCTCAGTTTCCTCCACTGTAAAAATATAAATAATAGTAGCCTCTAACTCATAAGGTTGTTGTGAGAATCATTATTTATATAGAGCTTAGCACATTACCTGCTATATAGTAGGCAGTGCAGAAAATACTTATTCCATTTCCTTCCTTTCCTCTTAAATTCATAGACTCTTTTATATTGGTGGAAATGCTCTGAAAAATATATTTACATAATTACATCATTGTGCAACTCCTGTGTTGGGGAGGACATGATATACAAGGGTACAGAAACCCCTATCTGATGTAATAATGTACTAAATATTTTAAAACACATTTTCATTCTTTATTAAATCACCTTTGTTTGTGCTCTTATCCTTGACTCTTTGCATACTAAGCAATGGTTTGTCAATTTTAAGAGGGAAGAAAACCAAACCCCAAACAAAACAAAACATTTTTCCTTAGAAGTCTAGCTCATTAAATGCATCAGTCTGAGATATGGACGTGTGTGTGTGTATGCTGGTTAGAACTATGTTGAAACTCCTCAAGGAAGTATTCTAATTAACTCTTTGTCTGAAATGTAATCAAATAGGATCACTATATGCTGTGCATATCAGGCATGGAAGGGAATCAGGATTTCAGATAACTTCATTTGAACACTCATTTTCCCCCTACTGGCTAATGTAGTGTCCAGGGCTGTTATGATGAGTTAATGATAATAATGGGCATTTCATCCCAAATTTAAGATGACATTATTACTGCGAGAAAAGTGGTTTGAAGTCTTTTATATATACCCTCCCACATGAAATGGCTTTGAAGTAGAAAAAAGGAGAAATAACATCTTGAGAAATGAATCTTAATATCAAACTATTTATTTGCAGATGGGCATAGACCCCATCAGAGTGTGTGTATGTACTGTGTGTATATATATATATATATATATATATATGTGTGTGTGTGTGTGTGTGTGTGTGTGTGTGTGTGTGTGTGTGTGTGTGTGTTAATACATATTGTGTGTTTATATGCACATACATGTGTATAGAATATATATCAATTTTTAACATATCAAAGTGTATCAACTGATAGTTAATTGGTTAAATACCATCTTAGATATGCTATAAGAACTCCAATCCAGTGAATATGGAGTTGACACCTGCTTGCTCTCCTAAGTCATATAAGTGAACAGTAATAACACAAGATAGAAAATCCTGACCACTGAGTCCTCTGTGCTTTGGTTGACTAATATTTCCCTGGAAGAAATGGATTGGGGCCTCCTTGATAGGCAAGAGCTATTTGACATTCATAAACTCATGGAACTTTAAAACTGTTTAAGGATCCTCTAACCCCTCAATTTAATATATTAATCTGTTGATACACAGAGAGGTATATTCTAGACAACCTAGTTCCTACTAGTGACACAGCTGGACTAGAAAGCAGGTATCCTCCTTTATAAGTTCAATATACTTTCTGTGATTCTCACGCTTCTTCCTCAGGCTTTCTCATTTTCACTGCCTTTGCCCTTGATTACCAGTGTTTCCTTGAGAAAGAAGATTGGAATTTTCTCCAGGTATAACCTGAGTAACAAATCAGCACAGCAAGGAGCAGAGGGAAGGGGTCTAACAGAGGCACTGGAACAATCACACCACTTTCTTTAATTGCCATCACG
Source organism: Pseudochirops corinnae (assembly GCA_028646515.1). Taxonomy (NCBI): domain Eukaryota; kingdom Metazoa; phylum Chordata; class Mammalia; order Diprotodontia; family Pseudocheiridae; genus Pseudochirops; species Pseudochirops corinnae. The sequence goes on along the minus strand of CM053589.1, from coordinate 68,226,043 downwards.
GAGTGCCATGCTCCCTTCATCCAAGCCACTCCAGTCACATGCAGTGTCCCCTGTTCTTTCTCTCTACCCCAGCAGCCTGGAAGGGAAGCTGTTTGTCGCAGTTCAATCAAACTATTTGATGAGAGCTTTTGAGCCTAATTACATGGAAGGTTTCATCCAGTGAAAGGAAAGAGGAAAGAGAAAGAGAGAAATTAAATTGAAGTGTAAATCAGTCAAGTGTTTAGATCCTGTTCTTTCTTTCTTTTTAATCAAGAGTAAAAGGAGAGGAGAGTTATAAGGATCATCACAAGATACCATTAACTACCCAAGGAGTTGTTGACTGAAGACAATTTGTCATGAAAAGAAAAATGTGTACTCTATCCAAAAAATGAGAAGTAGCTGAGGGAGGTTCTAGAAGACTGTTTTTGCATGTCATCACCATATTGAGTTTTATGTGTGAGATGTTCACCTGTATAGGATACACAGTTTTGATACTATATCTAAAGCTTTAAACATATTTGAGATGCATTCACTAGTGATTGCCACAGTCAGTAGCAATGCTTGGCATTGTTGATAATTTTCAAAAGTTAGTGAGATGGGTGGAATATGTCCAAGTAGAACATCTAAGGTGAAAATGTGTGGCTATGAGGTGTAGGATGCTGGTTGAGAAGGGAACAACAGCAGTGGCGGTACTTACCCCACAATAGCTAGGAGAATAACAATGGGTATCCATTAGTATGCTGATAAATCTCTAACTGGTAAAAATTTAGACACATTTTAAAGTTTAATCTGCAGTTTGAGCTTGCTCCAGCACACTCCTGGTACCTAAAACATGAAGCATTTCACCCAAGATGTTTTATTTGATACCCTAGTCTGTCCTTATTACAAAAAGTTTCTGATCACCTTTGCTTTTGGTTCAGAAAATAAGAATATAGGTGTATCTTTAAATGTTAGATGATGTGTACTTGAAAATTTGTGTACACCACTCTAAAAAATTATAGATTCAATCACATTTTGCAGTCAACTTTAATTATCAGTTCAGAAATATTTAGCCTTCCTATCTAATATATCCTAATGGGACATTGGAACCCAAAATGCTATCTTATACTTTTCCCTGTTATAGACCCCCTTTCAAAGCAACAGCAATGTGAATGATAAATCCCAAATGTATCTCTTTTTTTGTAAGTCTGAGATTTTACATATATTGGATTTCCTCAAAGTGGAGCATGCCTATATTGTAATGTGATGCTATGCCAAACACCAATTTCTAACCCACAGATAAATAAGTAGGAGTAATCGCCTCACAAGAGCCCACTTCAGATAATAAGGATGCAGTTCTAATCATTCAGATTTGTGTTAACAGCAAATCTGTTCTTTACTTATTTTTCAATTATGATGAGTGGGCCTGTGTGGCCCTCAGCACTAAGAAGGCCAGATGACCACATATCCTTGGGTAGATGTGTGTCCTTACAAAAAACAATAGTTGATATTTCCTCAGCAAGATGATTTGGAAATCCTAATATTCAGTCTTCAAAAATACTACTTGCTATCAATTTTTATATCCCATACCTACCATCTAATCAAGGATGCCTTGAATATGAACCAGTGTGGGACCAAGGAATGTTATTAGGAGGCATTCCTCTGGGAGGAACAGTTGGTAGTCTGTTTGGAAGTCAAGTTACTAGGTTCAAATCCCAGCTCTGACACTTACTGTGTAGTCATAAGCAAGTCATATAATCTTAACCAGTCTCAGTTTCCCTCTCTGAAAAATTCAGATGATAATAGCATGCACTACAAAAAGGTTATTGTGTCTAATAAGAGGGCATATGTAAAATGTTTTGCAAACCATAAACACTATACAAATGTTAATTATTAATAACAGACAATAATAATAGCCGTATAAGTATAAGCAAGTTATTTCCCCTCCCCTAAGGACTTAGACCAGATGACTTCTAGGTCTCTTCTAGCTCTGAAATTATGTGCAGATATAGATGGTGAATATAATGTCCATCTTCTACTGTTTAGATGAAGAATTTAGTTGCTATATGTGTAGCAACAATAATAATTAAAATGCTTTTGGTTGGCATTGTGCTTTTAAATTTTCAAAGCACTTTTGTTATTCCATAGTAATCCTTAGCATTGTATTATATTTCTTGACTCAGAAAGAGGTGAAACTTAACCCTTTTAGTGGCTGGTATACAGTTCTGCATACTTTTTATTTCTTTGGCCAAAGACAGTTGTTTGGCAATCGCACAACACTGTCTACTGCATGTCCAGGTGAGTACTACAACCTCTATACAGTTTTTTAAGACTTCCTTGTATTTCTCATACCTAGAACGGCATATAACACATAGCAGAAACTTCATAAATAATTAAGGTAAGATAAAAAATAGGAAGAGGCTTGAAGTTCAGTGAGGGAATATTGGGCTGTCTTCCTACCAGCTTTCACTGGAGTAGTCATTTTGGATCCTTGAATTTAAAATTAATAGCCCTCCCTCAACTGGGACAGGGCATTTTGCCAAATAAGGTATGTCAGTTCTGTGGTTGAGATAGGTGGGAAAGGGATCTCCAGTAGGGAATGCAGCAGGTTTTGTGTGATAGAAGTAAAGCTGAATGAAATAGATTTTTCCATTAGTTGCAAATCAAATCCCCATACATCATTCCTAGTAGTTGACAGGCACCTGGCTTTCCATGTTGGGTTTGGAGCAATTCATTTAGACTTCTAGAAAAAAAAAGTGTTTACTAAATTTCAGGAATCCCTACTTCCTTTTGGATGCTGAAGTAATAGAATTAATTTTGGAGTATCTACTAGGAGAAAAGGTGGGAATTACTGATGGGCAAAAGTCAGATGGAATGTTTGAGTTGATAGGAGAAGCTTACTCACTGGCTAGAGGGGCTTGATGGTGGGGTGGGATATATATGTAATGGTTTATGGAAATACAGACAGGTTTCCTGAAGATAACAGTTTTCACATGATAACTCCATTGTCTGTGAATAATTTTGTGTATATGGGAATTTGCCTTCTGTCCCATCACATATACATGGTAGTGTTATAGGTGGGAATGTTTAGAGACAACATTAAGAATATAAAGAATCTATAGAATATAAGGAAATTATAATTGGAAAAGGAACAAATCAGAATTATCTGAAGAAGATATTCAATATTTATCCCAAGTATAAATGTAAGCAATGGTGGAGTGACAGATTTAAGATAAGCCTTAGATTTAGAAAAGAAAAAAAAAAGCTTGGTTTTGCTCTCCTATTACTTGGAGCAAACCACTTAACCTCTATGACCTCAGTTTCCTCATCTATTAAATGAAGAGGTTGAATTAAATGATCTCTAAAGTCGTTCTATTTCTCTAATTCATAGCATAGTGGCTAAAGGACACCAGACTTGGAGTTAAGAAGACCAAGATTTGAACCCTGTTTCAGATATCCTATCTGAGTGACCTTGGGAAAATTGTTTAAACTCTTTGAGGTTCAATGACCTGCAAAGCAAGATGGTGCTTTGGAAAGGATAAAGCTCTTCATGAATGTAACTTATTATTAAAATTGTATGTTCATAGTTAATTAGTAGATCAAACTTTTTTGTGGAAGGGATCTGGGTTTGCTGTGCATTTGGGCTGAAATTCCAGTTGAAGAATCTATTTGATCTGGAAACTATATCTTTCTTTTTTTCTCCCTTGGATGATAGCAGTGCCCTAGTGAGAAATCTCAGCCACTGGGCAAGACAAAGTTAATGATATGAATTCACCCTGTCACTGAATTGAATGACACATTGACTCAGCCGACACCTAAACAGGCTGAAAACAATGGAGGAGGCCTGATTTAGTGAGAAGTGACTCACTAGTGGGTTGTAGTAGAAAGAACATTAAAAATGGAGTCAGGACCCTGGTTTGACTCTCAGCTTTTTCTGTTACTACCCAGGTGACTTTAAGCAAGGCATTTGGTCTCTCTCGGCTCTGTTTTCTTCATCTGTCTAATGATATTATTGGGCTAGACCATCTCTGAGATCCTTCCTAACTCTAAAGCTATGGCTAAAACTCTAAAGCCATCTCTAAAGAAGACCCCATTACTGCTGCAAAACAAGCTAGGTAATAGAGTTTGAGGTCAACCCGCCATTTTAATTTATTTATAGAAAAGGGAAATAAAGGTATACTCAGCACTAAGTAAAAAGAGAGAATAAAACTCCATTTTATTTTATTTATAGAAAAAAGAAAACAAATTGGGAGCACACTCAGGGCTGAATACTCATAAAGTGAGTGCTCACTTCAGCAGCAATGGTTTCATTATCTCTTGGCATTTTTCCTAGAGATTTTGGCTCCTTACTGTGATCAAATGAGATAATATCGTACCTGGCACATAGTAGGTGCTTAATAAATATTCATTCACTTCCTGCCCTTTGTGATGATATTTCTGAAGTTGGATGACTAAGTTACCCATCTTATCTTATCAGGCTCAGAATTCAGAGGTACAAGGGGTAAGAGAGCTCATCTAGGCCAATTCCTTCATTTTACAGATGAGGACACTGAGGCCCAGAGAGGGTTGGAGGCTTGTCCAATGTCTCAAAGCTCTTCTGATTCCAAATTCAAATCCCAGTAATTTTTTGTCTCTTTATATTTAGACTCATACATCTTTTTGAAATAATAATGGTTTTACCTCTAGTGCTTGTAGATTTGCAAAGTACTTTAAGTACATTATTTCATGTAACATTTTCTCACCCATTCATATTTTTTTACCTGTAAAGTCCTTTTCCTTTCAGGGTACATTTTTTTTTTCTTTTTGCAGCTCTAGCAGAGAGTCAGCCCTCCACCTTTACAGTTATTTTAATGCAAGGTTATTTGTCTGCTTCGTTGTTTTTTTAATGGCTATTCATTAACACTGTGATCTTATCCAGAAAACTCATTTAGTCTGTCCTGAGCTGGGGAGGTTTTATTCCAGTCCCCCGCCCCCCCCTGCCAGCCCACCAAGGTCTCAGCTAGTTCTGGCTTCTTGCCGTTCCACTCAGCCCTGACACCTAGTTCATCATCAGAGATAAGCCCTGATGTCTGCAAATTGCAATCGCATCAGGTCTGCAAAGATAGCATCTTATTTGACTCTTTTCTGCTCATCCTATTAACACTTTGGTACCAGAGCTTTGGGGAGCACAAGGCTTCACCTTGTGGGAGATACTGGGTGATTAAAAGGCTCAGGTTTTACCCATTATTGGCTTCATTAAACTTGACAATCCTTTTAGTCTTCAAAAAGGGTGTACCTTTTTCATTGACCCTGATTAAGAATTGTCAGCTCAAGAAGAGTCACTGGGGAAGGGGGTGAGGTGGAGGTCGCCTTTCTTGCTTAAGGTAGTTTATTTGTAAATAATCTTAATGTGAGAGTCAAGAGCTTTTTCTTCACCTTCATTCAACATTGTTCCTTTTGGTCCACTTCTTGGTATTAATTCTCTTAACCTCTAATGATCCAGTAAACTTTGAATCAATTCAGTCCAATTCAACAGGATTTTATTAAGCAGTGTGTTATATCAGAACGGATTTTTTCTTTTTTAGCAAATAAATGACAAGCATTTATTAAGGACCTACTAAGTGTCAAGTGAGCAGGTAGGTAGCACAGTGGAAAGAATGCTGGACTGGGAATCAGGAATATTCATCTTCCTGAGTTCAATTCTGGCCTCAGACACTAGCTGTGCAACTTTGAGCAAGTCACTTCATCTGTTTGCCTCAGTTTCCTCACCTGTAAAATAAGCTGGAGAAGGAAATGCCAAACTTCTTCAGAATCCTTGCCAAGAAAACCCCAAAATGAGGTCATGAAGAGTCAGAAATGACTGAAATGACTCAACAACAGCAATGCAGTGAATTCAAATGAAAGATTTTATCTCAGAGGCCACATAGGAACCAGGACAGTGGTGCTGACATAATATAATACAGATAAAAGGAGTCTTGGAAAGCATTAATCAAGCTTCCCATTTTATAGGAAAAGAAATGGAGAACCAGCGAGGTTAAATTACTTACTAACACAACTGAAATTTGTAGATGTAGGATCTAGAGATAAAAGGGACTAGAGGTCATGGAGGCCAATCCCCTCCCAGGCATCGATGAGGACACCAACACCCAGAGAGGCTCAGAGTCTTATTCCAGTTCACAGACATCTTCTGACTCCAAGTCCAACATGCTGGGAAATGTTTTACAATGTCAAAGGTGTGAAAATAATTTGTCATACCACTGGAACTAGAATCTGAGTTTTCTGACTCAATGAGAGGAGGGCTCTTTCCATTTTATCATACACCATTCCCTTTATATCTTGTAAGTTGGAAAGCTTTTCCCTGACACTTTAGTTAGTGACTAGGAAGCAGACTGAGTTACTGAAAAATAAGGTATTTGTCATAATCATATCCATAATGTACCATTTGTTTCTTTTGAAAGAGCTTTCACTTTTCTTTATTGAAACCGTGTCACCTTCCATATAAATCTGCATTTTGAGAAAAAATAACAAAGTTATTTTAAAATGATCATATGCAAGGAAGGATTTTCCCTCCCCACCTGGCTTCATTTGGAGGGTATGTGTATCAGCAATGTAGTATTCACAATGCCTACAGTAACTATAAATATGCTGATATAGTTATTAATCACAAAATGGAACAGGCTCTCTACATAAGAAATATAGATAGTGCATTCATTTAAATACCAGAAGACTGAGTCCCAA
>CM053589.1:68139879-68218868 GCA_028646515.1 Pseudochirops corinnae | reverse complement strand
GCCAAAGTAGTAAAGACCCACATCCTCAAGCCTTCAAACAGGACAGGCTACCTTAGGCAACGATCCTCCTCTCCTCACGCACGCAACTGCTCAGCGTCCAGGCAGCTTGGTCCCAGCAGCTCCGGCCCCTGGCAGTTCCTGCCCCAGGCAGTCCTCAGCAGGAGTCCTTAGCAGAGATTCTGGCCCGCTCAAAGCAAAAAGAGTTCCCAGCCGCAGCCACTGCCTCTGACGCCGCTTCCAGTCCGCACCGCGCAGAGACTAGCTTGGCTCCGGCGTTCTCTTGCTCCACCCCTTCCTGCTACATCAGCAAGCTCAAGGGGCGTGGAAGATCTTCAAATCCTAGTATCGTTACAGTATGGAGCTAATCTAGATCAGTTGTTAGATTCAGAACTGTGTGGGGCCTCTGAAGTTATCTAAGACATAGGTGGAGAGAGCATAAGACCTGGAATCTAGAAGACTCAAATTCAAGTCCAATCTCAGATACTAGTTATGTAACTTTGGGCAACTCATTTAACTGTTACCTGCCTCAGTTTCTCCATCTGTACCTCCCACTAGCACTTAGTATAGTGTCTGGCACTGTAGTAAGGCTTAAGAAATATTTACTGATTCATTTTTTGTGCAACTTAATATAATATTTATAAGGTGTTTTATAAAACTCAGAGTATAATTTAAATGCTCTTATTAATAATAGTTTTATTACTATCATCTGGTGGAAGCCTTTCTTTTTGCAGATGGGGAAACCAAGGCGTAGAAAGTTTTAGTGGCTTGTCCTTAAAGAGTCAAATGAATTCCTTAGAAATACTTTGTTCCAAGTCTAAACTTGCCTGAGAGCTATTTTGAGATACTGTCACTTGATTCTAGCTGTGACTGTATATACATCCAGCGAACAAAGCCAGGAAAGGGTTATCCTCATAGATTACAGTTACCAGGCAGTTGGGTGGAGTTAGTCAGCTAGCATTTAATAAGCACTAAGCATATTTAGTAAGTATGTGTTAGACATTGTGCTAGGGCGATTGGGTGCCACGGTAGATGAAGTGCCAGGTCTGGAGTCAGGAAGACCTCAGACACTTACTAGCTGTGTGACCCTGTGCAAGTCACTTCATCCTGTTTGCCTCATCAATAAAATGAAATGGATGAGGAAATGGCAAACCAGTCTAGCATCTTTGCCAAGAAAATGCTAAATGGGACTATGATGAGTCAGACACGAGTAACAACAATTGTCTTTTAAAATTCTATGTCCTGTATTCTCTGCCTCATTTGTTCCTCACTTATGACATTTTAATCTCCTGTCTCTGTGCTTTTGTAGAGACTCTACCCCATGCCAGAAGTATACTCTTCCTTGGTTACACAGCTTAGAATCCTTGGTTTGTTTTGTTTTCAAAGCCCAGTTCAAAGGCTGCCTCCTTCATAAGGTCTCCATAATTCCCCAGTTTCTCATTCCTCTCCTTGCAAGAAAGGGTATATTTATAGACATGTGTGTGTATATGTTATGTCCCCAATGGAATGAAAACTCCTTGAGGGCAAAAGATGCTTCATTTTGGCCTTGGTATCCCAAATGCCTGGCATATAATAAAAACTTAATGAATGAATATGTATTAAATTGATTTAACAACTTGATCCAGAAAGAAATTTGGGAATGCCTTGACTCCCCTTCTACACCAGAAAATATCAGGGTAATTTAGTCGAGGGATTCTTCATCTTCCTTCTTTCCTTCCTTCCTTCCTTCCTTCCTTCCTTCCTTCCTTCCTTCCTATTTTCTTTCTTTTTTTTGTTTCTTTCTTTCATGATGGATTTCTTTGAAAGGCCTTTGAAGTCAATGAACTTCTTTATATTATGGCCTACATTGTGTTATTATATATATATATATATATATATATATATATACATATATATGTATTGTTATTGTGTATTGCTGTGTAGTATTGCTCATTAATTGAAGGAAATGTTAAATTTAAGTCTGAGGTTACTAAAATGAAGATGTTTGTTTCTCCTAATCAACTTCAAGAACCCCCCGGAAATTTCTTCATGTACCCCAGGTATTTTTTTTAAAACCCCTGTTTTAAAGTAATTGAAAGGACATAGCAGAAGACTGAACCCAACTAAATAAAAACTTTAAATTCTTTGATATCTTTAGAGTATGTCTAGTAATGGTATCACTAAGTCAAGAGAAACAAATATTTTGTTGCCATGTTAAGCATAGTTCCAGATTGTTTCTAGACTGATACCTACCTACTGACAGATGATAACTCAAAGTGCAGAATTCATCATTTTTTAAAATATGGCCAATGCAGGAATTGCTTGAGTGTGCATTTTTTTTACAGGCATTTGGTTTCTCTTTTTCCAATGGGGAGAAACTAGGAGGAAAAGAATATTGATTTTTGTTAATTGAAAAAATAATTTTAAAAGGGATTTAAAAGGGAAAAAGGAGCTTTAGGAATATTTGGAAACATGTGGATTCTGGGGAAAATTTCTAGCTCAGTGCAACATACAAATCTATGAAATGTGACTCCTATAAATTGAAAATAAAATTGTTAAGCAATTTCCCTTAAGATACAGTCACACAAATATTCCATCAAATAGGGTGACAGATAACAAATCAATACCTGTCCTAGGAGCAGCTGACTGTACTTTGATGTCAGATCACCAGTTATATCTCTATCTTACAGAGCAATGGAACTGTTGCTTCTTCTCATGGGGCCTTCTGAGAAGAACCAAATGGGAGAGCATAAGGTCAATGTTTGCTTCTCCCCTATCCATCAAAGACAGAGAAAACCAATAAGGAAGAATGGAATTCCTCTTTATCTTCAAGTCTTCTCTACTATTTTGATGTAGTCAAGAAACAAGGACACCACCACCCCTTGCCCTTGATAGAGGTTCTATTTTTTCCTCTTTTGTTCTCTCTGAGTAGTACCCTCTATATATTCTACTCTTTCTGCCAGATTTGAAGGTTATGGGGGATCTTTGGGTCATTCTGTCCCTTTTAAAGTGGCAGGTCCATTTTGAACCGAGAAGATATCACCCTGTAAACCACATTTCATCTTCTCAGTTGAATCAGTTATCTCATTATTATCCCCTTTCCTGACACCTATTAATTTTTATAACTGTAGATGAATGGAGGGAAGGTCTTGTTAATATGGAGGGAATAAGTTATCCAAGGATAAGGTCTTGGGGAGCATAGCTAAGTAATGACTTAGGGTCATAGAATTAAAGCTGCAAAACCTTTTAGAGGTCCTCTAGGTCAATCCCTTCATTTTTAAAATGACAGAACTGAGAACTAAGGAGGCTAAGTTACTTGCCCAGAGTTACAAAGGTAATCAATACTCTAGCCTCAATTTGAATCCAGTTCATTTCCCTCTGAATCCAGAGCTCTTTTAACCACATCACACTGCCTTCTCAGTTCTCCCCTATGAGTCATGGGATAGGTTGAGAGCAAAAGAGGTAAAAAATTTCCCTTTCATATTAGAACTAAAGACTAAAGACAACTAAAGACATTAAATCATTAAGAATATATTTATACCATTAAGAAGTCAATGGATAGAAAATTGTTCATCTGAAGGACTAACTTGTTCTAATAACCTCATCAGCGCAAGGGAAACATTTTAATCCTTTGCGCAGTGTGCCTACTTATTAAACTCCCATGCTCCTATGCCTAAATCCTCCACAGCTGCTCACCACAGCCCTGTTTCCTCTTGAGAGTTGGAAGCACATGAGTCAAGCTGGGACTCCCAGGAGAGCCTAATGTATCTAATTTCTTGGGTTTTATCATGTAATACTGTACAGATTCCAATTGACACTTTCAAAACATGATGGGAAACAGCCAGAACTATGATTCAGGTGACAGCATCCATGCCATTAAGGCATAAAGTATAGCCTTGATAAAAAACAAGGGAGGCTTAGGAAAACTACTGGCAATGTTCTTGAGTCTCTCCACAGGGAAACTTGAGGGTAATTTTTGGATAGAAACATTTCTCTGGGGAAAACAAAACAAAAAACAAACAAACAATCCCTACGAAATAGTAGTGATTGGAATACCTCAAATGCATGGGCTTGAAATGGGCCAAATACTCCCTGTATTGTAAAACTGGGGAGAGTTCTCTACCAGGGAGTTTAATTTTCTGTGGGATCAAAATTTTGTAAAACTCCTTCGAGACCTTTTGCTAGAGGTTCAAAATTTAAATGTACACTACTAGACAAAAAAAAATGTTTTGGGCAATAAAATTTTAAAAACCAAATTGATTGAAAACAGTGAAACTGACCATTGAAAAAAATTTCAGAGACCAAAATATTATAAAAGACAAACATCTGTAAAGGAATAACAAAAAACTAGATTGTAACAGATCATTCTTAGGATCATAGGAGAACAGATCTGCAGTGATACTTCAAAGGCCATCTAGTTAACATTATCATTTTACAGATGACCCAACTAGATCCTCAGGAATTTAACTACTTGCCAAAGTTTGCATAAATAGTAAGCATGTTACAAAAAAACTCTGAAATTTTAATTACATACCAACCTAATGGTATTTCCATATATAATATTTGTTTTGTTCTTATCCTTAAACAATAGCAATAAGAACAATAAAAACAGCTGAGTTTACACAGCACTAAACAATTTACTAAGTACTTTGTATATGTTGTCAATTCATCCTTAACACATCTCTGTGAAGAAGGCCATGTAGATCAGTTGGTGATAAACTCAAATAGAAACTGACTGTACATAGGAATCCCTATGGACGGGATATTGGCTTATCAAACCACATATTAATGTTATCTCTTTTCTACTGAATTTAATTTTTTTGTTAAATATTTCCCAATCACATTTTAATCTGCTTTGGGCTACAATCAAGAGTGTTGTTGGCCAAAGTGTTTAACACCTCTGGTGTAAGTATTAACATCTCCATTTAACAAATAAAAAAAAAAACCAAAAACTGAGAATAAATGATTGACCTAAGGTTAGACGCCTAGCAAGTTTTAAAACCAAGACTCAAATAGAGGCCTGCTGACTACAAATCCAGTTTTCTATCTGTTACAACATAACTAAAATCAAATTATAGACATGTGATTCTATGCTTTCATTCTTTGGTCTTTTCATTGTGTCATACCAACCAGAACAAGATACAAAGGAAGTTATGCCTTGGAAAACAATTTATTTAGTACATTTTAATGCAACACAAATCTTTATTCCTTAATATGGGCTGTTATTTGTTGCTGGATGGCAAGCAAGAGCAAAATATAGCTCTTTAGGGAGAGACATGAACAAGAATTGCATTTCCAGATGATATCACATGCAAATAGGACTCTGAAATCACCAGACATCAAAATTAATTAGGCTGAATCCATCACTTTGCAAAGGTGTAAAAGTCTAACCTTACTTCACTGCTAGGAGTGACTCTCACATTATGCAAGAAAGTGTGGTTCCTATTTCTTTTTTAATTTACATCATCTCAGTTCTCACAGCAGGAAAAAAGCTAGGAACCCTGAAAACGCAAATGTTTTATTTGTCTATATGGAATAGATAGGATTTAAACCTAAACTAACTGATTTCCCATACTGTCACTCTAGAAATGTTTCTCAATCTTTTTATTAGATTATAAATTGAGAGATAGAAACAATGTCTGATTGTCATTGAATGAGTTCAGCTCTCTCATTTTACAGATGAGGAAAATGAAGCACAATGAGGTTTAAGTGACTTGTTTAGGGTCACGTCTATAGTGCATATCTGAGGGGGCCCTTGAACCTAGATCTTCCTCACTTGGAGTCCAATGCCCTATCCATTATACCACAGTGCCTTGGACCGAAAGAAAATATGTCGGCAGAAGGAACCACTGAAGATCATTTGGTAGACATTCCAAATCCAGTGTTATTCTTTTTCTTTTATTGTAGACATTGTCAACAGGGATTCAAGTACTCCTAGTTGGATGTTGGTTTTAAATATTTAGTTCCTTGATCCAAAAAGAATTGACCTGAGATCACCACAAGACGTTACATAGGAATCTATCATCCACATAATATGCGTTTGAGGCTTACATATTTTAAGCATTCAATCAAAATTCTCTGCCAAGACTAGATTCAAATGTTTATGGGAGAAGTTCTGCTGTTATTTAATTCCTTTTTCTGAGTAGCTCTTGTTTGGGTAAATCAGTCATTCAATAAGCATTTATTAAACACGTACGAGGTGCCAGATAGTAGGGATAGAAATACATACATGCCTTCAAGAAGCTTTCATTCATAAGGGATGAAGAAGGAACCATTTTACTTCAGTAATTCAATAGATCCGTTATCATGTCAATTTAAGTGCTCTATTCAGTTGTACTATGATAACCAAGCCTCACTACATTCTTCATCAGACCGTCAAGAAATATTTATTTATTTTCAATAACTGATATTTATTATCAAAGTCATAATGTCAACAAGATGCTACAATTACACACAAAAATGTGTACATGGCAATCTCCATGCAAACAGTCAAATGGAATCCCAGTCATTAAAAAGGTACAAAAAGCAACTGAATTTTAATATCTTTATGCATCCAGTCAATGAATTAAAATGGTTAACAAGGAAAATAAATTACAAATTTAGAGGTCTTTATTAAGTGTCCACCATATGCCAGGCACTATGCTAAGCATTGGGGATACAAAGAAAGGCAAAAGAGAGTCCCTGCTCTCAAGGAGCTCACAGTCTAATGGGGGTAATGACACACAAATAACTGTGTCCAGACAAGCTAGATACAGGATAAATTGGAAATAATCAACAGAGGGAAGGTACTAGAATTAGAGGTAGATCAGGAAAGACTTCCTATAGAAGGTGGGATTTTATTTGGCACTTGAAGGAATCCAGGGAAACTAGGAGGTAGAGATGAGAAAGGGGAGCATTCTAGGCATGAGAGGCAAACAGTAGAAATACCTGGAGTCCAAAGATGCAGTGTCCCATGCAAGAAACAGCAAAGAAGCCCGTGTCACCAAATCATCAAGAGCATTTGGGGATTGGGGATGAGGTGGATATGAAGTGCAAGAAGACTGGAAAAGGGGGAGTTGATTAATGAAGTCCTTTGAACACCAGACAGAAGATTTTATATTTGATCCTGGAGGAGATAGGAAGCCACTGCAGTTTATTGAGTAGGGAACTAACATGATCAGACCTGTGCTTTAGGAAAATCACTTGATAGATGAGTGGAGAATCAATTGAAGTGGGGAGAGATTTGAGGCAAAGAGATTAACCTACAGGCTCTTGTAATAGTCCAGGTGAAGGAAGTGTACTTGAGTGACAACAGCATCAGAGGACTGAAAGGGATCTATGTGAGAGACTAGGAAGGCAAAAGGATCACATAGACCTTGACAAAGATTGGATATACGGGAGGGTAAGAGAGTGAGGAGCTGAAGATGTCACCTAGGTTGTGGGCCTGGGTGATTGACTGGAAGAATGGTGGTACCCTCTACAATAATAAGAAAATTAGTAAGAGGTAAGGATTTGAGGAGAAAGATAAATTCAATGTAATTATATCCACATGCTCCCCAAAATCCTTCATAGAAGATCTGTCCAATAGGCTAAAAAACCTCCCTCTAGGTTCCTTTTATATCATTAGGTAGGTACCAGAGCAACATTCTTGATATCTCCTTGCTTCTTTCTTCCTCCATGACATGACTGTAGTGCCAATGCAATATTTACAGTGCCGAATGATCACTATAAATATGCTGACCGTGACTATAAATATTCCCGCATGGTGCTCGGTTGCAAAATATAATAGGCTCTCCATATAGAAGGCAGAAGCAAAACATTTATTCAGATACCAGAACCACAAATCCCAATACTAGGAAACAGAATCCATCATAGCAACCTAGAAGTTAATGCACCACAACATAGCAAAGAGCCACACCATTCTTAAGCCTTCCCACAAACCAATACAAGATCAATATCTTACTCACAAACCTGACTGACTCCTTGCCTGAGCATCCTCTTTCTCCCACAGTCTCTCTGTCTCTGACTCCCAGCTTCCTGTGGGCTCTGCTCCACCTCTCAGCAAACTTCTCCCATTACAGACTCCATGTAACTACATTCAACCTATTAGGGGGCAGAGTTTACTTTCAAAGCACGGAAGGTCTTCAAATTCCCCTAGGCTTATTAAGGGGCAGGGAAGATCTTTAAATTCTTATTACCATTACAATGACTAAGCCACTTTGTTTTCTTATCACTTTCAGAGAGTCCTACTGGCTTTAGGACTAGAGTTTCCCTCAAAGCCAGGAAACACTTTGGCTCAAATCCTAATTCTGACATCCAAGGGCTAAGTAACCTTGGGCAAGTCACTTAAACCTCTCTGCATCTCACATATTATGTGGCAAATTGCTTAACCTCTCAGTGTTTGAAGCAATTCTTTAACATGAAGACTGTATTTCACAGAAATGGTACATTAGTGGGGGAAGTTTACAGTCTTGAAATAACCTATCCTAGTAAAATCACAAGTCTAGCCTCTATCCACTCTTTCCTAAATAGAAAACAGTGTGATTCCTCAGTGGTTAGAGCAGGGTTTAAATGAGGTCACAAATGTGGATTCATTCACTGCGGGCTAGATTTATTTTGCTCCATGGTCTATGCCCCTAACGCTGACGGTATGTGTTCAAAATAAGTGTCCTGCCCTTGGTTACATCTGATACTGTTATTGAAGGGATAAGAATATATTAGTACAGATCTTTCACCAGCTTTAGGAAAAAAGAGAGCTAATACTGTTGTGCTCAAAACTCCTGGGTTGGAGTCCTCCCTTTGTCACTAACTAATTATATTACATCAAGAAAGTCATATATGAATCTGAACCTCTGTATCCTCAGTTGTGAATGAGAAGATGAACAAGATGTTAACTGTCTCTTCAAGCCTTTAAGAATCCAAGACCATAGTCATACCATGATGAGATATTAAAGCGAACATTTAGTTGAAGAAATAACACTATGAAATAATCCATTTGAAATTTAAAATCAATAATCAAATAATTAATCAAAAGGTAAATAAATCTATCAACAAGCATATATTAAGTGCTATATTCCAGACACTGCTGGTTGCTAGGGTTACAAAGACTAAAACAATCCCTAATGGCAGGGAGTTTAAATTTTGATGGAGAAAATTAAGCAGGAAGATATACATGCATATATACACACATACATATGTACATATATAATTGTGTATATTATGTATTATATTATATACATATATTATAATATTATATATATACAGAGAATAAATATAAAGTTAATAAATAAAAAGTAGCTAAATATGCGGCACTGAGAGGGAGTTGGGGGAGATGGGAAAGGATTCAAATACAGGTGGTTATTGAGCTGCCTTTTAGAGGAAGAGGACTAGGCATCCGAGGTAAGGAGAGACTGCATTTTAGGCATATGAGATTTCCAGTACAAAGGAATGGAGACTATTTCCTGTTCCTGTGCATGTTCTCTTTGCTCTGGAAATTCTGGATTAATTGGCTTATACTCCAAAATAGATTGTTTACATGACTTCTTCAGATGACCAATTCATAGTCCCTTCACAGGACAGAGAGGTGTTGATATTTTTGATGTGGGATAGAGAATAATAAAAAGGAAAATGGACATTTATTTGACCCCTTCTTTTTGCTTGCATTTGTATCCTCAGGGCTTAGCTTAGTGTCTGCCAAATAGTGAACCTTTAATAAATTCCTCTTCTCTTGCCTTCCCTTCCTTTCCCTTCCCTTTCCTCACCTTCCTATCTCTTGCCTTTTCTTTTCTTCCCAGAAAAATAAAATGCAGAGTTCATATATGAATCTCCTATGCTTTTATATATAAAATCCTAGAAGGTAGAGCTATCAGATTGCAACCCTTCCATTTTCAAAAAAAAAAAAATGAGGTTTCTTCAAGAAACTGAGATTTAAAGAGGTGAAGGATATAATCAGACGTCAAATAAATTACTTTGGTCATTAAGAAGAGAGAAAAGGGATGGATATTTCCTTTGAATTTTGATGTACTCCTTTAGCAATTCTATTGGAAACTAGCTCTTTACCCAAAATTTAACCTTACTACCAAGTTCTTAGAGGCCATTAATAGCATGCACGAGCCTTTGTCCATTCTCTCTAGCAACTGTGTATTTGAGACAAACTGGCAGGAAGCAGAGATGCTAGATTAATAACTCTGTGGTTAATGATGTCCAGGAAATTAAAACTGGAAAAAAAAAAAGATGAATTTAGAGGGTGGTGCTGGTTTATTTTTGGAAGAATATTTTTGAACGGTCTTCATGATAGTATTTCTCCAGCTCTTTTTCACAGACTCCTGTGATTCTCCATTAGGGAATATTTTGGGATATTCATTCTAAAATTTTCTTTCTTAATTTTTCGCCTCATTACTTCTACTTGTGTTTGCTCCAGACCTTTCAGATATCACCTTCTCTTCTTTGTGGTTTACAACCTGAACAATTGCATATGGCTGTTGTTTTCCTTTTTTCTATTTTGTTCATCATTAGCCAAGTTGTCTGCTTAGTCTACCCCCTCCTCCACTCCCTAATCCCTTGTAGAAACATGCAAACATCTGCTAGACTAGAGCAATGCTGCCTGTAACATATTATGCAGAAAAAGAAGGATATGTGTTCCTTGAGAGAATCCAGTGTTTGTCAGGAAGATTAGAACTGTGGTTTTTTGACCACCTATTGGTCATAACTGGACTAGTTGATTGGATCCACTATCCAAATGACCACACTTAATTAAAAGCAAATCTACCCCCTCCCCCCTTTAAAGTTCCTCTATAACATATCCTTGTCTGTGAGAGAAAGGAGAGACAGAGAACTATGATTGGTTGTTTCTTTGCGCTGGTGGGAGCCACATTCCTCTCCTTTTGCATCCTTTCTAATTACTTTCTCATAGATACTAAACTACACCCCCTTGAGCATCTTGAAGGATTAAACACTGATCAAAGGCAGGTTTAGTTGTATCCCCAGGACAAGCTGATTAGAGGTAGAAAAACATGGGCTCTGGGTTAGCTCGGATATTGGAATGAGAAATAAATTAACAATTAACATTATG
This sequence comes from Pseudochirops corinnae, assembly GCA_028646515.1. Classification (NCBI taxonomy): domain Eukaryota; kingdom Metazoa; phylum Chordata; class Mammalia; order Diprotodontia; family Pseudocheiridae; genus Pseudochirops; species Pseudochirops corinnae. Next base: position 68,207,842 of record CM053589.1, on the reverse strand, counting down.
GGAAGAAGAATAGTAGGGTGAAAATTGGCCTGATTGGTTCTGGGGGGAGGAGGAGTAGAAAGCTGAGGTTAGATAGAATGGATAAACGATATTATATCTCATTGAATGTAACAGGTTGCAAAAGCATGAGATGTGTTCATTTATAACTCCATTCATTTTTGGTTCCTATATTGAGTTTTCCTGAAGTTGGGCCTTAACCTTTCATGGGGAATCATTATCAGTATTAGATTTGCATGTGTATTTGCTTCTAGCGATGATCGGTTCTAGGGCACAGTTTTGCTTAAATCAATTATGGATTTTATTATTCCTTACTACAACTAGATGTTAGCCCCAACTTCACCCCAGTATTGAACTGTTTTCTCCTTGAACCAGGTTAGCTCATAGATTCTAATCTTTAGGCAATATAAGGTCTCTACTAACAAAATAAAAGAATTCATTACCAAACAAGTCTAGCAAAGCATTAAATTCAAATCTTTGGTCAAAGCTTCAGAAAAGTGTGTCCCTGTGTGTGTGTGTGTGTGTGTGTGTTTAAATTTTATTACCTAATTGAATTTCTCAGACCTCAGCTTTACTGTATCAGTGGTGAAGTGGGCTATGAATAGCTATTTCATGCTATTTCTGCATTACCATCTCAAAGATCATGAGCTTTTGATCAATATATGTGTCAGGCAACAAATTTAGACACACATGTACCTGTGTTTACTTGGGAGAAATGATTCCTTTTTTTAGAAATGGGGTATTTTGGGTAGTGAAGATGCTTTCTCAAAACTGAAATTTCAATGCATAGTAACTCAACAGAATTATAGAATATTATACCTTAAAGACCCCAAGAGATCAACTAGGTCCATGATTTGAATGTAGGTTCCTTAAATGAATGAATGGAAAGATGAAATTTTTACTATGTGTAGAATACTGAGGATACCAATAAAAAAGTAAGGCAAATTGATAAAAGGAATAGCTATCTCAGTTAGTGAACCATTTGATAGTTCCAACATATGGTGCCAAAAACTTTCTTTTCTGGATATTTGTAACTGCATCTCTCAAAGAAGTGCTTGCTACAAAACTTGTAACAGCAGTTGTCAGGTTAAATCTTCAGAAGGATTATTACCCCGATGATGGCTAGGATTGGGAGTAGTATGCTAGAGTCAAATGTCTGTGGGGCATTGCTTTTCTTTTGCAGGGAATTTTGAGGCTTACTTGTTTTTTTGGTATTGGAAAGGTTTCTCTCCTTCATAATAGCTGTGAGGATGGGTCTAGAAGCAAGACCACTGGTTACTGTTACTATTCTTGAAGACTTAAGGGCATGGGATGCCTTTAGCAGGGTCAAGTAGTAGTAGTTGAGGTATTGGTGTGGTTTGATTCGCTTGAAACACGTCTCTACCTCAGGGAGGGGGGACAGGGACAATTTTAATTTTATGCTTGTGTCTCCAACACCTACCACATTATCTCATACCCAGAAGGGACTTTATAGATGTTTGGTTGTTTGATCCTCTCTTTTGATATGTGAAACCCATAGGAATGACCCATAGAATAATGGAATGTTAAGTGTTAAAACCATCTAGTAAATTCATACCAATGTCTCCAAAAAGGAAAGATGTATGAATATGAGGCAGGTAAGAGTTACAGCGCATAAGTGAAAAGTAACAGAAGAAGTGAGAGAATTAGAATAATGGGTTAGCTCTCTAAAGTTTGGGGGTATTTTATAAACCAACAGAAAACTTTATAGTGAGCCTGTGGAGTAAGCAAGTCTTTCAATTTAATAGATGAGAAAACTAAGGAATGGCAAAATTTGGCCCAGTTTACCCACAATGAACCAGTAAACTTATTAATGTTTAAAATTCTTCTTTGGAGCTATCGTATCTATCTATATTCATTGGTTCTTGTTGCATTGAATTGAATTGATATTCAGGGGTCTTTGAGACCTTTGTTCATCCTCCTAAGTTTAGATCTGTTTCACTTATTATTTTTATCCTTTCCCTTCCTTTATTTGTTTTATGTCTTCCCTGACACTGTTGTCTTTCATTTTGCATTTGTGTGCCTAGGGTTCAGTCAGGTGGACAATAACATTGTTAAAGGCATTTATGCAACAGGATGGGCTTTAGTTAAGAAAAAATAAATAAATTGTTGGATTTTAAAACCATTCTCAACTGAAGTCTTTTCCCTCTTGAATTGCTTAATGCATTACATCAAGTGAGGCTGTATGCTCGATGCCTTAATGAAGCATTTTCTGGAAAATTTAGATTTTCCCAGAAAGATCTGCTAAAGAAATGAGGATTCAGTTCAGTTCCCCCACCATTTCTTCAGCCCCTGGTATTTTTAATAGTATTGTGTTAGATGCCAAAGATATAAAGATTAAAATGACCAAAAAAAATTAGATGTAATACCTACCATCTAAGAATTTTTATCTAATTGGGGACATGATGGATACATACAAATGACTATCACATCAGATTTAGAATGGGAAGAGATCTCAGAGGTCATTTATTCCTAGCCTCTTGGTTTCATAAATGAGGAAATTGAAGTTCGTAAAGAAGAAGCAGCCCACTCAAAGTCACATAGTAGGGAGTTTTGGAGCTGAGATTTGAACCCGAGTCTTATATTTCTACAAAGTTTATACAGGATAGAATATTATGGGGGAAATGAAGATATCAAGGCCAAGTGCTCTTGGAAAATTTTTTCTTAGAAATGTTGTTTAGTCTTCTAGTGCTCTCTTCCCTTATTTTAAGTTAAGTTCAGGTTTTGTTTTTTTTTTGGATGATTTTTTTGAGAGGGAAGGTAGAATGAGCCAGAATGTTGGAAATTTCAAGTAATTAGATAAAAGGAGGCAAGGTTTGAAACTTGTCAACTGGAAGGAAGAATAGAAATTCAATTCTTTCTGTGATGACCTGAATCTTTAAGAGTAGTAGCATGAGTGTATGTATTATGAAGATCTCTTCCTATTCGGATTTTTTCCCAATGTACTACGTAATGTTTAGAATTCCTTATGTAGACATAAACCTGCCAAAGATCATGAATGGCAGTGTGATACAGTGAAAAGAACACCATATTTGCAGTCAAGGATTTGGGATTCAAATCCTACGACTGCTACTTGCTACCTTTATGATCTTGGTTAAGATACACAATCTCTCTGCACCTAAGTTTCTTCATTAATAAAATGAAGGAGTGAGAATAATGATGTCTAAGACTTCTACCACCTCTAAACTTATGACCCTATAATTCTTATATGGCAATGTCTAGACTTGAAGTGCATAGCCCTATGGTACTTAGGGTTCAATAGCAAAGCAGATAATAATACATTTTCCTTAAGGTCATTTCTACTGATAAAATTATGACTGTTTCTGATGTCTAATCATTTCACAGCATCAAAGACTTGATGATAAGAACTTTCTTTTCTGGGTTTCTGTAGCTGGGACTACTAAGGAGGTGGGGGCTAGAGAACCTGCAGAGGCACTTGTCAGGATGTATCTTTTTCGGAATTACTCTCTTGGATAATGACAGAGAGAAGGGAGCAAGGAGTTAGGCTGGAATAGGGGCCAGTGGTCTGGAGTGCACTGCTTTTCTTTTTCTAGCTCTTACTTCCCAATTGTTACTATTGGTAGAGTATGCTAGGCTCTTAATAAGTATGTGTTGACTTGCAGCCATTCACCCTTTCCCATTCAATATTCACTCATAACTTAGATGAAGGCATTAAAGATATGTTATCAGTTTTACAAAGGTTACTAAGCTGGAAAAGGTAGCTAATAAAATATGAAATCAAGGTTCAAAAATATCTCAGAAAAGTCTAAAAATGGGATAAAACCAACAAATAATGTAGCAGATTCAATTTAACAAGCTTTTACTAAGTGCCTATGTAGAAGGCACTGTTCTAAACTTTGAGGATACAAAAACAAAAACGAAACAGTCATTGCCCTCAGGAATGCTACAATTAAACAAAAATAGGATAGATATAAGCTGGCCTGTATACCTCCATATGAGAAAGGTCTTGGGGTTATAGTTGACTCTACCCACACAACAATGCACTATAGTTGCTTTAAAAAAAAAAAGCTTATGTAATGAATAATAGAAATATAGAGTCCAGCTTATGAGAGGAATGTGATAGCACCACTGTACTTTAAATGAAGAGTATTGTGTTCAGTTGAAAGGTTGTCACAGGGAAGAAAAAAAAAAGATTAGACTTTTTTCTTTGTTGCTCTAGACAGCAGAAATAGGACACACTGGTGGAAATAACAGACACAGATCTTGGTTCAGCATATGCAAAAGCTTTCTACTAATCAGAACTCTATCAATGGAAAGAAGACCTGCCCTCCAAAGTAGTAAGCTCACTATCACTGGAAGTTTTTCAGCAGAGACTGAATATTTGTATCTTAGTGATACTGTAGAGAGAATTCCTTGCAATAAGAGGATAGATGAAAAAATAAGGTACATTTTAACTATACATTTCTATGATCCTATGATTATAGTAATATTTATATATTATGTAATACTATATTACTTAGTAATATAATATAGTAATAGATAACAATATTTAATTTCAAAAATGAGTAAAAATAGTAGTGGGAATGTTAGTCATCATTAATAATTAACTATATTTACTCTGGCATTAAAAAATTTGGGAGACAGTTTCTGAACAATTCAGTCATTTTATTAATAATGCCAATAATTAATTATTAAATGATTAATAAATGATTGTAATTATTAATTATTAATAGAATGGTGGTAATTTCATCTTCTCTGTTAGACCAAAGACATCTCATGATAGTGGGCTCTTTGTTTATATACCCTTGGAAGAATAGATGTTCCTGAGGGTAGCAATCAGCTCTGGTTAACAATGAGAAAATGAATATTAGAATGAATGGCTATTTTACAATGAGGGTCTTGGGATACACTTGGCTCACTCATATCTTGATTAAAGATATTTATCCATTTCCATATCATCTGTCTAACAAAAGGGAGGATCCATATTTTCCCAGACCTGTCTGAGCAAACACCATGAGCAGGAATGTACCTATTAGCCTAAACTTAGAATTTCTTCTACTATCTTTGATTAGATCCCAGCCATCCTGGCTGACCAAGTCTTTGAGAGATATTTCTCACACTGGTTGATTTCTGGATGAGGAAATAGGGGGAATACCACAGTTCTGATTCAATAATTAGTTATTAACATGAGAGGAAATAATCATTTCTCTGATTACCATATACTCACAAATAAGCACAATATCTCCCTAAATTGGCCTGAACATTAGTTCATTTGGTATGAAGAACATTTATGGATCTCTGATAACTGTATCCAGTGAATTTCATGTTTGCATAGCAAAAGCCTGAAAGAGATGTTTAAGTTTAGAGCTTAAACAATGCATGGCCTCTACTAAATGTACAATAGACCCTCAGATTGCCAGACACTTATACTTTGCTAAAGACCTCCCTCCAATATTGTCATATTGGTAGTGGGGAATCATTAACACTTGGTCCATCTGCACTTTTTCCCTAGCCTCTCCCAAGCAACCAGTGTCACACATCTGTGAGATAATAAAGGTTAGAAGTTATTGCTTATGAAACAAAAAAAGATTCTCTGAAAAAATTAAGCAGCCTATCTAGGTCTTGTATGCAATTGTAGGTAATGACCTCATTTTGCTATATACTTTACTAATGAAAATATGGGACAATTCACCATGGATTCAATATTGTTGGATCAAAGGAAGTAGACAGACTTCTAGGATGAACTGGCCATTTTGATTCAAGAACTTGTAAGAGAGTCATGCCCTTTTCAAGGAAGCACTTGGAATTTTCTGATTAGTCTTTAATTTCTCTTGGTTATTTGTTTTATTTGTATTATGGAGAGGAAGCAGGGCTTAGTTCAGTAGTGTCCAAATCAATTAGAAATAGGGGTCACTAAATTATATTTAAAAAACAAACAAACTCTGCAGGCCACATTGATTTAGTGTCAAAATATAATATTGTCTTTGTTTGATTGTATTTTAACTTATTTTGTTAAACATTTCCCAGTTCTATTTTAATTTGGTTTGGGCTACACTTGGGAGTGTGGTAGGCTGCACGTGTGTTTGACCTTTCCTGGCTAAGTGGTAAGACAAGCCAGCCTTGAAGCCAGGAAGACCCAGTTTCAACTTTCACCTCTATCATATTCTACCTCTGTGACCCAAGGCAAATGACTTAACCTCTCAAGGCCCTATATATACTGTTAAGATGAAAAGTTGAAAACAAAAAGCTGACATGCATTGGTAGAAAGAGTTTCTTCACTTAGAATGAATGAAAAAGCAGATTCATTCTCCATTTTCTATTTGTCTTATGATATAAAGGAAAATAGCTTCAAATAAATGAGTATAGAGGAAGGAGAAAGGGAGGTAAGAAGCATTTATTAAGCACCTACTGTGTGCCTGACACTCTGCTAAGCACCTTACAAATATCACATTTGATCTTCATAGCAACTCTGCTAGAGAAGTACTATTATTATCCCCAGTTTATAATTGATGAAACTGAGGCAGACAAACGTTAACTAATTTGTCCAAGATCACACAGCTAGGAAGGGTCATTGGTCAAATTTGAACTCAGGTCTTCCTGACTTCAGACCTAGTGCTCTAACTTCTACATCACTTAGCAAGGAATATATTCCTTATTCACAGTTTATATGTACTTGAGATGTTTTGAGGTCACTTTTAATGCTCTTAAGTCAGAGAAATCCTGCCTCAGAGGCTTACATCTGTTCTCTATCTCAGTGTTCAATTCATAGCCAGCCAGTAAACCCTGAGGCCAGGTTCCCCTTGGACTGCTTCTCACCAGGGCAGAAGAGTAATAGAGGCAGCTGAAACATCAGCATCCTTCCTTTGTTGCTAGTAGCAATACTAGTTCTCTTGGGCCTTCATTTGAGCTGATTACATCATTAGATCCATGTAATAAGTTCTTCATACCAACTGAACTGATTATCAGGTCAATGTAGGGAGACATTTGTGTGTATGTGTGTGTGTGTGTGTGTGTGTGTGTATGTGTGTGCGCCCAAGGGGGTGCCCATGCACATATGAGTACACACACATATGTATACTTATTAGTGAATTGGATAAACAGTACCTAGAAAATGTACTGGATTTGGAGTCAGGCAAGCTTAGGTTCAGATCCTAACTCCTATGAGTCCTATGGACACGATGGTTATTATCATTTCCCAACCCCCAGTGTGATTGCTGTGGATGTCTTGGTTGTGGCCTGCTTGCTTGGCCATTAGAGCACAGACTTTCTCTGTTCCTTCCATTTTGCATATCTTCTTGGTTGCTAACAATTTGCACGAATTTTTTGTGGCGGGTTGATTTCTGTTGTTTATGTGGGCAGTGACTTTTAAGCATCTCCTTCTATTTCTGATGTGCTCTGCTTCCTTTTTTCCCAGACTTCTCTCTAGTATCTTTAGCTTTCTGTCGCCCATCATCTAAAGTGAAATTTTTAGGTGGTCTCTGATATTTTCTAAGTACATTTATATTAAATATGGAATGTCATAAAATATCCTCAAATTGGGGAATTATATTTCCTAGTAGCAATGAAGAAACGGAAAGATTAAGTGAAGAGGTCATCTACTCTACCTAAATTGTGAACCTTTCCTCTATCGATTTTTCAGTCCCCATAGAAGAGAGCCAAATCATGAAATTAGAGAAAGTTAAGATTGAGAGAAATGGAAGATCGTGATCTAGAACAAGACAGGCAGAGATTTGGAGGACTTAGATAAGACAATTAAAATGGATACTTCCATTCTGCCTGTACAAAGAAATGTGTTTCTATTCATTGCAGGAGAAACAGGCTCTTCCTGAAGTCATTAGGAAGTGATGTTCCATGATCATCTTCACAAAGACTGAGGTTGCAGATATTAATACATGGCATTCCTTTTGAACGCAAATTATTTTCCTATAAGGGGATGGAAATGAATAAAATAATGTGATACAATAAAAAAAGTAATACATTTGAAGGCATAGGATTTGGATTCTAATCCTGGCTTTACTATGTAACACCCATATGATGGGCAAAACACTTTCCTCTTCTGGGTCTCAGTTTCCTCTTATGTAAAGTGATAGCAGGACTTAAGTGAAGCAAGTGGAATGAGGTTGAGGGCTTTGCCCAGTGAATGTAGCTGTCTTGGCTTTGGGACAAAACATGCAATGCTTCAGGCCAGCTTGTCTAGTCTCAGCTAGTAACAGTGGATCATAAGGCAATAGACTTAGCAGTGGAACTTAGATGCCATCTGTTCCAATATTCTCATTTTACAGATGAATAAATTGAGTACCAGAGAGTTTAAGGGACTTGTCCAATGCCACATAAGTAGCAAGTGACAAAGGCAAAATCCAAACTAAGATTATCTGACTCCCAAAGGCAACACATAGTTTAATGATGAAGTTGTGATCTTTACAGAGGGCTGAAAGCAAACTTAGAGATAGTCTAGGGCAATTCTCTCATCTTTAAAGATGGAAGAATTGATCCAGATTGGGGTGGAGTGGCTTTATTTTTTAGTATTTCAAAATTGTAGAATTTAATGCTGGATTATACTCTCTGGATGAAATTGCTGTGTTTTGGGGTGATGGTTTTTAAATGCAACTCTTTAAAATATTCTCATAGCCTTGTTCCATCCTTGAAGAAGCCTGATTGTTTCCAATGCCAGTTTATCTAGACTTTAAAGAGGGAGGAGGGAGAAGAAAATAGTACAAAAATCCCCAGAGTTGCACATATCCAACTGTACTTCTTTTCCAAATACTTCATACCAACAAAAAGTTCTGAATTATTTACACAAATGTAAGTCATCAAACTGACCTTGTTCTTCTCCTTCCTTCCCCCCAGCCCATCTTCCCTTTAGTCTTCCTCCATCCCTCTCAATCCCCCCTACCACTGCAGCTCCCACACACTTTCTTTCTCTCATTTTGTTTCTCCCTCTCTTGGGTTTAGAGAAGAAACATTGGAATTAGCAATTTTATTGCTCTCTTCTCTCTTTCTCTTTGGCATTTGCTTAACCTCTTGGAGAGTTTGGGATTTCCTGTTCCAGAGTCCTTATGCAGAAGGCAATAGGAAATGCTGATCTAAATTCAGGCCATGGGGTTAAGAAGAAATGCGCTGTGGCATTAACATTGTGTGTTGTGTGCACAGCCTCATGTGGACTCATCTCCATTCTGTGCTGTGTTACATCCTTTCTCTGGGAGCGCCTTCCCTGTCTGCATTACTTAAGACTAGGAATCTTTAAAAAAAAAATTTTTTTTTTAGCATTTTGGAAAATTCTTCTATAGAATTCAGTATTATAGCTGGGTGGAAGAGTGAGAAGTATCTGTAGACTTGGTTGAAGCAGGAAGGAAAAGACCTCCAAATTTCAGTCAGTCAGTTAATAAGCATTAAGAGTCTATGATGGGACAGTAATTGTGCTAAGCCCTAGAGATGTGAAAAAGACAGATAATCACAGACCTCAGGGAATTTATGAACTAAGGACAAAGACAATATACAAAAGGAAATTGAAATGGAGAGTGATGGAGAAGCCACCTGGTATGGGGACATAATCCGAAGAAGCCCCGTAAAACATCAGAGCCAGTGAGAAATGAAGAGATGTCTGGCCTGGGTTCTCTCCATAAATGGAGGCTATGTAGTTCATGACTCCATGTTCCAATCAGAGAGACAGAAAGTATTGATGAGATGTGAGTACCAAGGCTGATTAGATCTTGGAGGATGTTGAGATTTTCTAATAACAAGGTTCCCAGGAGCATGATGAAGGAGTTCAAATAGAGTACAGAACCAGGTGGGAAATGTTGTGTAACTTACCAATGTCATGACATTCTTGTCTAAAATGAAGTTGTCCATTTGTCCCAGCCTATGAACATCACCATAGGTGAAAGGCCATGGAGTTTGGGTGTGGTTTAATGAGGTAAAACAACAGCTACAACAACAGCAGCAGCAACAAAAGTGCCTATTAGCTCTAGAATCAAAGGATTTGGGTTCAACTTTTGTCTGTGTTACTATTTGACTTTGAACAAGTCGCTTCTCTCTTAGCCTTGGGATCTTCCTCTTTAAAATGGAAATATACTTGTACAACTAACCAGGTTATTTTGGGGACATGATCTGATAAGATATGAGATTTTACTTTTGTTCAGTTGTGCTGACTCTTTGTGACCACCTTCAATGGCAAAGATATTGGAGTAGTTTTGCATTTCCTTCTCCACCTTATTTTTTTACAAATGAAGAACTGAGGCAAAGAGTTAAGTGATTTGCAAGTGGCTGAGGCAAGATTTGAACTCGGGAAAATGAGTGTTCCTGATTCTAGACCCAGTAGTCTATCTACTGTGACATCTAGCTACCCCCTTTTTCCCCCCACCAAAGATACAAGAAACTCTAATCTATATTTATGTGAATTGCTGTTAAGATGGAATAGTGTAGGTCTTTCACTATGCCTCAATACCCCCTCATTAGCACCTTGAAAACAAGGACTGTTTAATTTTTTCCCTGTATCTCTACAGCCCAGCACACAGTAGGTGCTTGATAAATACTTTTAAAATTGAATTGAGTGTCTGCTCCAGGTGATCCTTTGTGTCTTAGAAGAAAATTACAGGCTTTTCTTGAGTCTGCAGCTGTCAACCATTTCCCAAAGTGTTTACTAAAAACAGCAGGCAGAGCTGTAAGCTGACTTCCACATACTCACCCTGCTTATGTAGCACACTTCACACATTCCTCACTCAGTTAGTTAGAAGCCTATTGTGGATTAGCCCGTCCGAATACGAAGCCCTGTGAAATGCCTCTTTCTGGAGAACAGAGCACTGAATTTATACTTCCACAAGGTGGAAATTTAGGCTACCTTTGACTGAAGAGTGCTTTGATTCAGTGACACTGGCCTGGCTATGACATCTTTTGGGTGAAGGCATTTTCATGGGTGGGTCTTTCTCCCTCTTCTGCTCCTACTACTGACCTCAGGGACTTCCTTTAAGTCTCAACTAATATTCCACCTTCCACAGGAAGCCTTCCATCTTAATTCCAGTGCTTTCCCTGTTAAAATAACGTCCTATTTATCCAGTATGTATCTTGTTTTGTATATATTTGTTTACACATTGTCTCTCCCACTTGATTGTAAGCTCCTTGAGTGTGGGGACTGTCCTTTGTCTCTTTCTGTGTCTCCAGAGTTTAGCATAGTGCTTGGTGCATAGTAGGGGTTTAATAAATATTGATTGGTTGATATCCTCTCCAAATGTGTTTTTTGTTGTTGATTTTCTTGCTGTTCTGGACCAGTTATTTCATCTGTGTAGGACCCACTCTGTCTGGAAAAATTAGTCTGCAAATATATTTGAAATACATTATTTGAAATAAATTGCAATTTATATAGCAAATTGCCTGGAGTTCTAAGAGGTGAAATGATTTCACAGTGATCATGCAACCATTTTATGTGACAGTCAGAAACAGGACTTGAACCCTGATCTTCCAGACTCCAAGTCTGGCCTTCTATCTACCATCACCCTGTTGCTTCTCTTTTATTGCTTAACTCTCCATTTGAGGGAGCTGCCCAGATGAGATGAAAGCTATGGCACCTCAAACTCAATCCATTTACAGCTATGTTTACAAACATTGCCAAAGTGACATTACTGCCATTTACTAAGCATTTGAATGCTGGCTCCATAATTTAATAATGTATTTCAAATAATGTATTTCAAATGAGCTTCAGAGTCCAGAAGTGCTAGACCCCATATTATCTTATTCAAGTACCTCAAATACATTTATTTATTTTCTCATATTTATCTCTTTTCTAGGAATTTGTTCATGTTGACTTAAGAAATTGAAAACGTTGAGAGGTTTTCTAATGAACAGAATGAATTTTGCTCTCGTGCACAGCAGACTTCCTCCCCTAACTAGCATGGATAACCTAGGGACTGCTTTTAGTAAAAATTTCTTTTATTTCTTTTTAATTTTTTTTAAATCAGTGTTTGTCTCTATGAAATTCCTTATTTCTGTGTTTAAGGAATGTCTCATCAGTTTTCCCAAGACCCTGATGAGGCAAGTTACAAGTATAAATACAATTTCAAGCCTTAGTCACTTAAAATTGTACTAAGACTTTTGCCACAACCTATATTCCCATTTGAAAATAGTTTTAGAAAGTGACTTTCAGAAGATTGCTCACCTAGCCAGCAACTCTCTTCCAGGCTATTTATTTTTCTAGTCCACTAGGCAAACAAAAGAGCACCTGACTTCATGCCTAAGGCTTTTTAAAAAAGTGAACTGAGACCTAAAATATAGAATAAATTTGTTTTCTCTCTCATTGCTTTAGGAGTAAGGGAAGCTACCACCTGTGGAGTACCTCAGAGTATGTTTGATTCAGACACAGTATCTTAGCTGGGGCTGTCACTTATTAGTTGCCTCACCTTAGTAGAGTCATTTAAACTCTTAGGATCTCTGTCTCTTCATCTGTAAAACGTTGAGGTTGGAGTAGATATCATTAAGAATCCATATAGCCCTAACAATCTGAGGTTCAACAATGATATAAAGGTATTTGTACAACATAGGCAAGATTTGAAAATCACACTCTCTTTCCCTCCACTGTAGGCTTTGTCAGGCACAACGACAGATAGAACATGCAACTTGACTTGTCAAAAAATAATTACTTATGGGCCACGGAGAATAGGATTTTCTATCTTTAAAAGTATATGCTTTTATAAAAAGTGACGTTGACAAATGCCCCTTTTGAATTTTTCTCTTCCATTTTCATTTGTATCCCAGTAGAATTTAAGCTTTGGGAGAGCAGGGACTGCTTCATTTTTGCCTTTTGATCCTTAACACTCAGCACTGTTCTTGGCATATACTACTTACATAATTAATTGTTTGGTGAGTTGAATTGAGTGGGCTGTCTATCTTACCTATCTTTAGTCCTATCTTTGCCTAGAGGCAGAAACATATTAGCAGATATGGGGAGAATTGATATACATCTTATAGAGTGGTGAAAGTTTGGGGAAGAGTCTTGTGATTTTCAGTCTGTCTATGGAGAGGGAGCATGCTATGATGACTCAGCATTTTGGACAGGTCCAAAGCAATCAAATTCTAAGCAAAGGGGTCAGATATAGTTTAATTATCAGGACACCCAAAAGGAAGACTCAGACTAAGTTGGATGCCTCTGGTTTACAATTCTGTGAGTTTTACCTAAAAAGCTGTTACCCCAAACAGTAAAGCTTAGATTTTATCATTACAATCCTTCTTTTATCCCCATCCTGCTTTTCCATCATTCCCCCGCTCCACTCCTGCTGCTCTTACAAAGCTACCATGGGTAAAATACCATACCACTCTTTCATTCTAAAGGGAAGCAATTGAAAGCATTTCTCTGGTAATTTAAGCACACAGCAGCTACCTTTGCAAATGTCTGGCTGCTAAATTATCCCCTTGGCTACCCGTTTGGAGGAAGGGGGAAAAAAAACACACTGGAAGAAAGCTTAGCAAAAAAAAAAAAAAAAGAGTGGATTTTCCTTAGTTTTAGCCAATTTTCCATCTCTTAAAAAATGCTCCCCTTCATTCCTTTTCTCTTCCATCCTACCTAGACACAAAGCTTCACGTTATTTATTCTCTGACCAAGATACACAGTTATATATGCTACTGCTATGCCCAGTTAAAGTTCATAATCCTACCTCCCTCTTTTTCCTGCACTAACTGAGGGGTTCCTGGGGTGGCACGTTCTGATAGTCTCTTTTACTGTTGTAAATGCCACAAGTGCTTGTCATGAACCACCTCCTTAATTACGCAGAAGTGGAGCTGAATGGTTAGTTAGCGGCACTATTGCAATTATAGCGGTTTTTCAGGTCTGCTGCTGTTTTATGTGACATTGCTTTCTAAGTTGCTGATTAAGATGATGTACTAGGGGTGGAGCTATCCCACCCACTATGCGATGGTTGGCATTGAAAGCTAGGTTAGTAAACCTTGGGGCAATTTTTATGACCTAGAAGCTGTTAAGGAGGGGAAACTGAGGAGGGAGGGGAAAGAAGTGTCCACTCATTTCGTGCTTTTCATAGAAGGCATTGATGAATAGTTGGTCTTGCCCTATCCAACCAGACATAATGCTGAAGTTGTTAGGGAAGCAACAACAATAACAATTTGGAAGAAGCCCAGGGTTAAACTGTAACTAATTTCCTTCCTTTTAGCATCTCCTTCATAAATGAAATTAGCAGAGAAGCTATGACTTTGAACTTATTATGTATCACAACATTTTTTTTGATGTAATTGGTGCATGAAATGTTCTTAAATGCCTTTTTAAACTGATACAGAATTATGATGGGGGTGGCATGGCAGGGCATTTATTTATATATTTATAGTTCAGAGGAGAGAAGACTCTTGAGCTGAATAAATATTGTAAGCCCTAACTACCAGATTGTGATGGAGAGCTTGGCTTATCCAGACTACCAGCTCAGCTCCCTCAGGGGATCCCCTTCACTGCCCTTTGCTAGTTAGGAGACAGAAAATTGAGCAGCACTGCACAAGCTCTCTCATAATTGATACTAAAGAACTGTACAGTTTCCCTTTAAAATGTTGATTGTAGCTGCAGGGGATGTGCTTTTATGTTAAAGTCTAAAGAGTTTTCATTTTAAAGAACAGGGATTTGTTGAAGTTGTGGGCGTGTTTGTGCATGCCACCTGAGAACTATTTGGTTTTTACTGCTATTTTTCTTTAAAGGCAGCAGGGGTTTTTTTTGGGGGGGAGGGATAAAAATAGTCTCATAGATCTGGCACAAACTCTTCTCTTCCTATGAACAGGTATACAGTATATAGTATATATATATATATATATATATATATACATACATATATATGTGTATATATATATGTGTATATATATATATACAGTAACCGTGCAGTATGGCCTTCCTCTCCCAGTAACTTTGTAACCATTGTCCTTTCTGCCATCACTGGCACCACCCAGGATAGTACCAGATCTAATTTTGTTCTCTACATTTTAATAATAATAAAGAAGAAGGATCTAGAAAAATAAAATAATGTCTGAAGTTATGAAAATAAGCCCTAAAGGGAGAGCTTAAAAGTACTGAGACTGTTAACCTTAAGAAAAGTTGACTAAGGCTAGTTTGTTTTTTGTTTCCTCTCAACACATTTAGGGTTTTCTTGGCAAAGATACTGCAGTGGTTTGCCTTTTCCTTTTTCAGTGCATTTTACAGATTAGGAAACTGAGGTAAACAGGGTTGAGAGACTTATTTTAGTTGTAGAAAATATAATACAAAATATTACAAAAATGATATTAGAATGCAGTTACAAAAACAAAACACCAAATATTCGGACTCCAGGTTAAGAAAACCTGGTATGGGGAATTCCTAGCAAGGAAACTCAACCTACTAGTATAGGTAAGTATTTATATTATTTTTATATTTAATTTAAATATTACACATTTATGTATCTCTATATGATATATAAATTAATTAATGTTAATAATATGTAATTATATATAATTACAATATAATACAAAAATTTTACAATAAAGAGTTAACTTAATGCCCTCTAAAAATGATGTTCATATATACTTCTATATGTAGTTACTTGACCACTGAGCAACCCTCCCCCTTCCTCTTAATTTATTCAGGTCTTCCTTTACTGAAGGCTCAACTTGAGTTCTACCATCTCTTTGGAATGTTACCAGACTGCCCACAGAAAGTGCCCATTTTTCAATTCAATTCAGTTTAGCAAGCACTATTAAGTGCCAGTTATGAACCAGGCAGTATACTAGAGGATAAGCTTACACAAAACAAGCAAAACAAATATCCCTAATCATAAAGATCTTAGATTTTGTTGAGAGGAGGAAGAAACCTTTTCCTCATTTATTAAATCATTCATTCATTCAGTAATAAGTTATTAAGAGCATAGTAGTACTAGCCTCTGGGGATACAAAGACAAAAAATCAAGAAGCCCCTGGCCTCAAGGATATTATATTTTTTTGAAGGAGGCCCCCAATAATAGAATTGTGTATTGTTAGAGCTTGAAGGGACCTCATCTAATACAACTCTCACATTATACAGATGAAAAAACTCAAGCACAAAGAAATAATGTCACTTTGCTCAAGGTCAATAACATTTTAAGTGGAGTCTCTGGGACTGGAATCAAGGTTTTCTTGATTTCGAGTCTCTGGCTCTTTCTGCCAGATCACATAGAGCAATTATTCTCTCAGTCTATCACCAACACCCCCTTCTTTTGGCTACATTCACCATCTATCTTGAACTAGTCAGCTAGTTCAAAAATGTAATTGCTACTGTCCTAAAATGCCTCCTTCCCATGCCCTTTTGCCATTCCTCTTTTGCCAGTCTGAAAGCTTGAGATACCCCTGACTGTTTTATTTCTCTACTACCAGGCTGCCAGATTATGTTGGAGAAAAGAGCAGAACCATACTGATTGTATCCATTAGAAACTCATACTCACTAACCTCAGCTGGGCCCTTGATGTTACTTGGCAGTCATTGTATATTCTTCTCCACAGCAGTCTTACAAACTTTGCCCACTCTCCTCAAAACTCTCATCTCATCCTCTGCCTCTCTCACTCTGAGCATATAGGAGGAAAATGATCACAGTTTTGTCCCTCAAGAACTCTTCTCTCTACCTTAAAATTTTCTATACTCATCTCTTGTTTTGGAGATTGTGTGTGTATATATATGTGTGTTTATATACACACACATACACACATATCTGTATGTATATGTATGCATGTGTATTTATGTATATGTACATGTATAATTATACATAAATACTTATGTATATGTTTGTATATGCATATTATTTTTATATGTATATATACATACATATATCATACTGTGTGTATATAATGTAATATATATTTTATGGAGTTATAGAAGTAGAATTAGAAATAACATGAGCATGTCATCTAATCCAACACTTTCATTTTACCTATGGAAAAGGAAGGACTGATGTGAAATTACTTGCCCAAGGGCATGTAGGCAGTCAGTGGCAGAGCCAGGATTCAAAGTCAAGAACTCAACCATAAAGCCTGTAACATTCTTTTCTTTAAAAAGTAGTGTCATTCCACCTTTGTGAGACTAATTTCCTTACCTGTATCCTCTTTTTCTCTCCTGCCTCCTGGACTTCATTCTATTTTTAGACATGGTCCAATCTCTCCTGTCCTCAAAAATCAAGCAAACTACCCTTTCTTTATGTCCCCAGTATTCCCTCAAACTATTAACTTCTCTTCAACTTTCCCTTCCAAATTTCTTCCTTCTTACTTATTTGTGTCTTATAAATAATATTAAAAGCAATACGGTGACAAATTTCTTGAAAGAGTAGTTTATATGTCTTCAACATCATCATGATCTGGCTTCTATCTTTGCCATTTTACAAAAACTGCTCTCATGAAGGAGAACAATGACCTCCTAATTCCTAAATCTAAACAGCTTTGGTTATCATCTTCTCAGGTTGTCATCTTGATTTTCTTGGTGGTCATGTTCTCAAACTTCTCTGTAGCATAGACCCCAGAGGTCTTCTGACTCTACATCCAGCTCTGTATTATAATATCTTGGTGTTTCGGTTTTTTTGTTTGTTTTTCAGTCTTTTTTCAGTCATGTCTGACACTTTGTGACCCCACTTGGGAAAGTTATTGGAGTGGTTTGCCATTTCCTTCTCCAACTTATTTTACAAATGAGGTAACTGAGGCAAACAGGGCTAAGTAACTTGTGCAGGGTCACAGAGCTAGCAAAGTGTCTGAGGCCATATTTGAATTTAGGAAGATTTCTTCTTGCCTTCAGGATGGGAATCTTATCTACTTTACCACCTAGCTTGAATCCTATTCTTTATTCAAAATAGACTACCTACCATTCCTTAAACATGGAACCAGGTTTCCCAAATTTGTGTCTTTGCTCATTCTGTTCCCTTTCTGTAGTATGCCTTCCCCCATATCTCCACATCCAAAAATTCTACTATTCCTTTGAAGTCTACACCATAATGCCAGCTTACATGGCAAAAGAAAAACAAACAAACAACTCCTTTGTTATGACTTAGAATACGTCAGTAAAAATTTATTCCTTACATTAATAATTAATAATAATCTAGGCAGGTATCAGCAATAATCAACACACAGAGAAGTATATCTCTATGGTGCAATGGGGGATTCTGCATATGAACTATTTCTCACATGTACTTATAGTATATATAAAAAAACCACATAGTGGTGCCAATTTCTTAACTGGTTCATCATTGGACTTTGCAGCAATTGGATATGTTTTGGGGGAGTGGGCACATAGACTTTCTAATATGATATTCTGACCTTGGCCTCAGGAAGAGGAAGGGAAGGAAACCAGCACTTATTATGTACCTACTTTATGCCAAATACTTTACTAGGCACTCTAGAAATATGATCTCATTTCACCTTGGGGGTCTGATAGTACAGATTCTACTTTCTCTTTGGTTCACCTCACACAAAAACTGGAGTGAAGGAAGGCAAAACATAGGCAATTGATGCAAATATCTATTTAATACTAAAAAGGAGGCTTATTCTAAAATACCATTACTTGTGTCAAAAAGGAGAAATACAGTCTCTACTCCTGAACCCTCATGAAGCTTTCCTTCATCCTCTCCCACTAGTGAGAAATAACTTCCTCCTTCTCCTTCAAAATTTCTTAGCACTTTTTGTACATTTCAGTGTATTTATAATTTCTACATGATATTATAGTTATTTCTACATATGATTTATATCTAATACTGTATTGTAATTTCCTTGGGAGCAGGGATGTGTCTTCTTCCTTTTTTTATGTATTAGCACAGTGACTTATACATAACAGTTATAAAAAAATGCTTTTTGAATGAATGCTTATTGTTTTTGTGTCATGGACCTCTTTGGGAATCTGGAGTCTTGTGAAATATATTAAGCCCTCCTTAGAATAATATTTTAAATAAATAAAATAGGTTGCATTACAAAAGAAACTCATTATATGGAAATAAACTTAGAAAAAAATTAAAGTAAACAAGTTAATGGTTTTTAGGTTAAGGACCCTTGATCTACTGAGGCAGCCCAAAAGATTTCTGCACTTTAGTGGATGATCTTCAAGAATTTTTGCAATTAACAAATTCATCAATCTAAGGCCAATCTGATGTTTAGCTTATCCAGATTAGTCTGGTTCTCAGACACCAAATATATATCATTGGGCCCTTTTGGTAAAACGTGATAGGCCCTGAAGCCCGTCTGTTTAATCTTTAAGGACCCAGCATGACCTTCAAGCCACTGTCAGATATCTGAGTGGCACTTGAGTGGCAGACTCATGAGTAAATGGGAAAATGGAGTCAGGTATGTAGAATGAATCTCTAAGATATAAACTATGCATAATGTGGACATTTTTTTCTCCATGAATATAGAGGTTTCTGGTATGCTTTTCCAAAGGCCACTCTGATTATATTTTATTGTACCCTATAAAACAGATGCTTTATTCAATGAATAAAATTGCATCCACTAGAGAAAAGGACATCTAATTGGATCACCTGGTTTCTACCCCCCTGCCAACTCAGAAGGAATAACTGCAACACTATTGTTGTGGGCACCTTTGTTGTTTTCATTCCCATATATTTTTCCAATAACCTGAGAGCTATGACTATTCCAGTTATTATCTGTCAGTCCTGGCTTTTGCATCTATTGTTTGGCTGTGTTATGTGCCAGTTTCTTATGGTACTATTGAAATGATCCATCCTTATCATGAATTCCCATTCCCCCATTTTTTCTGTTGCCCTTAAATCCTTCCTTTTCTCTGTGGCCCTAGCTACATCCTTTAAGCTCTTCTGAAGATCACACTGCTATTACAAATGCATTTTGCTTTTTCAAAAAAAATTTCAATGTGTGCTTAAAATGACCTTTATCTCCCTTGTATTTCTGCATCTTCTTTTATATCAACCTTATTTCCTAGATTTTAATTTGCTTGATCTAAGCTTAAAGGAGGCCATATGGGGTAGTGGAAAGAACACTGTACCAAATAAGATTCAGAAGAACTTGGCTCTAGTCTCAGCTCTACTGTTAATAGCTGTGTTACCTTGGAGAACTTACTCCCTGGGCCTCAGTTTCCTAATTTATAAAATGAGGGGGCTTAAGTAGGTTTAAATGTTCCTGTAAACTCTTTTTAAAAAGATTTTGTTCAGCTTGTGTTAAAAGGCTAAAAATTAAACAAATAAAATATATTCAAGTGAAAGCATAACTGTATGTAATTCATAAAGAAAAGACAGGAATAACCAGTCACATCTTTGAAAACTTCTTAACAACTAGAGTAAGCCAAAAGTAAAATGGATTGCCTCTCAAGGTAATGGGCTTCTTCTCACTGAATGTCTTTAACCAAAAGATGGATGACCATTTGTGGAGTACAATGTAAAAGGAATCCTTTTTCAGGAATGAGTTAGAATGGTCCTTTCCAACTCTAAGACTCTATGATTCCATGATGATATGGCCTCTTGGGTTCCTTCTAGTATAAAATATTATAATGTTATGAAAAGCTTTTCCACTAGTTAACACAACTTTCTTTTAGAAGGAAATATGGGGGAGTAGAAAGGCATTAGATTAGGAGTCAGGAAATCTAAGATTCTAGTCTTGCCTCTTCCAATTATTAGCTCTATGAACTTAGAAAAGTCATTTATTTTATATTTTATATTGATTTTATATGAGCCTGAATTACTTCAGCCATAGTAATCTCTGCCCTGCACACTTTACAGAAGTGACAATGAAAAAACTTGTAAAAGTGCTTTGAAAAAATGTGGAAAGATATGCAAAAATAAGGTATAGTTATTATCATTGTAATTCTTATTATTATACATATCATTATCGATATCTTTAGCATTATTATTTAGGAGCAGACTTGAAATCTTATGGGTATAGCAAACTCCCAGAGTTCCCAAGCAGGTCATTTTTGACAAATCAATAAACATTTATTAAGTAACTACATGCTGGGCTCTGTATTAAGTGCTGGGAATTCAAAAAGAAACTGAAGATTATCCCTGCCCTCAAGCAGTTTACTAATGGTAGAGACAGCATGTCCACAAATACAGACCGAAGAAGATACATACAGTATCAATTGAAAATACTTAAAAAAGAGAAAGCACTGAAATTAAGAGAGGTTAGGAAGGCTTCCTGAAGAATACAGAATTTTAGTCGGAACTGAAAAGGAAGCCAGGGAAGTCAGTAGGCAGAGTAGAGGAGTTAGAGCATTCTGTGCAGGTGGGACAGAGACAATGCTCAGAACTGAGAGATAGAGTGTCTTCTTCATGAAATTGCCACAAGGCTAGTGCCATTGTTATATGGCACTGGAAGACTGCAAAGGTAGTGGAGGACTAGGCTATGAAGAGCTTTAAATGCCCTACAGAGCATTTTGTGTTTGATCCTATGGACAATAGGAAACTACTGGAACTTATTGAGTAGGTGGGTGACATAATCAGACCTGCACAATCTCTTTAGTGGCTGAATGCAGTATGTATTGAGGTGGGGGAGAGACTTGGGACAGACAGACCCACCAGAAATTGATTGCAATAGTCCAGGTATGAGTTGATGAATGCCTTCACTGGGGGGGAAGGGGGTGTTGGTGCCAAAGAAGAGAAGGAGACATATTTGAAAGATATTTCAAAGGTGAAACAGACCTTGGTAACAAATTGGAAATGGCAGGGGTTGGCAGCAGGGTGAGAGATGTTGAAGATAACTTCTGGTTTGTGAGTCTGAGGAAATAGAGGATAGTATTCTTTTCATGGTAATAGGGGAATTGGTAGTGGTAGAACAGGGGTTAGGGGGAAAATAATGAGTTTCATTTTGGACGTATTGAGTTTAAGATGTATACTGGATACCCCTTTTGAGATGTCTAAAAGGCAGTTGAAAATATGAGATTGGAGGTCAGCAGACTATCAATGCCGATCTACAACTGTTTACAGCCTCAGAATCTAGAAAGATGCCTGAGGTACTGAAAGGTTAGGGGGGAAAAATAAGAGAATCTCATTTGAAACTGGTTACTGATTTCTGAATCAAGACCATCTGCAGGGAGGAAATTAAATATTCTTCATTGGTGCTATTTTAAATGTGTTGAATGAAGAGAGTTAATTATACAGCCAAGAACAGTCCTGACTAATGACAAGCTCTGAGTTTAATATCCTAATCTTTGTTGGAATCATTAAGGTTAGTTGAACCAGTCACATTGTCTGACTGTATTGGAGATTCCTAACCAACCAGATCAGAATGGCAGGGAATTACAGAATGGAGATGTGTCTGCAAAAGTGACAGTAGAGGAGGAAAGATATACAGGGTGGTTTGTATAATAGAACACAGTTTCTCAGTGGTTCTTTCCTCTGGGACAGCAAAAAAAAAAAAAAAAAAAAGAATGAGTCTTATTGTACAAAGAAACTCCATTTCTTAAAAATGGACTTGCTTTCAACTTAAAGATAGAAAGCACATTGCTATATTTTTTCTCACAAGAGTTTACATAGCCCAGTTCTTTAGACTTATTTGAAATATTTAAGCAATCTTCTCTATGTATTTGAGTGAGAAGTGCTGGCAATACAGAAGATATATGGTAGCTTGTATTACCTAGAATTCAGAAAGGGCTTGAACATATACATACATAATGGATCTACTGGAGGACCCAAGAGATCAACATTCTGAGAGAAGTGCTTTCCTTGAGACTGAGTTTACCCTCTGTCATGTGATTTTGAGCAAATCAGTTACCTTTCCAGTCCTTCATATTCCCTCTTTTAAATAGCTTGACTGACCTCTGTACGCTCCACTGGATATTGTGTGACTGATTTCCTATTTAAGGTGTGCAGACAATTCCATTCTTTCCTCCCATCTCTAGGGGGTATTACTAATGTACTCTCTCATAAGCCTCAGAGACAGAAAATAACAACAACAACAACAACAACAACAACAACAACAATTCTTAAACTCTCATCACCTCTCCTATGGCTTACTTCTCCAGAGTAGTCAGGTTAATGCCTGGTTGCCCAATTGTCTGTGAGAGCAATCAGGGAAGCCCACACATATCTGTGTTTGCATATGTGCGTGTGTGTGTGTGTGTGTGTGTGTGTTAGTGTTTCTGTTTTGTGGGATGGGCTATCTGCTATGGCAGAATGACATATTAATATTTCTGCTACATTGAACTCTGATCAGATAACAATAATAACAAATAATAATTAATACTACATATTTATAAAGTGCTTTAAGGTTTACAAAGCAATTTTCATACATCATCATATTTAATATTCAAAGCAACCCTCTTTGGTAAGTGCTACAGGTATTATCATTCCCATTTCACAGAGAGGAAAGAAGAGATTAGAAATTGTTAATGGCTAGGGTCATATAGGTAGAAAGTTTTCAGAACAGAATTTGAAACTGGGGATTCCCGGTTCCAAGTCCAGTACATTACCACTGTGCACACTGTTCTATGGAAATGCCTGGTAAGGATACAAGGTACAAGTCACTTTTGGTCAGTTAGCCTTCATTTGGGGTGAAGTAAACAAGGATGTCCTTTTGGGGGTTGTGACAATCTTTAGCAAAGAAATTCAGGTTATAGCTGTTAGGGGTAGGAAGGTAGCATAAACCAAAAATGTGGCATTATTCATTTCAAGCTATTTGCCTGGATTTTACCAGTGGTTTTTCTCTCTGGTATTATATGATGAAGTGATGGTCAGAAAATTTAACTTTTTTTGCTAGACAGATTCAGTTTAAATATTTTTCATATGTTTGTTCCTTTCAAACATTATAATTTTCCTCTGAATCCATATGTTCCAATAAAATATCAGAGATAACTGTCTTTTTTTCTTTGTATTTATTAATTAATTGGCACATTTCTTTTGTAGTTAAGGGAAAATGCTCGTTCCTTATTCATCATTTAAAATGAAAATATGTTGCTCAATATTTGTGTCTTATTAGACAGAACAGGGAGAAAAAGAGCTCCAACATAAGGTAGGGAGGCTGATATCAGACAGGATGATTCCTAAGCCCTTTAGGACAGTAAAATTAATGAGGTGAGAACTCCGCCACAGAGGGCTCTCTTGGGGATAGTATGTAGGAGACCAGGAGTTACCGGAGTTGCAGTGCAGTAGACCAAGGTTACCTTCACATTCACAGCTTTCTTCCTGCCCTCTTTTATCTGCAGTAGTTATGAGGATTTTCAGGTAACTGTTCAGTAAATGTACTGGAGGAAATAAGTGGCAATTTAAACATATACTGTTTGGGGTCATTTAAGTATAGGGTTTCACTTTTCTCATCTGTAGAGCTGCTTAGACACAAAGACCACACAGGAGAAAGAGCTACCCTGAATCTTTTCCCTGTAGATGTGATCAGTTCAGTTATGTTGGTAGCAAATCTATACAGTATAGTCATTTAAACCAGTCATGTCTAGGCATGGGCATGGGAAGTGATGTCTGTGAGGATGTCATGTGACCTATATTGAGGAAAAACAATTTTTTGTTTTATTGTTAGGTTGAACAACTTGCAATTTTCCTACGATGAGTACCTATGATAAGGAAATAGAATCAATATAGACTACCTCATAGTGATTTAGCTAAGTTTAGTTCAACATAGAGTGAAGAATTTTTCCAGGTTCTGGGACTTAAGAGATAAATATGAAATAATTCTTGGCTGCCATGAGCTTGCATTCTATTAGGAGAGAATTCATTCAGAATTTACACACATATAAATGCAAGGCAATTTGAGGAAGGAGAAAGCTGGAGCTGGGGGAAGCAACAAAGGCTTCATAGATTAAATAGTTAATGATTTGAGACTTGACAGAACATAGGTGTTCGGAGAGCCAGAGATGAAGAAAGAGTGCTGTACAGGCATGGGGCAGAGCTTTAGCAAATTCACAGAGGAAGCAGACATAATGCTATTTTGGAGGAACAGCTAGTGTTCCAGTTTGGCTGATCCATAGAGTACATGAAGGGGTATAATGTAAAATAAAGTTATTAAATGTTTTCTTAACGAAAGAGAAAGACACAGACATACACACAGACAGAAAGAGACAGAGAAAGACAGGGAGACAGAAAAACAGAGAAAGACAGAGAGAATTACATATAATTCAAATATTTTAATTCTCAGTTTTCTTGGAGTGGATATATTAAGTTTTTTAATTAAATTTTTGTAGGTTTTTGTGGCTAAAAATATCATTAGCCTGATACTTACAAACATAAAATCAGTGTATTTTAGGATAAATAGTGAATTATTTTTATTGTTATTCTGAAGAAACTGTCCTAAACTTTTATGATCATCATCTAATTAGGTTGTCTTAATCATAGACCATAGGTTTCTAGTTTAAAACTTTGCATTCTGACTTAAAAATAAGAACCAAAGGAACTGTTTGATTTCAGGCAAAGAAGATTCCTCTTGCTTTTTACCTTGAAGCAGTCCAGGTTCTTGTCCTCTTTCTGTGATCAAATACTAAGCTAGCCTTCTTGTTTTTTGTTCTCAGGCTTGAGATCCTAGCCTCCTGGGGCAAGGAGAGAGCTAGAAGTACCCTTCCTACCTTCAATGTTAGTTCCTCAACTCTGCCAGTTATTTCAGTTCTATCAATAGCTTTCTTAAATGTATATCCCAGTGGTGATATAAGTAATACTTCCTTGACTCTTATAATTTTGAGAAGGTAAAACTGAGCTGCTCTTGTCCCCACATGGCCACCTGATTCACCAGATGTTCATTTTTTTACAATTACTCTAAGGAGAAAAGAACTCAATGTATTGTCCAAAATCAAAGACTGGGTGTTACTGATTAAAATATTTTTGTCTGTTTGACATTTGACAGAGAGACAGAGATGAAATCTGAAACTAATTTAAGCATTTATGAATGTTTTCTTTCCTACTGCCAGATTTAGCATGTACATTAGATTGGGAAAATTGGAAACATATCCAAGATAGAACGGGTAAATTGAATTAGCACTACTTGTGTTATGTCATATTATTTCAATGACTATTTGTTAATGTATAGGACATGTAGAAAATATCTCATTTCAAGCAAACATGTTCTTTCTGAAAGGCAGACTAGTAGAAAGAATAATTTTTATAGCAATGCCTTCAGCATAAACTGCTGTGGAATAAAGGTTAAATTAAATCTTTAGATCAGGGACTCTTAACTAAGGGTTCATGCATCTATCTATCTATCTATCTATCTATCATCTATCTATCATCTATCTATCTATCTATCTATCCCTCTATATATCCTCCCTATCTACATTTATATTTATGATCCATATGTCATCTGTCTATGACATATCTATCTATAACTATCTCAGTATCATTGCTTTCCTTTTTAATTATTGTGTATTTAAAACTTTATTCTAAGGAGGCCATGAACTTCACTAGATTTCCAGAGAGCTCTATGATAAAAGAGAGATTAAGAGCCCTTGCATTAGGAAATCTTGAATTTGACTTGGATCATGATTTGGGGAGATTAATGGGAAGCTATTACATTGATTGTATAATAAAAGAAGAGACCTATTTGTTTCAATATTGCTCAGAATCTCTAGGTTCTATTCTGGAAATTATCTAGGATTTCTTTCACTGTATTTTCAAATGATCCAAAAGTAGAATTTTTTAGATATCCTTAGGTTCTATGTTATTGTAGTTCTGCTGTTTTTCAGTTGTATCTGGCTCTTTGTGGCCCCTTCTGGTATCTTCTTGGCAGAGATATTAGAGTGATTTGCTCTTTCCTTTTCCAGCTTATTTTTATAGATGAAATTGAGGCAGACAGGTTGAGTAACTTGCCCAGGGTCACGCAGCTAGTAAGTGTTTGAGACCAGATTTGAATTTAGGTTTTACTGACTGCACATCTGGCACTCTATCCACTGTACCACCTAGTTGGGTTCTATAGTTGTTTGTAAAATTTGTCCTTCAATGACCAAAAAGAAAAAAAATCCTAAATCAATCACATTCAGATTAAATATATATGTAGAAAAATATAACAAACATATTGTGCTCAATACATACATGGAACTATGCTTGCATTGGAGACATAAAGATGAAAAAACAAAAAAATTTCACTCTCAGGGAGCTAACAATCTAATTTGGGGTATTTGATATGTATAATATCAGTCATATTTTGATAAATATGAATGAGAGATACATTCAAAATGTTCTGAAAATTTGAGCAGAGATCACCTTCCAAGATAAATGGAGAGATTGTGTAAGTCTTCATGGAGGAAAAATCTTATAATCTTGGCCTAAAAGGAAAATTATCAGTAGACCAAAGTGGGAGGAGGAAGGATATGCATTCTAAGCATGAGAAAAGATATGAAAGAAAGATGTGAAGGGGCTAACAAGTAGCAAAGTTTGGCTGGAGCAGGTGGTACATGAAAGTAAGAAAGATAAGATAAGGCTGAAAAGTAAGTTAAAGTCTCATTATGTAAGACTTTAAATACCAAACTAAAACATTTTTTATTTTCTTTTCTTCTGATCTCCAAAGTGAGAATCAGGGTACTCTGAGGGACTGTGGCCTGAGCTCAAGGGGTATGTGATGGACCAATTAGAGGACAGGAAGATGAGATACCTCCTACCATTTCTGCAATAATCAATTCAAGGGTTTATCTGTGAGAAATCACAAGTATCATTAATCCCCAATAGTCCACAATCTACTTCCTCTTTCCCCATTCTTGTCACCAATCTCCTATTTCTTAGCCAAACATTGAAACTTTAGGACAGTATAACCTGTGACCCACCCACAGGAGCTGTTGTACAGACATCGTTAGGAAATTCTGCCTCTCTCACTCCCATATACTTTTTCTTCTACCTTTTCTGTCAATCATTTTGTGGCTGTCACAGATACAGTTCAGATGGTAGGCTTTGGTGTACCTCTGATTAGTAAGAGCCCCACCTACAAAATCTTTGTTTTAGGTTGAGAATTATCCAGATCTTAATACATTGTTTTCCCCCCAAACCCACCTTCCTTCCAAACTTCTCTCATACTATCAAGGAAACCAATCTCTTTCCATTCACCCTCAATCTTGATGTCATCTTTGACATCAAAGTTGACAAAATCAGTTGCCAGATCTTGTCATGTCTATCTCTAGTTCTCTGCTCTCTGTCCCCTTTTCCTCAGTCAGTCACCACCTTAGTTCAGGTGCTTAGCACCTTTTACTTTGACTCCTACAATAACACTAGTTTTAATTGGCTTTTCTGCTTAATGTCTCCCCTCCCCAATTCATCCTTTATATAGTTGCCAAAGTAAAACTTAGACCTGTCATTTTTTGACTCAGAAATTTCAATTGGTTCCCTATTGACTCTAGGATCAAATATTATTTAATCTTTGTTGTCGTTCAGTCATGACCCCAACTGAGGGTTATTGTTGTTTGTTTGTTTTGGCAAAGATACTGAAGTGGTTCAATGTTTCTTTCTCTAGGTGAGGAAACTGAGGCAGATACTTAAGTGACTTGCCTGGGTCACACAGTTAGTAAATGTCAGAGGCCAGATTTCAACTAGGGTAGGGTGGAGTCTTCCTGACTCCAGGTCTAGTACCCTACCCACTAAGCAACTTAGCTGACCTATTTAACTTTATTTCATCTTTTTAAATCTTCATACGAGTTTTATTTTCTATTTAATTATTAGCAGATTGGTTCATGTATATAATTTAGAAATAAACAAATTTATGCACATTGGAGATGGATACTCTTTTTTTTTTTACTGATGGGATTAACAATCAGAAAAAGTTGCATGCCACTGCTATAGATTAATGTAATATATAATTTTTTTTTTCTGTAAAAGTTATGCGATCACAGCAAGGGAGAGATTATCCAGTCATTAATATAAAGAATGGATCGGAGAGCAAACAGGACTAGAGGCCAGGATCTCAGTTAAGAGGCTATTACAATATATGGTCCATTCAAAGTCTTTTATTATAAGTTATAATTCTTTGTTGTCATTCAGTCACTTTTCAGTTGACGAAGTTTTCTTGCATTTCCTTCTCCATCTCATTTTACAGATGAGAAACTGAAGCAAGCAAGGTTAAGTGATTCGCCCAGAGTCTATACCTGAGGGTGGATTTGAACTCAGGTCCTTTTGACTCCAGCCAGGACCAGTACTCTATCCCTTGCACCACCTAAATACCCTTAATAAAATTCAGCATTGCAAATATTATCTCATACTACCCCCTTCCCACTGTTTTATGTCCTATATAAACCAGACTTCTCTGTCTTTGAGGCAGCTTTATCCTTAAGATAGCTAGATAGATACAATGGATAGAGGGCTGGACTGTAGAAGAGAAAACCTGAGTTCAAATTCAGCCTTAGAGAGTCAGTACCTATGTGACCCTGGGCAAAGAATAACTTCTGACTGCCTCAGTTTTGTAAATCTCTACTAGCTCCTAGCACCTAATTCCCAGGGTTGTTAAGAAGATGAAATGACATAATATTTGTAAAGCATCTAAGACATATAATACTTGTAAAACACTTAGGACAGTGTCTGACACATAGTAGGAAATTGATAAAACCTTTCCCTCTTCCCTTTCTTTCCCACATTTTGAGGATTCTGAATTTCTCTTATGCTCTTTCACCTTTGTTCTTCGTGTTTGTTCCCTAGTTCTTTTTTTTTTGTTCCCTAGCTCTTGAATGCCTTTCCCACCTTCTTCTCAGCTGTCAAATTCCTATCAAAAAGAATTTAAATATAATTCCCTCCATTAATTTTCCCTGATTGCCACAGTTGGCAATGACTTTTGCTGCCTTGGAATTCACATAGAACTTTTCCTAAATCCTTTCTATTGTAACTATCTTGTATTATTTTGTATTATATACAGTTATGTGCATGTTGTGTTTTCACCAGTACCCCCACTGTAAAGTACTTGAGACTAGAGAACTAATCTTATATCTACTTTGTACCTCACTCATCATCCATCTCTAAAGATGGTTGCTACTTAATAAATAGTTGTTGAATTGACTTGCTACAGAATTTCAGAGAAGAGATGGTGCAACTAGTGCAATTTCATGGACTGATGAGATTAGAGCTGACTTGTAGATTTAGAGAGATTTTTATGTGTAGGGGGTACTTTTCAGTCCAAAAAACACTAACCAAATTAACTAACAAAAAACTAACAAAAAAACAAAAAAAAACTAACAAAATTCTATTATGCCAAATTCTACTGCAGTGTGACTAATAAGAAAAAAAAAAAACAACCTTGGGAAGCAGGATAAATTTTCTTTCAAATTTAAAATAAAAACCTTGGTAGAATCTCATTATTTTTAAATTTTCTGAGAGAACATTTCTTTCATGAAGCATAAAAAAATTAAATAAAAAATAGGGGGAAATTGTACTTAATGTCTTTAGGAGAAAGTATCAACTTTGAATTGTCTCAGAGAAGACCTCATTAAACTGTGTGATAAAGTGATTATTCTGTGTCACTTTCCTAGGTTTTCAGCAATTATCTGGAATGGTTTTTCAGAATGTTGCGACTTCTCTCTTTCCAGTAGCACTTGAACTTTCTTGATTTGGAGATTAAAATTCTGCTAGGAAAAGGTGAGGTACAAAGTGGTGTCAAATCTTGATTCACACATGCTAAAAATTCTACATCAGCTGTGACAAGATTTTGAAAGATGTCGAAGGCATTCTTGAGCATTTTCTCATAAATTAAGAGTGTTCATGACCCAATCTTTTGACAGTGCAGTGAAAATGAAATTTTTCTCTCCTTAATTTTTCACACATTTCTGAAAACACAATTTGAATGAAACTTTTAATATGAAATTCTCTAATTTGACTCCCTTTCTTTTTCTTGCCTGCTTATTTTTGACATAATCTTTGGACTTATTGGTTCTTCTTAGAGCTTCAAATGGCAAAATGGTCCACAGGCAGATTTCACAGCCAGCTGTCATAGCCAGCTGGAACATAAGACAGGGTAAGACCCTTATAGGATGCTAGAATGACCAATCTAGGATAACATTCAGCTTTGGACTTGTAATTATTAGTTGACTATCAACAGTTCAAGGGAAGTATACTCTCTTTGTCTAATGTTTTATTACAAGAAAAAGTGCAGAGAGGTGTTTTATTTAATTTGAATAAAGAGTAGATAATAGAGAGCTAGAATTTCTTAAATTAGCTCCATTTATTATAGTTAGTACTATAGTTAATCTTCTTAATTTATCACTTAGTGTAGGGCAATTACCCACAATATGGAAACGAGCCAGGGTTATTGTATCACTGGGAGGTGATTATAACTTTCAAGTTAGATTTCAGCCAGTACAGAATTATCTGTACCTCTGTGTTATCATTTAATACAATATTTGATACATAGCTACCCTCTAAGTTCTGTGACATTTCAAAAGATGACCTTTTTACCCTCTTATCAAACTAACTTTAGGGGAAAATACTCCTCTCCTGCTCTACTTTCCTGCTGGGCAAGATTAATACTGCTTTTAATTTAATTGAAATGGGTTGATCAATAAGGTCAATTTTTATGGATTTGTTCCCATCATTTGATGTGGCAAATCATCAATTATCATTATTTAAATTAACATAGATTACCATGAAGAGAAGGTAAATTGCTTTGTAGATTTCCTAAAGCAGGTCACATATTTAACTTTATTCTACACACACAATACTCAATACAATGACTTTCTGCATGTTTTGGTCTTTGACTTATTTGCTGTGATTTTTTTTTGATATATGGAATGCATCCTTAATTCAATAGGCATTTATTCACCTCTTAATGTGAAAGGTACTGGGGGCACAAAGATAGGAAGAAAACAGTCCTTTCCCACAAGGACCTTACATTCTATATTCTTAAGTAGTCTGTACTGATACCTATACCCATCTAAGCATGCTAGAAGGATGAAGTTTTGGGGAACATAGATATGGAGCTAACTATATGAAAAAACCCATAGTTCATTGTTGGCAACATTTCTAAACCATATAAATATGGAGTGAGGAAGAAAGTAGGAAATCCTAGTAACTACATTTGTGGAAAACAGCAGGCATTAATGATCTAGGGATGGTACAGAGGCGTTGTAGTAGACCAATGTTTCCAGGCCAGTCTGGAGACAGAAATGAAATGAAACATTTGTGGAACATTTAGCCATTAACAAAAGAAAGCTTGCTTAGTGATAGCAGGAAAAAGAGAATATGACCTTGTTTGAGATGAGAATCATTTCTCTGCTCCTTTATTGTCCATCATGGTGCCTCTTCAATCAGAAGTCTGAGAGAAATGGACCAGAGGACCAGAGTTATTGGTCCTGTGAGCCCATGCTTCTTCTACATATATTCTGAGTCAAAGAGACTTAGAATCTTTTAGTTTTGGCAATAACACATAGCAGCAGATCATACCCAAAAGTTTATATTCTCACCAGTCTTTCTTTGAAAACAAGAGTGTGAATTTACTAAACATAGAAGCAATATATATATATATATATTTATATTTATATTTATATTTATATATAATATAACAATATATATATATGTTTATGGTAGAATATTTTAGTTTCAAGGTAGGCAAGTCATTCTCTATCAAAATGGAATTACCTTAATCAGAAAAGCATTTTGCCTTTATAAGTTTAATAACTTAGAACTGTTGATAACACACAAGTTTAAATAGGCAGAGATGTACAGGAAGAAAGGAAGAGAGGAAGGAAGGAAAAGAAAGGAGGGAGAGAGGAACGCTTTGCTAAACAATTTATGAATGTTATCTCAATCCCCACAATACTATGCATACACATACATATACACATATACATATGCATACACATACACTATATATGTGAGTGTATACCTATATACATACATATTATATATGTATGAGTATATATGTATGTGTGTATGTATGTATGTATGCATATATATATATGTATGTACGTATAAAGAGATAGAAATAAATTTAGATCTGGAAGGTACCCCAGAGGTCATTGAATCCAACCTTCCTTTATTATAGAGGATAAAACAAAAGCAAAGAGATGTCAAATGACTTGCCTAGTTAAATAACTTGCTGCAGAGGTAGCAAGAATCTGATAAGGAATTAATGCCTATGTCTTCTTGATCAAGGGGCACCTGGGTGGCTCAGTAGATAGAGCACTGAGCCTCGATTCAGAAATGCCTGGGTTGAAATCAGGCCTCAGACACTTGCTAGCTATATGACCCTGGGCAAGTCACTTCACCCTGTCTGCCTCAGTTTCCTCATCTGTAAAATGAGCTGGAGAAGGAAATGGCAAACCACTCTACTATCTATGCCAAGAAAACCCCAAATGGGGTCACAAAGAGCTAGATGCAACTGCACAATAGCTTCTTGATCTAGTCCAGTGCTCTTTTTTTTTTTTTTGGCTGCTTTTATCTTGCTATCTTTTAAAAAAATACGCTAGGAAGTATTTCTTTAAGCACTAACTGAATTTAATGTCAGAGCATAAGGGAAGAACATACTTATGGTGGACCCTTGGTGTCAATTATCTTCCAAGTTCTTCCTTTGGAATTATGAATTTACCATGGATAGTCAAATTTGGGCCTACTTTCATTAAATCTTGAGTAAAGTGATTCCAGAATTTTAAAATTTTGCAGTTTGTCTTTCCTTGTTCTTTGTGCCACCTCATATCCAGAGCTCCATATAGTCCAGTCAGTATGCCTGGACTATTCAGTAATACCCATAGTGGCACCTCAGATAGCCCTTTCCTACCTATCAGTATCATTGACACAAGACTTTCCTGTAAAATCTTACCTGTCTGATATATCTAATAAACTAATCTGAGCTGAGCAAAAATCATTTGGACTTAGACTTTTTGAAGAACTTGCAAGAACAGAGTATGGATCTGATGACAAGAAGCTCTTAAGGGGTGTGTGGCTAGGTATTCATCATTGGGGTACTTTTAAAATACCTCTCAAATGAGGTACAGTTAACTCTTGCCCTGTGCACACTGACTTTCGGTTGGAATTTTATTATTTCTAGTTTGAAGTTATAGTCAGATCAATTAGTAAGTTAATACACCAGAGCTAGAATAACCATTTGTAGAGGCAGCCAAGAATGATACACAAATATTAGCAATAATTCCAGAAAATATTCAAAGATTTACTAGATGAGATATAATACATACAACCTTTGTCTTTGAGTCAACCAGGAACACTCTTATTTTCGAATTCTTAAGACTTTTGTTCTTGTAAAAGAAAACAAAATCCTGACAATATTTGCTGTGAGTATAATCCATGTACTGGTTTAGGCTCATGGACCTTCATCCTTAATAAGTGAGGATTACTGACTATTTTACAGTCAGCAGTATGAGAAAAATATAGCCTCTGTGAACCTTTATTTTTAATCTACATTTCTACCTAAGAAGTGTCATATTGCTCCATTCCAATATATGTGTTGTTTTTTATACCTAAGATTCTATTTTTTCTTTTTATAGCAACTCCTGAAAGATCTTTCGTTTGGTCCATTTGTCTGTTGGCAAGCACCACCTTTATTAATAATTTCCTTATGTACTTTTCTGTCGTTAGTCAGTAGAAATATGTTTTGTCAGAGTGACCTTTATCTCATAGCTGTTCCCCAAACAGCTCAGGTTTCCATTTTGTGAAATCTCAGCTGTCATCAGGGAGCATTTTGGTCATAGTCTCTGAGCATATAGTGGGCAAAATAGATATGTTTTAAGGAGCCATTTCATATTTCTATATCTCATCCTGTTGGAGTGGATTTTCTATTATAGGTAAAATGTCTTTTAACACACATGGTGGTAGAGCTAGAAAATTATAAAATTTTCAAGACCCAAATGAAAATATCATGTTCTTATTTTTACAGTATCTTCTTGAAATCCAATGTTCAATTTCAAAAGGGTATTTAGGAGACAGAAGAAAACAAGATGCAGCATAAATAATAAAAGTCTTCTTCCAGTAATTTACTTATAAGAAAGTTCCTTCAAAGCAAAACTCTAGAAAACACTTTACTACCCATATATGTATATATGCACACACACATATACACACATGTTTATATATGTATTTAAAACCTGCTAATAAACATTATTTTTTAAAAATATAATATTAGTGATATTCACATGGCTGAATTTTCATTAGGGAGAAGAAACTGAAGGAATGACTTAAATAAGTACAAATTTCTTACAATAGTAGAAGTTTATTTATGTTGTTGTTTTCTCAATAGATTTATTTTTATGACCTATGCTTGCTATATGGCATACATATAAACTTACTAGGTTATACCAAGAAGTTATATCTCTGCTCACATAGCAAACATATGCCTACTTTTCTCCATCTCATGCACTCATAGTATAAGAACAATTGACCATGATGTGAGTGGCAAAAGGCCATTAAAAATCAAACAAATCTGCACACTGAGTCTTGACAATGAAGAAGGCAGTACGATTCTGTGGTTAGAGTGCTGGGCTTGATGTGAGGAAGACCTGAGAATTCAACTGCTATCTCTGATACTTACTAGCTACGTGACCTTAGGAAAATCATTTAAAATCATTTAAGATTAGTATTTCTTTATTAAATTCTGTAGAATATTACAAAAGCCTGAATAGAGTTTCTCAGCAGGCATCTGCTACACTGTTGAAATCACAGCTCCTTCCCATGTTAAGTTGTTCTTGACAGTAATTTCAATACCAGACTCTTAATGTACTGGTATGGATATTAATGGTAGATCTACACATTGTCATCTTCATTAGGAATTTTTTTTTTTATGCCTACATGCAAGAATAATGCTAGGAGTTGATCTTGAACAATTTGGTTCTACTTTGTGTAGAGTCAGCTTAAATTATGTATTAGTTTTATTGATTTACAGAAAGACATGTAGGGTCAGCTCATAAAGCTAGATATTCATTTTCTCAGCAGGGGGTGGAGAATGTACCTCTATAGACTCTTTTATGCAAAGAGGTTTAGTATGCTGTTGTTTTTTTCTTCTGAGAGATTTAGTAGAGTGACATGTGTATGATATGGCAAAGAGTGAAAAGGTTTGGTTATTTCCCAAAGGAGCAAAGTCCTTGTAATTTTACATCAGTATGGCATTGATTTGGAACCTGTCGCCAAATATCTGCTAAAATGGATCCTTGCTGAGTAAACTATTATACCGTTTTCTCATGGAAATCACGGGTAACAATACATTGACCAATGCAACAAAGTTACCATATAGTGTCTTCTTTGTTCCAGACATTATCTTTGGCATTGTGGACCCAAAATGTAAATATGTTATACCCTTTGTTTTCTTTGGTTCATGAGACTTGAACTTCTTCCTGGACTGGTCATCTGAATGACTAATTTTCTTAAGTCAATGTTTGTATGAAAGAAACATATGTTGGAGTAAGAGGGAGCACATGTGTATGCACACATATATACACACAGTAGGATTTAGACCTACTGAGAACATAGACAATTGTTTATTTCCTTTTTCTTTCATCCTTTCCCTTTTCTTCCTTCCTTCCTTTCTTTTCTTTCTTCTTTCTTTTTCTTCTTTCTTTCCTCCCTTCCTTCTTTCCCTTTCCTTCCTTTTCCTTCTTTCTTTCCTTCTTTCCATCTTTATTTTTTTCATCTTTGTGTCTATAGCACTTAGCACAGTGGCATATATGTTGTAAGTACTCCATAAATTCTGGTTGAATTTTATTGAATGTGAAAGCACAGAATGATACAATAGGTCAATGTGCTTAACAGAGTGCTTTGAACATATTAAGCATTTAATAAATGTTTAGTGATTGATTGATTGATTGATTGAAGAGGAACACAGTATAGAGAGATAGAACTCAGAAAAAGGTGGTGTAGGGAAGGAGAGCTTGTCAAGTATGATGTATGTTGATTATGGATGAAGAGCAATCACATTCTTAATTTTATCAAAATAATTTAGGAGACCTTAGGGAAGACTGTCCGTGGTAGACAAAACTAAAATGAAATGAATTTGTGATACACAGAAATATCCTAATCTGGAATCAAATATTAAAATTAAAATCAGTTTTCTTTCATACCCCCAAATATGACCAATAAATGCATGATTTGCCCTAGCCCTCTCCCTTTTTCTATCATAACAAAAGGTTTTCCTCATTATGAGAAGAAAGAAAAAAAAATAATTATATTTGATTTCTTCAAACTGCCATTTCAGTACTTCTCACTACCTTTCTTTATTTTCTGTGATTTCAGAACATTACATGACTCAGAGGTTCAAGGTCAGTGATGTCTCTCCACATTGCATTGTCACATCTCTGCAATAATTTCTAAAGGAACATTTAATGTTTAAAAGCTTTTTATTATTTCACTTAACTTAGTAATGCTTGCAGGATACCAAAAAAAAAAGACATTGGTAGGAAAAATCCATTAACATATACATCATTATTTATCTCCTTGTTTATATAGCAGTTCAGCTGAAGTCTTAGCTTATGGTATCAATCTTTGCCCACCTCCCCAAATTGTATATCAGTAAAGATTCTTGCAATGTATACATTTTGGTAAATGATAGCTATGTAGCTAATCCCTACCTGAATATTGCAATGATATTCAGTGGTGATTGATTCCGAATGCTTTTGTCTGCTTGATCTTTTGTGTAAAACTATGAATACAGATTAAAAAATGTGAATACCAGAGACATTTGTGTTAGACCATTCATTGCATTTGAAAACTACATTTTCTATTAAGTAACTAGATTCTTTTCACCCATGTCTATGTCAGCCTGAACTTTTTCTCATCATCATCTTGACTACTTAATAGTAAATGAGGGAAAATGATCCCAACGTGTATGAATAATAATGATGATTTTATATATAGTAAGACAAAAGTGGCATGGCAAACTAGATTGAGAGCTAGCCATGGAGTCAAGAAGTCTGGCTTCTGATGTACATTGTGTGACTCTGGACAAGTCCTGCTCTAACCCCTCAGTTTTCCCAGGCAATTCTTTAAGAATAGAAGTTATGGAGGAGTTATTGCTATGCATATATCCAAAAGTAGACATCTGGACCAAAAAAGTCAAATTCATCTCTTAATTTTTAAATAGTATTTTACAAGTAAGAAACACTTTTATTACAACAAACAGAATAGGAAGTTAGCACAAATTATATTTCCCAAATTTGTTGATGAAACTGACTCAGAAAATCTAAGTGACTAGCACAAGATCCCTCAGGCCCATGTTTTGTGACTGAAAGTCACATTGTTCCATGGTTTTCTTAGATGTTAATAAGAAAATTGTAAGATTTTTAAAAAGGAAAAGAACTCTTAAAGAAAGAAAAAGTTCAATCCAGCCCATCACATGTAAGAGATGCTGTGGAAGTAAAAATGACAAGATTTAAGTACTGACTTGATATGTAGAAATATTTAGGCAATATAAGCAGTTGTGACTAATAGCAAGATTAAAAACATAAGGTACCAGAAGAAGAAGGGTGCCTTTGACAGAGATATAGAAGTTGGGTAGAGGAGGGAGTGCTTTGAAGACAGAAATTAGTTAATGAGTTTTGTTTGGGGCATTATGAGTTTAAGATGTATCCAGGATTTCAAATTAGAAATATCTACTAGGCAGTTGGTGAAGTGGGACTAGAGGTCAAAAGAATTTGGGGAGGTGTCTGCATAGATCAATTAGTTCATCAACAAACATGTAGTAAGCGCTTACTTTGTGACATTTCTGTGTACATTAAATTCTGCAAGGCAAAAACCATCCTGCCCTAAAGGAGCTCATATTCTTTCATATATCTATATCTTTGTATCTCTATTTCTGTCTATATCTATATCCATCTATATCTATGTCCATCTATCCAACTATCTATGCACACAGATATATATGAATGTGTGTATATATACATATATGTATATACACATATGTATGTACATATATGTGTATGTATGTATATATCTCAAAAGGGACTTAGTAAGATACTTAGAAGACAGAAGGTTATCTTTGAGGGAGAGACACTAACAGCTGAAGGGGTTTGGAAAAACCTCCTGGAGAAAATGATATTTGGATTGAATCTTGAAAGAAGCTAGGGATTTTAATAGGAAGAGGTGAGTAGGGATCACATTCTAGCCAAGTTGGACAACCAATACAAAGACAAAGAGAAAAGAGATGGAATATCACGTATGTGGAACCGCAATTAATTCACTATGGCTAGATCATACAATTTGTGGAAAGGAGTAAAGTATAAGAAAAGAATGGTAGGAAAGAGCCAGTTTATGAATTGTAAAAGCCAAATAAAAGACTTTATGTTTGATGATGGAAGTAAAAAAGAGCCAGTTGAGTTTATTGGGTAGTGAAAGATGAGATGATCAGAACTGTGCTTCAGAAAAACTACTTTTATGGCTTTTTGCAGAATGGCTTGATATAAGGACAGACTTAAGGCAGTGTCCAGTTAAAAGGCTACTGCAGTGGTTGAGAAAAGAGGCAATGAGGACCTGAACTAGGGTGGTGACTGTTTTAGGGAAGAGGAGACAAAGTCAGAAATGATGGGACCTGACAGCTTTTTGGATATATGGAGTAAATAAAGGGAAGAGTTAAACACATGGAAGCTGATGAGATCACCGAGAAACTAGAAAAGAACACATGACCCAGAATAGAGTCTTGGGATGTCCCCACAGTTGGGAAAGTGGTATGGATAATGAGCCAGAAAAAAGAGACAGAAAAGAGATGCTTACAGAAGTGTGGAGAAAACCAGAACAGAGTGGCATCATAAAATCACAAAAACGGTAGAGTATCCAATAGGTGAATGGGTGGTCATTGGTTTTAGATAAAGCATAGAGGTCAAGAGAGAGGATAACTGAAAAAAAGGAATCATGAGGTCCAGAAATTAAATGATGCTACCTTTGGAGAGAAGTTTTTAATTGAATGATGAGGTTAGAAGGCAGATTATAAAGGGCTAAGGAATAACTCTCTCAGAGAAAGTAGAGGCAACAGGTATAGGCAACTTATTCTAGAAAATATATGCATATATATGTGTATATATTATATATATGTATGAACACATATACATCTACATTTGCATACATATGAATTGCCCACCGATGAATGTGTAAATATTCTCTTTTTTTTAGGCAACTAATTCTTTCTATTTCATTTAACAAACATTTGTTAAGAGTTACTTCTATGTCAGCTGTTACTCTAGGTGTCAAGGTTACAGAAACAAAAAAACAAAACAAAACAAAATGGTTCCTTTCTCAAGAGGTCTTCATTCTATTGGAGCAAAAGGTCAGGTACTCAGATGAGTAAACACAAAACTATGCAAAATTAATACAAATATATTTTCAGAGGAAAACTAGTAATTTGGGAGGGGGATAAAAACGTATCTCTTATATGAGTTAGAATTTAGCTGAGTCTTGAAAGAAGTTAAAAGTTCTAGAAGTGGAGGTGAGAGAGAAGATTATTCCAAATATTAGCTTGTGCAAAGGCATAAATGTAGAGAGGGATATTCTCCCTCCTTGAAAATATTTAATCAGAGTATGGATGACCACTTGTCAGATACATTTTAATGGATAGTTCCTTTTGTGAATAGATTAGACTACATGGTCTCTGAGATCCATTCCAACACTCAAATTCTATGATTCTGTAATGTATAAGTAATAGCAGTAGTCCAGTTTGTCTGGAATATGGAGTGTATGTGAAGAAGTAATGTGAGATCTGTCTTGAAGTATAAGTGGCAATGGCATTAAATGACATCATGAAGTATGTATGTCCTAGAAGAAATAGAAAATCACTGTGGCACCTTGAAGATGGACAGACCTGTGCTTCAGATACTGAATGGAGTATATATTTGAGAAAGAAAAGATAGGATGCATGATAATTCCCTGGGAAATTGTTGCAATAGTCAAAGTGAGAAGTAATGAGGTTCTTGCTTGGGTACTGGCCATACGAATAAAGAGAAAGGAAAGTATAGAAAAATTGTTCTCAATGTGGATATAGGAGGGGTGTGTGTGTGTGTGTGTGTGTGTGTGTGTGTGTGTGTGTGTGTGTGTATGTGAGAGAGAGAGAGAGAGAGAGAGAGAGAGAGAGAGAGAGAGAGAGAACAAAGTTTCGTGGGTGACAGAAATTATCAATATAGCTCCCTAGGCTGATGGTTGTACCTCCAATAGAAATAGTGAAGTTAGCAAGCAGAAAGGGATTTTGAGGAAAGTGAAGCTAGATTTTTTGGCTGGGTTGAATTTGAGAAGTCTTTCAACTATACAGGTAGAATTGGCCAGCAAGATATTGGAAGTGTGGGACTGGATTTACGAGAGAGATGAGATTTGGCTTTATAGATATGGGAAACATTGCTATAGAAATGATAGTTGAATCCATTTGAGCCAAGAATAGATGTAAAAAGAGAAGAGAAGGGAAACCTGGATAGAACTCTGGGATCCACTCAACCAAATGAAGACATGAATAAATATCCAGAAAAGAAA
This sequence comes from Pseudochirops corinnae, assembly GCA_028646515.1. Classification (NCBI taxonomy): domain Eukaryota; kingdom Metazoa; phylum Chordata; class Mammalia; order Diprotodontia; family Pseudocheiridae; genus Pseudochirops; species Pseudochirops corinnae. The sequence continues at coordinate 68,166,615 of CM053589.1, read as the reverse complement.
AGTGAGGGTATCACTAAACAACTATAGTAAATGCCAGGAGAGAACAATGTCACAAAAACCCAGGAAGGAGAGAGAATCTAGGAGAAGAGAGATCATCAAATGCTGCAAAGAGATAAAAAAGAATGAAGACTTAGGGATCAAGACAATGACTTTGATTTATGACTGCAACAGTGTAAACACAAATTCATTTGTGTAGTTTTCTCTTTGTCAGTTAATAGCTAGTACCACACAGGATGGACCACACAACAATCATTGTATCCTCCTAGAGATGACCTTACAATAAGACTATTTTGATACTTCCAAGCCTCGATACAGTCTGTTCAACAGCATTATTCCCCTAGGACATTAGACTGAATCCAATTTTCTCAGTCTGATATTTCAGAAGATCTTGTTACTTTCATTTTCCGGAGTGAAGATTATTTTTATGGATGGAAGGTACAATGAAGCAAATTCAGGCAGCTCATTTACTCACACTTCCAATTTACCTCAAGAGGATATGAAATACATGTTCAGGATGGTTCACTGCCTATTGCTAGATATTTGAATGACCATTTTGTCCTCAAGTGTCATACATCTAAATGAGCCACACAGGTTCACCCAAACAATTACTGATATGCTTTTTAAAGTTTGGGATCCTGTATGTTAGATTTTTGCAAAATATGTTTTTCTTTTGATATGTTTAAATCATTTTCTATCTCTTTCCTCTAGTCTCCTTCCAGACACCTCCCCCCCCAAAAGCCACTTAGTTTCTGTGGAAACATCTATGTTATTCACGTAGATGGAGGTCAGTGATATTAAGCTGCATGGAAAATAGTATCTGCTACAGTTTTGAAGTAGAGGTTCAGGTCTCAGAAATACAGAAAATTATAAGATAGTTCTTGTTGACAGTGGCTATACACAGCATGTCAGTTATTCTTCAACTGAGCAAAGGCTTTTGGGATGTGAGCCCTGACACTTTTATCTTCCCACAAACCAAGCCTCAGTGTCCTCGAATTAAATAAAAATAATGGAAAGTTTTGTCCCTGAAGTCCTGACAAAGGAGAAGAAAATGACACAAAGTCTGTAGGAAGAAAATATGCTAAATGTAGTAACAATGCCTTTTGGATATATTGGGCTTCAAATAGACAGTATCCTTTCTCTTATTGCTAAGGTGGGATTTATTAGACTGATATTAGGGGGAAAAAATTCAAATCTTTCTTATCCATTATGGATAAGTCCTTGTTCACCTAATGACCATTTTATCCTTGTCATAGGTGGGTGGGAAGGTCAGTCATTGTGACCCTTTCTTTATAATATGCCTCAGAGCATTAAAGTGACAGAAAAAAAGAAATTGTGTTTTTCTTATTCCCTGAAAGGTGACAAAGGGAGAGAATATAGAACTTTGTTGCAGTAATACATTAGGACTTGGAAAGAGACTATGGATACAATTCCCATAATATATGAATCCACACATACATATATTTACATACATATGGAATATACATATATGCCACCTTGCTTCTAATTAAATAACTACATATATTTGAAGCATTATTCTTTTTGTAATTCCATTAGCCTCAATGAGAAAACATTTGTATTAAGCTCTGTAATTGAAAATGCCAAATACCTATTTTCATTTACAGAATTTTTAGGTCTTAGGTGGTAATGATACAAGTCCACTAATGTAATGTATAATGTTTTCCTTAGCTTTGTAGAACAAAAGTTAAGGAAGTAAATATCTCATCCAATTCTCTAGAATGTGGAAGTCACCTTTGGGAGAGATGGAAGGGTTATAGAAAACAGCGTTTCTGTGGATGACTGTTCAGTGAAGACTTGCAAAAAAAAAAGGCAAAGTAACATGGTACAGTGGGCATGGCTCAATGATTGTGCACCTCAAAAAACACCTTATCCTTAGGCAGCTGAAGATACAGTGACTAGAGCACCAGATCGAGATTCAGAAAGATTTAAGTTCAAAAATGACTCAAGACAATTATTCACTGCTTGACCCTGGGCAGGTAAATTAATTTCTGTCTGCCTCAGTTTCTTCAACTGTAAACTGAAGAAAATAGAAGCACCTACCTCACAAGATAATATCTATAAAAAGAGCTTAGCACAATGCCTGGTACATTATAGGTGCTTAATAAATGCTATGCCTTTCCCTTCATAAAGTACTAAGGGAGAATCATAGTCATTTTGATAATAGTTCTTTGTTCTTTCTTTTAGTTATAGACTTAGTGATACAAAATCTTTTGCTTCTCTCATTTCTAGGTCATTCTGTATTTCATCTTCTCTCTCTGTCTTGAAATACTCTTGTTTTTCATTCCAATTTCTTGGAAACCTTTGATTCCTTCAAGGTTCTGTTCAAGTGCCACTTCCTAAAAGAGGCCTTTCCTGATGCCTCCTGTTGTTGGAAGGGGAGGAAAGAAATCAGTCAAACAACAAACACCTAAGTGTGTACTGCACTCTAAATACTGTGCTAAGCACTGGGGATGGGATACCAAAAGAGGACAAAGACAGTTCCTACCCTCAAGGAGCATATTAATGGGTTACACAGGATACAAACAAATATATACAAATTAAGTGATTTACAGAATAACTAAATAATTAACAGAGGAAAGGCACTGGAAGTAAGAGGGGTTGGCAAAGGCTTCCAGGTAAAAGATGGAATTTTAATTGGGACTTAAAAGTAAGCCAGGGAGATCGGCAGTCAGACTAAAGGAGGGAGAGAATTCCAAGCCTGGGGAAACAGCCTGAGAGAGTGCCCAGAGTTTAGAGATGGAGTGTTTTGTTTATAGAATAGCCAGGAAGCCAGTGACACTGGAAGGAAGAGTTCATGGCAAAGAGTAGGGTGTAAGGAGACTGGAAAGAGGTAGGAGGAAGCTAGGTTATAAAGGGCTTTGAATGCTAAACAGAATATTTTGAATTTGATCCTGGAGGCAATAGGAAACCACTGGAGTTCATTGAGTAGAAGTAGAGGGTGACCTTCACTTAAGGAAAATTACTTCATATGCAGAATGGAATAGAGAGAGACTTGAGGCAGGCAGACCCACAAGAACGATATTACAATAGTGGTAGCAGTGTTAGAGGAGAGAAGGGGATGTTTCCAAGAAGATGCTGCGAAGGTGAAAATGACAGGTTTTGGCAATCAATTGAATATGGGGTAGAGGGGAGTTAGAGATAGTAAGGTCAGAATGACTCCTAGGTTATAAGACTGAAGAACTGTGAGGATTGTGTTACCTTCTACCATAATAGGGAAGGTAGGAGGGGAGAGATTTATTGAATTATTTATTTTTAGTTTTCAACATTTACTTCCATAAATTGTAAATTTTCTCCCACTCCCATCTTCCTCCCTCCCCAAGACCCCTTGCAATCTGATATGGGCTCTACACATACGTTCCTATTAAACATGTTTTCACATTAGTCATGTTGCATAGAAGAATTATAATGAATGGGGGAAACCATGAGAAAGAAAAAATAAAAGAAAACAAAAAAAGAATATAGTCTGCTTCATTCTGCATTCTGACTGAGGCGAGAGGTTTAGAGGGAAGGATGATGAGTTCCATTTTGGGCATATTAAGTTTAAGAAATAAATGTTTACATAAGTGCCTACTGTATGCCAAGCACTGTGCTAAGCACCTGACAAATATCTCATTTGTTTCTTACAAAAACTCTGAGAGGTAGATTATTACCCCATTTTATAGTTGAGGAAACTGTGGCAGAGAGAGGTTAATTGACCTGCCCAGAATAATACAGCTAGTATTAGATGCCAGATTTGAACTTAGGTCTTCTCAAACCACCTAATTATTTGTAGGCAGCTATTAGTGCCTCTCCCCACCCAAACAAAAATGACTTTTTATATATTTTGTACATATTTCAAATTTTTGTCCTTGGGTACATGATATTTTCCCACAATGGAATGTAAGCTTCTTGAGGACCTAGGATATTTGTTATTTTTTTTCCCTTTTGTGCTCATTAAATTGTGTTGAATCACATCGCATTTTACAAGTGCCTTTCCCTATTTTTTTTTTTGGCCCTAGTTATTATTGTTGCTACAAATTGTGTAGTTGATTGCCTGATGAATTATATTAATAGTTCTTTAGGAGCCCTTGGCAGATACCTGTTTTTTGTTTGTTTGTTTGTTTTTATTGGCATACTTCAGTCAAATACTTAGCTTGGAATAAAAGGGCCTTTCTGCTTTATATCCCCATAGGAAATAACAGGAACATTCCAAGAAAACTATTTCCTTGAATATTGATCAGTTCAACAACAAGTTACTGGCTGTTTCCTATGCCTGAAATATTCCCCCTCTTAATCTCTGCCCATCGACCTCCCTGACTTTCTTTAAGTCTCATCTAAAATCATACCTCTAAGAATCCTTTTCCTATCTCCCTTAATTCTGTTACCTTCCCCCTGTTGATTTTTCCAATGTGTCTTGTACATATAGAGTTGTTTGTATGCTATCTCCCCTGTTAAACTGTGAACTCCTTCAGAAGAGGGGCTATCTTTTGCCTTCTTTGTATCTCCAGCACTTAGCACATTAACTGATGTATAGTAAGCACTTAAATAATTACTGAATGACTACTAGTTAGAAAAAAAGTGCTTGATAGCTTCCCTGTCCTCATGAAACCTAATGCCTATTAGGGAGTATACACAATTTATTATAAAGCAGAATTTGGCTTTTTTTTTTTTTTTCAGGGTGGGGAGGCAGGTAGCATCATAGGAGAAATCTCGGTATAGAAACTCCTTCCCTCTTCATGACTGCCTCTTTACTAAGCAGAGGGAAAGATAATGAAAGCATAAAGATAGTCTAATGTGCTATGTGAGATCCAGGAAGAAAAGATCATTTCTGAGTAGCAGAGTCAGGGTCTAAGGAAAGCCTTCATAAAGGGGCTGGATCTTGAAGGATGGGAAGATTTCAATAGGCAAATACTAGGCGAGAGACAATGTTTTACATCCTTCAGTCTTAAATAGCCGCCTGCAATTAAACCTTGAATTTCTCTTAGGCAGGTATTTCCATGGTGTTGTTGCTTAGCAGGACAAAAAAAGGGTCATAAATGCACAGCATGGAAGTCATGTAACTTAGTAAAGATCTTCTAAGTAATTATAATAAGTCTTTTAAATGGTGCTCTCCCTTCATCCCTTATTGATTCTCAAAAGGTGATTACATAAATTTCAGAGAAATCCATCATAGGTTAGTTCATTTTCTTTTTAGATAAATGTGTTTTTAGGAGGGCATAAGAAATTTCAGAGGCAATAGTAACATTGCTTTTCTTTCTATCTTTATTTAAATGATGAAGGGCTGCAGGTTGAGCAAACTTTCAATAGAAGCATCCCCTTTACCTCTATAATTTAATGCCCTACAATTGTAATGGGTATTTCTAAGGCCAATTACCAAGTGAAGAATATTGGAAGACCCATAAAGGAGGGTGAATAAAAGTATGGTAAGAAACAGAAAGGGAGATTGTGTAGTCCTACATTCCTTTAATTATGAGTTGATGAGAGGAGCCAATGATTTAATCAATATTTAAAATTATGTTTCAAGAATAGCTAGTGGCATAGGGTATAGAGTGTAGGACTGAAGATCAGGAAGATTTGAGGTCAAATATTGCCACTGGCATTTACAAGTTAGCTGACTTTTGGCAAATCACTTAGCTACTGTCTGCCTCAGTTTCCTCTTCTGTAAAAAAGGAATAATAACAAAACTTCCAGCATAGAGTTATTGAGAGGATAATATGAAGTTATCTAATATTTGAAAAAGATTTGCAGACCTTCAAGCTCTATATAAATGCCTCTACAGCAACAGTCAATTTTCAATTTCCTTCATTCAGGAAACTGTGACATAGAAAGGATTGGACATCATACTGGACATCGTACATCAAATGAGCTTTCAGAGACCCTGAGAAAATTCTTTTACCAATTCTTCCACTTGTTTGCTATTTATCCCTAGTTAATCAGCCGCCAATGTCATTTTGTTTTCAAAGTCTTTCTTCATGTTATCACGTCCTTTGTTGATTCTTATTCACAAATACAACTTCTGGTGCAGTTGGATGGGAAGTAAAATAACTCTCCTCCCTCCTGATTTAATGTATCAGTGGCATAGATTGCTTTCTCTCTCTCTCTCTCTCTCTCTCTCTCTCTCACTCTCACTCTCTTCTCTCTCTTTCTTTCTGTCTCTCTGTCTCTCTCTTTCTGTGTGTGTGTGTGTGTGTGTGTATGAACCCCAGAAATTCCTTAAGGGTTTGAGGAACAATGTTCATTTCCTATGTGAAGGTTTTGTTTCTTCTTCTAATGCATATCTGCTGCATAGAAATATCACTTTAGGCTATTATCAATCTTTTTCACAGAATTTGAGTGTATTATAGACCATTTTATAAATGCAGAGGGGGAAAAAAAATCTGAAGTCCTTGTGTATGGGAAATAGGGAGAACAAGGTTTTAAGCAGGGAAGGTGGGAAGGGAAACATTACACTTAAGCTATCTCTCCATTTTGGGGGAGGCAAACATAGATAAATCCTAAAGCATTATTTAAATATTTTTAACACAAGAATACAGAAGCCTTTGAATGTAAACTCTGTAAGGATAAGGACTATTTAGGTTTTTGTTTTTATATATCTGGTACTTTGCATATTGTAGACATCTGAAGAAATATTTGAATTTAGGTTTCCCAGAATCCAAGTCCAGCATCATACACAACACAAAAAGCTCTCTTCTCTACTTCAGTGGTATCAAATGCAAATAGAAATGAGATATTACTCTGTACATGAGGATCCTGTAGACTACACATTTCCTTAGAAAGTGACATATTCATATTATTTACGTTCTATTGTGCTTTTATTTATTTGGTATTATCTTTCCCAGTTACATTTTAATCTGGTTCAACTTCACTCTGGAATGTTGCAAGCCACAGTGGAGCTATTTTTGACACCTCTGCTCCAGGCTATAAGAGGCCACAAGTAGGAGATCCATACTTATTGAACAGAATGGAATTGTGTTGAATTTAAGGCACCAGAAATCACAATAGAAAGTCTCTCTGTGTGTCTCTCTCTCTGTCTCTCTGTCTCTCTCCCTCTCTCTCTCTATCTCTGTCTCTCTCTCTCTCTCCTTTCCTCCCTCCCACTAATACACTGAATCAGGAGAGAAGAGAGTTATTTTGCCTTCCCATCTGATTGGGACACAGGTTGTACTTATAATAAGAGTCATCCAAGAAGGTGATAATACACAGAAAGACTTTGAAAGCAAAGCAATGACATTGACTACTGATTAACTAGGGATAATTTGCAAGTGGATAATTAGAAACTGACTGTAGCATGACACCTTTGAATGTAGTTTAATGTAGCATTCTCTTTTCATAGATGTGGTTAAAGTTCAGCGGCCCTGATTATGCTGTGAGAAAAGGGTTTACTCGGTTCTCTTGGAAGGTTCATTGCTTAAGTTACTGTGATATTATTTTTCATTACAAATTTTATTCTTATGAACAATTTCTTCTACCCATCCCCCCAAAATATAAAGAGCATTAAATGCTAATGCTAGCTTCTCTTCAGATGTATGCTAATTAATTAGCACACATATATGTTTTTATGTAATTATAATTGTTGAGAAGAAGTGGGGGATAGGGTCTGAACCTATGACTACATGATTATAGTAAACTCTTGGCAATGGTACATGGTACAATGAATAGAGTACTGTACTCAGAAACAAGAAGACATAAGTCCAAAATCCACCTCAGATACTTGATAATTGAGAGTCCCTCGGCAAGTCATATAACCTCTTAAACCTCAGTTTCCTCATCTATTAAGTGGGGGAAGCGTGGAGAGGTATAATTATAACATTAGGGCACCTAGCTGGCACAGTGGATGGAGTGCCAGACATAGAATCAAGAAGACTCATTTTCATTAATTCCAATCTGGTCTCAGACACTTACCATCTGTGTGAACCTGGACAAGTGACAGCCCTATTTGCCTCAGTTTCTTCATCTGTAAAATGAGCTGGAAAAGGAAATGGCAAACCACTCCAATATCTTTGTTAGGAAGACTCCAAATGGGGTCATGAAGAGTAAGATGAAACCACTGAACAACAACAAATATTATAGCTTTTGCCTTAAAGGATTATTTTGAGGATCAAATGAGACCATATGTGCAAAGTACTTTATAAACCTTAAAGTTCTATATAAATTTGAGCCTTCTTGCTTATGTGGAGAATGGGTTGGGTCACTGAATGTTTTAAGTGAGTTGTGGATAAGGAACTTTTTCAGGATAACACAGCCAGTACGTATGAGAGATGGAACTTGAACTCCAGTCATCCTGATTCCAAGATGGTACCTGTCTTCACTATACCTTGCCACTTCACAATGATCAGTTTTGCTATAACTTGGAAAATACAATAAAAAAACAATCAATCAAGGGAAACACCAGTGCCTAGAAATTGTTAACCTATATTGAAGAAGGGAGGTAATTATTTTCTTCCTACCTGTAGGGTTAAGACTAATACAGAAATGTATTAAATATATCCTGGCGTGATGTAAAGAGCACCTAAGGTAAAGCCAAGACTTGGATGTTAGTCCTGGTTTGGCCCCTGACATAGTTCTGTGCCCTTAGGCTAATCATCTCACTCCTTTAAGCCTCAGTTTCCCCAACTGAAAAATAAAGATAATAAATGCCTGCCCTACCTATAGCTAAGGGTTGTCACCAGGATCGAATCTGATAATACATAAAAAATTAGTTCGTTTGTTTGTTTTTTAATTTTAAAGAACCATACCTCAGTGGTGTCAAATGATACAGATATAGGGTATCTAGGTAGCAAGGGGCCTGGAGTCGGGCAAACTTGAGTTCAAAACTGAACTCAGGCACTTGCTATGTGACCTTGGCCAAGTCATTCAACTCTATTTACCTTAGTTTCCTCATCTGTAATATGAGCTGGAGAAGGAAATGGCAAACTGCTCCAGTATCTTTTCTAAGAATACCTCAAATGGAGTCATGAGTCAGACACGACTGAAATAAATCAACAATAACAAAAATAGATATATAAATTATTCTTATTCCTAATGATACTAAAAATAATTTCTATGATAGTTTTCTCTGCATTCTTATCCTCCTTCCCAACTTCTCATTCCCAACACAAGTTGAATGAACAAAATTTGTAACAGGAATGCCAAATGCCTCACTAAAAAGGTAGTATAGCATCCCCAAAATGAATGAACCTGACAAAAAGAGAAAACTTGCCTGATAACAGTTTTGAGCACACTGTCCTGGTAAAGCTAGCACTTTAAAATTCTAGTTGAATTGAATCAACTGAGATGAGGAATGCCTTGAACAGTGAAATTTCAACATAATAGCATATTTGATGTATGAAATTGATTTTGACACTAATGATTAAATATGAAAAAGAAAAGAAATATTAGCTTGTTTGTAGGTATCCAAATTGCCCCAATTCAGAGTTACCAGGAGGAATTAGAATATAGCAAAGTTGTTAGAAAATGATATCATATCATGGTGGAATTAACATGGTGACCTGGAGCCAGAAAAAAAAAAACAACTTGATTTTGAATCCTTGCTAGCTGTGAATGTCTGGGCAAATCATTCTATTTCTCTTGCCCTCAGTTTCCTTATCTGTAAAAATGGGACAATAAGCGCATTCACAGGTTTGGGAAATAAGCTCATAAGATAGCATGTGTAAAGTGACTAGTTGTTTTTTTTTAATTTAAGGACAAGTTGTCATTTCAAAAGCACTGAGATTCTTCAGGTCAGATATCCCTTTGAACAGCAGAGTCTATTTAGAAAGTTTTTTTCCACCTTTCATCTATCCTCCAAAAAGTACCTATGTTTTGAATGACAATGTCATTGCATTGCAAATAGTAAGTACTCAATAAAAGTTTGTTGAATTGATTTGATGAGAAAAATAGTCTGAGCTATTGTTCACACATTTTTTTCAGATAACTGGACAAAAAAGAAAAGGTTTAAATATAATTAATTCAGAGGCAGAAACAGAACAATAGGAGAGAAAACACTGATTTCTATTGAGGACTTCACCATTTATTTCTAATGTTAGCTCAGTTAAATTTCTTGTTGTCGCTAGGCCTTCGTTTCTGAATCTATAAAAAGGATGAAAAGTAATCTGTTTTTTCTTCTTAGGGGAGAGGGTGTATATCCTTAAATACTTTGAAAATTGCAAAGAATCCTACCTGTAAAATATGTTGCCCTGTATACATAGGATATTCAAACTGAGAATACACTTTTAGATTGAGTGAATCCTTGGAACTGTTTGGAGAAAAACAAAGGAAAGAAAAAAAAGAAAGCCCTGAGTTTCCTTACATAATTGTAGAGGAAGAAAAATTTGCATGGGACAACTGCCAAGAAATCAAACCCAGAACGTTTCTCCAACATGGCTACAAAGAAGGGGGATTATCATTTCATCACCTCTCTTCAATTGTCTTGATTCACAGGATCATGATAGATGGAAAAAGTATGCAGGCAAGTATTAGGTAGTATTTTCATCCTTACCCCGGGTCCTTTACAATTGTCCCTTTAAATATATTTTTAAGGAACACTTAACTTCATTTAGATTAAAACTTTCTGAAGTTTCCCCAGTGAAATAATGTCATAGTCTAATAGATGTCTTCATCATAACTTTTCTCAATTCTTCCTCATTTCTTCTCTTGCTCCATCCCCAAGTCCCTTTTACTACCTTGGGATTAAATGTTCTCAAGTTATTACATAATTAATGCTACCTTGTTTTTTATAAAGATCACAGCGGTGATAGTGAGAGTGATGGTGACGGTGACAATGATGACTCTAACTGTGGCTATCAGGAAAGGTTTCATGAAAAAGGATGCACATGATCTGATTAGAAAGATGTTAGGGATTCTACCAGAGAAAATGAGGAAATTTAATCTAGATAGAGTCTTATAATTACTGGGGCTGATGCCTGAACGTAAGTCATTTGACTCTAAGTACAATTCCCTTTGGGTGAGCTAGCTTGCACAGTGGGTTGGGTGCCAGGCTTGGATTCAGTAAGACCTGAGTTCAAATCTTGAATCAGACACTTACTAGCTGTATGATCCTGGGCAAGTCACTTAAATCTGTTTTCCTCAGTTTCCTCATCTGTAAAATGAGCTGGAGAAGGAAATGGCAAACCACTCCAGTATCTTTGTCAAAAACCAAAACAAAATAAAATTCAAATGGGGTCATAAAGAGTCTGATAAAACTGAAATGACTGAACAACAATGATCTTTAAGGTTTCCAAAACTTCTTACATGAATTATTTCATATGAGTCTCACAAGAATCTGGCGCAGAAACTAGTACAGATACTATTGTCTCCATTTTACAGATGAGGAAACTGAGATTCAAAATGATTGTGACTTCCCTTGGGTTACACAGCTAGTAAGTATCAGAGATAAGAGTATGGGCTAGGTGGTCTTGACTGCAGATTCAACTGTGTTACCTCTCAGTGTACTAGCCCCTAAAATTAAATAAATTAAATAATTAAATAAAACAAAGAAAGAAATAGATTCCTTACAACAGCTTGGGGGTTAGGGAATGGAAGGTAAGGATAGTGTAGTGTTTGTGATAGTTTAAATGATTTTCCTCATCTCCTCTGATCTCCATAGTTTAAAAGGTTTCTGCTTTTCCCTCCTCCTTAAAAAGAAAAATAAAATCCAACCCAAAAAGAGATCCATGCAGACAAATTATTCCTGTAAAATGATGCCCTAAAATGGATTTTATTTCAAAGGAGCACTTGTTATAGCACCACTCCAAACAGATAGGACGAATGATATTTTGATTCCAACTCTTGCATAGAATATCTTAGTGCATTTCAATTGCTTTAAGGAGCTTCCAACAATGAAATTCTGTTAAATCTAACACGATTTTAAACCGTTCCTTGCCCATATTCTGATAAGAAATTTATCCTAGCACAGGTTTATCTATGTTGATAATGGGCTCCGTGGCTGTAGGGAAATGTTGATACAGTATGCTAGTATCTCTCATTTTGACATCTTCTCTTTAGCAGATGAAAAGAAGAATGGACGCTTGGGGTGCTATGTTTGAGCAGAATGTCAACAGTTGGACTGTAGAACCTTTTGGGTGACAGTTTCTACCATAGCAGAATTTAGTTCTCTTTGCTTTCTTCTTTTTTTCAGTCATTTCCTTTCATAATGGTCTATTGTAGTTGAATGAGCACTGTACTTGTGTTCAAAAGATTTAAATTCAACATCTCAGTCCCACCATTTGATGATGATGATGATGATGATGTTTGTGATGATAGCAGTGGAGGTAGCTAACATTTACATAGCACTTTAAAATTTGCAAAATCCTATTACAAATATTATCTAATTTTATCCTCATGACAATTATGAGAGAGAGGTGCTACTATTATCCCCATTTTATAGACAAAGAAACTGAGATAGACAGATGTTAAGTAATTTGTCCTGCTATCAAGTGTCTGAGGCTGGATTTAAACTCAGATCTTCTTGATTCTATGTCCAGTACTCTATTCACTCAGCTACCCTCCTACCTCTACTAGCTAGCATTTGTGACCTTGGGGAAGCCAACTAACTTCTCTGAGGCTCACTTTCTTTATTTCTAAAATGATGACAATGGTACTTATACTACCTCCTGTATCATCAAGGCAGTATTCATAACACTGATGGCGACTATGAATATGCCAGTATAGTTCTGAATCAAAATAAAACAGACTTTCCACATGGAAGACAGAAGCAAACCATTTATTCAGACACCAGAAAGCCAAATCCCAACACCGGAAAGTCAAATCCCAATGCCAGAAAACTGAATCCATCATAGCAATAAAGAAGTTAATACACCTTATCACTGCAGGAAGCATCACCATCCTAAAGCCTTCCCATAAACAAACACTCACAAGCCTAGCTGTCTCCTTGCCTGCATCCTCTCCTCCCTCTGTTCTGACTGCTCTGACTGCCAGCTTACTCTTGGCTCTGCTTCACCCTTCCTGCCTTAGTAAACTCCTCCCACCACAGGCTCTATGTGATTATATCTGGACTATTAAGGGACAGGGAAGATCTTCAAATTCTCATTACCATTACACCTCCCTCACAAAGTTGTGAGGAATGTGGATTGTAAACTATAAAGCACCATAGAAATGTTTGATATGTAATTTTTATAAAACAGCCCCTTCTTGATTATCTCTGTTTCCCTGATTTTCTTACTTACTACCTTGGGATTAAATGTTCTCAAGTTCTTGTAATACTTATTGCCCTCTTCTCTCTCAGAATGCAGATTCCTTAAGGGCAATATCATCTTGCACTTTTGTATTCCATGTATGCAGCATAATGCTTTGCATACAACATACTTCATGGATCTGTGATCTTGTCAATATTGACATGCTCTTTCCCAGGGCAGATTGCAGTACCTGGACTATATATTTGTTAAATACCAATTGTGTAAAAACCTGTTGAAGACTTGAGGCTTAGATAAGCTATAGGATCAAATATTTAGAGCTGGAAAGGACCTTGGAGTCCATCAAATCCAACCTCTTAATTTTACTGATTGAGTCTTAGTAATTTACTTGCTCCAGGTCACAGAATTAGTAAATGTCTAAAGGAAAATTTGAACCAAGGTCTTCCTTTCTCTAAATCCTGTTTTCTATTCACTCTACTATGATACATTCTAAGGAACTCAGAGACCAACACTCATAGTTAAATGCATAAGAAGATCACGTAAGTTGTTATGGCTGCCAGGTTTTTTAACCTAAGTCAGTCTTCTGCATAGGTGCCTCTCTACACTAGCTGGTCCTTATACAAACATCCCCTTATGCCTTCATCTTCATAGCTTTTCCAACTAGGTAAATCCAGCCAGAACTTGTGTTCTGATACCTATATCTTTGAAAACCTAGGGTTGTTACCCCTCCATGTAGCATCTGAATCCTTTTATTTATTGAACTTTGTACATAATGGGTTCCCAATGTCTTTGTTTTGGTGTTGAATTTGATTTCCTATTTTTCCCCAAACTCCCCTCTACTCAAAAGTAGGATCTGTTGAAACTTACCTCATCTGCTGAAAGGTTTTATTCCTTTTGTGTTTGGAGGTACCCTTGACTTGAAGAACTGTTTTGTAATAAATTTTATATAATTTTATAAATTTATATAATAAATTTTATAATAATTGATTAACCTGTGAAGGGAGAATGAGAATGAGAATTCTAAAGTTCTCTGAGGAAGCTGGTCCCATAGAGAAGAGTAGACTGGGCCTGGAGTCAGGAAGACTTGAGTTCAAATCTGACCTCAGACACATACTAGCTGGGTGATGTTGGGTAAATCACTTAATCTCTATCTGCCTCAGTTTCCTCTACTATAAAATGGAAATAATTATAGCATCTACTTCACAGGGTGGTTGCAAGGATCAAATGAGACAACAGTTATTAAAAGTGCCTGGCACAGTGCCTGGCACATGGTGCCATATAAATGATAATGATGATGATTTTGGGACCTACATTTTATGTATCTGGAGATGATTCGAATGAATAGGGAATTTCTTAGGAATATGTTTGTCTCTTCCAATATTGGGTGTATTGTTAAAAATACAGGTTTGTCTCTATGGATAGATCTAAAGTTACCTCACTAGTGACTTAAAGATAAATAATACATTGTTTCTTTTTCTTTAAGGACAAATATTCTATTATTCCTTCTGTCAACCAACATGAAATAAAACAGAAACCTAGGAAATCAAATGCCAGAAACCTATGCTCAGGAGCAAAGCTGAGAAAACTCTTCAATAATAACTCATTCACATGTAATAATCCAGACTTATGATACAAATATGATACAGACTGAGAATGGATTACCTTATATAGAAAACGAGGGTGAAATGGGAAAGATTTCTCCAACAATCACAAAATGTCCTTGTCATAAATCACCTCACAGACCATGTGATCTGATTTGTACCTGAACAGGGATCCCTTTTCTATTATCCCTGAGGTAAATAATTATCCAGTCTTGGTTCAAAGGGATGTGGATATCTTCCTTTGGAGACAACCAATTCCATTTTAGAGGGAGCTCTAATCATAGGAAGATTTTTTTCCCCCTTATGTTGAATCTATATAAGGAAATCTATCTTTCTTTCCTTCATTTCTTCATACTTGCCCTCCATGCCCAGGCAGAACAGTTCTATTCTGTCTTCCTCATCATAGGCACTTGAAGAATTCTATTGCCATCCTGTCTGTCCCTCCTTCCTTTCTTTTCAAACCCCCTCCAGTCCATCGGACTTTCTAACTCTAAAATCCTAGAAATCTTTGAGGATATCTCACTTTTGCAAGTCTACTTTCAAATTTGCTAATTTAATATCTCAGAGGAATTTTCCTTTAAAGTTATTCCAACTGACATCTGCTTTGTGGGCATCATAAAATCACAGTATTTAGAGAAGGAACAATCAGCTGGGCAAAATCACACAATTTATGTCATAATAGGGAGCATTTATTTAATATTCTAAAGTTTACAAGTATTATATCTCATTTGATATTCACAACAACCTTGGAAGGGTGTTGCTATTGTTATTCTCATTTTATAGATGAAGAAGCTGAGACAGAGGATGAGTGACTTGCCCAGGATCATACAGCTAGGAAGAGGGTGCATTTGGACTCAGGTCTTTCTGACTTTAGGTCTGACATACTTCCCATTGAACCATCCAGCTACCTCAAGGAAATTGAGATGAGGAGATCAAATGCTTTAAGTTGTACTGTAGTAGATACCTTGAATGTTGAACATTAAGCTATTTATCTTAGTGAAGGACAGAAAGGGTAGGTATAGGAAATAGTTCTGTGACTTCTTTGAAACTGGACATTCCCTCTGTCAATGCAGATCAGCAGCTACTCTGCAGCTTAGAACCTAGACGGAGTTGCTTGTGGACTGAGAAGTTAAATGACTTGCCCAGTGTTCCACACAGCTGGAAAGCAGGAGACTTGACCCCAGGTCCTCCTCACTGACTCACTATACATCACACATCAGACAGCAATAAAACACAATAAAAGAAATTCTCCACATTTTCAGTCTTGAGATTTTGAATATTTTCTTTGCCAAATATCAAAACCCAGCCTTCTCTTCCCAAAATTAAAATCTTTCATTGAGGACTAATGAAAGGAATACTCTGCTGCTGTCCTTGGTACTAAGGGTTGGGGATTTAAAGGGCAATAGCTCCTCAAATCACAGTCAGCTGTTTGTCCCCTTTTCTCCCTGAGGTTTTAGGTGAATGAATGCATATACTATAGAAAGGGAAATGATTAGAGAGTTAGATTTTGGTTGGTGTGTTTGCATGCAGAGAATTACTTCCTATGACTGCCTAGTTTAATTGGATAATAGAGTATCATGAGCTCTTTGGATTAGCTTGATTGATTTCCTGGCGCTTCCTTGGGAGTCTTCAATTTTGACACCGATGCCATTGAAGACTAATTCGAGAAATAAAAGCTTAGTAAGGAAAAAACAAAGGATTTCTACATGATCTAGATACTGGGAAAGTATACAAAGTCACTCTTTGAATCCTTCTGACATATCACCCCACCCCACTCCAAAGTGATGTGTATGATGGGTCATCAAAACCATAGAACAAGGTTTCCTTGCTTTTTTAACCTGCATTTGCCACAATCCATGATAGATTTCACTATAAAACCAATTAACAAACATTTATAAATTACCTATTATGTGCTCGACATAGTGCTAAACAATGGGAATATAAAGTAAGGCAAAAACAGATGCTGCCCTCACAGAACTTTCATCCTAATTGAGGAGACCACATGCATGTATGTAAATAAGTACTTAATAAGATACATTCAGAATAGAAGGGTCATAACCTTAGAAAGAATGACACTAAAAGCTGATGCAACAAAGATAAGCCTCAGATAGAAGGTGAAATTTGAAACGAAACATGGCAAATGGATATTCCCAATACTAACAATAATGCCACCAATACACTAAATTTATAAGGTGTCTAATTTTTTTTATAAACTCTATTTTCAGTCTTACTGCTATTTAAGTTGTCTCCATAAACTAGGGTGACAAAAGAGAAATTCCCATTTTACAGAGGAGATTCTGCTATAGAGAAGTGAAGTGCGTTTGATAAGGTCAAGGAATTTAATAATGATGAAGTTAGGTCTTAGAAAGTCAGGAAGCAGGTGTATCAGTCTCCTAAGTTACTTGCTATCCATTCTTTCTTTGTGGAGAATCTGTCATTTTGACCTGTTTTCCCCCAGTTTTTTTAACCTCTCTTTCTGCTCTTTTCTTTTTCTTTCCTAGTTAAGTAGCTTGCACTAATTCCTTCTTATTTTTATCATGTGTAGATGTTTCTAATCTCTCTAAGAAGACCCAGGGAACCCTCAACCCTCACATCTTATCATTTGGTTTGGAGAGAGAGCCTACTTGGGGTAACATGACATGACAGTGAAAAAACCCAGTAGGGAAGATTTCAGTTTTAAGTTGTAATCTTGAATTTATAGCAGGATACTGGTCTCAGTATTGGTTTAATTCACAATTTGTTAAGTATTTCAGGTCAGAGCTTTAAAGGACAAGAGTGGCAAGAAGATGAGGCATCAAGAAAAGAAGGATTTTTTCCTGCTAACTCCTGGCTTTGGAGATAGATAGCAAAGTCAAATCTGTCACATAAAGATAAAAAGTAGGAAAGGGGCGGGGGAGTGGAGGAGAATCTAGATTCTAATTATTTCTCAAAAGTATCTCCATTTAAAACATTATTCTCAAACTGTTATAGAGCCATGTGATATACAAATTTGAGTGTATAGAGGGAAAACGATCATAATTTCAATGGCTATCAAATGGAAGCATAATGGGAAAGTTGTCTTAGGTCCCAAAATGAGAGAGTTAATTTCAGGCTAATAAAGTAGTCCAACATTGGGAATATGGTTGAAAGTATCTATTCCAAGGTATAAGCAAAAGAAAAAAAATGTAATTGAGATTAGAGCATAGCCTTTTCATTCCTCTGCCTCAAGTGAAGGGCAGCTAGGTAGTGCACTGGATAGAGCGCCAGAGTGAGTTCAAATCTGAAATGACTGAACAAGTAGTTACTAATAATAAATAATAATTATAATTTGTGGATACTGATCCACACCTGTGATTTCATAAGTACAAAGAACTCCAAATAAACAAAATCCCAGAGAAACAGACCATGATATGCTCTGAAACTGAAAATATTAGGATATTAACCTGACCTGCAGAGTGCCATTCGAACACTGTGTGTCAGAGGAAGGACATGAACTCAGATTTTCCTAGTTCTGAGGCCAGATTTCTTTCTGTTGTAGAAGTGTATATCCCTCAAAATGCTGGACATTCACTTTGCCCATTGGTATGATTTATATCAATGAATCAAGGCAACCGTGCTGACTATGGGTATCATACTTTGAGTATGATAAGAAATTAAGTCTCTGAAAAGCAAAAATTGGAAAGACACAGAATTTAAATACATTGTGTACTTATTAAATGCCTTCATGCTCACTTCTGGGTTGTTGTTATTCAATTGTTTCAGTTGTGTCCAATTTTTTTGTGACCTCATTTGAGGTTTCCATGGCAAAGATACTGGAGTGGTTTGCCATTTCCTTCTCTTGCTTATTTTACATATGAAGAAACTGAGGCAAACAAGGTTAAGGAACTTGACCAGAGTCACACAGTTCCTAAGTGTCTGAGGCTGAATTTAAACTCAGGTCTTCTTGACTCTAGGTCTGGAACTTTATCTACTATACCACCTAGATGCCTCTACCAACTGCCCCCAATAACTATTATTTTCTTATTAATCATACAATCAATTTGTCTCCTTTCTTTTTCCTCTATCCACTTAAGTACATTTTACCTTGTATTGTATATATTTGTGTACATGACTTCTCCTATTAGATTGTAAATTCTTTGAGGGCAGCACTGTCTTTCCTTCCTTCCTTCCTTCTTTCCTTCTTTCCTTCTTTTTTTTTCTTTCTTTTTTCTTACACAAAAAATTTTTAATATTGAGAATCCCAGAACCTTGACTGTTGCTAAGGCACATGACATTAATGTAACCCTAAACAAATATCATTTATCTTATTTACCTCTTCTTCCCCTAATTTTCTTCTTCCAGCTATTTGAAGAACATCCTTCTATTCTTTTGATCTGTTTCTGTGTGGTCTATAGGTTAAGCACCTGGATTTATCCATCTTGAGCTATCTCCAGTCATCTTGATCTATATTTTGTCACTGGACCAGATGAGTCTAGAGGAGAGAATGAGGCTCATGACTTAGCACAGTCCTACTTTGCTTAAATCCAATTCACTTGCAAGTCAAGATACCACCTATGAGTAGAGTTTAAAGAGTTGTCATATATGAGAGTGTCTATTTGCCAGTGAATGTACATACTTAAGAAAGAGTGACTTGTTGTAAGAGAGTTATGACTTGTTGTGGAACCACAAGATTTGGGAGACTCTAGAATAGGGTCTATATTTTATCTATATTTTTGACTATAGGATTTTAAAAAATTGTATCAATAGTGATAATAAATTCTTCTTTCTTTCACTCCTTTCATTCATTTGTTCATAGATTAAGGGATTTTAGAAATCATCCAGTTCAATTCCTTCTCTTGACAGATAAGAAATGAGGACAGAATAGGTTAAATGACTTTCCTGATATAGCAAAGTTGTTGGGCAGTTAGGATTTGAATTCATTTCCTCTAATTCAAAATCCAAGTCTCATTTCATTGCACCATTGCAAATGGGAAAAGTGGGTACTGGGTTGGGTGGAGGTGAGTGGATGTCTATGCTACAAACCCTGTGTGTGCATGCTTTGAGGGGATTCAGTATTCTGTTTTACAATGATATCAGCATTTTGGGAGCAGTGAGGATAGAACCCTAGCAGATATAATGTTTGATAGGTACATTCTGAGGCTTTAATGCTTTCTGCCTGGGGGAGAGGGGAAGTTCTCAGGAAATGGCCAACAGATCCATAGTCAAAATGTGATGGTGGATGGAGGACTGTTAAATATATTTTTAGTTTATATTTCTTGAATTAAATTATGTATTGACAAACTGTTTTATGGCTATCTTCCTGACCCAAAGGTAGGCAGGCAATCGAATAAGTAAATACGAAATTAATTCCCCCAGGAAAATTTGGGTCAAAGGAGCCTGAATCCATTGGCGAAAATAAGAGTTTTGGTTTTGATGTCTATTTTGGTCATTTGTGCTATGCAACCCTTATGTCCCATTAGCAAAAATTGCCTATCATAAGATGTGTGTGAATTGTTTCCTGGACTGCTTATTAATGTCAAGTAAAAGGCCACCCAAATCACAAAGTTTCCTTCTAACATCAAACTTTATTTTGTATAGTCACTTTCAGACAAAATGTGTGAAAAATGCCGTTCAGAGGTGAATAATACAGTTATAGAGTTGAATAATACATAATAGTAAGGGAAAGTGATGTGAAAATGCACAGACATGGGAAAGAAGAGGTGTTTTTGAAAATGATATCTGAAAAGAGGTATTGAGTTGATGAGCCAAGACGACACAGCAGAATATTTTTAGAAATAAGGAAGGTATAAGAAAGGACTGAGGAAAGTGGAAAGAGGTTTGGAGAAGAATACTGAAGAGGGTAAAGAGTAGAGTTTTTGGTAGAAGGAGACCCTTCAGTAGTTTGAATTTGTGCCTCCTACTTCAGGGCCAACAACATTCATTCTTTCTTTTAGTTTTATGGGGGACATGATTGGTAGTGACTTCACAGTAACTAGGATCTTGACAAAGTCCATAAAATGCCCATAGAATGAAACAAATCTTTTTTTATTATAGGTACAGCCTGGAATTAGGTGCTTAAAGATAAAACCCCACTTGAAACATACTTATGAAAGGCTAAAACTGCGTGGCCCCATGGGTGAAATGAGACCAAGACAGTGAGAAATATCACCACAGAGAAGGAGAACAAAGAGTCTTGTAAAGATATTTAATTGGAGTAGAAGTTAGCCTCTCACAAAATTATTGGAAATAGCATGTGAAGGGATAGAGCCTAGATTTAGGGCAGGAGACAGATTTCTATTTCTGGCTCTGCTACTGAATGAGTTCCATATAGTTTTGTCTTTATCAGGTCACTTCATAACTTCTATCCTCTCCTATCAGATAAAGAATAATACTTCAACAATTCAGAGGGTTAACAAATATAAATTGTATCTAGAGTAATTGAGAGGCAACCTGATGTCATGAATAGAGGGTCTGATCTGGTGCCAGGAGGACTTGGTTTTGGATCTAGCTTTTGACATGCACATATTCATATCCATCTGTATGACCTCTGACACTTAACCTCTCAGTGTCCTCAGACAACCCTCTGAGACTTGAAATCACTGATCATTCTTTGACAGAGGGACTTCTCTGTGCCAATGAAATAGTAAGTCCTATCTAAAATTGTGTGTGTGTGTGTGTGTGTGTGTGTGTGTGTGTGTGTGTGTGTGTTTAATAGTTGGTCATCCTATGAAAGTCAGCTGCAGGATATGGAGAAAAGGGATCTAGATTTAAGGTCAGAGGACCTGAGTTCAAAGACGAGTTTTCATCTTAGCAGCTGTGTGACTTTGAGCAAGTCAGTTAAAGTCTCCTGGTCTCAGTTTACTCATGTGGAAGATGAAGCTGTTAGATGAATTCTAAGGTCCCTTCCAACTCTAAACCTCCAATATTCAATTTCCTGTCTCCAAACATAATCCATCCCTATGCTATTCGTATTCCACAAGCTTTAATGTGAAAAAAAAAAAAAGTTCTCTCATCAAACCTAAATTGATTTCAGGTTTTCATATCCAGTTGCTACTCATCTTTCAGAATGGAGAAAGCTTCACATAACAGTAGACAGATGTCACCCTTCAATTTCCTCCTTCCTAGACTAGAGACTTTTAACTCCTTTAACCTTCATTCTGAAGTTTTTATTGTTAGTCTAGTGTTTTGTTATTCTACATGTCCCCTTTAATTCTTCCATCCTTCTTAAAATGTAAAGACTTCAACTAAACAAAAGCTCTTTAGTCAGAACGTGACTAATCCTAACTATGGTGGGGAAGTTATTTTCCTAGTCTGCTGTATTATGGACTCATTTTTTAAAATGTTTTCCTTCCACTTTGACCTTAGGTTTAATTATATATCTAAGTAATCATTCCACATGAGAATTATATGTATATACATATTCATATGATAATTATATATATGTGTATATATGTATTGATTATATATTCATGTATATGTATAAATATATGCACATATATTTATGTATTTTTTCTTTAGTTACAAGTGTCCTCTATCTATCCAAAAACAGAGCTAGCCTGTGAACAAAACTGTAGAATAAGCCAAATTTTAATTTAGTGCTCCCTTTTTTATGTTTTTCATTTTTCAGGTTTCTTTTTGTCAAATGCCTAGTGCTTCCAGTGTGCCCATGCTCTTAAGGCAAGTATGCTGCAATAGATAGAACATTTTGCCTGGAGTCAGAAAACTTGAGTTCAAATCTGGCCTCAGACACTTTTTACCTATGTGACCCTAGGCAAGTCACTTAACTCTTGTGGACCTCATTTTCCCAACTATTAAAGTGGGGATGATTATGGCACCTGCCTTCCAGGGATATTCTGAGGATCCAACATGATGATATTTGCAAAGTGGTTACTATAGTGCTTGACACTTAGTAGGTGCTGTATAAATGCTTATTCCCTTCCTGGCTTCATTACTTGTGTCACTTTAGCCCCATCAGTCTTTGTCAGGGGTAACCTCCAACCATTCAGTGGATACATGAGTATTATTTTCTGAGCATCATACAATGCATTGTAAAGTGTTCTACAAACCATGAAGCTCTACTACCTGCCACTTCACAAGTGGCAGTTAGAATAGTGATCGACAAATATTTTCACACCCATGTCTGACACTAAGGAGTATAGAGAAGCAGAACACTGGAGTGGGGAAAGCATCAGATTTAGATTGAGAAAACTTGAATTAGGGTCGTCCTCCAGAGCTTCCTTAGCTGTGGGACTTTAGGCAAGTCACTTCTCCACTCATTACTTCAGTCTGCTCATCCCTTGAAAGAGGACATCGTTCTAATTATATGGTTTCAAAGGTTCCTTTGAGCTTTAACCTTCTGGTATAGGCCACTGATTTCTTTTCCTCTCATCTGGGTAAATGAGTCCAGTTAAATCTTGTCTTGTTGAGAATACTGAAGAATGAAATTCAAAGTTTTGGTTCTCTCTCTCTCTCCATGTCTCTCCGTTTCTCTCTCTTCCTACCCATCTATCTATCTATTATCTATCTATCTATCTATCTATCTATCTATCTATCTATCTATCTATCATTTATCTATCATCTATCTATGACTATCTGTCTACATTTCTATCTTTGCTATCATTTGTGTGTCTGTCTATAATCTATTTCTGTCTGTCTTAAATTTAAGCAAGAATACATTTACAAAGTCTTATTGGGTTTGAAGTGTAATGGAAACATTAAATTTACAAAGCACACCTATTCATTTCATAGAACAGAGTGAATTCTCTCTGAAAAGCATAATGGCATGTGAATGAATGAACTCTGATTAGCATGCAAACCGTAAGTGGAAAAGAGTCTCATTTGGCTAGCAAAGTGCCTAATCCTGGAAAAACACACAGTCATATTTAGTGATCTAGTCTGGTGTCACATTAAAGGTACACAGAGACCAAATTTTCATTCTGAATAGAGATATCCAATTAGTGCATTTGTGGGGAATAAAATAGAGGTATAAGTCCTGACCCAAATTATAGGACTTTTAGAATGAACTTGGAATGTTACTCTGGATTTTTTTATTGTCCACTTTTAGGATCAATTAGGATGCTAGGTGTCTCAGTGGAAAAGATGTTGGACCCAGAGTTAGGAAGATTCATCTTCCAGAGTTCACATCTAACCTCAGACACATCCAGCTGTGTGACCCTGGGCAAGTCACTTCACCCTATTTCCCTCAATTTCCTCATCTGTAAAATGAGCTGGAGAAAAAAAAATGGCAAACCACTCCATTATCATTGCCATGAAAATCCCAAATGGGGGTCACAAAGAGTGGGATTCTCCTGAACAACAAAAAATTAGAACATCCTTTTGATCATAATCATAAACTTACAATGATATAATATTTTAAGTGTTGTAATGAGTTTTATACATATTCTCTCATTATACATTTATATTTATTTCTATCACCACAACCCTAGAAGGTGGGTGTTCTTATTATCCCTTTTTTACAGATGAGAAAACTGAAATACACAGTGGTTAAATGACAAGCCCAGGGTCACAAAGCTAATAAATATATTAAATGGAATTTGGACTCAGGTCTTCCTACCTCCAAGTCCTAGCTACCTCAATATACAACTAATAAATATGTATATCTATAATATTATATGTATATCTATAATCTAAAATTACACTAATAGAGAATATCATTTAAAATAATACTTATCCTCTATACAGACACAAACATTTGGGTGTATATATGTATATGCATGGAATATCCTTATATATGTATGTCAATATACATAGAGTACACAAGTAGTGAAGAATGTAAGTTGACTGAGAGCAGAAATATTTTCACTTCTTTTCTTTTTATAGCCAGAATATCACACAATACCTTGCACATAATGGATAATTAATTCATTAATTAAATGATAATTAAGCTAAATTTTAGAAATGTTATTGAATGAATGGGGAATAAGAGATAGTGAGACGTATATGGAAAGAACTCAAAATATGCACTCAAAAGTCCTGGGTTAAAATCCTGTCTCTGTTGTTTACTACCTGTGGGACCTTGGTCAACTAATTTTACCCCTTTGGGCCTCAGTTTCTATCTTTATAAAATGTGTTAAGGTAATCTCAAAGATTCCCTAAATTTTTGTTGTCATTGTTGAGTTTTTTTCAGTCATGTCTTATTTTTTGTGGCCTCTTTTGGGCTTTCTAGGTAAAAATACTGGAATGATTTGCCATTTCCTTCTCCAGCTCATTTTATAAATGAGGAAACTGAGGTAAACAGGGTTATGTGACTTGCCCAGGGTCACACAGCCAGTAAGGATCTGCAGCTAGAATTTATGATCCTGTAAATCCTATGAATTAATATGAAGGTCTGTGAACTTAAATCTTGATAACTACATTTCAATATAATTGTTTTTATTGTAATCCTATATATTTTATTTTATTCATTTAAGAACATTCTTCTGGCAAAGGGTCCACCAGAATCTATGACATAAAAAACATTTAGGAAACCTTGCTATATTTCAAATGAGATCTCTTTGTTCTTTGGCAGTGAACATAGACAGTGAACCTTTAATGGGTCTGTAAAAGGCTCCTTAAAAGAAAGCATCTGTATTGTCAATTTTGTCATCATCACATTCGGTGGGTTTTTATTTTTGTTTTTTGTCCTCATAACTCTTGCATGACCACAGAATCATCTACCACTGGCTCCATGTAACCTATAAGCAGATGCAGTTGTCTCTTGATCAAAAATTTCAGATTATCCAAGGTGATGTTTTTAGTTCCAGGCTGACTTCTGGGCTGCTTCTTCATGCTGTCAGTCAATGTGTACTCAGAAAAGGCAACCTGATTTTAATATTAGCTGGAGCACCATGCAATTAGGAAGAAAATCTGTTGGGGAAGAAATATAATGTATTTCAATTATAAATAATTTTCGTTTTATTTGCTGTTTTGGATTACCCACACTACGACTCTTTTAATTAGCACAGATAATTGAGCATGATCTAATTTTTCCTCTCCTCCACCCCCCTACCCCATTTCTATGGTGTCCATTAACATCTCTGCCCTTGCCAAAGGCAAAGAGACCTTGGGTTGACTCAGTACTGGATGTGAAGAGCTGACTTGAGTTTCTTAGGACTGTGAATCTGACAGGCCTCATCCACACCCAAATTATTATCAGCAAAATCTCAAATCCTCTATTGACCAGTCAGGTATTTTGACTGAATTCTGAATAAGATTGTGATTTTTGCACAAAAAGAGAAACACCTCTATTATTCATAATGTATTTGTTATTATTGCCAGGGGTTGCTCATACCTCACAGTTCAAGAAATACCATCTAAAGTATGCATTATTGCCCTCATTACATAAAATGCTAGTGGAAAACACTCTATCAATTCCAATTATGTGGTAGGGAAAGAATAGAAAACTCTGAATGATAAGCAGTCCCAGAATATTTGGCTGGGCTAGTTATAGCTGCTGAACAATGTACAATTGTACAAAATGTGGCAAAATGATAAAAATAAACTGAAGATTTGTTAAAGAAATGAAAACATGGCAGTAAAGGATGCCGGAAAGCTATTTAGCTTTCTATATTACTTCTTCATCACTTGATTATTTTACTGTTTCATTTCTATTTACATACCCAGTTGATTCTTTTGCATCTGGGTTTTGCACAATTCTTTCAATAATACACGGTTCAGTGACTATAATTACAGGATTGTTAAAGTTCACATTTTACTATTCATCTTGTTATCTCTAGTAATGGAAGGTTGGAATAAATGCACATAATTACACGGTTGGTCCTAAATTATTTTTATATTGCTCTTGCCAGGATACACTTGAAAAGCAACATTTATTCCCTAAGATTTATTTTTTTGGAGTGGTGTTTCTAGCAAAATAAAAGTAATAAATAAGTAACTGGACTACTCCCATGAGCTTACAATCTGCACTTTATTTCAAATAATTCCCTACCTTTTCTCCCATCCAAGCTGCTTGGGGACATGGATTCTTTTTTTTTTTTTTTAATCTTTTTTTTTAAATTTTTTTTTTATTTTTTATTTTATTTACTCATTTA
>CM053589.1:68120057-68139379 GCA_028646515.1 Pseudochirops corinnae | reverse complement strand
ACATTCCTCCCAATGCCTTCCTTTATAGAGGGCAGAAACTGGACTCTCAGATCACTACACTCTGCATCTGCTGCCCTGCCTGCTTTCAACTCCACTAAAAATATGCTCTCCCACCAGGAACCCCAATGTATCCCACCCCCACTTTTTGGCCTTATTTTGTGTCTCCTCCTTTGGACTGCAAGTCCTTTTAAGGCAGAATTTGTCTTTTTATTAATTGAGGATACTCAACTCTTAGGACATTACCTGGTATGTAATAAGTACATATTAATCTTTATTGAATTATATTGATCTACTCTAGACAAATGCTCCCCGACTCTGTAATCATATGATTGAGTTTCTTGAACTATGTATAGGATTTTTCTCCACACTATTTCTCTGGCTACATTTCACCTTGTGGTTATTTATTTGGAAGTGAGTCTTAACTCTTTACAATGTACCAGGTCTGTTGGATGGTGCTATCTCTGAAAAGAAGCAAATAGGTATTTGCCAGTAGGGATGGTGGAATGGGTAAAAGGGAAAAATGCAGAGATGGCAGAGTTGATGAATGATAAAAGTAAGCTGTTTAAGTAATCCATCACCCAAATGAAAAGTTGTGAAGTGCTCCTACTCCTATGAAAGCTGAAAAGGCTAAAGGACTTCTTCCTACAGTGAAAGAAATGTCCTCTTTATATCTAGATCTATTTTTTTTTTTTTTTGCTTTTTGGAGGGGGAATGTAAGGCAATTTGGGTTAAGTGACTTGCCCAAGGTCACATGGCTAGTTTTTGTGTTAAATGTCTGAGGCCAGATTTGAAGTCAGGTCCTCCTGACTCCAAGACTGGTATACTCTGTTGACTGCACCACCTAGCCACCCCAATATACCTATATCTATTTACTTAAGAAAGAACATGTGATATCTCACCAGTCATCTAAACCCTAGGATTCAGTACCCTTCTGTAAAATAATGAATTTAGACTTGATAATCTCAAAGGTCATTTTCAGATCTAAATCTATTTTCCTATAATCTTATATGACCTAATGGTTTTAAGGTACTGCAAGTTCCGCACAGGGCAAAATGGAAGTCCAAAAGGCAACTGCATTCTTTGGCAGAAAAGCTTCCAAAATGACAGAGGTTACAGATCTATTGTCTCTTACTGGGTTGGATGACATCTTTACTTTTGTGTTCCTCTCTGGGCACCATTGAGAAGGACATTGGCAAAATGGAATGCCTACAGAAGGTAGCCAGGATGGTAGGGTGACTGGAATCTATGCCATGTAAAGTTATGTTACAGAAACTGAGAATTTTTATTCTGAAAAAGAGAGGATTAAGGGAAGCTAGAAGAACTATTTTCAAATATTTGACTACAATGAAGGATTTAACTTATTTTGTTTTGTCCCAGATTATAGATCTAGGATTGGAGAGTAGACATTAGAGAGAGGCAGATTTTATTTTCTTTTTGGAGGGAAGAAGGCAGGGCAATTGGGGTTAAGTGACTTGCCCAAGGTCACATGGCTAGTCAGTGTTAAATGTCTGAGGCCGGATTTGAGCTCAGGTCCTCCTGACTCCAGGGCCAGTGAGTGATCTATTCACTGAGCCACCTAGTTGCCTATGAGAGGCAGATTTAAACTCAACATAAAGAAAAAACAAAACTTCCAAACGAAATTGTTTCAGAGTATAATGTGCTACCTGAGGAGATAGTTCTCCCTCTCTGAAGGTCTTCAAACAAAGTAGGAAACATTACATGCCACTGATGTGTAGCAAAGACATCTAGTCAAGAATATGAGGAATATCTTAGATGCAAAAAAGTCCCTCCAAATTCTGAAATTCTATATTTAGTGTGCTACTCAATATGTTATACTGTTCCTAAATGAGTACATTATGTTAACATGCTTACTTAGGCCTAATCTTGTAAGATTTAGCTTGACTTTTCTAGTTGATCTTGACAGGATTCATAAATTCTGTTTCTAGATCTTTTATTAAGTTTATAGATAGTATACTATTTTAACTTCTGTCTTCTGCCCCTACCATGAAATCCTGAAACTACTGCTAAAGTAGAGTATTTTTTCTCTCTGGGTAAGGAATTTTTATGCAATGGTAAGATCATAGATCTATAGATGGAAGGGAAGTTAGAATCCATTGAATTCATATTTTTACAGATGAGGAAACTGAAGTGGAGGGTGGTATTGTGACTTGCCAGAAGTCATGTAGGGAATAAGCAAAAGAAATGGGCTTTGATCCTAGAATGATTTGCCCAAAGTCAAGCAGGTAGTAAACATCAGACGTAGGATTTGAACTCCATAGTAAGTGCTCTTTCCATAGCATCATGTTGCATATTTTCATATTAAATCTCAATTTATTTTCATTTATGTGATGCCATGAATTATCCAGTAAGAGAAAACAGTGAGAAGGCATAATTAATAGTAAGATATGCATGCTAAGGTAACAAATCTTTTAGCAATTATTAATATATTTGTTTTAAAATAACTTTCATGATTTCATTATTCCACTCCTCTCAATCTGTGACTAGACCTTATATCAAGGGTTTTTTTTTTACTTTTTTTCTTTAAAATGGAAAATGAAATAATTTAGCAGAACTAAACAACACATAAAGTAAGTCCATTTTTCTACACCCACAGTCCTCCCCCACCTCGGCAAAGAAGGGAAGATTCAACCTTTACTCTTTCCTTAATTGGAGACTTAAGTTGTCTTAGGAAGTTCTGGCTTCTAAAGTATGTAGGAGCAAAGCACAATTTGTGGAAAACAAGACTCTCTTCTTTAAAAGATTTATTTCCATGAACCAACTGCCTTTCCTTTGGGATGTTCCCTCTTCCTCAGGCAAACCTTCCAACGTCTTTGGCAATATGCTTGCCCTTGCCCACAAAGGACTTTAATTAAAGTGCAAGGCTTTTTCAGTATTTAAGGGACTGGGTGGAAGGATGAAGGGGAAAATGGGAAGGATTTTTCCTCTGCATGAAAGCAAAACCAACAACAACAATGAAAAAGAAAGCCCAGCATGATAGCTCAAACTATGCTCATTTTGTTTTCCCATTTAGAGGACTGCAAATTAATACAAGCTGATTCTCTTGGGTGGGGCGTAGGAAATCAGCCAGCAATTATATCAGACAATGTACTGCTTCTGATTAATTACACCATCCTTAAAAAGCAGTAAGTCATTTGAGGGTGGAGTGTGGGGTGAAGGGTGTCTCCAATATTACCTCCAACCCAAATTCATTTATCTTTGCATAAATAGCTCAAGCTTCTTATGCTATAAACCAAAGTGAGCCCTGGGCAGTGGCAAACTTATCAAGCTTAAGATGAATATCAAACTTTGTTAACAAACAAAACCAAAAATCAATACACTTATCATCCCCAATGGGCTTCAGCAAATCTGAAATAGGGCACATATAAAGAAATGGGAAAATATTCCCCAGGACATTATCTGTGCCCTCCTTTTTCATTTCATTTTGATACAGGACATCCAAGCTACCTTAATTGGAGAAGCCAATCTAATACCCTATGAAGAAGTATCATATTACAGCCAATTTATTGAGAAACTGAGGTTAGTGGATGCTTCAGTACTTCACTTTGTGAGAATTTGTGGCAGATTCTTAGAAAACAAACAACAATCCCCCCCCCAAAAAAATGACCAAATCTCATATTTATTCCACCTTTCAAATGAGTCTGTCTGCGTCACCATATCTGTTCTAAACCAATATATCAGTAATATCTAACTGCAGAAATTAATACTGCTATCTAACAGTTGAATCCAGTAGGTAAAGGATAAAAAAAAAATAATGTTTCATTAAAGACAACATAGTACAGTGGAAAGAGCATTGATTCTGGAATCAGAGAACCTGGGTTTACATACAAGTTCTGTTGCTTACTACCCCAGTGCCCTTCAATTGGTCATTTCAACTCCTTGAGCCTCAGTTTCCTCATCTGTAAAATGAGGGAGTTGAATTTGATGACATCCAAGATCCCTTCCAACTCTATGTTTATAATTGATGAATCATGACAATCTCTTTCCACATCATTATGCTTTATTGAATTATATACCAAATACCAAACAGAGTAGCAAAATTGCTCATATGCTCTATTTTGGTTCTTCAGGAAACTAGGTGATGGAATGGGTAGACCTTAGGACTCTGAGTCCTGGAAACCCTGAGTTCAGATCCTGCCTTAGACACTCCCTAGCTGTATGACTCTGAGCCAGTCACTTATGTCCTCTGTGCTTCAGTTTCCTCATGTGTAAAATGGCAGTAATAAGAGCACCTATCTCATAGTTGTTTTTTTTTTTAAGAATCAAATAAGTTAAAATATGTAAAACACTTTGCAGTCCTTAAAATGCTATATTTCATTACTTTTTTCTCTTTTTTTTTTTTGCCTGAACGATACCTATTATTCTACACCCATAATAATAATGTATTCAGGTAAAACAAAAAGGAAGGAAGGAAGGAAGGAAGGAAGGAAGGAAGGAAGGAAGGAAGGAAGGAAGGAAGGAAGAAAAACCCAAAATGCTGTTGTTTCATATCTACACATCTTTCCTTTCTAAGGCACCTTTCCAGGGAAGAGAGAAGAAAGGGGAAATTCTGCTTTTATGGTTCTCTTCTTTCTATAACTTTAAAATATCTGCGGTAACTAAAAAGAGGGGGGAGGAGACATCTGATGTGCTGAACTACTCGCTGGGAGACAGTACAAATGAGTAACAGTTGTTTGTTTTCTAGTGCTGTGAGTTAAACCCCTGACTGACATTAAGTTCATAATATCAGAAGCTTGGAAACAAGGCAGCCTGATATACAAAGAAAGGGCTTTGGTCTTTTCTTAGGCTGTGTTCTAAAATTGTGCAGAGATGCATAAAATATTATTCTCCCCCGGCATCTGGTTAAATATTTTAGAAGGATGAGGCTCTAGGTTTCTGGAAAGCATGTGGCTTACAAAAGAGCACACACTGCCAAGTCAGGTTAGAGGAATAGCCTATAGATTTGGGACAGTATGATCTTCCAGGCCAGGGAAAAGTAAAACATGTCACCACGCAAAACAAAACCAGCTAATGGAGTCATTGTAATCATTTCATCTTTTCAACCACATAGAAATGTCAGCTTGCGGCACACATCTGTTGGTTCAAGTAGCACAGCCTGACTGTACTAAGCCAAGTCTGCCAATGAGTCATAAAATCACACAGTCTTAGAGCTGGCAGGGACCTGAGAGATCATCTGGCTAAAGGTTATGGATAAGAAAGCAGAGGGACTAGAAGTCAAGTCTCTTGCCTCCTGGTCTAGTGCTTCATTCCATCAGACTTATAATCTGAACGTCAGCCCTGAAAGACTTTGAGCATGTTTCTTGATCTGTTTGCATTTCCGTTTTTCCATCTATAAGGTAGCACCAGTTTCTCGAGCTATTGAGAGAACTAGAAAAGATGTCATAGAAAGACTGGCCTGTACTTAGTATAAAAATTATTTCTTGTAACAACATTTTATTTGGAAGTTCTTTTATCGAAATAGGCCCTTTAAACTGCCGAGGTTCTTAACCTAGAGTCTTTGAACTTGATTTTGTTTTTTACATTTTGATAATCATATATTTCAATATAAATGGCTATCTAAAATAGTATGTATTTCATACATTTAAAAACATTATTCTGAGAAGAGGGCTGCACGTTTCAACATAACACCAGACACACACACACACACACACACACACACACACACACTCATACATACACACACAACACACGTGTTTAAAAACCCCAGCTATCGGGGTGCCTAGGTGGTACAGTGAAGAGAGCACCAGTCCTGGAGTCCTCCTGACCTGAGTTCAAATGTGATTTCATATACTTAACACTTACTAGCCATGTGACCTCAGGCAAATCACTTAACACCAATTGCCCTACCTTCCAGCTTCCAAAAAGCAAGGCAAAACAAAGCCAAAAAAAAAAAAATCTAGCTATTAATTACACTAAAATGAGTTTAGATTCCATCAATATTCATTCACTCAAGGAAAGAAGGAAGGAAGGAAGGAAGGAAGGAAGGAAGGAAGGAAGGAAAGAAGGAAGGAAAGAAAGAAGGAAGGAAGGAAGTAAAAGGAGGGAGGGAAAGAGAAAGGAGAGAAAGAAGGAAGGAATTGAGGAATGAATAAGGAAGGAAAATGAAGAAAAAGACAGTTTTGCCTTTTAGGAACTTACCATCTAATTAGTGATATAGAAGACAAACATATAAAAGGAAAGACCATAGAATCATATAATCTTACAAATGGAAATTATCTCTGAGATGCTGTTTAATTTGTAACTGTGCAAGCATCTTCTCTATAACCTCCCTGACAAGAGATCATGGAGCCTTTGTTTACAGTAACTCCAGTAATGGGGAATTCACCATTTCCCAAGGTAGTGCAATCCACTTTGGGGCAACTATAATTTTTAAAAAGTTCTCTTTTATAGTCACTTGAAATCTACCTTTCTGCAACTTAGGATCATAAGATCATAGATTTAGAGTTGGAAGAGACCTTGGAAGTCACCAAATCTAACCCTCTCTTTTTACAGATGAGGAAACAGAGTCAGAGAAGTTAAATAAATTATCCCTGTCAGAAAGATAGTAGCTGAGTGGTCATTGAAAGTCAGGTATTTTTAAATATAAAATCTACTTCCATATCCATCTAGTTTACTCAATAAATTTGAAGACTGCAAAGGCAGGTAGGTGGATAGAGTGGATAGGACACTGGGCCTGAAGTCGGACAGATTCCTCTTTCTTGAGTGCAAATCTAGCCTCAGACACTTACTATCTGTGTGAACCTACGCAAGCCACTTAGTTCTATTTGTCTCAGTTCCTCATCTGTATATATTATCTGGAGAAGGAAATGACAAACCATTCCAGTATTTTTGCCAAAGAAACCCCAAAATGGGGTCCAAAGAGTTGGACATGATTAAAATAATTGGATAATAACAACAAAACTACGATGATGTCTTCTCTAGTCTAAAATGTTTGTTTTTGCAATGAATCTTGACATGATTTCCAGTGTCCTCTGCATCTTATACAGCCTAAGATTTATTTGCATTTTCAATTATTATGTCACAAAGTTTATTCACATTGCATTTTAATTTCCATATACCCTAGTGCGTGTGTTTTAGCATGAACATTGTCTAATCATGTCGCCTCTTATAATATACTCATGACATTGCTTTTTTTTTTTAATTTGAGTTTAGGACTTTACATTTATTCCTATTAACCTTCATCTTTTTAGATTCTGTCCAATATTTTCTGCTTTTCAAGCATTTTTCTAGACTCTGATTCTGTAATACAGTGTGTATCAGGGGTGGAGAACTTGTGACCTCAAGGCCATATGTAGCCTTCTAGGTCCTTAAGTGTGGCACTTTGACTGAATCCGAACTTCACAAAATCCCTTTCATAAAAGGATTTGTTCAGTAAAACTTGGACTCAGTAGAAAGGCCAAACCCAAGGACCTAGAAAATCACATGTGGCCTTGAAGCCACAGGTTCCCCATCCCTGGAAGCTATCTTCCCACCTTTGTATCTTGAGTAACTTTGTTACTTAAGCCCACTTATGCTTTCATTCAAATTATTGATGGGAAATTTCCATAAAACAAGCTCAAGAACACAATACTGGGTTATTCCACTAGAGACCTCTTTTCAATGGCAAAGCTATATGAATGTACATGCAAATTAACAGCATACAAAGTGAGCCCAAATTGAGTGAATAATATATTGATGAGATGGCCAACACTGGAGTCAGAAAGGCCCAGGATTAAGTTTTGCTTATGGTTCATGCTAGCTGGATGACAATGGGTATTTCAAATAATCTCTCAGTAGCTCAGACAAATCTCAGAGTAAATCATCATTCTATGTCAATGGAGGGAATTTTTATAGTAGGAGTTTTCCGCTAGCAGGTAAATCTCCAGGATTGCAAAAAAAAAAAAAAAAAAAGGTTGAAAAGACTCATGAGAGGGTGTATTATAAATGTGCTTTTACTATGGGATGAGTTAAATCAGGAAAAGCCCCTTGATGGTCTCAGTGTACTCATTGATACAATGAACAGTTTACATTAGGTCGACTCTCTGGTCCCTTCCAGCCTTAACATATCAGATTTTTTAGGGGGTAAGTTTTGATCAGGATTTGAAGGAAGGAAGAAAAGAACAGAGGTTAATAAAGAGGAAGCCATAGGACCAGCTTGTGCATAAAAACCAGATTGATTAATTTACGAAAGGGGCCTTGGAGCAAATTTGCTCGGCTAGGGCAGAGAACCTTCTATGCTTTGTCCTTCATTTGACAGTCTAATAGTAAAAGGCAGCTAGAGTTTCCCATTTCAATCTGTAAAATTATTCATATTCGCATAACTTCTTCTCTACAACAGGTAACTCAGTCATTTTCTTTCTTTTCCCTGGCAGAATCCTGATTCCATAAAGAGGTTTGTTTTTTTTTTAATAACCCAGCTGTTCTATATTATCATTAGTTTTGTCACCTGTTAATAAAGTACATCCGAGTACCAATTCCATTTAGGCTTTCTCCTAAATTAGAGGGACAGGCTCTTAAAGGAATGTCTAATTCACTTCATACCATCCAGTGGTCGTTGCTCTGATACTGTGTTTCTATATTATCTATGCTCCTGATAACAAACTATGTGTGCTTTCTGGGGACTAGCTTAACTAAGGATAGACAGCCGTATCACCAATCGCCTGACCAATTGTTGTTGAATTCTTTAACCATGGCAATCCATTAGAAAGAGGAAAAAAAATGGCCCTTGGTTCTGTGCCACTTTGTCCACTTCTACACTACATTGGGATCATAGGTAGTGGAAAACGAGAGAGGATTCTAAGAATCATCCCTATCCTAGATAATAAAGGAAGATTATTTTACAGGAATTGTTAGTACTCTAAATGGAGATAATTGCCTCACTATAAATGAAACCAGAATGCTAAAGGAAGTTGCAACCAAGTGGAAGGATGGCTCACAAATACTCTTTGAAGGAGCAAAACACAAAGTGGTGGAATTGGTTTTATTGTCAATTCAAAGTCAATAAGAAACATTGTTTCATGTGGTATTAGTCATTATAAATGACTTAGTATTATAAATGATGAATATTTCTTAAAAGACCACCATGAAAACAATAAGGGAGTGGATAAGGTTCAGGAAAAAAATTAAATTCAATGACTCTCCCAATAAAAACAACATATAAGTGAATATTTGATAATTTCAATGTAAAATTGAATATGGGGAAAATTGTTAGAAAACATTATTCAGGTGTGAAAAGTGAGAGTCTAAAAGCTTGCATACTATGCAAAAGCTGTATGAATACATATGATTCATGCTTTACTTGAGAAGAAAATTGGAAGGTCTGGACAAGGAAAACACCAAATGACATTACCAAAAATTAAATAGATTATATTTTAATTGAGGGAAATGACTAGTTACTAATGTGATAGCCATCTCTAAATCAGTTATCTCTTTACAATTGGACTACCAACTTGTTAATTAAAACAAAGATAAAAATCAATACCAAAGTAGAAAGAATACAAATGAGAGGACATGGCATGAGGCAATGTCAACCTGATTTATTTAAACAAATTGTTGATGCTAAAAAAGGGAAATGAATAAAAGAATAGACATTGACAAGAATTTCCTTAGAAAATAATGATATCTGATGTGAATCAATTACCATGATGAGGAAAGCCTAGAAAATGCCTCAATCAGTGATCAGTTGATCTTTTTGTCAAGTAGAGAAATATAGCAACCAAATGCAACATTGGTTTTGAATATAAACTCATTTGTAAGATATGATGGAGAAAGTTAGAGGTAGATTATAAATAATATGTTCCCCAATATCTTCCCTCCTCAAAAAAAAAAGTGGAAAGAAAACAAGTTACAAAAATATAGATTAAAGACTTAACTAAGTCAAAAAGCATGAAAGAATAAAACTGGGAGGAGTAAAAGGTAAAAATGAAGATGGGGAGAATCTATAAAAAACAAAACAAAACAATAATTAAGATATTTTCCCCATAAATGACAGTGTAATGGCTATATTTAGACTTTAAAATTAGTTTCTGAGGGGCTATATGAGGAAGTAGATTTGGCAGTGTAGAAAGCAAAGAGAGCAAATATAGCACGACCACACCATGAATATGCAAAGGACTTTTATTCTGGAGCTAACAAAATTTTGAGCACACTAAGGGATTGATTCTCTCGATACCTTTAAGAAGGGAAGATACCAAAGGTCTTGAAGAAAATGGCAGAAATTGTGAATATGAAAATGTATAATTGAGAAAATATCAACAACTGTCGACCACAAAATAGACATACTATTCTCTCATATCTATAAAATATATATAAGAATAATCTGGTATATGATATGCATTGAGACTATCTTTGATGGAGTTATGAGAAAGGTACAGGAAGATTTTCATCAAAGGGAATTTCTAGCATACACCATCTTTGTAGACACTGGGTTGGCTTTCTCTGAAAGGTATAAAGAATATAAGATGTCTTGGTGCTTAATGTGTGTATGTGTGTCTGTGTGTGTGTTTGTGGATAAAATCTTTAAATTTGTTAGAACAAAATGCCACTTTAGTGATCTCTGCTGATAAGGTATCTAGCATGAATATGTAAAAGTCACACACTTTTCCTTGAAAAATCTGAAAATAAGATTATTTTATTTGATAGCCTTCTGATTAAAAAAAAAGTGACATATAAAATATGATATATGGCCACCTAAAGTGTTTGATGCTTAGTGTAGAATTCAAATAAAAAACCGCTTCTGTTATAGATGGTGAGGTCCTCAGATGCTCTTAGCTGTTGATGACATTATGCAGGTTGCATGAGGGCCTATAATATTTTAGGGCCTATTATAAGAATCATCATCTCTCAAAAGGTTTTGACCTAATTATCCATATAAAAGAAAGCAAATGAGCAAAGAATGCTTTTGCAAAGACTGTGATGTGTACTATGGACAGCAACAGAGATAACTTATCAGTACTTATACCGAACATAGGTATTTCAAATGGGCAATGGGTCAGAAATTCACAGGACAGTGGGATAGATGGTTTTGGAGAAATTGTACATTGCTTTTTTAAATAACCTTTAGTTGATTCCTAAAGCCATCTTTTAAAAAAGCCATCTTCCCATGATGCTATATTGCTGTGAATGTTATAGAATATCATTCTTAGTGTAATTAAAATGCAAGTCACCCAAAAGGCAATGGGGAAGCACATGATGATCATGAATAGGCTGTGACTTATTACCAGTAAGGAGTTCCATGGATGACGTGGCTTTTATTTATTTTTGTTTTTTTGATTTTTTTTTTGGAGCTTAATGAATGTTTTACTGACTGGTAATACACTGAAATATTAAAAATAACACACTTGGTCATAAATTTAAATATTCACTGACTAATATTAAAATCATTACTTGTCAATGAAGAAATCATTATCAAATTACAGGGATTTTTTTTTTTTAAGATTTCTTTCTTCTGATATTATTGAGCCTGGCATTCACTCAAAGGCAGCCTTTATGCCTGCTTTTGGCTCTCTTTACCTCAATCAGTTCCTAATTTATTGTTAGGAAATTTGTTCCCAATTTTACTCCCAGATTTAAGACAATAGAAAAAAGTGTGTGCATGTGTGTGTGTGTGTGTGTGTGTGTGTGTGTGTGCACAAGGGGAAGGTCTATACAAATGCTGTTCCACTAAATATATTCTTTATCTTGACATTGAATCTCACTGCTGAAAGCACTAATGATATTTGACACGATGATATAGGTAGGGAATTTTAGGGTTATAGATTTAAAGGCTGGGACCATAAAAGTTTTCTACTCCATTTTACAAATGAAGAAACCTTAGGAGATTGTGACTTTCCTAAGATCATACAGGTTACAAGTGACAGATCCAAGACTCAAACCTGTCTCCTTTGACTTCAGATTTACTTCTTTTTCCATAGCTTTCTGACTCAAGCCTTAATATCTTCCTGTTACACTGTTAGTCACTTAAAAATCCCACACACAGGTGCAGCTGGGTGGCACAGCGAATAGAGCATTGGCTCTGGAGTCAGGAGAAGCTGAGTTCAAATTTGGCCTCAGACACCCAACACGCACTAGCCCTGTGACCCTGGGCAAGTCACTCAACCCCAACTGCCCTGCCTTCCACCCCCAAAATAAAGCAAAAAAAAAAAAAGAAGTCCCACACGCAAATGCCAAACAGATATTACTAAAATTCAAATCTTACCACGTTATTTTCTTTCTTAAGAACTTCTAATGTCCGGGGGCAGAACCAAAAATGGTAGAGTAAAAGCAGGAACTTGCTTGAACTCTCCCCCAAACCTCTCAAAATACCTGTAAAAAACTACTCTAAACAAATTCTAGAGGAGCAGAAGCCACAAAATGACAGATTGAAACAAATTTCCAGTCCAAGACAACCTGGAATACCAACAGTAAAGGTCTCTCGCACCAGGCTGGGAGAGGAACAAAATCCAGCATGGGCCACACCGATACAGATGAAGCTGGAGCAGGCCTCCCAGGGCTGAGTCACTGGCAGCAGAAACAGTTTCCCAACTTCTCAACCCACAAATGTCAAAGACAACATTGAAGGTCACTAGGAAAGGTTTGTGGGACCTGGGTGAGAGAGGAATATGGTCTGGTCACAGGGTGGTGGCAGCTGCAGAAGCAGTAGCAGCAGTGGCAGCAGCTGTTTCCAGAGGTCTTGGCCCACAGATGGTGATAGGGCTCAAGTGGCTGATCAGAGGGGGACTGCAGAGATCTCTTTGGTGGAGCTGAGGCAGGATGCTCTTACTTTACCCATGCTTGAATCTGGGCAAAAGGTGAGTTGAATATGAAGGAATGATATCTCTCTATCTCCTTGCCTGAGTGTCCTCTCTCTGGCTAGCGCTCGGTGAAGCGGCTTTTAAAGAATATTAGAGAGGTGGCTAGGTGGTGCAGTGAATAGAGCACTGGCCCTGAAGTCAGGAGGACTTGATTTTAAATGGGCCTCAGACACTTAACATTTGTTAGCTGTGTGACCTTAAGCAAGTCTCTTAATCCCAATTGCCCTGCCTTCCATCCTCCAAAAAAGCAATAATAATAATAATAATAATAATAATGAAGATATAAATAGCAAAAAAAAAAAAGGAGGTGGGCCAATTATGTAGGGAAACTAAGGTAGAACTAATGGACTACATACTCCATTAATATCCACACAGTGTCAAGAGCTACACGAATGCCCCTGGTACGCTGGGTAAACTCCAATGCAAAATTCATGTGAAGCTGGGGATAAGTCTCACAGGATGAATTGTAGATGAATTGCAATCTGAACTACTGAAAGAGCGCCCATATCAGGGAGATCACAGATTAATCAAGTTACGTTATCTAGCATTCTGATAAATTCACTTGGGTCAACTTTAGAATTCCTATTTTATATGTTAATTACCCCTTAATACTCAAACATTTCAATTCCCTTAATAGTTTGCCCTCTTCAAAGTTTCAGCTTGGAGCTTATTTTATTTTCCCTTCTTTTAATATGTTTTCCTCATTGAAACAGCTGCCCTTTCCCATTGTTTGATGCTTCTCATTTTCTCCCACCTAATTAAGATGCATTATAAATACATCTTCTTTCTCAATCTCTCTGTTAAAAAACCAAATGAGACCAAACCAAAAAAAGGTGAGAGAGGAAGCTATTATTTTTCTTCATTCATTTTAAAAGCTTCTATTGCTAAAACTGAAATGCCATTTCACATCATCCTTTTGTATCTATGTCAATGGATACCAAGTGAGGTGGCTGATTAGTACCACTATTTTAATGGCTCCCACTCAGCTACTCAAGACTTGAAGGGAAGTTCTCATTTATACCTGGTCCTATCAACTTTTTATTTACTAAGGCATGCTGCCACTGTATTTAAAAAAAAAAAAATAACCCTCATTTTCCAGGCTCTCTTCTTAGGTCCAAGATGATAACTTTAGCATTGATTCAAAAGCATAAATATGACAAGCTACAAATAAACAGCAGACACATCCATCAAAGTTGGCAGTCTTGTAATGATGAGGAGACTCATGCATCCAAGTCTCTTTGTAGAAAATGTAATTTTATGGAAAAATGCTAGATAATTGGTCTTTAGCTCTTGCAATGAACTTAGATAGCACCTGCCATATTTAAATTAATACAGTATTTCTCCCTCTCAGATTAGCAATTTTGATTAAGTCAATCATCTGAAAAGACTCTTTAACATCATGTATGTGCTCGTGGTTTGGAAGTTGGCTTTTTAGCAGTACTTTTTTTTAATGACATGAAACTTGTCCATCTCCTAAGAAATGGAAATTGAAAGTCCTCTATTCAGCCATATATCTTGTCTGTCCTTATCTCTGTGCCTCAGCTTTCGACAGGCTTTGTGTCATATAGGTGGTTTGGTATATCAGAATCTGGGAGGCTCTTCAAAGCAGTGACCTGCTATTTGAAGCCTTGGCATGAACATTGGGGCTCTTGCTCAGAGATAGCATACACAGCCTTCTCTAGGATTTATTCCCTTTTTCATTGTTCTTGCTTCCTCTGACTATCTGCCACTGTACAGATCAAGAAACTTAGAGAACAGCTTTGCTTTGCTTTTTTTTTTTTAATCTCAATGGGACCAGCAACAACCAAGAATCAGGCTCACCAAGCTAGAGCAGTAGAATACAAAGTGCCAAGGCTGACATTTTTCCCACTTTTTAAGAACCCCCTTTACTTCAAGAAGTAACTTAGATAATGAACAATTGGGAAGGTCCTTCCAGGGACAAATTAATGCTGAAATCTTTGACATATTGCAGAAAGGGGGAAGTTGTATGATCCTTCATATTGACTTATAACCTAGGATAAATTTTCTCTGAAAAAAAAAATCACCTCTCCTGATTACTATTCAATTCCTGATCTAATTTTTATAATCCACTCATTTTGCTAGATCTTTAAAATTTTCTGAAGATGTTTGATAAGAAAAGAACATATAGGTGAAGTAACTTCAGGCAATAAATGCACAGACAGAGAGGCCTGGACACAAGATCACATTATGTACTCTCCCCCCACCCATTGTCCTGAAAGTGTAATTTCATGATCTCCCAGTGAGGAATTCCTATTCTAATGCAGATCAATAATTTCTCTGCAAAATGTACAATTAGAGAGTTGACTAGGGACTTGCCCAGAATGTCACAGTCAGTATGTGTCAGAATCAGGATTTGGATTCATCTTGACTCCAAAGCCAGTTTTCAAGTCACTGCACCAAAGGTGTCAAACATGTAGACCCACGCACTCGTAATTATCATTAGAACCAGATTAAAATCCTTTTGAGTAATATTTAGCAAAATAATAAAAAATATAGTAAAACATAAATTATATTACATTTTAAAAATAAGTCAATATGTGATGCACAGGAATCCTTATGTATGGATTGGTGGTCCCCAGTTTCTACGAGTTTGACATCATAGCCCTGTACTATGCTTCTCCTATGAAAGTAATTTTATGTTGGTCAAAGAGTTGATTAAATTGCTTGATCTTTCATTTATGAAGGTGATACTATGGACTGATTGTACATAAGGAATTTGAGTTCATAGACAAGTAGCTTTTATATTAGGCTTTGCAAAAACCTAACTGGATCTTAAATGCCTGGAATGTAACAACTATATCATAAGACTTTTATATCCTCCATACTTTCCCAGGAAGGAGACTTGTAGGTGAAACAGTGGATCTAGACTTGGAGTAAGGAAGATCTCTGTTTAAATCCAATCTCAGACATTTATTGGCTGTGTAACCCTGGGGAAGTCACTTGAACTGTCTGTTTCAGTTTTCCTAACTGTAAAGCAGGGATAGCAGCACCTAAGATAATATTTGTAAAGTGTGTAAGCATAGAGTAGGTATCTAATAAATGCTTATTCCCTGTTTTCCTCCCACCCATTACAGTTCTGGGCACATTGAATAACATAATCTAATAATTAGTTTGGACCTTAGCAATCATCTAGGTTAATTATTTTATTTTGCAGAAAAAAATAACAACAAATATACTTCATCTCCAATTCAGACTCTCGATTTTTGTTGCTAAGTCAAGTATAAAAAAGAAAGATACAGCCTCTGCCTCAAGATGTTTATACTCTAATAGGGGAAATAAGACATACACACAGAGAAATTAATTACAGATTAGAATGTGGGGAATATATGAGAAGAGTAAAAAAAAATAATATGTGATCAGATGAGGCAAAAAACACTACAGGTTAGTAACATGAGAAGGGCTTAATGAAAGAGATAATATTTAGAATCAACCTTGATGGATGAGTAGGAATTCAACAGGTAGAGTGTATGTGTGCATGTGAGTGTGTGTGCAGGTGTATGTGTGTGTGTGTGGGAGGAGGTTTTCATGTACAGAGAAAAAGGAAATTAAGAAGGTTGTTACCTGCTCCAGATATCTATAAATACTCCTTAAGTCAGATTCATCTTGACCATATAATAATTTGTGTGGAATTCTTAGGTAATGAAGATTACAGACAGATTAGGGTTAGAGTTGGAGGC
Organism: Pseudochirops corinnae; assembly: GCA_028646515.1. NCBI lineage: Eukaryota > Metazoa > Chordata > Mammalia > Diprotodontia > Pseudocheiridae > Pseudochirops > Pseudochirops corinnae. Next base: position 68,122,893 of record CM053589.1, on the reverse strand, counting down.
ATGCATTTGAGAGCTAGGATTAGAATTAGAGGCACACATTTTAGACCATCATATAACTTTACTGTATTATGTATTTCTAAAGGGCAACTAGGTGGTGCAATGGATAGTGCTGGGCCTGGGCCTGGAGTCAGGAACACTTGGATTCAAATCTGGCCTCAGAAATTTACTAGCTATGTGACCTTGGGGGAAATCACTTCATCCTGTTTGCCTCAGTTTCCTCATGTGTAAAAAGAGAGAAGGCAATGGCAAACTATTTAATTATCTTTGCCAAGAAAACCCCAAATGGGTCATGAAGAGTTGGACACAACTGAATAACAACAACAAATGTAATTCTAAATCACTGCTCACTTCATATCATTTCTATATTCAATATGCTTCAGTCGTCCCCTATTGCCTCCAGGACAGCGGTTCTCAACCTGTGGGTTATGCTCAATTTGTAACAACAAAAATATATCCTACATATCAGATATTTACATTACAATTCATAACAGTAGCAAAATTATAGTTATAAAGTAGCAATGAAAATAATTTTATGGTTGGGGGTCACCACGACATGAGGAACTGTATTAAAGGGTCACAGCATTAGGAAGGTTGAGAACTGCTGCTCTAAGATCTCATAAACAAATTCATTTGCTTGGCCTTTAAAACCCTTCCTAACCTGGCTCCACCTGGAACCTTTTCAGATGTATTACACATTACTCTCCTTTGCACATCCTACATTGCAGTGAAAGTGACCTTCTCACTGTTTAGCTCACAGGACATCCCCATGATTTTGCAAGAGCTATGCCCCATGTTTGAGATTCACTTCCTCGTCAGTTTGACCTCAGCTTCTTTTAAAGCTCAACTCAAGAGCTATTTCCTGTGTGACCTTTCTTGATTCCTTGGCTACTAGTGAAATTGCCTTGAATTTTCTAAGCATATAATCTCTAGATATTACACACAAACATGGCCACATATTGTATTGCTCCTTCAGGATGAGGACTATTTTCATATCTGCCTTTGTATTTCCAATGCTTGACACATATTGAACACTTCATAAATCCTTGTTGGTTGATGAAAGATATCATCTGACTCTAACTTTCTTTGACTGTATATAATAATAAACTGTTTTAAATGTTATATAATTCATCCCAAGTCTTGAGAAAAAAGAGCATCTGAATAATTAATAAAAATGACATAATAAATTACTGAGAATTCAAGCTAGAATTGAAATTTCCTATCTTTCAATACAATATCACTTTAAAAAAACATCGATTCCCAGAATCATAGGCTTTGGAGGTAGAATGTACTTTAGAGATCATCTAGTCTAAAGTCGCCATTTTATAATTAAATGAACTAAAATCCACCTCTGCTTCTTAGAGACCCTTCTCCCATCATCACTTTCTTCAAAATTTTAGTCAAATGCCACTTTCAATATGGGGGTCTTTTTGTTATCCCCAGACGCTAGTACCCCCCCACCCCTCTAAGGCTATCTTCCCTTTACTATGTATGCACTTTATATTTACCTATTTAATTGCATGAGTCAGCTAGGTGGAACAGTGGATAGAGGGTCAAACCTGGAATCAGGAAGATCTGAGTTCAAATCTAGTCTCAGACACTTGCTAGTTTTGTGACCCTGGACAAGTCACTTAATCCCTAGTTGCCTCAATTCCTTATCTGTCAAATAGGGACACACTGGAAGGGGAAAAAAATGACGAACTACTCCAGTAACTTTGCCAAGAAAACATCATGGAAAAAGTCAATGGGGTCTAGTAGAGTTGGGAACTAGTGAAAAACAACATTTACATGCATATTGTCTCTTATTTTTATAGTATAAGCTTCTTAACAAATTTTGTTTTTTTTCTATTTGTCTCACCACAGGCTGGTTAGTGATTCATTCATAGACTCGCCCAAGGTCAGACACACATTAGAGATGGTAACCAAATCGGGTCTTCTGGCACCAAATCTAGTACTCTGTCCACAACAAAATTACTCTCTAGATAGGATAAACGTGTAAACTTGAGGGCACTCTTTGGTATTTATCCTTCAGATAAGATAAGACTTAGCAAAAACTAAGTAGACTGAGTACCTTGCTCTTTTTGCTCAAATAACAAAGACCTGGGTGGGGGGAGACACAAAACTAGCAGGAGGTGGGAGGGTTAGGTTATGATCTGAAGGGAATCTCTTTAAAAGGACTGTGCAGGAGGTAAAGACAAGTATAATGGTTGTTTAATCATCTTCACTATGAAGTGCCAATTCTTTAGACTCTTATGACATTCATGAATGATGCAGGAGGCTGGCATGATGAATGCAAAGCAATTCTGTGTGACAGATACTTTAAGACAATTTATGTCCCCCTCCCTCCAGGACAAAAGGACTCCTGAGCTGAGTTATCATTTGTTCTGTGAAAGAATTTACAGTCTCACCAGCAACTCTTTTTACTGTACTCAATAAAGCGCTTATTTTGATATACTGGCTATGATTGTTCAAGAACAACCATATCCTTAGAAAAGTCTGGAAGAGAAGCAGATTTGCTAGCTCAATTTCCTCAAATCTTCACATACTGTCCTTATCCTAATGACTCTTAGAATCTGGGTAACTTTGTTGGTCAGGGCCTGAGAAAGCAAATCACATGTGAATGAGGTTCATTTGAAGTTACCTTACACTGATTTTTAATGTCTGGAGACCTATATTCAAATGGCAATACTGCCTGTATGTGTACATGTATGTGTGTATGTATGTATGTGTGTATATGTGTGTATGAGTATCTATGCACTGTCTATACACACATACATACATCATTAGGCCTACTCTGATTCAAGTTTACATAAGGTATAGATAGATAGATAGATGGATA
>CM053589.1:68099179-68119557 GCA_028646515.1 Pseudochirops corinnae | reverse complement strand
ATCTAAATATATATATATATACCTACATAGGTATCTAAATAAATACAGATATCTAGATAGACAGATATACATACACACACAGGCATACATACATATACAGAGTTTTTTCAATCAATTTCAAAAAATTTTTAAGGAAATGTGTTCAGACAACTTGAATGAAAGATACAAAGCGTATGTGGCATCCTTAGCACTGGTGTGTACTCTGTACATGATTGTGATCTCGGCCACATTATAGCTCATTTGTGAATGTTGCATTAAGGACACCATGGTGTTCAGAGCAAGAAATGGAATAACCTTGTTGCTGTCTGTGTACTATTAAATCATATCCGGGCTATTTTCATTCAGTTTTGGGCACTAGATTTATTTAAAAGGGGGTGGGCACATGGGAAAAAAAAAAAAAACTAGAGTGCATTCAGGGGAGGGCATCCTGTTGGTGAATGTTCTTTAAACCTTGCCAAAAGTGAAAAGGATCAGCCATATGAAAAGGGGAGATAGAACCTGGAGAAGACAAGACAGGAATGGTGACTGGCTGTTATCGTTTTATATGATATGGAAGAAGGACTAAATGAATTCTACGTGGTTTCAATGGATAGAACTAAGATCAGTGGGCAAAAATAACAGAGAGGTAGCGTGTAGAATATAGATTTAGGGTCACTACAAGGAAGTTTGTTGTTGTGGTTTTGAAGTCTCCAATAATGGAATGGGTTACCTTGCAAGGTACTAAACTTTTCCCATCCATACAAGTATTCAAATAAAGAACACTATAAATCCCCCTTCCCCCTTTTTATTTTACAGATGGGGTAACTAAGATTCAGATCACAGGTTCATAGATTTGGAGCTGGATGGAAATTTCATCCACAACAACCCCTTCATTTTACAGATGAAGCAACACAGATTCATAAAGTTTAAATGATTTGTCCAAGATCACATAACTAGTCAGTTTCTGAGGAAGGAATTAAGCCTGGGTAAGCTGTATTCTAAGTCCAATACTTGATTCATTATGACAAGCTGCTTCTCAAGTGAGAGTGACTGCCCCAAGGCACCTAGGCAGACAGGTAGCCAATCTGGGATTGCAGGATGGGATCTGACTCCAGATCTAACGCTCTTTCCATACCCTGTATTTTAATACCTCTCTAGCACTTAAATTTTATTTGTTGTTGCTGCTGTTTGTCCTTGCTTCTGGAAAAGGATCATGACAACAGGAAGATTATGCCACTACTTGTAAGTTAACTGGATTTAAGTAAGGGGAGACTGTGCAAGGTCACCAGCCTCATTTTCTCCTCTGGAATCATCTGGGTCCAGTGGCAAGATATAGATTAAGATAAGTGGAGATTGTCCTCAGAGTTAAAATGTAAGCACGAAGTAGCCATGTTAAAGACAATAATTAAAGGCCTTAGTTCCAGCCTAACTTCATGGACCACCTTTGCTTTGCAACCATTAACTTCTATAGTATTTTTCCTACTGGATAGTAGGATAGTTGGGCTAAAATGACACGGGAAGTGTCATAAAAGTTATTTTTGTCTTAGAGTCTGTATTCTAAGAAAGTCTCACTGACCAAATCAGCTATTTATAGGAATTGTGTCAATCCCTGAACGTGACTTGCCAACCGCAGTTCCTTCTTCCCACTGATGAAAACCTCAAGGAAGGATTGTGGCTAGGCAGAGGACTACAAGGGATGCCTTTGGAGCACTGAATGACTGGGAAATGCATTTCATTACTATCATTTTTTTCCTACTATATATTAGGTTATCTTTCTGAAAGGGATTTTTATTTGTATATGTGTGATACTGGGCAAGTCACTTAACCTTGTTCCTCATCTGTAAAATGAATCAACCTAGTATCTTTGCTAAGAAAGCCCTAAAATGGCATCATAGAGAGCTGGACATGACTAAACAACTGAATTTGACAGGAACATATTTTGTTTTGTTTGTTAGTTTGTAAAAGAAAGTTGCCTAGAATGTCTTTTATAGAATTCCGGATGCTTTATTAAATCTTTCTAATCCCAGAAAAGAACTATTTTGGGTAAAGGAAGTTTAAAGGAGATTTTTAGTAGTTTTCCTAAACATCATAATAATAGAGTAAAAACTACCTAAAGAACCCATGACAAAGTATAAAGAATAAATCTGATGGAATTATGGGATATTGACCACTGAATCAACCATGTTATTTGCAGTATAGATAAAAACAAAACAAAACAAAAAGTAAACAAAACAAGCTACCACACTAGGGTAACTTCTGTGGAAGACTGATATTCCTTTTTTTCTCTTGAACCTCTCGGAGAATGAAGCAAGGGATGAGTAGGAGAGGGTGGAATATCCTTCTCTTTTCCTTCCTCTTACTATATTCTCTAATAAGTACAAGGGTACTCATACCCTATAACTAGAAGGAGTCTCATCTCTGGAACCTGCTATCTCCCACGTGATTTCAGCTCCAGACATTGAACTCTCAGTCCCTCTTGGGGAGTAAGCCAAATGACCTAAACTCCCCAAGTGGTTTTCACTCTACTGGACTCTACCATTTGCTTCTGCTGTAAGGGACCATTGCTGATGAAGTGGAAGGTGGAGTAGGGAAGAGAAAGAAATCTCTGCCCCATGCCTTTGCTTCCTCTTATATCACATTGTGAGACAAAAGAAAAAAAGATTAAGAAAAAACTATTATCTCAGAGTTCAAATTGGAGTGGAACTACTTACTTTTTATCTAGGCCAAAAGGAGCATGGTTGATTCAGCACGTTAATTGGAAATTCCTTGTGTTTCTCAGTCACCTTTACTCAAAAATCAACACCCTATAATTCCATCAGATTGAAAGACAAACTTCACCCTTTGTTGTTAGATTGTTTAGATAAAGGATTTAAAAGAGTTAGTATTTTAAAGGAGGGAATGTATTTACCTTAGTGGGAATTTGACTAGAATGATGACACTTAGGTCCTCAAATTTTTTTTTTTTAATGTTCCAAAATCCCAAATGACCAGGAGCAGATGGACAATTCTAAACCAGAATATTATTCCTTGAAGCTACCCTTAAACCATAGGAGCTATCAATCTGGATACAGAATATTCCTTACAAGTGGCAAGCTAATATTCCTTCAGAATCACCTGCCAACATATTCTAAATGTTTCCTTTGTGAACACTTGCTGAAAGGGGAAGAGGGCAAGCATCATACTGACAGGCAAGGAGACACCTATAGACCTTGAAAAGCAGAGAGAAGTTCTGAATAGAAAAGTAGGCTTCAGAGGGCTTAGACCTACATTCTCTCTTATTTTTGCTATTTAACCAATGTGTGTGAATGGGTACCTCTCAAGTCAAACTTGAGAAAAAATCAGCCAGGCTTCTCTCCTTCCCAAAATACTCTCTTCCCTAAATAGCCCCAGAAAAGTTAGCAAATATTCAATGCGTAATCTGAGCAGGAGTGAAGTAACTCAGCAATTACCTCAACACTCACCATCTCATTCACTCTCTTTCCCCATACACATTCACTGCATCTTCTCCTTGCCCTTTCCAAGCTCCCACAATTGAGCCTCTCTCCATGATATACACTGATTCATTCCTCTTGTACACTGAATCACCCCTCCCACTCAAACCCAACTCAAGAATTGTAGAGGCACTCAATTAAAAACAAACAAACAAAAAATCCTTGGACTCTCCATTCATGATCCTTCCTTTGCTGCACAACAAGATGATCAATACCAGTCAGGAGGCTATTTACTGACTCCATCAAACAGACCCAAGAAAAACCGAGAGCTGAGAATTTTGCAGTTTTAGACATATAACTTTTTTTCATTTCCTAAATAGGGCCAATAACTCTCTTAAACTATGACACATTAGAAAGTAGAAAAAGAAAGTATTCATTTATATTTTTAAAAAACTAACTTTTTATGCTTATTTTTAGTTTACATCATTCATTTCCACAAGATTTAGGGTTACCAATTTTCTCCCCGTCTTTCCTCTACCCATCACCCCAAAACAATGATACCACTGAATACCTTCTCCCCCAATCTGCTCTCTCCTATATCCTCCCCCATCCTCCCTCTGACTTTCTGGTAGATCAAGATGGATCTCCATATCCCAGTGCCTTTATATCTTATGTCCCCGTTGCATGTAAATAATAATAATAATAATAATAATAATAATAATAATAATAAATTTTAAAAAAACATTTGATTTTAAAACTTTGAGTTCCACATTTTTTCCCTTCCTCCCTCATCACCCACCCTTACTGGGAAGATAAGCAATTCAATATAGGTTGTACATGTGTAGTTACGCAAAACATTTCCATAATGGATATATTGTGAAAGACTGACTATATTTCCCTCTATCATATCCCCCCACACTTGTTTTATTCTCTACTTTGTTCCTGTCCCTTTACAAAAGTGTGTGCTTCTAACTATCCTCTCCCCCGATATTCCCTCCCCTCCATCAATCCTCCTTTTATCTCCTTCCCCCCTACACTCCTATAGGGCAAGATACCCAATTCAGAGTGTATGTCATTCCCTCCCTAAGCCAAATTCAATGAGAGTAAGGTTGACCCATTCCCTTTTGCCTTCCTGTTCTTCCCCTTCATTGTAACAGTTATCCCTTGCCTCTTCTATATGAGATAATTTACCCCATTCTGTTTCTCCCCATCTCCTCTTATTATATTCCTCTCTCACCTCTCAATTTCACCTTTTAAATATCATCCCTTCCTATTCAATTGATCCTGTGCCCTCTGTCTACGTGTACTTGTACACATATATACATACTTACATATATATTCACATGAACATATACCCTCCTATATAGACATATATACATGCATGTATACATACACACACATACACATATATATTTATATTCCCTTCAACCATCCTCATACTGAGAAAAGTTTTAAAAGTTACAATTATCCTTTTTCCATGTAGGCATGCAAATAGTTCAACTTTGATAAGTTCCTTATGATTTCTTTTCCCTGTTTACCTTCTCATGCTTCTCTTGCTTCTTGTATTTAGATGTCATATTTTCTATTCAGTTCTGTTTTTTTCATCAAGAATGCTTGAAAGTCCTCCACCTCATTGAATGACCATATTTTCCCCTGAAACATTATACTCACTTTTGCTAGGTAGGTGATTTTTGGTTTTAATCCTAGCTCCTTTGATCTCCAGAATATCATATTCCAAGCCCTTCAATCCTTAATGTAGAAGCTGCTAGATCCTGTGTTTTCCTGATTGTGTTTCCACAATATTCAAATTTCTTCTTGGCTGCTTGTAATATTTTCTCCTTTGTCTGGAAACTCTGGAATCTGGCTATAATATTCCTAGGAGTTTTCTTTTTGGGGTCTTTTTAAAGAGGTGATCAATGAATTCTTTCAATTTCTATTTTGCCCTCTGGTTCTAAAATATAAAGGCCACTATCCTTGAGAATTTCTTGAAAGATGATCGCTAGGTTCTTTTTTTGATCATGGCTTTCAGGTATTCCAATAATTTTTAAATTGTCCCTTCTGGATCTATTTTCCATGTCAGTGGTTTTTCCAAAGAGATATTTCACTTTGCCTTTTATTTTTTCACTTGTTTGGATCTGTTTAATAGTATCTTGATTTCTCATAAAATCATTAGCTTCCATTTGCTCCAATCTAATTCTGAAGAAATTATTCTCTTCAGTGAGCTTTTGACATTCTTTTTCCATCTGGCAAATTTGACTTTTTAAGGCATTCTTCTCATTGGCTTTTTGGACCTCTTTTGCCATTTGAGTTAGTCCATTTTTTAAGGTGTTATTTTCTTCAGTCAGGTTGTTGACTCTCTTTTCATGATTTTCTTGCATCATTCTCATTTCTCTTCCCAATTTTTCCTACACTTCACTCACTTGATTTTCAAAATCCTTCTTGAGCAACTCCGTGGCCTATAACCAGTTTATATTTTTCTTGGAAGCTTTTGGTGCAGGAGTTCTGACTTTATTGTCTTGCTCCTGTTCCATGCTTTGATCCTTTTTGTCACCCAAAAAGAAATCTGAAGTTGGATGGCTGTACTTGCTTTACTTCCTTTGCTTGCTTATGTTGTTAGTCAGTTATTTGACTTTTGAGCTCTTTGTCACAGTAGAACTTTGCTTCCAGAGGGAAGAGCTTTGTCCCAAATTGCTGGGGTTTTCACAGCTTCCAGAGCTATTAGGAGGGTGCTGTCTCTATAGCCTCCACCAGCTTTGGCTCACTGGTCACACACCTCAGTACCACTACCCAAAATCACGATCCTGATCCAGGCAAGTTAAGGCAAGGGCACTTAGCCTCTGGATGGTCGCTTGTCCCCCCTACAATCTGCAGGCCAGGAGCTCTGAAGCAGCCACATGGAGGCAGCTGCAGGGCTGCCACTTCTGCTGCTTCTCACTCCAGGGGTAAAGGCTGGACCAGGCTCCCCTCCAGATCCAGGAGTGTTCCACTGACCTTTTATTTTTACTTTGACATCTATGAGTTGATAATGCTGGAAACCACCAAAGCTGCTGGTAATCCACTCTCCTGAATGCTCCAGCTGAGGCTGGTCCACGTCTCCCTGGGGCTAAAATCTGTGCTGAGCTCAGCTCCCAGAGCCCTGCGATAGACCCTTCCTGTCTGCCTGCCGGGCTGCCTTCAGCAGGAGATCTGTTTTTCTCTATCACTTTGTGGGTTCTGTAGCTCTAAAATTTGTTTAGAGTCATATTTTATAGGTATTTAAGGTGGTTATTGGGGGAGCCACAGAATTTTCCTGCTTCTACACAGCCATCTTAGCTCAGCCCTCCTTGTTTACATTTTTAAAGGCATTAATTCAGTTAAACTTAGGAGAAAAAACCTTTTGGCCATCAAAGCTCATGAAATATGGGAATAAAGAAGAATAATTTAAGTTTCTGAATTTTAAAGAAAAAAGAAAGACATAATCTTTCAGGGTAATGGGATCTTAGCTTTAGATATGGAAGAGCATTCAAGGTCATCTGGTCTATCCCTTTCATTTTTCAATTGTTATCTTTATGAAATAAAACAAGCATTTTCATAACAATAGAATAAATAAGATGACTGCAGATGAAACTTCAAATCCACTATTCATAACTCGCTATTCCTTTCAAATTCACAAAAAAACTATCACGTAAATGTTTTTCTTCCCTCCCCCCTGCCATAGAGATGGCTCCCCTTAGACACAAATAGGTATACACTCACACACACATTAATATAGATAGATAGATAGATAGATAGCTATAGATATAGATATAGATGTAGATGTAGATAATTTTTCAATACAAATGTCTATCAGTTCTTTCTCTGTATACAGATAGCATCTTTCTTCATACATCCTTTATAGTTAATTTGGGTATTTATAATAGTCAAAATAGCTTACTCATTCAAAGGTGTTATTAGAACAATATTGTTGTTAATGTGTACAGTGTTCTCTTGGTTCTGCTCATTTTGCTCTTCATTATTTTGTGCAAGTCTTTTCTTGTTTTTCTAAAGTCATTGAGTTCATCTTACTTATAACACAGTATTATTCCATCCTAATCAGATACTACAGATTGTTTAGCCATTCCCCAATGGATAGGCATCTCTGCAATTTCCAGTTCTTTGCCACCACAAAATGAGTTGCTATAAACAATTTTGAACATACAGGTTATTTTCCTTTTTACCTCCTTTCATTTTACAGTGAAGGAATTAGAAGTGCAGAGAGGCTAAATGGCCTACCCTAGCTCACCCAGAGGCAGACTAGGATCTGAAACCACTTCCTTTAACTTCAAATCCAGAGTGCCACTGTATAACACTACCTCCCTATTCAGGAGTAGGTAGAAACTGTGAAAAGGGCCATGATTAAACGACTTTTCAGTGTCCTCGTTTTTTTTGTTTTGTTTTGTTTTCTATATAAAACTTTTATTAGGCCCCAATGTCTGATTTTCATTAGGCCTACTCTGATTCAAATTTACCATGAGGTATATGACACAATCTTTATTTTAAATTCAATTCAGCAGGTATTTATTAAGTGTATAATATGTCATGGTAGGTGCTAAAGATACAAAAAATGAATCTTCTTTTAAGGAGCTTATATATCTATCTATATATATATATATATATATATATATATATATATATATATATTTTTTTTAGGGTGGGTGCTATGTGATGAGGGGAGGGTGGTAAATGGGTTAGTTGAACCTGCATAGAAGCAGATAAGTAAATGCAAATTTTTAATAAAATAAATACAAAAATACAACGTAGTTTGTGGAAGAAGAAACAGGATAATCTCTGTGACCTCGGTGCATCCATTTGCACAATGGGAATAACATCACAGTCTTTCTCCACTTATTTTTAAATTAGAGTGAATTGGTTCATAGACATGACTTCGCTCTCTCTTCAATCAAGAGAAGTCCTCCCAAAATTTATGGTAGTACATTATTTTTATGATAATATCTTCAATACTTAGAATCTTTCAATGCTTTCTTGTCTCCTTGGGCACTACTAAAGAAGTTTCTTAAGAGGAAAGACAATGACAGTGTTTTACAGTCACGACAAACTTTGAGGATATGTCCTATTCAAGCCTACAGTAATGAAAGGGTCAATTCAGTGAACTGAGGTTTGCCCACAGAACTATCCACACAGGTATTTTTGAAAAGAGCTACGTAAATAAACTCTGAAAAGCCTTTTCTTTCTCTTTCTGTGCTGCAAATGCAATATATTGATCCAGACACTGCTATTTCAGGGCTTTCACATGCTCCAGTAATACAGAGGCTTTATTTTCATCCCTCCATCTCAAGGTGCTGAAGCATCTCTTAATCCCCTCAGTGAACAGCTCCAGTTCTCCTTCTGCCATCCTACTGTACTTGGTACCCTACAGTTAGCAGAAATGGTTATGCCATGCCAGTTCATCCCAGTCCAAGTCAATCTGCCTTCTATTATCAAAGCCGGCGAAAAATCAAAACAATTTATAGGCAGAAAATACCTGGCATTAAGTAGTGCAAACTGATGTTACTGAGCGTAGCCACCTGCCCCTTCATGTTTCCATACATGATGCTAAGAATTTGGGACAGAAGGAGGTTTCTCTAATATACCTGAAGATAAGGAAATTCAGCTTTCCTAGAAGTTCCTTATGGCATGAGCAAATTCATCCTTGATTGATTTTATGGGCTGGATCCCTTCTTCTTTTCTGAAAATGGCTGCAGACTAAGAAGCAATGGTGCAAAGGCCAATAAATTAAGGGTTCAGGAGACCTGGATTACAGTCTTTTATTTATTAGAAGTTATATGGACTCTGGTAAATCATGTATTATCTATGTACCTCTATTTTTTCACAAACAAAATTAGTGTATTAGAGGACCCTTCCAGTTCAGTCTTTGATTTTAAATGTTCATTAAGGCCACTATTACAGAATCATAGATTTAGAGGTACAAGGGACATCAAAGGCCACCAGAAAAGACACCCAGGGAGGTTGGTCATACAAAGTCACCCAGACAATGTATCAGAGGCAGAATTTGAACTTAGGTCTCCCTGGCTCCAGGTCTAGCACTTTAACCACTTTATCATGCTTTTTCTTTTATTGTATTTCTATAACTTCAGTTTGGCCTTGTGCATGAAGCAAGGATATAAGGTACTTTATATAACCTGAGTTTTCTCTAGACCCTTTGAAATGGAAATTAATTACTCAAGGCTCATTTCATTCTTTTTTTTTTTCATAATTTATTTATTTATTTTTAGTTTAAGCTCAGTTCATTCTAATGAAACACAGAAACATCTTTTGACTTCCTATCCATATTTGGTTATAAACAGAGAATATTACAAACAGAGAATTTAAGTCACATCAATCTCAATTCTTACAATAATAAATATGCATCACAGAGACTTTGCAGGTTAGTAGAACTTACTATTGCAGAACTAAGTTGGCTGGAACCTCAGAGGTCATCTAGTCCAACTCCTTAATTACATTTGAAGAAACTGATACTCAAGGTCACAGAGTACTAAGCATCAAAGGCAGGATTTGAATTCAGGTCATTTGACTTCAGAGTAAATTTTCTTTCCACAAAAAAAGGTAAGTTTGTGTCTCTGGGACAACCAAAACTTGTTTAGTAGAATTTTATAATTTTTTTTTAGAGGGGAACATTTTTGTAAAATGAAACCTTTGGTGAAAAAAAGGTGAATTTTGCTATGACACTTCATATGTGTTGACACAATTTTAACATCTTCTCCACAAATAAATAGCCAAGCAAAGGACAAGACTATAAACTTTTGGCCATCACATAGTCAATGACTTATGTTTCTCCCCTACACCTCATATGTCATACTGAGTTTGGTGATGCATATCCTCCGTTTCTCATGTCCCTGCTATTTAGATTTCCTGAATAAATCATCTTCCCAAATTCCTCAGGAACATTGTTTTTAACATTTTGGCCCAATATTGTTACTAAATTTGGGAAACACCGTTAGTTACAATTTTTCTTTTTCCTAAGACTTTTTACCCTGTTTGTTAGACTACACATGGGCTAGAAACTGGATCTAAGATAGGGGGACAACCAAGATAAAGAAACTTCCTCTACTAAGGCAGCTTAGCAGCTTCTCAGCAACTTATAGTCTCAGAGAGTTGCCTAGGGCACTGAGATGGAAAATGACTTAGCCGGGATAACACAGCTAGTGAGGAACAGAAGGACTTGTATATGGATCTTCCTGGTCAGTTATCTATCTGCCGTACTATGCTACTTCTTTGTCACTGCTATTCAACTCTTTTCAGTCATGTCTGAATCTTTGTGACCCCATTTTGGAATTTTCTTGGCAGAGATACTGGAGTGGTTTGACATTTCCTTCTCTAGTCCATTTTACAGATGAGAAAACTGAGACAAACCGGGTAAAGTGATTTGTCCAGGGTCACACAACTAGTAAATATCTGAGGCTACATCTCAACTCAGGAAGAGGAGTCTTGCTAAATCCAGGCCCAGCATCCTATTCACTGTGCCACCTACACGCTCACTCTGCCTCTGCAAGGTACTATTTGTGAATAAGGTATTATGCTAAACACTGGGGATACAAATGTAAATAACGATACATTTTCCACCCTTAATAGGTTTTAATCAAGAAGGTGGTGTGGGGGAGGTAAGACATTGAAACATTTACACATATAACCATAATTCATGTGAGAAGATGATTAGGAATCAGGACTTGAAGCCACATTTTCCTGGTCATCTCTATCCACTATTCCATACTGTCTCTAGAAAGCCTAGAGATATGATATAAAATATTGGATCATATCAAGTAGAATGTTGAGAAGAAGAATTTTTTTTTCCCATTCCTCATTGCAATTATGATAACTCTCTGACCACAGCACCAACCCTGAGCATAGGATATCACAGAGAACTAAGAAAAAAGAAAGAAACCAATAGGAAAAATGGGAAGAAATAGAGGGAAGAAAGTAACCATTTCAAGGGAAAAATTCCTTAAATCCTTTGGAATTGCTGAGAGAGAGAGAGAGACAGAGAGAGAGAGAGAGACAGAGAGAGAGAGAGAAAGAGAATGGGTTGGAGTTAGACTCTTCAGAAAGTAGAACCACCACTTCACTTTATGTGTTCCCCCAACATAAGTGCTGCTTTTACTTCTGCTGAAGATTTTTGCATTACCATTTTCAATATTCACAGTCTCCATCAATAGGATATGCTAAGAGGCTCCTCTAGGATTTCCTATTAGTTCAGGGATATCCTCTCAGCATTTTATTTGGACAGCTGTGCCTTCCCTTCAGTATTTTCTAAATACAGGAATGGATGCTCCGAGCCAAGGGCCTCTCACAGAAAGATCCATTTCCTTTCCCTGGCTTCCCAAGTGTATGCTTTTTTATTGAAGATCATGACTGTTTGTTCAAAATTCCAGGAGGATATTTAAAAGGTGACTTTCATAACAAGGAAACTTGGAAATATAGAACTCATGGAAACACTAATTCATAACAGATCATGTGGTTGATTTTTTTTAAAAAACCGAATTGCCCTTGCTGAGTTGGTAATTATCAGATACTGGTGTTATAAACCAAGCATTTCTTTAATCTCAGCTAATTTTCTTTTGCTACTTGATCCTATAGTGAGGTCATCATATCCTGAATTTGTCTTTTGAATAACATATGGATCCAGCAACCTATTACCCTGGAGCCTATTATACCTATTAATAAAGAACAAGAACCATCAAAACCAAGTTTCCATATGGTGACTAATTTATTCAATAAATATATTACCGTAAATACTCACATAAGTACTACTACCACTCATAGAACATTTGGTGATGTTTCCTTTAATGGAAAACATTTCTAAAAGAAAATCTCTCAGGGATGGGGATACCTTTTCTTTCTTATGGCACAAATGAATGTGTATTGGAATAAGGTAGCAAAGAATCCCAGGATGTCAAAAGGAAGTCCCTCTAATAGCTATCCTTTTCAATCTAAATTGCACAGAGTTGCCAGGCTTATGTTGCTAAACAACCACCACAACAATTTTTATTATTATTATTATGATTATCTCACTCCTCTTCTCAGGAACCCACAATGGCTTCCTGTGGTCAGATGCAAAATGCTGGACTTTTCTGATGGATTTCAAGTCATTCAATAATGTAGCCCCATTTCCCCATTATTAACTTATTTGCCACCAACATCCCTCTTCCCCACAAATATATAACCTCTGTTCCAGTTAGACAAGTTTCCTCATGGTCTCCTCTTCATTATTAATTTTCTAACTTTTTCATGCTAGTTGTCTCCCTTCTCTTGTTGTTCAGTTATTTTCTAGTTACATCCAACCTTGTATGACCCCATCTGGCATTTTCTTGACAACGATCCTGGAGTAGGTTGCCATTTCCTTCTCTAGCTCACTTTACAGATGAGGAAACTAAGGCAAACAGGGTGAAGTGACTTTCCCAGGGTCACACAGCTAGTAAGTGTCTGAGTCCAGATTTGAACTCAGGAAGATGAATCTTCCTGACTCCAGGCCCAGCACTCTAACCAACCTGCTGCCCTTCCCCTCTCTTAGAAAACCATTTTTTCCCTCTTCCTCTCTATTTAACTAAGTCATAGAATTATAGATTTAAAGCTGGAAGGGATTATAGAGATTGTCTAGTTCAACCCTTTCATTTTACAAATGAAGAAATGAATGCAAATGGAGGTTAATTGACCAAAGTTATATATGTAGCAAGTAGCAGAGCAAATGTTTGGACCCAGGTCTTCAGACTCCAAATCCAGTGCTTGTTCCAATACATCGAGTGCTTTTTTCCTACTCCTCCTTTAAAGCATAATCCATAACAACCCCACGGCATGAAATCTCCTTTGATTACTTCACCAGTCCATCCCTACGTTTGTAAAGCCATGCAAATGCAACTTCCAAGGTTTGGAATAGCATAGTAACTCTCCATTTTATCCAATGACAAATTAAGGCAAAACATCCACCACACTAGCTCCTCCCAGTTCAGCCCTCTCTCTTCACGTCAACAAGTCCACCCCAAAAGTGGGATTCACAAACTCTGGGTTTTAACACTTAACCCCCAAACCAAGCCAATACAAGGGGATCTTTAAATTCCATTACCATTACAACATTCTACAAATTCATGATGCATCTATCTTTCATTCTCTAAATGTTTTGTTTGTTTCAAATTCAATAAACATTAAGTATCTACTGTGGGCAAAGCACCATGCTAGGCACTAGGAGAGATAAAGTTTGAATAAAGGAGCTTAATTGACATATACAATAACAACTAGAATATAAATATTACACGATAAGAGCATTAGAGAGGTGTAAAAAAACAAAGGAGGGTTAGGTGAGGGTTGAGTAAGCAATGTTTGAAACTAATAAGGGTGATAGGGAGATGTAGGAAAGCTTCATAAAAGAGCTGGCATTTGAGGTTGGCATTTAAGGATTAGTAAGGAATTCTACAAGTGAAGAAATGAAGGAAGGAGATTCCAGACCAAGGGGACAGTGAGAATGAAGCATAGAGTCAAGAAAATATTAGAGATAGTCAAGGGATAACAATTAGTCCAGTTTGACTAGAGTATAGAGAATATATAGGAGAGAAATATGATATATAGCTGATGGTAAGGTGGTACCAGATTATAGAGGGCCTTGAATGCCAGGCAAAATTTTGAAATTAGTTGGTTGGTAATTGAGTGTCACTGATTCTTGAGCAGAGGAATTACATAATCATATTAATACCTAAGGAAGATCAACTTTGTAACAGACCTTTCTGGTCTAAGTTTGGTCACCTGTATAAATGAAAGGGTTGCACTAAATGATCTCTATGGCCCATTCCAGCTCTAAATGAATTGCCAAAGAGCAGTGATGTTGCACTTGAGAAGATACAATTATAATGCAAAGTAACTCAAAAGGAAGGTCAGATGAATTGAAATTTGGGGCTTAATCAGGGTTAAAGAATAATGCATTGTGAAAGTCAGATGAGGGGAGCAGAACCAGGAGAACATTGTACACAATTACAGACATCGTATCTGTGAAGACTAACTTTGATAGGCTAGCTCTTCTCAGCAATACAAGGTTATAAGATGACTCCAAAGGATCCATGATGAAAAAGGCTATCCATATCCAGAGAATTACAGAGTCTGAATGCAGATTGAAGCAAATTATTTGTTCTCTCTCTCTTTTTCACTTTTTTTATTCCTCATTATTCATTCTATTGGTTATAATTTTTCTTTACAACTTAACTAATGTTTAATGTGAAGGTATCTGTAGAGCTTATATTGGATTGCATGCTGTCATGGCGGGAAAAGGAGAATAGGGTGGGGGAGAAAATTCAGAACTCAAAAGCTTGTGTAAGTGAATGTTGTAAACTAATAGGAAATAATTTTTTTTTTTAAGTCAGAAGTCAGGGGCTCTAATGATTGTGACTAATGAGTTATTCAAGCAGTAGCCAGGGTGTCAAGGCTGGATATAATGGCAGGTGGGTGGAGCCAAGATGGGGAACATGAACTGGGAAACTATGAATTGTTGAGGGATGAGAGATCATAATATGAACAAAGAACAAGTTTAGTGTAAGGAAATAGGGAAGTGGAAAGGTTGAAGTTGATGGTCAGAGAAAAAATAATTCAAGTACAATATCTTGGAGGTAGGGCCATTTTGTGAGATGAAGTGTCAGATTTATGCACACAAGTAGAGGCAAATTTTGAGAGCAGAGATATTCTCATATGATTGTTTCCCCATATCAGAGGGCCTAGTAATTCCATAGTTGATGCCTATGATATTGCTCAAATAAAAGCATCCATCTTCAGGCTTCTAGGCATTTTCACTGACTTTCTCCTATGCCTGGAATGCTCTCCTTCATCATTTCCACCTCTTGGCTTTCCTGGCTTTCTTCAAGTCCTTACTAAAATCCCATCTTCTACAGGAAGCTTTTCCCAAACCCTCTTAATTCTAGTTCCTGGCCTCTTTTTCCTGCATGTAACACATTTGCATGTACTTGTTTGCCTGTTTTCTTCCTCATTAGATTGTGAGCTTCTTGAGGACAGGGTCTATATTTTGACTCCTTTTGAATCCCCAGTGCCTGATACAGACTATGTGCTTAATAGATATTGTTGAGGGGCTAATTGATTGGATGGGTGTTGATTAAGACAGCTAAGTAGAATGGAAAAAATATTCATTAGCTTTGGAGTATAAGAACCTGGATTTAAATCCCATCTCTGACAGTTACTGCCTCTATAGTCTTGGGCAACCTATTTTTACCTCTTAGGGCTTCAGTTTCCTTATCTGAAAACCAGAGAGGTTAGAAGAGATAATTTCTGAAGTTCATTTTTCCTCCTCTTCAAATTCTGTACAAAGCTATGTTGATGGACAACTCATCAAGGTAATGCTATCATTTATATTTTGTGGGGGAAAAAAGACAGAATAAAGAGATGGCAGCTCCTGGGCATTCCCCACATAGTGTAGAGAAATCAAAACATGAGAGCTGACAGCAAACAGGAGGAAACAATACTGAGGAAACAATAATCATCGTTCAGTCTTTGTAAGTTATTCTTTTTCTCTCTTGGACTTAAGCCTCTGCTAAGTTTCTGACTCTTCTGTGCCTAGGACCCTCGGTTGAGTTTACCTTGATTCCTCCTATCAGCAGCTCCTCCCCTATGAGTTACTCTGCTCATTCTTTTGACACAGGGAGTCAATAACATACCTATGAACCTAAACCTCAAGGCCCCTGACAATACCTCCTGAGGGTATTGGTTTTCAATAACTGCTACCCTGGACAAGGGACATCCTAAAGTTTATTAGCCTGGATATCACACTGTCCTGGTTTTTTTTATTTTTTAATTTTTTTTTCCTTTGATGAGAATAATTAATCATTTGAAATGAGTGGGGACAATCAGTCATTGCTCCCATGGTACCTTTATGGATAGAAGCTATTGAATTATTAAAGTGATCAAGGTCAAGGCTGGGTACAGAAGCAAGTAAATTCAGTATGGGGTGAGGGGGACAGGGAGAGGAAAACTAAAAAATAGCTCCGGGTTAAAAGCTATTTGATTTGTATTTACATAGTACTAAAATGGATGCTACAGAACCAAAAAGGTCTGTTTTCCTTTTCAATGACCAAGGTCACTTAGTTCCCTTCTATTTTTTTTTCTCAGATTCCCACTTAAGCTTCATAATTTAATGATCCATGAACTTGGCATTCACATAATCAGTGGTTAGAGTAGTTTGTATTGCAAATATAATGTCAATTGAACCATTTTATCACACACACATACACATACCCACCACATACTTTCTATATACAGCAGAATGTATAAAGCTTCCTTTTATGGGTAGGATGAAGGTGCTGGATTTCTCTATGTCCCTTGGAATAAAAAATGTGGAAACACAAAAGGAGCTGGGATGTATCTTGCAGAAAAAATAACAGCATGCAAGCAACTGGGAAATGCCATTCTATTTTTCAAAACTTTGTTTCCATGCATTGTACATGAACAGCACCAAATACTAAGGTAGTCATAGGCACAGTGAACAAGTGATGGAAAGTCACAATCAACTGTGCCATTTTATGATTACTATCTGGGGTCAGGGGTGGATTGGGGAAGCAAAGAAGTTCTGTCTCATCTATTTTGAGGTTCACAAACTAACTAGTGCTAAGGTTCATTATCTCTTAAAATGTGTTACTCAACACAATGCAAGTGTGGGTACAAGCACAGGTGTTCATGCATACACACACACACACACACACACACACACACACAGCTGACAAACATAGGGCCCTTTTTCAGCTATAGTCTTTCAGGTACTGCTGGCTTAAATCCCAGTCTGCATTTCCCATGTCAGTGAAATTCTATTATAAAATAAACAGAGAACAATTAGCTTTTTTGATTAGAACCAGAACCACAGTATATTAGCGAAAGACTCAACTTTTCCTTGTTAACTCTCCTTCTCGCCAGCTGGTCACTAAATCCTTTGAAACTGGAACAGATGATACGCTATGCTTTATTCGAAACAGTCTAGGCAAGACGGTCCTGATGAGACAAGTCCCGGTGACAGAAAATCCATACATTAATAAAGAGAGTTTTTTGTTGTTGTTTTCTTAACTGGAACTAGCCCCTGACTGAAGGCATTTTTGTCAGTCTATCAAGGATTGAGCACATGTTTCACTATGAAATGTAAACATTCCCTTTTCTAAAGCCAGCAGGGCCAAAAGCCAATGATGATCAACTAGAAGACTTTACCTCCACAAAAAGGATTATATGTACATATATACATACATATATGTGTGTGAGTATAAAAATGTAGCATGTATATGCATACATATTTATGTATATATGTTCCTATGGCTATATTCCATGAATATTCTATTCCAAGACTCATCGTGTGAGACATAAAAGTCTTCAAAGACGAGGCTAGCCAAATAAAAGCTCTCGAAGATTGTAAAGGGATGGAAAGTTTTCCAAAGAGTGTCCTTATTTTGGAATGGGATAGGAATCCTTAAATCTGTTTGGTCCCTAATTTTGGGAAGGTTCATCCCCAGGTAAATCACTGAGAGGTTGTTTGACTACAGTAAATTGGTTAAATTGGATAGTTAAATAGAAACTATCTCCCCCTCCTTTGCAGATTTGGAGTAAAAAAAGTGACTCATGGGTGTAGAACATTACATATAATGTCAACTTTTTTCAAAGTCAGGATTATTTTTTATTATTTTTTTTCTCTTCCTCTTTTTCTTTTCCTAAAAAAAAAAAACTTCTTTGTTTTAAAAATATTGTCCTCTAAGAAGAAAAAAAGGAGGACAGACGGAAAAAAAATTAGGGGAAACAAAAGGTACCAACAAAACTTTTTTAAGTGCCAAAGATATAGACGATGAAAGGATCATAGATTTAGAACTGAAGATATCTTCCTGACTCCAGGCTCTCCACCCTACTCACTGTACCACATAGCTACCTCTATTATGTGTAGCCATCACCCTAATTAGTTCAGACCCTAATCACCTTTTACTTGGACAAATATAATAGCTTACTAATTGTTCTAACTCCTAAGATTCTCTCCCCTCAGATCTATTCTGCACATAGCTGCTAAAATTATTTTCCTAGTATGGGTCTAAACATATTACCCACATCACTGTACATATCCCAGTCACTCAAAAAAATTAAATTGGATTCCTTTTACCTGTAAGATCAAATATAAACTAGTTGGTATTTAAGGATCTCAATACTCTGGCTTTCTATGTATCTACTAAAATATTTCTTCCCTCTACCAAGTCATACTGACCTACTTAACTATTTCTCACTAATACTCCATCTTTCATCTTCATGCCATCTTTTTCACTGGTGGTCCTCCAGGCTTCCAATGCTCTCCCATACGAATTAGACCTCGTAGAATCCATGGCTTCCTTTAAAACTCAGCTTAAGTTCCAATTTTTACATGAGACCTTTCCTGGTTCCCTCCAGATTCTGTTCCCTCTCCCTTCTAAGGATAATCTTCTTTTACTTGGCATATCTAATGACCAAACCTAGCCAGGTACATATTGTATCCTCTGTTAGAATGTAAACACCTTGAGGACATGGACTGTCTTTAATTAGTCTTTGGTACAGTGTCTGGCACCTAGTAAGTTCTTAATATATGCATGCTGATTTGTTACTGTGTAACCTTATGTGTATACACATACATAACTCACAAACAAAATTTTATTAAGTGTCTATTACATACTAAGCACTGAAAATATAAAATATAAAAGATGTTCTTTGTCCTTAAGAAGCTTACAATATAAAGGGAGAAAACAACACACAAAAGGAATTTGAAAAATGGGGAAGGATAAGGAGGATAGGAGGGAAGAAACTTGGTGCAGTGGGGGCTGATGGAACATCAGAGGCGTACAATGGGATTGGAAATGATGAGATGGATGGCGTGGGAACTCTTCTTAAATGAATGTTCTAGGGGAGCTCTCCACTCTCCATTAAGAAGGATGTTACTTATGAAAACAGAATATGCATCTCCTCTCATTGAATGAAAATGAATTTTCAGTGGAATTGGATCTGTATGACAGAACCTGGAACGGCTGCTAAGTCACATAGTGAATTTTTCAGAAGGGTTTCTCCTCAGATTTAAGGAAGAGGCTGAGCATGAGGATTGTGTTTCCACTGATCATTGATGAGAAGTAGTCTTGTACAGTAAGGAGTGCACTGAATTAGAAGTCTGGAGGACTGGGATATTGGAAAATTTATTTAATTTTCCTGGAATTTATTTTAGAAATACAAACACAGTCTATCAACAAATATGTATTAAGCTATATCAATCATCCATTGAGTATGTATTAAGCCAGTCCATGATCCAGACATGATGCTAGGCAATGAGGATTTAAGGACAAAATAAAATAATTCCTGGTCAAACACATACATACATATATGGGGTGCCCCAAAATTCTTAATGGAGCTTTTTTAAAAGCTTATTTGGCACATGCTTGTAATGCCAAGCAAAGGCAACTTCCAAGGTTCAGATTACCAGCATAGTAAACCCCATTTATTCAGCAAACATTCACAGAACAGAGAAAGTCAAAATACAGTGTAACTTGTTCCTTTAGCAAGTAAGTTCTCAATTCAATCTAGGTACTACTCCACCCCTAGATAGTATATTCATTTAGTCAGTCAAAAATCTCTCCTCAAATGGAGATTAGTCTCCAACCATAAACAAAGTACATTCATTCGGTCAATCACAGAGCACAAAGAAAACTCAAAGGCTTCCCACCCCTGAATCTCAAAAGGGGCAGGAGAGCACAAAAGGCCATCCACCCTTAAGTTACAACAAATTTAAACTCAGCATTGAACACCCAAGGAAAGATCCTTCTTTCATCTTTACTAGAGGCAAGCCCTCAGCAATCTCAGTTCCTGGGGAGACAAGGCTCAACAAAGCCATAGCCAGTGTCCTCATCAAGTCACTCTCTGCCTGTAGGACAGTCCCAGAACCCCTGAAAACATCAGCAAGGCCCTCTTCCAGGAT
>CM053589.1:68081260-68098679 GCA_028646515.1 Pseudochirops corinnae | reverse complement strand
GTCTCTCTGTCTCTGTCTCTCTGTCTCTGTCTCTCTGTTTCTCTCTATCTCTCACTGTCTCTCTCTTTCTCTCTGTCTCTCTCTCTCTTTCTCTGTCTCTCTGTCTCTGTCTCTCTCTTTCTCTCTCTGTCTCTCTGTCTCTCTCTGTCTCTCTCTTTTTCTCTCTGTCTCTGTCTCTCTCTTTCTCTCTCTGTCTCTGTCTCTCTCTTTCTCTCTCTGTCTCTGTCTCTCTGTCTCTCTCTTTCTCTCTCTTTCTCTCTGTCTCTGTCTCTCTCCTTCTCTCTCTTTCTGTCTCTGTCTCTCTCTGTCTCTGTCTCTCTGTTTCTTTCTGTCTCTCACTGTCTCTCTTTCTCTCTGTTTCTGTCTCTCTTTCTCTCTCTGTCTCTGTCTCTCTCTGTCTCTCTCTTTCTCTCTCTGTCTCTGTCTCTCTTTCTCTCTGTCTCTCTCTTTCTCTGTCTCTGTCTCTCTGTCTCTGTCTCTCCATCTCTCTATTTCTCTCTCTGTCTCTGTCTCTCTGTCTCTCTCTCTGTCTCTGTCTCTCTGTCTCTGTCTGTGTCTCTCTGTCTCTTTCTCTCTGTCTCTGTCTCTCTGTCCCACCAACCCTAGCATTTAGCACAATGCCTGGCACATAGTAGGTACCTAATAAATGTTTATATGTTTATTGATTGGCTGACTGGAAGGGAGATAACATTATCTTTATGCTACACTGAACTCCTTGAGTCCCACCATTAGATCTAAGCTTAATATAATACTTGCAGGTGGGGGAGATTATCTCTGATGTGTTTATGAAGAGGCTGTGTGGTGCAGTGGAAAGAAGACTGAAGTCAGAAGAACACAGTTCTAATCCTGACTCTACCATTTACTATAATTGTGTGATGTTAGCAAAGTCACATAAGTTCTCTGGGTCTCTTTTTCCTTATTTGCAAATGAAGGGCTGCCTAAATGACAAAGAAGCAATATGGAGTAATGGACGCAATCGTGGACTTGGGTTCAAATGCTGCCTTTGATACTTGGTAACTGTAATCTTGAGCAAGTCATTTATGCTCTCTGAGCCTCAGTTTCCTTGTCTGTAAAATGAGATTGGACTCAGTGACCTCTAAGGTCCCTTCTGGTTTAAATCTATACCCCGTGATTAAATATTAATCATGTTTGGTGACAAAGCTCCAGCTATCAATCTGGGACAAGTGACAGGAACTATACCCCCACTTCAGTAAATGGAAGGGATTAGAGATTAAAGGGGTAATTGAATTTTTCTTGTACCCTGGCACTGCCTGTTAAGTCTAGCCAAGGCAGACAAGTTTCAAGTGCTGCAGTGCAGAAACTAATTTTGCCTGGTTTATATTAGAAAAGGGGAAAATGAGATACTCACTGCAGACAACTTAGATTTGAATTTGTCTTTTGGGGGATCACTTTGTGTTCTCTAGCACCTATATTTGCAGGTTTTTCTCTGAGCATCTTCTCTATTAAAGTCTAATTCCAGGGGTGGCTGGGTGGCTCAATGAATACAGCACCAGCCCTGGAATCAGGAGGACCTAAGTCCAAATCTGGCTTCAGACACAACACACACACACACACACACACAGACACACACACAACTAGTTGTGTGACCTTGGGCAAGTGACATAACTCCAATTGCCCTACCTTCCTCCCTCCAAAAAAAGCAAAAAATAATTTTTTTTAATGTTTTATTCCAATGCCTCAATGTGGTTTGGAGGTAACCCTGCTTCTTCAAAAGCTATTTTGGTGATGGCATGCATGGTCTGTCAGGTCTTAACCAAGCCAAAAAGACTTCAATCAGGCCTATCTATGTACTCTGTCTGCATAAGTTATTTGAGGACAAGCCTGGTAAAATTTAGCTGGGTCAGTCACTAAAAGGTTAGACACCAAGTGATTGGTTGATTGATTGATTTTTTGCAATAGCAACTCACAGAAGGTCAAAGTCTGTATCAGAAAAGGTATAGCCCAGACCATTGAAATCAACTGATCAAACAACAAGCATTGAGTAGGAGCTCACCCAACTAGAAGACCAAACTTCTGTTTAGAGTATAAAAAGAATTAAGTTTAGGTGACTCTTCACCCTGGGGAAATTGGCCCCTGTCCTTATATTCTTCCATTAGAGCTTAGGGTCCCAATTCATAGAGAAGAAAACTAACCAGAGAGGTCCAGATGGAAATGGCTTCCCCTTGATCAGAATGCTGGAGGCTGCTGAGTCTCATGAGCAAGCTACGCTCCTAGCACAAGGAGCTGAAGACTTTTAGCTCATCTCCTCATTAAATGTCCACTAATCAGGGTTGATTTTCACTTGTCAGGAGCATTCCCTTTCAGAAAGGTATTTAAGGCTCTCAGGATATCCACTTGGGGGTCCTTGGTTGCCAAGAGATACCACTGATCATCAAATTTATTTATTGCCAGTTAGCCTAAATAATAAATTGATTACTAATTACCCAGAAACTCTGTCTCTTGGGATTTTTCATTCATTTCAAAAGTAATAACAAAAGGTGGAGTAGGAGTATGGTGGAGACCAGGAAAGTCCTCTAACAGAAGGAGAAATGTTTGAGTTGTCATAAAGGAATCCAGGGAAGCCAAGGGGTAGATATAAGAAGGAATAGCATTCCAGGAACTGGGGACAGTCAATGTAAAGGCAGGGAGATGGGAGATGTGTCCTTTAAATACCAACGTAAATAAACTGGAATTATTTTAATGTGAGAATATATCTCTAGCTCCTCTTATGGAGTCCAATTTGAAAAAGACTTTCATTGAAGTGAAAACATATAATCTCTATCTCTGGGACTGCAATGCCATATAAGGAATTCTTGGAGATTTCTTTTGTGGAAATAGGAAAATAGGGTTAACAGTCTTCCAGAGATACTCAGTGATGTTCTTGGGAAATGAACAGGAATATGTATACATTTTAAAAAATTTTATGACAACATGAATTTGATTGAGTATATTTTTGCCTTAGATCTCCCTTAAATCTGCTTCCATGCTTTATTTAGGCTTACTTTGTTCTTAGAAAGTTTCTATTACCAGTGTTCTAATAAGTTTACCATATCTAAGAGGACCACAAAATGGGGGGGATATCCAAAGCAATGTAACTGCACAGTATTAGTCATTATCTTGACAGTGGGGGAAAATGATTCTTCACTTCCCCAGATAAAAGCCACTGCTAAAAACAAAACAAGATGGACGAGGCTGCAAGACAAATTACACCAGCAGTTAAAGAAATGCTTCTGTATGCTGCGTACAGCCAACCTGTAGAGTTCATTATCAAAAGAGGTCACTGCTATAAGTACTGTGGTGTGCATTTACGAAAGGGCTGGATAATTTTATGACCACTAATAACATACACAGCTATCCAAGCTAAGATAATGATAAGGGTAATCAAATCTCATGCTTCATGGAACTGTGATCTCTGGCAAAGAGCTAAAAAGAGCCCTGCTCAACTAAGTATAGCACTAAGAGATAATCCAGGCACCAGAGGAGGTAGGATCATGGAACTTTATAGCAAAAACAAACAAAAACAAAACAAAAAAAAACAACAGACAACCTCCCCACATATTAAAGATAAAATAATAGCATTATCAATCTAGGAACAAGCACTGGATAGAGTGCTGTCTACAGTCAGGAAGATCTGAATTCAAATGTGGTCTCTGCCATGTATTAGTTCTGTGACCCTGGGCAAGTCACTTAACCTCTGTTTGCCTCAGTTTCCTCAACTGTAAAAGGGGGATCATAATAGCACGTATCTCCCAAAGGATCAAATAAGATATTATTTGTAAAAAAAAAAACAAAAGAAAAAACAAAACAAAGAAAAAAGCACTTAGCATAGAGTCTCATACATAGTAGATGCTTAATAAATCTCTTGTTTTTTTTTATTAATTGTGAAATTAATATCAAAGTGTAGGGTAGGAGTGTGGAGAAGGCCAGGAAAGTCCTCCAACATAAGGAGAAATTTTTGAGTTGTCTTTTTTTTTTCTCTTAACTTGTATAATCTGGAGCAAATTACTTTATCTCTCTGGACCTCAGTTTCCTAATCTACACAATGAAGCAGAGCTTTAAAAATGAGGTCTATTAACAGTTTATGAGTCAATGAAACTGAAGTACAGAAATGTTAAGGGACTTACCTGAGATCATATAGCAAGTTAATGGTACAGCTGGCACTAAATACCAGGATATATGATTATCATATCATGCTAGATATAAAATTAAAAAGGACATTAGAGGCCAAGTTTTTTTTGACTACTAGTCCCATACTTTTTCTATTGTATCTTAATGGTATTTTATTCTCCTTTAAATGGTAATATCACTTTAAATTATGCACTGTCCACTTCCTCCCCACTCCCTCAAATTTGGGAACCAGAGTGGGAGGGAAAGAGGTATATCCCAAAAGACACAAGCCTGATGAGAGAGGTAGTGAGAAGACTGCAGATAGCACACAGTCTAACTAGAACTACTCACTTTGGGAATCTGCTCTGATGTCCCATCGGCCACCCACCAAACTTATGTGACATTCCTTCAACTTTGTGGTCCCTCAACAACTTTCATAAAATCATGAAATCACGGGGTTTTAGTGTTGGAAGGGACCTGAGTGGCCATCTAGTCTAACATATACAGAAGGAATCTCCATTACAATATACTCAACAAATGGTCATTCAACCTCTCCTTGAAGACCTTCAAGGAACAGGAACCCAACACTGCTTGGAGAAGGTCATTCCACATCTGGTATCCTAATTATTAGGTTTTTTTTCCAGATCTACTAAATGCTAAATTTACCTCTCACAACTTCTCTCTGTTGTTCCTGGATCTTTCCTCTCAAGACAAACAGAACATATCTAATCCCTCTATCATATACTGAAAAGACAGCTGGGATCTTCCACTCCCCCCAAATCCTCTACTCTCCAGACTAAACATCCCCAGGTCTTTTAACCAGTCTTCACAGGACATTAACTTAAGGTCCCTTAGCATCCTGTTTGCCCTCCTCTGGAGACTACAGCTTACCAATACAATTCCAAAACTGTTTCCCAGAACTAAACACAGCATTTCAAATGATAACCAAGTGCAAAAGAACTCTCATTCCCCTATTCTTTTTTTTTTTTTTGCTTTTTGCTTTTCGGAGCAGGGGAAGGTAGGGCAATTGGGAATAAGTGACTTGCCAAAGTTCACATGGCTAGTTTTGTGTGAAGTGTCTAAGGCCACATTTGAACTCAGGTCCTCTGGACTCAGGGGCTGATGCTCCATTCACTGCACCACTTAGCCACCCATCAATCCCCTATTCTTGGAAGGAATATTCCTTACATCAGTATCCCCTTGTATGCATCCCCCAAAACTCTATATCCACTTGTCAGAACACCGAAAGGAACAAAACACAAGGTGCTGTTAGACATTATTCAGCATGGGAAAAGATAGCATCCATCCAGTGTTGGCAACAGATAAGAAAGAAGAGATCATTATGCCACATTGTTATACTTATGATTACTTTGAAGATACCTGAAAGATTCAACATCAATCCCAACCCTTGTCAAAGAACAACACATGATCCCCTTCCTCCATCGCACACACGGTGAGGACTAAAATAAACTGAATAACAAAAAAGGGACTATGGTCACAGGAGACAGAGCTAGGAATAGAATGGAACCTTAATGACAGTCATTTCCTTCAATTACGAGTACGGGCTGACTGGTGTAAAGGGCAGCTCTCTCTGCTGGACCAAGGTAAACTTACCTAACTGACTCCTGCTTCCAGACGTGTCATCCTCAGACTGGAAAGTTGCTGGACTAGCTGTCAAGTTTATATTTGAGCCTAATACAGTCCTACACTTTCCTTTGCCATCTCTCAGAGAATCAGTAACTCACCTTAGCAGGAATAGTGGCAGCACTTGGATCTAAGCTTATGAGTCCACCGAGTGGGTGGCTAATGAATTCCCTTATCAATACCCTCAGACTCCATGCCCTCTACATACAGCCAGGCATAGAAAATTCATCATCTTTAGCTACAGGGAGTCAATGTGCTATTTCTTGCATGATTGCCCTGAACACTACCCCTAGAGTAAAGACTGGCAACAATGTAAGCCATTGAACCAATGATGTTATGTCCTGTTCACCATTAGTAGTTATACCAGGGATAGAATCCACTTCAAAGTACCTGGGGTTTGCCCTGTTTCTTACTGTACAGAATGAAATCCCTTAAAAACTTTTATTTGAACCTTAGGTCATTCTCTCTATGCAAAAGCACCATACCTAGACACTTTGGTAATAGGCTTCTTTTAAGTCAGTAAAATCCACAATCCATGCTTGAAACTTTGGAAGACCCTAATTTCAGTAAAAAGAACTGATAAACATCCTTGTTTCTTTTTCTTTTCAAAACATTTTCACAGAAGGCACTTTATTACAGAAAACTGGCAAAACTGATAAAAGATGAAATTAGTTGATGTTGCAGGCTAATAGGTTATTAATAGAGTAGTAAACTTATCTAATCTTTTGGAAAAATAATTTAGAATTATTTGAGAAAAATGATGAGGTTGACTTTCAAACCAGCATTATCATTACTGGACATCCACCATAAAGAGGTCAAATACAAAAGTCAGCATCTTATATATACCAAAACATTCAGAGTAGCACTTTTCATGGTAGAAAAGAAAATGTGGAAATAAAATGTGCCAATCAGAAGAAAAATGATTAGTCATAATGTGATCTACAAGTATAGTGGGATATAATTATGCCATGAGAAACGACAGATATGAGGAACTCAGAGAAACTTGGAAATAATTTAATTAAGTGATGCAGAGTGTAGAAAACAGCAAAGAAAACAGTATACACAGTAACCAGGATAATATAAAGAACATTATCACTAAAAGGCATTAGAACTCAGATGGATGCATTGAATGGCCAATTTTGATGCCAGGGAAATAGAGATAAAATATAAATTCCACCTCTTTATAGACAGGTAGACAATGCTACATATGCAATCAGACATGGTTGAAATGTCAGTTGGCTTTTTCCTTATTCCAAGGAAAAGTCTCAAGGATAGGGGGCTTATTGGGAAATGAGAGTAATGTGTTAAAAAAAAAAAAAGTTCAACAAAATCTGACTTAAAAAATTTTTTAAAAAGACAGTATTGTTATAATCCTAATTTTTCAAGATCCATCGATGTATATTCCTGAATATTCTAAGTCTTTCCCAACAAGACCTAGATATACCTTTTTAAGAGCTACTGCTATTCATGATGAGGAAGATATAAATATTTATTGAGTTCCTATTGTGTGCAAAGTACTGTGTCAGGTGGCATTGATCTTTATTTTCTTAGTTAGCTAACTATGACAAAAATCATTCACCTGGGTCATTCTTCATCATCAATTTCCATTATTCCATCATCAAAAACTTCTTCAGGTGTTATATATCCCATTTACAGCCAACTTTTCTGAGGTCCTTCTATATTTGGTGGCATAAGAAATCTCCAAAATGACTGCACTTGCCATCAAATTTGTAACCTATTCCTCCAGAATCACTCATGAATCTCTATAAAATACAGTTGTGCATGATAAGATTTAAATTATGCTAGAGTAATTTAATGGTGCTCTGATTTGCCATAGACCAATTATACACAGGTAAAACCCAAGTTCTCTGGTCCAAGGTTTTGACTCATCATGTCTCTGAAATATTTTCCTAATATTCTATCTAGCAATGTTCTACTCCCTGTCCACTCCAACTTAAAAAAAATAGAGAAAAAAACAACCTACCACAATGTGAAATATACACACACACATCTATTTATCTATACAGTATATCTATTTTCTACAGTTTATCTGCATAACTAAAGAAGGGACTTGGAGAAAGAATATTCTGTCCACTTTGGAATAGTTACAGTAGAAGACCTATAAAGAAGCAGATTGCATTAGGTTATAATACTACATAGAGAAATAATGCATGGCAATGTGACTTTCAGGAAAATTAAAGAGATTTGCTTATCTTTGTGAAATAACTCTTCTGCTTCCTATAGATAAACTAAGTCCTCTAAGACATAATAAAGGAATCGTATAGAATCCTAACTGTAGTCTTTGTGAGCTCTACTACTTTTGAATGTGGAAAAGAAGGATCCTTCAAATTTTTCAAACATTGCTTATTTATTCATCCATTTATTTTTCATTTAAACACGTGATTTTTACCAGCAAAAAATATTTCGAGTATGAGAATTCTCTCTACCAATAGAGATAGGTTCACAGATGTAGAGAATTTGAAGAGATCTTTACAAGAAATTCAGGGGCAGCTAGGTGGCACAGTGAATAGAGAACTGGCCCTGGAGTAAGGAGGACCTGAGTTCAAATCCAGCCTCAGACATTTGACATACTTATTAGCTGTGGGACCTTCTGCAAGTCACTTAACTCCAATTGTCTTGCTTTACCCCCTTTGAAAAAAAATTCAGGTAGTCAGTCAACAAGCATTTATTAAGCACTTACCATGTCTTAGGAATTACACTAAAGGGCTAGGAAAAATGTTACAAGAAAAGTGAAGGGAAGGAGATTGCATTCTCATGGGGATGAGGATGTCATGGAAGAGGTGATATCACAGTTAGACATAGAAGACAAGAGGTGACTTCAAAGACTAAAAAATCAAAAAACAAGGAGACATTGGGCAGAAAAGGCATTCTAAGCAGGGGAAAAAGTGGAAAGTAAAAGGATCGGGTAGGGATGGGAGAGGATGAGACAAAAGAATGAGAGAAAAAGAGTTCAGTTTGATGAGAAGACAAAAGACATGAAGTCATGTTGGTCAAGAAAAGACTGAATGGTTGGTGGAGCTAGTCTGTGGAAAGCCTTGAATACCATAATGAGTAAATTTTACAGTATCTAGGATTGTTTTCAAAACAGTATTGGGCACATAGTAGGCATGCCAAAAATGTTTTTTTTTCAAATTGAACTATTTCTCATTTCATGATATCCTCTGGCTTACAGTGGATTAATAGATATCTGGATAACCAGTTAAAGCAGCAAAATGAACAATTGCAAATTTAACATCAAGGAATCACAAGTACCATGTCGAGGCATGAGGGGGGTGAGGCTAAGAGATTACAATAGAAGTAACTTGGGAATGTTACACAGAGGCCAAAGCACATAGACAACTCACAAATGCCCTGTTCAATACTCTAACCTCAGCATGGCTTACATAAGCCTTCCAATTCATCAAATCCCTACTCCACCTCCCTCCCACTATGTTCTCCTCTGTCTCTGCCGAGATGGCTCATCTAAGCTTGGAAGCTGTTGAGAGAATCCCCAGCAGGCTCTCTCCACACAAGTGTCTAATGAGCTGGAAAAGCTCCTAAGCCTAGGAAACTCAAAGAGGACTTTGTCACTAAGAAGAAACAGCAATGGAAGGAATTATAACTGGCCTGCAATGCACACTCGTCTGTGGGAAATGGAATTATACCTGTCGGACACCAATGTCATTTTATTGTTCCCCTGCCCCACGTGGGCCCAGGCACCACACTCGGGAGTTCCAGCATTCCTCTGTTCATCTTTTGAGATTCCCCCAACATAGATGCTGAATGAAATCCAATCCAGCTGCTGGCCAAATTCACAGAATAATCTAAGAGAGTTGCCACCTAGCCCCACTGAGGACTGGGCTGGAAGATGTTGCCTTGCTGTAAATATCCAAGTTAGAGACAGCCAAGATAAAGTGTCCAGGTTGACAATTTATGTATTGCTATGTAGTCATGGGGAATGAGCTATTTATATATATCAGAGATCAAATGGGATCATAAGAGAAGTCAATGTGGTTCACAAGGAAAAAAGGATTATTTTTGAAGTCAGAGGACTTGAGTTCATATTCTACTCTAGCTACCTGCTATCTTTGGGGCCTCTGCCAAGGTATTTAACATTTTCATGCCTCATTTTCCTATCTGAAATTAGGTGTGTGTGTGTGTGTGTGTGTGTGTGTGTGTGTACACTAGAGGAGTCTAAAACTCACTTCTAGCTCTAAATTTATGATGCTGTCATATTCACAGATAAATCTAAACAAGTTGTCACCTAAGCCCACCACAGAACTCCCTGGTGGATAATGGGTGGTTGTCAATATCAAAGTGAGAAACATCCATGATAAAGAGCCTAATTTGGCAGTTCCTAAACTGAAAGCCTTTTCTCTTAAACAAGAAGAAAGTAACTCCCTGATCTTCTTTCCTTAGGGATTCAGGAGTCTTTTTGAATGCAATAAATTACAAAATATATTTTATAATTATATGTGGATTTTTATATTTATCATATATGTAATATATACACATACATGTAGATTCACTTAGACTATTGAATAATTTCTAACATTCAAACTGAAGAACAAAGGGAGGAGGATCATTATTCACTCAGTTTCTTCTTGTATAAGATACAAGACTATCACAACATATAAACTGCCAATTTGGACTCTTTATTTTGGACTTGTCTGGCCAAACCTGCAACCCCAAAGAGTACCACCCCATCCTTACTTTATTCCTTCATTTAAAACCCTCTCTTTCCATCATCTGCA
Organism: Pseudochirops corinnae; assembly: GCA_028646515.1. Classification (NCBI taxonomy): domain Eukaryota; kingdom Metazoa; phylum Chordata; class Mammalia; order Diprotodontia; family Pseudocheiridae; genus Pseudochirops; species Pseudochirops corinnae. The sequence goes on along the minus strand of CM053589.1, from coordinate 68,088,174 downwards.
AAGGCCAACCACCAGGACAATTAGAAAACAACTGCTTCCTGAACATATCCCTTCTGGGGTGTAAACTCCTGAAATGGGGGCACTTCTGTGCTTCTAATCCAGGGTCATCCTAAATGTTGCATCCTTGAGCTCTCCCAGGATGGCAGCAATGTCTAGAGGGAATATGGCTGGTGAAAGCTGCAGATTCTTGTCATACAGAACAGATGCCTTGGCACATAAATTTCCACTGTGCCTGAAAGGCTCATAATTAAAAAACGAATCCAAAAGGATTTACTGTAAATTACAAACACAGAGAAACTAATAGGATGTCTTTTTTCCACCTAGTATTAGCTACATAAAGAGAAACTAATTGCTGCCCTATTCTTCCCTACCCTCTACTTATAGGGGGTGAAAAGGAGGTCATTAGGAGTTTTCTTATAGTAATAGTAGGCACTTCATGGTAATCTTCTCAATGGTACAGTTCAGCCATTTCTCAGGCACTATTGTGTAAAGAAGGGTTAGCATAATATGCCCAAACTCCTTAGTGCCTAGATACCAAGGCTGAGAGACAGCTGCTAAGAGTAAAAGAATAATAGACTCTGATCACATGTTCAGGGCAGGTACATTGCTGAACAGTGGATTTCAATGAAGCAGAGAGACTTCTACTCAAAAAAGATTTTTCATTTCTAAGACACATGCATCCACTCTATAGGGAACTCATGTGCTGCAGTCTTCAAGATCCATTTACACCCATCAAATGCAGATCATCTATCTGTGATTTCATCAATATAGCTATGAAAAATCAACACAGGGAATAAAGCATTGTGGAAATAAGAGTACCAAAAATATTAGCTTGTTTTAAGCAAGAAACCTCTAGGTTTAAAAAAAGTATTTTGAGGGAAATTAAAATTATATATATGTATGTATGTATACATACATACACACATACACATATATAAACAAAAAATAAACAAACATGTGGGCAGAGTGATAGGGATAAATAATAAGACATAGAGTTTATATCTTATATTCATTTCAATGAATACTTAGTTAAGTACCTACTATGCATAGAATGTTACACTTTGCCCAGGGATAAATAAAAGGTCTAGTCCCTGCATCCACATGGGGCTTACAATCTATTAAATGGCTAGTGATAGGGAATGACTTTGTACTTGCCACAGTGCCTGACACATAGTAGGCTCTTAATAACTTTACTGTATGACTGACTGATTTCTCAAGGATAGAGAACTCTCAGGTGAGGAAACTACTCCTACCAACATAGATGTGCCACTAGAGTCATGGAGACTTGCCTAGAGCATTGGGAGGTTAAGGGACTTCTCAAGATCACATTTTTTTTAAAATATAAAATGCCTTTTTGAGTTAGAATCTACTTTAGATTTTGAGCATCAAGGAAGTCTTCATAGAAGATGTATCACTATTGTGGTCTGTATAACATGACTTAAAGCTCAGATATTAAATCCAGGGATTGGTTTTGTAGAGAAGGGAGAAAATTCTTAGGAACAAAGAATCTCAGAGGAGGAAGAGCCCTGATTCAACCAATGTCATCCACACCTAAACAAGATATCCTTCTTCAAAATCCACAAATGGATATCTGACCTCCTCCTGAAGAGGTCTTCTCATAGGAAGCTTACTTATTTTAGAAACAGCCTAAGCTCCTTTTTGTTGTTGTTGTTTTTCAGTCATGTTCAACTCTCCCTGACTCCATTTGGTGTTTTCTTGGCAGAGATACTGGAGTGGTTTGCTATTTCCTTCCCCAGCTCATTTTACAGATGTGGAAACTGAGGCACACAGGGTTAAGTGACTTACCCAGGGTCACAGAGATATCAAGTGCCTGAGGCCAGATTTGCACTCACGAAAGATAAGTGTTTGCTGACTCCAGGCCCAGTACTCCATCCACTGTGTCATCTCACTGCCTTATTCTTCTTTAGAGCAGTTCTAATTATTAGGAAGCTTTTGTTCTTATATGGAACCTAAATCCAACTCTCAACTTTTCTCCACTGTTCCTTGCCCACCTTTTGGGATTAAGTAAAAGAGATCCAATCCCTTTTCCATATTAAAGCCTTTTGCATATAACGGTTATTGTGTCCCTCCTAACTCTTCCCCAAGCTAAAAATCCCTGATTTGTTCAACTGATCTTTGTATATAATGGTTTTGAGTCTCCTGACTATTTTGATCAGCTTCCTCTGTGTTCTTCCCAATATTCTTCCTTAAACTTGGCACCCCAAACTAAATACCATAACTAAGTGGTGATGTCAACAGAGTTCTAGGATTGGAGTCAGGAAGATCTGAGTTCAAACTCAGTCTCAGGGCTTACTACTTCTGTAATGCCAGGCAATTCACTAAACCTCTATTTGCCTTATTTTCAACTATAAAATGGGGATAATAGTACTTACCTCACAGTGTTATTGAGGATCTCAACAGATAATATTTATAAATACTAGTTTCTTGACACATAGTAGGCTCTATATAATGCTAGATATTACTATTATTATGTTCCAAATGTGCTCTATTTACAACAAAGGGCTCATGGGCTACAGCATTCTTTCTTCAGAAAGCTACACATCTAAGGATCCAAACTAAGGTTATATCAGTTTTTTGGGTTATCATATCACATCCTATAAGATAATAGAAGAGCAAGGAGTCAAATTAGTGACTTATGGTGGATAATACAAAATAAAGGCTGTTAACTTGGTGTGAGATTATGTAGGGTGGGCATTAAATCTTTACCTTAGAAGAATGGGAGTGATGTGGTCAGATATATACTTTAGTAAGACCATTTTGCCAGCATTATAAAGGAAGAATTGGGAAAGTGAGAGATTAGAGAAAGGGAACTATTTAAGGAACCATTACAGCAGGTAGCAAAAATAAACGAGGATCTTAATGGGTGTGATGGAAGCAGAAAGGAAAGGAAGAGAATAATTTATACAGCACCTACTATGTGTCAAGCACTGTTGCTAAGCATTTTACAAATATTTGTCTCATTTGATCCTCATGACTATGTGAGGCAGGTACTAACCCTTTTCACAGTGGAGGAAAATAAGGCAAACAGGTTATATAACTTCCCCAGGGTCACACAACTAGTAAGCATCTGAGGCTGAATTTGAACTTGGATCTTCCTGACTCTAGTCTCAGTACTCTATTTGCTTCACCACCTAGCTTCCCAAAGAAGGGTTCCGATATAAAAGACAGCATATAATTATAATCAGTAAGATCTGGCAACTGATTGGATATGACTGGTGAGGAAGAGGAAAGATTAAAAATTGGCTTAAAGGTTTTATGTCTGAGTGACTAGATTAAAGGATCATTCCATCAATAAAAAAATATGGATATTAAAAGAAATGATCAGTTTGGAAGAGAATATGATGAGTTCAGTTTTGGAAGATATTGAGATTGAGGTCAAGGCGGACTTTGAAGTAGATATATTCAGTAGTAGTTTAAATGCAGGACTGGACCTCAGAGGAGAGGTCAGCAATGAAGGGATAGATTTGGGAGGTACTGGAGTGGAAGTAATCACTGAAGCAAAAGAGTGGAGAAAGTTGTCAAGGGAGAGAAAGTGCAGAGAAAAAGACCAAACAGCAAAGCCCCAAATCATAATCATGAATGATGGCTCTGAAAGGGGCCATAAAAAAAGATCCGTTTTAAACCACTCATTTTAAAGATGAAGAAAATGAAGCCTAAAGAGAGAGGGAGAGGGGTGGCTGGGTGGCTCCGTGAATAGAGCACCAGCCCTGGAGTCAAGAGGTGCTGAGTTCAAATCTGTCCTCAGACACTTAACATGTACTAGCCATGTGACCTTGGGCAAATCACTTAACCCCAGTTACCCTGCCTTTCCCCCTCCAAAAAAGGAAAGAGAATGAGAGAGAGAGAGAGAGAGAGAGTGACTTGACCAAAGTCTCACAGAAAGTTAGTGAGAAAGGCAGTCAAATCCAGGTCTTCTTATTTCAATGCAGAATATTAGAATATAAACTCTGTTTAGGAAAAGGACTTTGTCTCCCCATTGCACCTGACAAATAAAAGGCATTTAAAGAACTTTTTAAATTCCATTATTTTCTCTTTTCTACTATACTTGTCGCACAGCTTATCTACATGAACTTCAACATTACAATTATTTTTTTCTTTGAAACTGTCTTCTATGTGGACTATGCACCTTTGTTAACAAGACATTTCAGAATCCCCTTTTTTTCTGAAGTGTCTTTAGAGTAAGGCCAGCAAACAGGAGAACCAATTCTATTATTAAACAGAGGTACTTAAATTTGGATTAAAAAATAAACTTATAAGATTTGGTACCAAATAATTCTTGAGTGTTTTGAGCAACCAAATCTACCAGCAAAAAAGTAGGACTTGCTTTGAAAGTTTTTTTTTTTTTCTCTTTTTGGAGGGGAGAAGGCAGGGCAATTGGAATTAAGTGACTTGCCCAAGGTCACACAGTTAGTATGTTTTAAGTGTCTGGGGCTGGATTTGAACTCAGGTCCTCCTGACTCCAGGACCAATGCTCTATTCATTGCACCACCCAGCTGCCCATGAAAGTAATTTTAAATGAAATGTTCAATAAATATTTAAACACTGGCAACAGGGAGGTAGGGGGAGAGAAGTATTGGATTTATAGTTAGAAGTCCTGGGTTTGAGTTCTGGCTCAGCCATTTGATAACTGAATGTTCTGGAGCAAGTTCTATAACATTTCTGAACCTCAATTTCCTCATGTGTAATAACAACAATAACAGTACTTTTATAATGTTTTAAATAGATTATCTCATTTAACACAGCAACTCAATGAGATAGATGTTACTTTCTATAAAAGAAAGATAATATCACCATCACCACCACCATCACCACCACTAGCACTGTTGCTGTGACTGCTACTGTTACGTCTACTGCCTGCTGCCACTACTACTGCTATATATCTAACACATAATGACTGGCTATTGTTGGCTATTTTTATTTTTGAAATGACTATAACTTGATCAATATGTTATGCACAGCATTCTGATTCATGGATTTTTAAATATCTTGAATTGAATTAGATATCAAGGCTACTACTAGTAGTAGTAGTAGCAAAAGTAGTAGTAATAGTAGTAGTAGTAACTACTATTCATATGGTATTTTAAGATTTGCAAAGTACTTTACCAGTTTCTCATTTTACCCTCCCAACAACCCTGGGAGGTAGGTAGTATTATTATCCCCAGATGAGAAAATAAAGGCATATAGTGATCAAGTGACTTGCTTAATGTCACACAACTAGCAAGTGTCGAAGTCCAGATTTGAATTCTGGTTTTTCTGACTCCAAATCCAATGCAAGATACACTGTACTACCCTCCTGCCTGCAGCCTCTTCCTCCTCCTAGCATTAGTACTACTAATATCACTACTACTCACATGTATATAGAGCTTTAAGGTTTGTGAAATACCTCATATACAGTATCTCATTTGATGTTCACAACAGTGTTTAAGTGTAACTGCTATAATTATCATTATCCCATTTTTGTACATGAAAAAAAATTGGAGCCAAGAAAGGTTTATTGATTTGTACAAGAATATATAGCTAGTGAGTATCAGAGGTAAGATTTGAACCCAAGTGTCCCTGACTCCAGGTGAACCATTCTATCCCTTCACTATGCCATACAGATGCCCCTATTTCCATTATCTAACTCATAGGATTGCTGTGAGGACGGAATGTGATGAAAACATCTTCTTTTATGTAAGCTTAAGAGAAAGTATGACGTGTAAAAATCCTTTGACATCTGTAAAGTGCCATATAAATGCTGGCTATTATTGCCATCCTGATATAATATTGAAATGATACCTTCTAAGTTGACGACTTTAATATGACAGCATTCACTCATTTGAATATCCTGTCTATGTTATACTCAGATCACATATGCTCATATGCATAAGTATACAATATATATTTAATATGTTCTCTTATGTATGTTATATGAGCAAAGGTACTGTGGCATATGTTATCTGAGAAACAGGATAACCTGTGTGCATGTCCTGCCTTTGATACAGAGTAGTTGCCTATTTATGCTTGTTGAAATTACTATAAATTGTTCAATATGTGATGTACAACATTTTAAAAAAATAAATATCATGAGGGGTGGAGCCAAGATGGCGGCGTAGCAGCAGCAACATATAGCAGCTCTCACATAGCCACCCCAAAATACCCATAAAATATGACACTAAACTAATCCTAGAACTCCAAAACGCACACAAATATACCTTCCACTAAAGTCAGCTCAGCTACAAGGAACCATATCAGCACTGTGAACCGAAAACCAGCCTGGTCTGAAGCCCTGGCTGAGCCCCGGGAGGCGACTGGATGGGAGGAGGGGAGGAGCCTCAGATTAGCGGCAGCTGCGAGCAGCGTTCAGACCTAGGTCAGTGGGACTTGCGAAATCGGGGAAGAAAAGTGTCCAGCCAAAACGCCTCCAGGGCGGGAAAGAGAAAGGCAGAGGTTCTGCACCCGCCTCTGCATTGCAGCTTCCTGCCTGCAGCCTGCAGACAGCAGGGGGACTAAGCTATTGTTCTGAGGCCAGTGCTCTTGTGCTGAGCGGCCTGGATCCGGATCACGGTCTTGGGCTTTTGGTCCTGGAGTTTTCATTATCCAGTGAACCGGAAGTAAGTTGGAAGGGACCCAGCACCTTCCTGAGAGCTACGGCAGCCAGGAGGACCCCAGTGATTTGGGACAGAGCTTTCCCTTCTGGAAGCAGAGCCCCATAAAGATTAAAAAAAAAATTCATGGACTGATCAACCATGAGTAAGAATAAGCATAAGAAGCTAAGTAAGAACAGCTCCCAAACCCTAGATTCCTTCTTTGGGGAAAAGAAAGATCATGGGAGAGAGAGGGAGGAGGAGAGCACAGCCAGAGCGCCCCCACCAGAGGCCTCCAATAAACATGAAGAATGCCTTAAAGCTAGA